>CM062818.1:1375238729-1375969131 GCA_031772625.1 Pinus tabuliformis
AGTATGCAACTTATATCCACTTTTCAACATCAATCATCTTGTTACTATGTGATCCCTCTTCCTTAGAATCAAGTCACCTCTTCTGACCTCCATGGGCATATCCCAAGGTTATTTTATTTTTACCTTGTTAAAATGTTTACGTATAATTATAATTATTATTTTTTTTTACCTGTTAAAAAGTTTACTTTATATGGGGCATATTCCTAAGGTTAATTTATTTTTATCTTGTTAAAATATTTACTTTACATTACTTATAATTATAATTATTAATTTTTTTACCTTGTTAAAATGTTTACTTTACATTAAGTATAATTATAATTACTAATTGGCCTAACCCCAAGGGTGACCTCCCAGTTGACAAGGTACCTGGCAATGGGAACTCAACCAATTGAGCTATCCCTTGGGGCTATTAATTTTTATTTTATTTTGTTTTGTATCTATTTTTATTTTGACTTAGTCTAACTTTAGACGAAATAGCCTTTTTCACTCGTGATATAATTTCAATAATTTCAAACAAGAATGTGATTTTTTGCTTTTTAAAATACATTTTTGATGTTTAAAATATATTTTTGAAGGCATAAATAGACTCAGCACTCTCAAAAACCACCTAGGCTTTCTACAGATTAAACAACTTAAGTTTTAAAAAATATCTATCAAATTTTGGTTAAAATTAACTAGAATTAATGTTGTGAAAAAAAACCATTTCATCTATAAGTTAGAGTTGGCCTTTTTGTTTTGTTATTTGATAGAGTCAAAATATTTTAACTAATAATTATAAAGATTATATAATTATATATATATATATATATAATTTTACAACTTGACTAATTCAAAACATTATAACATCTCTATCATATCTAATTAGAGAGCTCTTCTAAGCACAAAAATGTTTTAATTAATAATTATAAAAAACAATTAACCATATTTATGACATTAAGATATATTTATCATTTAAACTCAATAAAAAATTATATTAGCTATAAATTATAAAATTATTTAAAATATTGAAAAGTGTTTAACACATTTATCTATTGATTCAAATATATTTCGCTTTTTATGGCCAATTTTGCTATTTTCCTAACATATATAACGATTTTATTATTAATGTATTCTTTTAATTTTTTTTTAGGTTTACGGATTTTGGAAATTGGTGAGTATTTATATCTTAAAGGGATGTTTGGAATATTTATATCATAAAGAGATGCTGGTTCAATCAAGGACCTTAAACTAACCTCTCACTAACAAAGATATTTGATGTACTGAAACTCAACCTATTATTAATAAAAGTACACCAATGATTATTTAAATAAAATTATACCAATTATTAAATATAGTTAAATATATAAGCAAGAAATTCAATTAACAACCGTACATTAAATTTAGCTATAATTTCACTACAGCACTAACTTAGCTTTCACACCTGCAATAACATCCCAAAGGGGAAATTTTCATCCTATAAATTCATGGCCTCTAATACTCACCTGCATCAAGATTCTCCCACAAGTGTGATCGGGTTTTCAGAGAGTTGAAGGAAGAATTAATATGGTGATGAAGATGCATGCTCAAGTATATCATATGTAGAGGACTGCGATCTTTTTGTTGGTTACTCTGTTAATGTCATGCTTGATTTCATAAGGTGATGTAACCACTGCTGCAACAAGAGGAGGAGAGGGGGAATTAATATTGGAATTTCTGGTGCCCCAAAACAAGGCAAGAGCCAAGGTTGGGGTCCCTCCGCTTTTATGGGATGAGAAAGTTGAGAGCTACGCTGGGGATTACACAAATCAAAGACAGGGTGACTGCGCTCTGCAGCACTCGAAAGGGTCGTACGGTGAAAATATATTCTGGGGAGGTGGACGTGAGTGGTAGCCCAACGATGCAACTACCCCCTGGGTTGATGAGGAGTCTTGTTTCTTCAATTTCGACACCCACACTTGCGATCAGTTCAAGAAATGTGGGCACTACACTCAAGTTGTGTGGAAAAACACTAAGAAGGTGGGCTGCGCCAGAGTGCTTTGCAACAATGGTGATACTTTCATGACCTGCAATTATGTTGGCGAAAAGCAATATTAAATGGAGTTGTCTATAATGTGACTTTTTGGAGATTTTGGTGACGAAATCCGGCGGAAGAAATTGAGGTTAAATCTTGATTTGTTGCAGTTAAAATGGTTTTTTAACTGCATATTTGGATTCAGCACCCTGGAAAACCCCTGGGACGCTTTCATTGTGCAGAAACTAGCTATCAAACTTGCCATTCCAATAAATTCCTGCTGGATTTCGACCGGAAAAACTGGTCGGAAAAGCTTATAAAAAGTCGCGTTATAGACAACTGCATATTAAATAAACTTATAGTAATGCATTACTGTTTAATAATGTAATAGATTTTGTTACCCATTGCTTTTTCAATGGACTGTGTTTTGGGTTTAACATACCCGAGCAGGGATCAAAATTGAACACATCAGAGCCCTTCAAAGGGTCTCTGGCACGTCACAGAAGTAGGGAGAAAATTTTTCTAGTCGAAAAAAATTTAAAAATTTATTTTTGTCATTTAAAAGAAAAATTGGAATAATATCTTAAAAGTTTTTAAGAAGTGCTATCAAATTGTCAACCTTCTTATTTTAAATTTCATTTTTTCTGAAATTAGAATTTTAGGAATGTTGAATTTGTAAATTTGTTTTCATGTTAAAACTTAAATCCCATTTCAAAAACAATAGTTTCCTTTTGAGTTGTTTTTTCTAATTGTGCATATGATGCAAGTTCTTATTAATTATTATGTCATAATTACCTTTTGATACCATTACATTTGGCAGTTTCTAAGTTGCACCCATTTCAAAAACAATAGTTTATTTTTGAGTTGTTTTTTCTAATTGTGCATATGATGGAAGTTCTTATTAATTATTATGTCACAATTACCCTTTGATACCATTACATTTGGTAGTTTCAATTGAGAGCGACTAGATGTCAATATGGGCCACGTATTAGGTCTGTAATTTCACTGGGTTATGCTCGAAGGCTGCCCAAAGCAAGGTTTGACGACGATTTAAGCTGGAGAGGAGCATAGATTCATCATTCAGCAAACGCCTGTCAAGCAAGGTTTAAGCACGATTTATGCTTGGAGAGGAGCGCATTCAACATGCTTCCTAACACACTGCATTTGATTTGTTTGCGGATTCCCAATTCCTGGTATGTTTTCATATTAAAAAAGGAGATACCAAAAACATATACACCTTTGTACACTCTTTTGTTGAATCCTAAACGTGTTTAGAATTTTACTGAATTTTTTCATTCATGCAATAAACTTAAATTTGATTGAGCTACTTGTATATTGGCTTGAACGTTCTGGTCACAAAAATTTCCTACAAAATTAATCCTTATTTGAACTGGAGCAGGAATATAGGTCTCCTGATTTGTTTTCGGATTCCCAATTCTTGGTATTTTTCCATATTAAAAAAGGAGATACCAAAAACATATAAACTTTTGTATACTCTTTTCTTGAATCCTAAACCTGTTTAGAATTTTACTGAATTTTTTCATTCATGCAATAAACTTAAATTTGATTGAGCTACTTGTATATTGGCTTGAACGTTCTGGTCACAAAAATTTCCTACAAAATTAATCCTTATTTGAACTGGAGCAGGAATATAGGTCTCCTGTTTATCCATTAATGGTAAATGCATTCGATATATTAGTTGCGGCTCATATGAGACTTGCCTTATACACAACATCCATGGGGTTGTTGTTCCACCATTCTCATGTGAAAAAATAAAAAGAAATTTGAAAATAATTTACTGTTGTCAATTGAATTGCTCTTTTTTTTTATGCTTTTCATTATAGAAGTGCGACCTGAATATGTGCCCTTCTAAATAAAATTAAGACCTGCCCTTCAAATTTGATCATTGTACCCGAGCCAGTTGCCATAGTAATTTATGTGTGTGAGTTATTTATATTTACTGTTGGGATCATTAGTGACTATCGTGTATCTCTATTTATAGTTTACTTGAATCCTTTTGGAATTGGAACTGGAATATCATGGAAGGGCTAGATTATAATCTGGGAAACTTCTAAAAGCTACAGGTAGCATCGAAGGAAAAATCATAATTTTGTTTGATATTATCATTTATTTTATATAAAACTATTTTAATTATTCTTTCACTCAAATTATTAATATTTTATTTTGAAAATAAATTGTTCACCAAATCAATCGATCTAAAATCCTTTAACAAATTATTAATATTTTATTAAACAATATATTATATTGAATGTAAATTATATTTTCCTTAAATATTATTTTTACAAATTAATTAAGTAATTTATTCAAAGAGATTAAGATTTAATGATGAAAAGACAATAAATTTTCACCATTAGGTAACCTTCAAATTATGAAACGTGTTATCGCTCATTGCAAAATTGTTCCAATAAATGGTGTCAAAAGAATTCAAAAGAGCAGAGAATATTGTAGTCATTTTCCAAGCAGCAGAAGTACTCAAAGCCTACATTTGACCCTCTCCATTGGAAAGTGCTCGGGACAAGCTGCTTTCCAACGATATGTAGAAGTCCAAAAATAGACTCCTGGATCAAAATATATCGTTTGCTGAATTTTCAAGGATTCAATCCTTAGGAAGAAAGAATATCAAAGATCAAATGTCGGAGGTCCAAAAATATCAGAGATTGCATATGAGAGGTCAAGAGATATTGATGATCGCATACTAGAGGTCCAGATATATCGATGATCACATATCGAAGGTTAGGATGTCAGAGGTCCAACATATTGGAAACCACATATCGGTCCTGCATATCAAAGCAACAACACATCGGAAGGTTAGCGAATCAGAGGATCAAAATTTTTTAAGGTGACAACCTTTAAAATGTTACGATATGCATAATGTGCTGATAGTGTTAAAAACTGCCACAGAACGCCAATAAAAATTAACAAAGGATTTCATTGCAAAACCAAAGGTGAATGAGCCCTTTCCTTTCTCCTGTAGTGGGACACATGGCAGCGCATGATTGGTTCTAATAAAACTATAGTGGCATCCGACATCAACATGACATCGTGGTACGACAGGACACGTGGCAAGAAGTTTTGGCATTTTGAAGTGCCTAAGGGGACAAATCTGGGTGACACATGCCACCACTCATGAGGTGCCATGTGGAGTGATGATGTGATATTGGAGATCGAATATCAGAGGTTGAAAATGGTGACACTTTATAACAGTTTGCAATTGGAAATTTCCAATAAGGAAGCTCTAATATTGCGCTAGTGCATGGTGGTTGAGACTTAAAGTGTTGGGTTGTGTAATATTCTTTCCACAACTAGCCCATGTAGTTAATCGGGGGGGGGGGGATCCCCCCCTTCGTTGTGCTAATTGCATAGTGGGGGGAGTCACAGGGGGTTTGAGGGGTGTAGGTAACCCCACTCTATGGGGTTCGGGGTATCACCTTGGAAAATTTTGGTTTTGGACCCTATATTAGGTTGGGTGGACCTACCTATGGTTTTGTGCATGTTTTTCACACATGGTTTTGGATGCGATGGTTTTTGATCCATGGTTTTGGATGCAATGGTTTTCAATCCATGGTATTGGATGCTTCAGCATGTATAAATATGTATTGTAACATTGAAAGGAATATAATAAAAAATCAAGTTGGTAGTCTTGGTTTTGGGATCTAGGGAAAATCTTTGTGTATATGTGTTTTATGTGTTATGCTCTCGCATTGTGTATTTTTGTGTTTTAGAATTCGTATGCAGGTAATTTCTGTACGGGGTTAAAACCTACATAAAGAACCAAGTGTGCTAAGCACTTAACAAAGAAAAATGACCTCCGACATGAGAAAAATGTCCTAACACCTTAAAGCTAAGTGGCAGGCCACAACCCTCGGTCCTATGATGAGAAATGCAGAAAAGGGATAAAGAAAAGGAGTTTGGTGGCATCAGAACTTTATGATTTTAGAAGGATTTTTGTAACTCCAATATATTAGGCTCTGATAGTGTAATGCATTAGTGTTAAAACATCACAGGTGATCGATCCCAGCTCCAGAAAGTGGGTAATTCAAGTAGTTAAGGTGAAAATGATAGGTGAACCACTCGAGTAGCTAAAGAAGAACATCATGGAAAAGATGTGGCCTAATCGAAAGAAATCAAAAGCACAACATGGAGATATTTTCTTGGCCATCATTCGATTGTTTCGTTTTGATATTTTTGTGATTTTGTGTATTTTAAGGAAAGGAATCAAATTTGTTGCAATGATTTGGGCGGCTGAGCCTTCGCACAACGAGGCAGCTAGTCGATCAGACAGCGGGAGCTCAGCTAAGATATTTTTCTTGTTCATCATTCAGTTGCTCTATTTTGTTATTTTTGTGATATTTTGTATTTTAAATAAATGAATCAAATATGTTGCAATGATTTGGGCGGCTCACCCTTTGCACGCTAAGATGGGTAGTCGATAAGACAACTGGAGCTCGGCTAAGATATTTTGTAATTGTTGTTCAAACTATTCCTCTCCTTATAAAAAGAGGGAAGAAACACTTAAAGAAGGTTCATAATTTTTGGAAAGAACTCTTGGAAAGGGCATTTTCCTATTTTCATGAAGGTCGTATTATGAATCTTGATGTATGCACATTTCTTAGAAAATGAATCCTATATTTCTGTTGATTCCAATGTATTGGATTGCAGTATGTTCATCTCCCATTGTGTTTTCATATATGTTAAATATTCTTCCCATATTTCATGTCACATAGCTACTAGACATATTTCTCGTTAGATGCATATTCATTTAGATCAAGTTATTGATGGAAAATGCATGTATTGATATGGAAATAAAGGCTTTAAAAAGCACTCCATGTATCTTAGCATTCCATAAGAATTTCGTTGCTCCCATTTCTATCTAAATAAAAATACACAAAATTATTAACATTTAAGTTCTATATGATGGATTTCTCCCCTACTGTCTTCTACAATTATATCTATCTTGACAACTGATTTATTGCAAACTCTCAATCTAATTTGGCCACAACTGATCGAGGATATTTTCCTGTGTATTCGTGCGTGCGTGTTGGTCCATATATTGTATCTTTATGAATGGTTCTAAATCAATCTTATTTGATTTATATGTAAAAACTATGGTGCTACAACTCCTGAAGACAAATTTTACAACACTAATTAAGATGTCCTAGGCACTGGTCTCCTATCAACCTAGAGGTTGTCCCTAGGAGTGACAACATTTTTTTGGTGCCATTTCTGGGGAACGAATCAAAATATTTTTCCCTAGGTAAAAGGTTTTTTACATTCCCTCTGTCAGGTGAGCAAGGGTGTAGCATACCTAGTGGGGATAATATGGGGTACAGAGGGAGGTACCCAAGGGAATAATGTAATAATGGGATGGGGCGTAGTAATAAATAAAGTAGTTAACCCATATCATGTAAGGGACCACAAGTAGCTAGAAATAATGTAATAAGCCCATTGTATTAGATAGATGGTATTGAGGGAACCATGGTAATGACCCATGGTATTGTATGTATGAGGCCTATATAGAGGCTAGAGACTCCCCATTGAGAGATGTCAAGGAATATTGTATGGATAGGCATATGGCTTGTATAGTGTTCTCCTTCCTTAAGGAGTGAATGTAAGGCATTGCCCAACCTTAAGGGTTTTATCAATAAAGAAGCATTTCTATCTACTTTTATCTTGTTATTTCTTGGGTATATTTGCATTATCATATATTTGCAGTTCAGATCTATTACAAGTGGTATCGGAGCACTTTCTTGGGCAAAGCGAAATTTTTATTTTTAATTTTGTAGGAACTTTTTGGGGCAGCGAGTTTATAGATCAGATCTGTACTTTATAGTGAAAAATTGCAGAATCTAATTGCAGATTTGGGTTGTTTGTGAAAAATACACAATTTGAAAGAAAAAAAAAAATCAGCCAAATAGGAGTCTGAATGAGGGAGATATCGTTGATTTAAAAATCAGCTATGTTGTAGACATTTTTCAGGGTGGCGAGTTTGTAGATAAAATCTATACGTTTTGATGTAAAATTTGCAGAATCTAATTGCAGATCTGAATTGTTCGTGAAAATATACCCAATTTGAAAAAAAAAATCGGCCGAATTAGAGTCCATTTACCAATTGTGGCCATTTTAAATTTTTGCCAACAATATGTTTTCAGGAAACAATGATGGGTCGACTATTGAAAAATTTATACGAGAGAAGAAGAGTGACTTTCTAGGGTATTGGAAGGACAACATAGGGTATTATTTGGAAGATGAGGCTGCTATATGGTGGAAATCACTTGACAGTGAGTTTTTGAAGTTATGTAGTGCTGATGAAATTTAAAAACTATTGTTGGACAAATGGTATCGTACTGGAAAGAAGACAAACAAAAAACCTATCTAAGATCTTATTTTTATAGGAAAATATAATGGTCCTACTATTGAAGAATTCATAAAAGATGTTAAGAAAAACCATCTAAAATCTTGGACAAGTTTCCTTTAGCTTACTTTGAAAAAAGAGGCTGCCATATGGTGGTACTCACTTGGCACCCAGGTGTTCAAATTTTCAGATGAAGAATTTGAAAAAGTCATTTTGGACAAATGGTCTCATACTAGAAAACAGGGGAATGAGACATGTAAGGGGTTATTTTCTACTGGTATCTCCTTATTACAGGTTCATGGATATATTCAGAAGAAGAAGATCATTGTGTCTGTAAATCCTAGTTGCAAGAAAAATTTTATAAATGTTAATTTGGAAAAAAGATTGCAAATTATAGCTAAACAAATGGAGCACACACATGTTAATAATGACCAGGTGAAAGTTTATAAAGATCTGAAGATTTCTATGGACAAGTATGTATTGCATTCTGATTTTTGTGCTTCAGATATGGCTAATGTGGATGTTGTTTTGGGATACCCTTGGATGAAATATGTGGGTACTATCAATATTAATGTGCAGAAAAAATTCCTAAAGCTCTGGTATAAAAAGAAGAAAATTACATTACATGATATTTCCATCAATAAACAGGTAGAGTCCACGAAGGCTGAAGCAGAAGATGTTCCAAGGACTGACACATCAAATGATAAGCCCTTGATGGTTAACAACCAAACATAAACATCAAACCAGGTATGAGAAAAACAGGTAGAGTCCAAGGAGGCTGAAGCAGAAAACGTTACAGGTACGGATACATCAGATGAGGAATCTGTGGTTAAAGTAATATTGGAAGATAAGCAACAAAAACAGATGCCACAACATGTACCAGATACCAATCAATCTCCATTAGGTTTTGAATTAAAGAAAGATACATTGTTGGTTAAAACTTCAGCATATCACCACCCACATCACCCCATAAGAAAACAACCTACAAGATGGTAATGAATCAGCAACAAGGAAAATAACCCCTGCATGACAGATAGAGAGGGGCGACGACTCACGCACAACACGTCAACACAGAAGAGCCGCCAGGGTCAACTTCCATCTCAAGCGAGCAAGGCACCAGCTAGTTTGATGGTTTACCTTTCTCTTGGATGGCTAGATGCACGTGCATGGTACCAGTGGACTAATCTTTTGAGTAGATCTTATTATTTGTGTTATTCTTATGTTTTGGGGATGAAACATGTTTAAGGGGGGTGGAATGTAGCATACCTATAGGGGATAATATGGGGTACAAAAGGAGGTACCCAAGGGAATAATGTAATAATGGGATGGGCCATAGTAATAAATAAAGTGGTTAACCCGTATCATGTAAGGGACTGCAAGTAGTTAGAAATAATGTAATAAGCTCATTGTATTAGATAGATGGTATTGAGGGAACCATGGTAATGACCCATGGTATTGTATGTATGAAGCCTATAGAGAGGTTTGAGACTCCCCATTGAGAGATGTCAAGGAATATTGTATGGATAGACATATGTCTTGTGGAGTATTCTCCTTCCTTAAGGAGTGAATTTATGGTGTTTCCCTACCTTAAAGGTTTGATCAATAAAGAAGCATTTATATCTATTTCAATCTTGTTATTTCTTGGGTATATTTGCGTTATCATATATTTGTAGGTTAGATCTATTACAAAGGGAAGTGTGGGTTGGAGATATCTCACCTTGGCGACCCCAAGGTTTGAATCTTATTGTAAACACCCTAGTGAATCCACTGTCTATATCTTTATTTGGTCATCTTGGCTTTTAAGAGGCCCCATACATGCCCAAATACCTTTCATCAAAGAACACGTTACACCATTTGTATTTGTTCCAAAAAGGCTAATATCTAGAAGGATTTGGAAGGAAAAAACCCACAATACTGATACTACTATCTCTTTGTTTCTTGAAACCTCCTCATCCAGCTCACAGAATGCCATAATTCATTGCTTTGATTTTCCACCTAGAGTCCTGGTATATCCTTCAAAAAGTGGTCGACTACTCAGTACCGCCTGCCTAGATGTCAAGGAAGAAGAAGTTTCTTTCTACACCCCATCTCTCTCATTTCCTCACCTCCCTAAAGTTGAGGAGGTAAAATATATCCTCCAAAGCAGTGATACCCACAATGTGAACAATTTCTCATTCCACGATCAGTTAGTTGTCTCACAGTTGGTCATAGCTTAGAGACCCCAAATAAATCAAGCACAACTACCTCTGCTCCTGATGGTTATCCTAGGTTTCCTATTAAACAAATACGCTCCCTTAAACCTGCCTCAACCTTTAAATGTTATTCCGTTGGACTATCTCAAAATCCTACCCAGTTTTAATGGAGAAGATGACACATCAGCAGAGAGACACATAGAATCTTTTTGTGCCTTTGCAGAAACGTTTAATGTTGAGCACCTGGATGTATTGTTGAGGCTATTCGTCCAATCTCTGGATGGGGAAGCCAAGAAATGGTTCAAATTCTTGCTGAATTCTTCCATTGCCACTTGGGAAGAGATGGAAAATTATTTTATGCGAAAATGGGGAGAGAAGAGAGATCATGGATAAATTTTTACTGAGTTCAGCGCTTTGAAGAAGAAAACTGATGAGGATATCTCAGATTTTATAAAAAGGTTTAATAAATTATACACTAGTCTACCAGCTGAGATTAAACCTCCACAGGTTGTTGCCTGAGTAGTTTTTGTTGGGGCATTTGAATCAGAGTTTGATTTCACACTTAGAGAGATGAAGTCCCATACCTAGGACCAGATTCAAACTAATGCTCTCGAGGTAGAAGAAATTTTACATCAACAGGGAAGTCAAGAAGTAGAACTAACCCTGGAGAGAAGAAAAAGGGGAAAAAGGAGGTAACTTCCTCAAGTCATGGAAAATAATCCCAAGAACAGAAGATTTAGGAGATGGATAAGTTGATAAAGAACTTATCAAATAAACTGATAAAATTGGATCTAGAAAATAAAAACCTCCCACGATAGAACTTCTAAGCTTCTAATCGAGGTTTCAATCCCTCATACAGAAGGCCTACCCTACAGATATTGCAAAGGGAGAGGAAAGAACAACAATACCACATCCATCCTCCATTATATATAAAAGATGATCTAGAGGAGCAGATACAAGATGCCAACTAAGGTAAGGGGAACCTGTAGTCCTCTTTCTCTAATGAAGAATAAGAAGTCATAATGTATGAAGAAGAGGGGGATGATCTTGATGCAATGCTGAATGATGGTGAGATTGATAATTACTCCAAGAATTTTTCTGATTTCATGAAGGCTCATCTGCATAAGAAATATGATCCTTGGTCATTTAGGAAGAGGTCAAGAGGGCAATACCAAAGCAAAAGCACTTCCTCCCAAGTGCCTCCTAAGCCAACTGACAAGGGCAAGGGGCCCTTAGATCCAATTACTCAAAAAAGGAAGGAATCCCCAGATCGAAACTGCCATAAGCCCAAAGTCCTCGAAGAAGAGAAGTCACCTCCCCCTTCTAAGCCCATCTTTGAAAAATAAAAAGTGTTGGTAGAGGTTAGCACTGCAGAAAAAGGCCCTGTTATGTTTAATGTTCAGAAAGAGCTTGATAAAGTCAAAATCCAGGACTTGTTATTTGATCTGTTGAAACAACCCACATATAAGGTCCAAGTTTCCCATTTCATGTTTCCATATGCTTGAATGTAATCCCATGATAGTTTAAACCTCCAAGAAGAAATTCCAATGGTCATCTTTTAACCCCATGTTGAAGAACACGATTCCTCCATAGCACCATTTTACATTACTCTAGTAGTACATGACCTCCTACTCCATAAATTCATGTTGGACTCGAACGCTTCTCATAATTTGATGCCACTATCAATAATGGAGCAACTAGGTCTACAGATAACTAGACCATACACATATATCTACTCTTTTAACTCTAAGATGGTAAAGTGATTGGGAATGATAAAATATTTAGTGGTGAATTTGGCCAAGATCCAAGTAAAAAGTGTAGTGGGGGAAATTGTAGTAGATGATTTTCCTGCAAGGCTTGGTATGCTTTTTTCTAGGTCTTGGGGATCGAATATTGGAATTTCCATCAAGTTGGATCTTACATATGTTTCCATCCCTATCTTTGGGGGAGAATAAAGGTGATTGTATAGGGAATCAAGGTTCGTTCAAACATCTACGAAAGATGATTTCCCAAATAATGCTCTTGTGTATGGGAAAGAAAGGGATCTATCCTACTTATTTATAGAAGAATATGATTTTATTTTAGAAGAAACACAGGTAAAACCAACAACCAAATTAGGTCAACAACTTAGAGATTGTAGCAGGAGTGTTGTTGATATCTCCAGAGGGTAGCTTGATTCCTCTCTCATTCAAATTTGAATTTGATGCAACCAATAATGTGGCAGAGTATGAGGAATTACTACCATGCCTGCAAGCAACAAGGAATCTAAACATTGAATTCCTGACTGCATTTGGAGACTCAAAACTAGTGGTAAAGAAAATCAAGAACCAATGTCAAACTAAGCACTGAGGCTAAGGGCTTACAAAAATGAGTTTTGGGATTTAATGGACAAGTTCTTCCTAGATTTGAATGTCCAATTCTTACCTAGGGAAGGAAATCGAATGAATGATTCCTTGGCTATAACTACCAGTAATTTTAAGCCACCACAAAATCCACTTCTCATATATGAAGTTGAAGTTAGGTACAGACCCTCAGTGCCTAATAATGTGTGATACTAGCAGGCGTTCGAAGATGATGAACAAATCAATTTTTTTATGGAAGTAATTGGGGATTCTTAGATTATGTGATTGACCAAGAAGAAGAAGAAGTGATAGAGGAAAATCCAACCACTTGGGATGAAACTATCGTAGGGCATGGAGTTGTACAACTAAATGGAAACGCCATTCCCTATGGTCTATTTCCTTTCATGATACTATTAAAATGCAATGACGTGGCCTCAAAACCTGCTGAACAGGGAGTCGATGAACAAGTGGAGGATTGCAACATTAGCTCGAAGCAAGAACCATGGATGATCAAGTTGTCACAAGGGATCCCCAATCAGTATAAACTAAGGTACTTAAATCTGTTTCAAACCTATAAAGATGTATTTTCTTGGTCATATGATGATTTAAAGACTTTTGATATAAATGTTATTCAAAATAAGATTCCCTTAAAGAATTGAATGAAGCCTTGTAAGCAAAAACATAGATAAATCAATCCCCTTTTACTCCCATCCATTGAGAAGGAAGTAAGGAAGTTACTTTAGGTGAAGATCATTGTGCCCTTGAGGTACTCAGAGTGGGTGGAAAGCCTGGTTCTTTTTAGGAAAAAGAATTGAGAGATAAGACTATGTGTGGGTTTCAAAAATCGCAACAAAGCTTCATTAAAAGACAAATTCCCATTTCCAAAAATGGATTTTATATTACAAAATGTAGTTGGCTCATCTCGGATGTCCATGATGGATGGCTTTTCAACGTATAATCAAGTAGCAGTGCATCCTGATGATCAAAATAAAACTATGTTCACTACACCTTGGGGGACCTTCATGTATGCAAGAATGCTATTTGGCACTATAAATGCAGGAGAAACCTTCCAAAGGGCCATGGATATAGAATTCATGGGAGAATAGGATATATTCATAGTGGTCTACTTGGATGATATCACAATTTTTTATAAAATAGATGAGGAGCATGTGGAACATTTGAGACTCACTTTTGATAAATGCATGAAGTATGAGTTGCATCTAAATCCAAATAGATCTCGGTTCACTTTGAGCGAAGGTAAGTTTTTGGGAATTTAGTAGCATAGCAAGGGGTGAAGATCGATCCCAAGAGTGTGGATGCCATCAACCCCATTTCCCTACCTAGAAATAAAAAAGAGTTCCAAGTGTTCATGGGAAGGATTAACTGCTTGAGGATATTTATACCCAAGTATGCAGAGATAGTGAAGGGTATCATAGAGATGTTGAAGAAGGAGAACGAAGTGAAGTGGAACCCAGATTCTCGGGAATCCTTCTCTAGGATCAAGAGATATTTTGGAGAGGCTCTTGTGTTAGTCAACCTGGATTATTCAAAACCAATTCAACATTACAGTTGGCCACTCTACTACCTACTATCCTCAGGGAAGCAAACTAGTTGACTCTTCCAACAAAATAGTAGTGAGGATCCTAAAGAAAACAATTGCAGAAAGGCAGAGAAATTGGGACTCCCAACTAAAATTTTCCCTATGGGCTAACGGGGTCACTCATAAAATATCCACAGGGAAATCTCCTTTCGAATTGGTATATGGGAAAGCATATATATTCCATATACGACTCACCATGTCAGTTGCCAAGATATTAGAAGATGTGGAAGAAGAACCAAACTCCCTGACTCGAAGGATAAATCAACTAGTGGAGCTGCAGGAGAATAGAGAGTAGGTAAACCATAGTTTAATTAACTACTAGCATAAAATTAAATCTTTGTTCGATAAGAAGGCTAAAGACATACCTCTCTAGCCAGGAGATCTAGTTTTGGGGTGGGATGTAAGAAGAGAGGACAAAGGGAAACATGGCAAATTTTATCCCTTATGGCTTGGACCCTTCAGGATTACTAAGGCAGAGGGAAAAAATACTTTATTGCTGGAAAACTTGGAGGGTGAAATGCTTGAGCTACCTGTAAATGGACAATTCCTCAAGCTTTACTTCCATCACTAAGAGGTATGTTTCTCACCCATTGTACATACTGGTGAGCCACTGTAAGATATCAATATACTTTCAGTTCTTTATGTTTTTGTTTTTGTTTTTATATACTTGAATAAAATCACCCCATGCCCAATGGATAGAAGGCTACTAGTTTGCATGTTCTCATCACCTTGCTAACAAGGAACTATCCCCAATTAGAGCCAATGTTATCACTGACTGCAAGATTGTTCGAATGGCACCCAATGATGTCAAAAGAATGCAAAAGCACAGATAATTTTGCAGTCATTTTTGAAGCAACAAAAGGACTCAAAGCCTACATCGGACCCTCTCCATTGGAAAGTGCATGGGACAAGCTTTCCAATGATATGTGGAAGTCCAAAATGGACTTTTGGATCAAAAGATATGGTCTGCTGAATTTTCAAGGATTTAAGCCTTAGGAAGGAAATAATATCAGAGATTGCATGTCAAAGGTCTAGAGATATCGGCGATCGCATATCGAAGATCCAAAGACATCGATGATTACATATTGGAGGTCTAGAGATATCAATGATCACATATTGGAGGTTAGGATGTTGGCGGTCCAACATATCGATGACCACATATCAGAGGTCCTGAATATCAGAGCAATGACACATCGGAAGGCTGGGGAATTAGAGGACCAGAACTTCTTATGGTGAAAACCTTTAAAACGTTGCGATATGCATAATGTGTAGATAATGTTAAAAACCCTCAGGGAATGCCAATAAAGATCAACAAAGGATTTCATTGCGAAACCAAAGGTGGTTGGGCACTTTTCTCTCTCCTCTGTGGGACACATGGAAACACATGATTGGTTCCGATAAAGCTACAGTGGCATCTGGTGTCAGCATGACGTGGCGGTACAACAAAACAGGTGGAAGGAAATTTTGGAATTTTGAGGGGCCTAAGGGGATAAATATGGATGACATGTGTTATCACTCATGAGGTGCCACGTGGAGTGATGATGTCGTATCAGATATCACATATTGGAGGTTGAGGATGTCGACTCTTTATAACAATTTGCAATTGGAAACTTCCGATAAGGGGGCCCCGGTATTGGGCTGGTGCACTATCATTAATACTTAAATAACCAAGGGCACTAAGCACTTAACAAAGAAAAAAGGCCCCCAATAGGAGAAAAATGAGCTAACACCTTAAGGCTAAGTGACATGTCACATCCCTTGGTCCTATGATGACAAATGTAGAAAGGGGCTAAACAAAAGAAGCCTGTGGCATCAGAAATTTATGATTTAAGAAGGCTTTTGCAAATGAAGTTTTGATGAGTTACAACTCCTACATATTGGGCTCTAATGGTGTAATGCAGAAGTGTTAAAAGATGGATGAGTCAACAACTATGTACAGAACACCAGTAAGGCCATCATAGGTGATCGCTCCCAGCTCCAGAAAGAGGAGAATTCAAGTAGTTAAGGTGAAAATGATAGGTAAATCGATCAAGTAGCTGAAGAAGAACATCATGGAAAATATGTGGCCTGATCGAAGGCAATCATAGGCACAACATGGAGATATTTTCTCGGTCATCATTTGATTGTTTTTTTATATATTTTTGTGATTTTGTATATTTTAAAGAAAGGAATCAAATCTCTTGCAATGATTTGGGTAGCTGAGCCTTCACATGCGAAGACGGCTAGTCTATTATACAGCTGGAGCTCAGCTAAGATATTTTTATCAGTCATCATTCAATTGTTTCGTTTTGTTATTTTTGTGATTTTCTGTATTTTAAAGAAAGGAATAAAATATATTGCAATGATTTGGGTAGCTTAGCCTTCGCATGCTGAGACGGGTAGTTGATTAGACAACTTGAGCTCAGCTAAGATATTTTGTTACTGTTGTTTGAGCTCTCCCTCTCCTTATAAAAAGAGGGAATAAACACTTAAAGAAGGTTCATAATTTTTGGAAAGAACTCTTGGAAAGGGCCTTTTCCTGTTTTCATGAAGGTAATGTTATGAATCTTGATGCATGCACATTTCTAAGAAAATTAATGCAATATTTCTGGTGATTCCAATGTATTGGATTGAAATATGCTCATCTACCCTTGTGTTTTCATATATGTTAAATATTCTTCTCAAATTTCATGTCATGTAGCTACTAGACATATTTCTCATTAGATGCAGATTCATATAGATCAAGTTATTGATGGAAAATGTCTGTATTGATGTGGAAATGATGTCTTTAAAATGTGCTCCATGTATCTTAGCATTCCATAATCATTTCCTTACTCCCGTTTCTCTCTAAATCCATATACAGAAAATTATTAACGTTTACGCTATGTATGATGGATTTTTACCCTACTATCTTCTACAATTATATTTGTCTTAACAACTGATTTGTTGCGAACTCTCAATCTGATTTTTCCACTACTAATTGAGGATATTTTCCTGTGTATTCCCGCGTGTGTGTTGGTTCATACATTGCATCTTCATGAATGGTTCTGAATCAACCTTATTTGATTTATATGTAAAAAATATGGTGTTACAAGTCCTCAAGATAAATTTGACAACACTAATTAAGATGTCCTAGGCACTAGTCTCCTATCAACCTAGATCTTGTCCCTAGGAGTGACAATAAAACATGTGGTTACATTCCTAGATATAAAGTGAATCAAATCTCATCCCCATGTCCTTTTGCCAAATTAGTCTAGCAAATCTAACAAATAATAATAATAATAATACTTTTTGATATATTTGAGATATTAAAACTCAGATAAAAACTTGTTGGGGCACTCAAATTGTATAAAGTAGATATCTCAAACTTACCATTCCAAGAATCAACTGCAAAATATGCCTGAATAAAAGTGAAACATCTAATAGTTATACAATGTAGTTAGTATCAATAATACATAGGTTAGTATTAACAATAATCTATGACTTGGTAAGGGTCAAGACATCCATAAATAATCTTATAGGAGAGTACCATTCCAACAAGATAATTACCATTCAACTTGCCAATATTAATTATGCAATATGTACATACTCTACTCTCTCCAACTTGGCCTTTATCTCTTTAACCATTGCTTTGAATCCAACAATTAATATTCTTTTCCACAAAAAATCATATAACTTGGCTAAAGTGTGGCTAATCATAATGGCCTTGTAATTAGAGGGAATGCTTTTATCCCCACTCTTAAAGAGAGACACAATAAGACTTCGTGTCTAGTTTTTAATGTCCTTATCTTTCCCATTAGTGAGACGCTTAACTCCAAACTCAACGTCTTCCAAAAAAAAAACACCATCCTCTATAAAAACATTCAAAATAATGTCCATTGTATTAACATATTCACAGAGGTTTTTAAGGTAAATATTCTAATACTTAAAAAAAATCAAATAATTTTATTTATATTTAAAAATATGATTTTTCCTCTAAAACTTTATAATATTAAAAAAGTGTAGTAACTACTCTTTCTTTTTACTTATACAATATCTTTTCTTTCTTTTAATAAAAAAATTGTATTTTTATTTTATAATGTAAACATTCCCACCACTTTAATCTTAGAAATCCATTTAGAAAAAATAGATTCTTAGTTAAAAAATCCATTAAAATTAAATTAAATATACTATTACAAAAATTTAAAAATACATGAGCATAATTATATTTATAAATATAATTTATAATTATTTAATATTTTCAAATTTGACTATTAATATTATATTATAAACATTCTCACTACTTAAATCTCTTAAATCCGAGAAACCCAAGACAATAAAATATTCCTTTGTGTTCATTCGATTCATGTATTAAACATTTTATTTATTTATTTTTATATTTTAAGTTTTAATGTTAATATTTTAATATCATTGTTTCATTTTATAAGCTAATATTTATATTATAAAATTCTTCTAAATTTATAACAAAATGGTATAGTAATATTCCATTTTACACCCTAATATCTATTTCATAATGGAATATTTTTTAGTATAATCTTATTTAGATAATAAAATATTTATTAATAATATTTGAAATGAAATTAATTTATACATCTTCTTAGTGTGCATGAGAATATATAAATTTTATTAAAAAATTAGTTTTTTAATTTAATAAAAAATAAATTATATTTTTATATTTTATTTTATCATATTATATTTATATAAAATATACATATTAGGTGTCATATCCCACTTAATTCTTACTATATGCCTCAAAGCGCATCAAATATTTACTTTAAAAATCACTTTAATGTAACTTTTATGTCCATTTTTTATTCAAAGATTCATTAAAACATTATGAGCCTTATCCACCACCCACTTCAAAAAGAAAGGCAATAAAAAAGAGAAATTAGAAGTGGATGGAAATATCTCCTCGTTGCCTATCCATAAACTAAGAGAGAGGAGAGATCGTGAATCTAACTCTAGAATTTCTATAGAGAGTCGATTTTCTTCACTATTGAGTTCTTTGAGGATGTGATGGAAGGTAATCCATTCAATTTTCTTGATGGTTTCTTTCTTTGAGTTTTCTAGTGGATGAAGACCGACAACACATATTAGATTTTTCTTTAACATGTATATTAGATTTTTCTTTAACCTAGTTAGTAATCTCAATTCCTAGATCTTAGATATCCCTACATTTTAAGAAATGTATAGTAAGATCTAAATGCCTCCAAGTTTAGCTATAGCATTGGAGCCCCTTCCTATGGCATACTGCATGTGAAAGTAATGAGAAGATGATAAATTAAGGATAACATCCACATCACATTTAGGTGGGTGTCACTAGTTGGTGTCATTAAAACAACCTTAAGGGATGTCAATATCTAAAGAAGGCATAAATGGACAATGAAGCTTAGCTTTCTTTCACACAAATTTAAATTCCAAAAATATTTTTTCAACCATACCTAACATGAGCTTCCCTAGGACACACCTTGAAACAACAAAAGGTTTCTTGGTCCCCAAATAAAATAGACCAAAAATAAAAAAAGAAGCTATAATCTCCATTGGAAAAAAACCTTTATAGTAAGAGAAATTGAATATACATATTTATGACTTTAACCATGAAAATTGAGAGCAGGAATTTCTTCCTATCTATCTGACCTATGCAGCCATTGATGAAAATGTTCTTTTTAACCAAGAAGATACAAAAGATACCTTTTATATGACACATTCCACTGAACCTACATTAAAAATACATAAATATACATCATGACAACAAATCCTTTAATAATAGTGCAACGTAATTTTAGAAATAGAATTCCATGTGTTTAGTCTCTTCCCAATCAACGAAGTTGTTATGTTCATTATTCTTATATGCATTTCCAATGCTTCTTTGGAGGGATTTTGCCTTGAAATTTAATTCTCTAAGCTTGTGAGTGAAAGAAAATCATTCAAAATCTACCATAGCCTCTTGAATTTCCTACTAAATATGTTGTATGAGGATGTTTTGAACATAAATATTGATGTTTTATTGGTCGATAACTATTTTGGAAACCCCCAGAACCCGAAGCTTTTGCATTTTTTTTAATGAAGCAATGGAAAGAAGAGTTCACAAGGAAATAAACTATACTTGGTTGTTTGACCGAAGACTCTGAGCACATCTGACCTACAAGTAGTGTGATGAAGAGAGAAATACGATTACACCCACTCCACATATAGTAGCATGTCCCTATGAGGCACCATCAAATAAACCCATGGAATGGAAAGGTGGAGAGGTAGCATCAGAGGAACTCACTTATTTTTTTCTTTTGGTCCCATTTGGTATTCTTTGCATAATTTTGCAATCAATCTTGCAATTATATATGTTGGTATTCCCATAGAGGAGAAAATGTTATTTTTCCTTGATCACCATATGATGTTAATGAGAATACGTGGGAAGCCTTCAAAGTGAGGAGCTTATGTTTCCTCACACCACTTTTTGAAACATTTAGCGATATCCTGTTGGCCTAAAGAAGACTGAAAACCTAGTTTTGTAAAATCCTTATTAATAACTTGCATTGTATAGGGATAAAAATGAAAAGATGATTGGTAGATTCACTTGTTGATCTACAAAGGGAGCATCTATTTGGCCCTTCCTAGCCTATTTTTATAATATTGTCCCAAGTTAGATGTTTCTTTTCTATAACTAACCAAAAAAACTAATTTTCTTTTAATAGGGGAATGCATTTTCTATCATGATATTCCCATCACCATACTTTTTGGTCAATGAAGAGAGGAAATGTAAATGCTATAATAAAGTTTGGTAGTAAAATATCCATTCTTGGGGGATTATTTTACCAAATGAGGTCATCATTAATACTATATTTTAGTCTAATAAAGTTTGAGCACAAAAGGCCTATGTCACCCTCCCATTCATCTTCCAAATGGCCTAAAATGCCTAATGTTGTAATGAAATTCCATCCAACTCTACACTGGGGATAAGGAGATTGGGATTTGATATCAACAAAAAAAATGTAATTGACCCAATCAATGTGTTTGATGAGAGGAGGTGAAAGACAAAAGTCATTCATCAATCCTAACCATGGGTCAAGACCCAATTTAGCTTGCTTATAATTTCCTATTCTCCATGTTATTTGATGTCCAATAAGAGGGGAGGTTGTCACTAGATATTTCCACATATTAGAACCTTTAGAGGATTTCTAGAGGTACTTGATCTAATCCACAAAGCAAAGAGAGAGAATGTATTTGGATTTAAGAGTTATTACCTAGAGATATGTATCGTGGATGAATCTCCATAGATTATGGGTGGATAAAGCTTTATTGAATAATAATATCTCATGATCTAGTCTAATAACAATGGGAATATGATTCAAGAGTTCTCAAAAGGAAGACCAGGGTTGAATAATATGTAATGAGGAAAATATGTCAACTAAAAGAAGGATTATATCCAGTCATTTTGAAATTTCTCCATCATTGACTCAGAATTTACACCAAGTAGGGGAGATTTTTAGTGGCTATCGGTCCATGAGAAGGAAACATTCAAAAAAATTAGTGAATTTTTTTTTTGGGGATTAACTCTTGGATTTGGGCCCTAAACCTCTTGGATGGATGCTATGAGGTCTATATCATCTCGAATAAAAATATTTTGTTATGATAGTGCTCCTAAGGAGACTACACATTACCACTAGGGAATCCTTTTTATGTATGGCCCATAAATATTGAGGACAGAATTTTGGTTCCTCTTTGGTCTCTAAACAAACCAAAATTATTCGGTTAAGAATAAAAGAGGAGATACCCCTTAGCTCTAGGAACCAACCCATGAGGATATTGTCAGAGTGACCCACCACATCTAACATTACAAAGGATCAATCTGTTGAGCCTTGGCTTGATGATAGAGAAAACATGAAAGCCTTCAATAATCATTTCCTATATGAGTAAAATGTAAGGTTTATATGAATTGATAACTCATTTGATGGTGATATTTTTATGAGCACCCCATATCCCCCAGGCATTAAAGGAGAGGAAATAATATTTTGGAGGTATAGAGGCACATTCCTACTCTAAGAGCCCTAAAAATAATAGATTTTCTCTTGTTACATATATCCAAAATGGGTTTTTTCACACCTTCAAAAGGTGGGTTTTGTGTTCTACAAGTTTCTTAAGGATAGGGTCCACAACTAGCACAACTTTAGAGAGGATTTCCTCCTTTAGTATTAGATTATAATGTAGGTCATAAAACTTGTGAGGTAGGGAAATTTATTTTGGAAGAATAAGAGGAGAAAAGGAAGCGGGATCTTGTCCATAGTCCAATTTCAAGGGAGGAGAACTATGAGGATTAGAAGGGTTAATTAGAGAGGGTCAGAAGTGAATCAATGGGAGAAGGAGAGGGGGGAGGGGGAAGAGGTTGGGAGATGATATGAATTTAAACAGGAACACAACAAATTACATATATAACCATAAACAAAGAGACACAAAATAAATAAAACTTCATTTCATTAATATCAAGGAACTGAAATATGCTTACATACAGAATGGAAATAAACTAGATCGAGCGATTAAAGCTTATCTCTAAGAAGAGATGTGGAGGCTACATGCCTTTGAACTGTGTTACAATGAGGCTTGAAGGCCTATTTATTATTGAGAAACAATGGAAAACCCCAAACATAAAAAAACCTAACCTAGGAGATGAAATGCCAGACTATGGGCATCGTTGGGGTAAATTGGTACATCAACTTCCCAGGGTCATAACTCTAGCATACTATCTTTTTTTGACGCACACGATACCTTGTTAGAAAGATATATCTAAGGAATACAACTACTGACATCAAATATTCAGTTGAAAACTCATATTCGTGGTCAGTTATTTTTCCAAAAAAAACGTCCTTTTGGGCCTCAAACGACTTCAAAACTTCGGAAGCCGAAAAACTGCCAAAAATAGTAAACTATGCTACAATTAAGGAAACTGAAAGATTAAAAGAAATAATGGTGGGGTCCAAGTGGAATAGGTGGGCGGCCACCAATATCCACCTAGATCATTCCTCCCTCCTTAATGATAAATGGTCCCCATTATGTTGAGTTCTTCCGTGAGATGAGGAAACCTTTGCTGAACTTGGTCCCTAGTGAGCCACTTGCCCTGGTGAAGGAGTTGGCCTTCTTTGACAAGTCGATATAGTTGGATCCTTTACTGTCAGGTGTTCTTGATCTGTGTTTCGATGATCCAATGAGTTGTTTCTTGTTCCATGCAGTTTGGGCTTTCCTAGTTGGTGTGAGTTGTTATGCAATGTCAGATGTTTCCAATAATGGTGGAAAGTAAGGCCAAAGGCAGTCCACATTGAACACTGGGTGCAGACCAAGGAATGGTGGAATACTGAGCTCAAAGGAATTGTCCCATACTACCTTGGTGATGATGTATGACCCATAATAGAGTGGGTGAAGCTTGCAGTGGGGCCCAAGGAGGCGCTCCTTCCGCAAATGTAGCTAAACTTTGTTGCCTGCCTGGAAATTGTGTGGCACCCGATGCTAATAATGGAGATGGATTCCAAAAATTGACTAGGATTAGGAAGCAGAGTATAGAGGCCTTGCTTCTTGATGGTCAGTTTGGTAATGGCATAGGCAATGCAGGATCTGATGTACTTCCTGACATCATGTAGAAAGTTCAGCCAATAGAAATACTTCTGTAGTAGTGCCACTATTTTCTCGACCCCAAAATGCCTAGCAACCTGAGTGTAGTGTGCTTCCCAAATCATCTTGGCACACTCACTTGAAGGAACAGAAAGATGTCCCAAGTGGCATAACAATGCATCTTGGAAGTGAAAATATGGAACTAATTGACCCTTCAAGAGCGTTTGGTGTGTGGGGTCAAATTCTAGGTTGCTTTTGTAGAGAAATGAATAATTAGAAGTCTCGTGCCCACAAGAGTTGAGCATGATGTTTAATGCCATGATAAGTGGTCGACTAAGATAGTCTGCAACATTATTGGTGCTACCATTCTTGTACTTGATATTCAAATGGAATTGTTTCAGGTGTGTGGACCACTTCTGATAGAGATAATTCTAGAACTTCCCTTATGTCTATATGAACTACAGGGTTTGGTGGTCTATGTGTATAATCGTTTCATTCCCTAAAATGTAATGCTTCCATTGTTGGCGGGCCTGCACAATGGAATACATCTCTCTGTCATAAGTGGGAAACTTTCGACTGTATTTGAAAGTGTCTCACTGTGATATGCCACTGTATGCCCTTGTTGAGTAAGGACTACCCCGATAGCATAGTCAGAGGAATCTATCTCGATCTAAAATGGTTGTTCCAAGTCTAATAATATGAGCACTGTTGCAGAGTAGAGGCGATGTTTCAACTCTGCGAACACCTTCTGTGATGTTAAATTTGGAAACCAGGGCCAAACATCACTTTGTACAACTCTTATGAGGCAGCTGATATTTTTCTTAGATTCCTCTTTCTAAGAGGTGTAGGATTGATATAAATAACATCCCATTCTGACATGTACAAATGAAGTTATGAATTTATTTTGATTATGGACAAACTGTCAAGGTTGGCCAACCATCAAATTAGCCTCCTCCAGCCTTCAACATTGCATATAAATACCAGGTGCCTCCTCCTCATTTTGACATCTCATCTCGTTCATATTTCTCTCTCTCATATTGATTGGGTACGAATTTTTGGGCCTCTCTCTCTCTGCACGTGTGAAAGGAAGACTATCTTTTATAGCCATTGTGTTGAACAAATTTAACCGAAATTTTAGGAGGCTGAATTTGACCAGCGTTGACCCTGTTTGAATTCGGTTTTGTGAGGGAGACTTCTATTTTGGCAATGTTGTGGGGAAAAATGCCTATGCAGGATGATCCTATCCACCTAAGGTGTGACAGTGCCTTAGCAACAAACGAGTACAACTATTATGGTTTCTTCCTTTATGAAATGTGAAAGAATAGAGATCAATAGACTTACCGGTGTCTTCCGTTTGTCCCTCGATCCGGTCTCTCTTCTCTTTGGGAGTTCACAGCTACTTGCCTTCTTGCTTCTCCAGCTTCAACTTCCTGCAAGATCACAAGAGAACAGCTACTTGCGACAAGAGAACAGCTACTTGCGACAAGAGAAGAACACTACACAAAGACAGATATTCAAATTCATAACTAGTTTAGGATTAGAAATAAACTAAACATGCTAATACATTGATACATCAAAAAATACATCAGCATATAGGAGAAACCAAGATAGCTTTATTGATGAATAACAAGGTTCAGGAAGAGATACAACCTAGAGGGCTCCAATTCAGCATCTCCTTCCCAGCAAATGGAATATCTATCTTCAGCCCCTTCAAAGCATTAAGCACCCAATGATTCCAATCTCAAACCAACAACAATTCTTTGCAATAACAAAATTCCAGCCTTTAGATCTCATGGAGGAGAGATCCATATATAGATGTTTGGAGAGAGGATGAGTCAGCTTGAGATGTGACTAGTGTCCTCTCCCTCTGTCAGTTCTTGAGTCCACTTGGAGGTTCTTGCTTCCACTTGGAGATTTGGAACCTCTTACTCATCACCAGTCGAATTCCCTGAGGCAAGTGTCATTTTGGAAGCTTCCTGGGTTTTGACACCTTGAGAAATGAACCTGCCACATGTCCACTCTCGTTCAGCGTAGGTAGCCAGTGTTCCAGTTGACATTCAATGTAGGTAGCCAGTGTTGGCTTTGACATTCAGCGCAAACAGCTAGTATAGCCACTGAAATGATCCTGAATTGACTTGCTTTTGAGCAGTTTCCGGTGGAGAACTTCTGTGAATTGCTGTGGTTTGTTAGCCTTGTTCCTCTAGGGGTAGGAACAACATGTTTAGGGACTTTGGATCCCTTAGATTATGGACATTTCATGCTCAATGCTAAAAGGCACAAAAATGTCTATAACAGTTGCCCCCTAAAGTATGAGGCTGTTTATCAGGTGAAATGCTTTATGAGGGGGATCCGAAGTTCATCCAATGCTGAGAGGAGGCCTGTAATAAGATACAATACAATACATTATTTTTCATACTGCTTTCATGATCTAGCTGAGGCGGGCATTCCCATGCTTAGCTTTATAAATTCATTTTTCTGTACATAGAACAGACAACCGTCTGATGGTAGACTGATAATTTTGATGAAATTATTATCCTTTGAGTAGGATGATTATCTGCTGCAATGATGTACATGTCAATGTATTTATCTTTCCTGAATATATATCGCAGCCCGGATGGATGAAACTAGATCTGGGGTCTTCAAACTCGTTCGATCTTCACTCTAAGTACAAGTCGATCCATGTGAGAAATGTTCTGAAGTCGAACATGGAAAGACATCGCTTGATTACCGGTCAATGATGTGAACCGTTAACAAGCGCGAGAGGAATCACCGATAATGATAATGACCCTCAAGGTACTACAGTACAATTCACGTGGTGTGAATAAAGGACTTGGCGTCGAACACCACGCAAAATCTTTCGGTCGAAGGTCATTGATGTATACCTGTCGCCGGAAGTGAGAAACTTGCCATTGTGGCATGCAAGCTTCAAAGTACTGAAGGGGTTGTTCCTAGATCAACTTCTTGGATAATGAGCTGATGTTGACAAGAAGCGATCCATCACAGGAGGGCCTTAATGAATCCCACATCAGTGACATGGAACGAAGCTAATGATTTTAATGGAGGTGAAAACGATCTGTGACATATGATTCAGGGTGGCGGTCATGAAAGGATGAAGGATAATGTACGGTAGTGGATGGGACACGGTTGACTTTTCTTAACGACTTCTCTTGAACATATGGCAACACTGATGCGATGGATTGGTAGCATTACCCCAAATATGGATGGTATGGTGAGACCATGGTGATGTGACCGGTGAATGAAACAACCCAACCCGATTGTGGTATGGAGGAAAAGTGTCATGTTCAAGAGCGACTTGCTACCATCAAAGTTTTCTTTAGTTTCTCCCAATTTTTCCCCAGTCATTGCTGACCAGTACCTCTTTATTTTTGTCAAGCTTGAGGAGGATAACATATGCTTGTTCTATAACCTGCCCTTCGGGCAAGCCCATCGCTATGTTTTAACGAGCCTAGCAATAGTGAAACTCGTTCTCGTCTAAAGACAAGTTTGTCGCTATTTAATGATTTTAACGAGTCTAACGACAAGGATAACTCGGTTCTTTTCATTTTTAGAGAGTCTGAAAACATACATAAAGTTAACTCCAAAAGTCCTTTTTCGTCATCTAACCCCTTAAGTCCGAAAAAGTATAAAACAATACAGAAGAGATGAGTTTTCGATAGTTTTAACGAGCCGAATAAAACAAGCGCTCGATCTTTTTGTGCAATAATCCCTCAGGTCCAAAAAGATTAAAATCTAGAGGAGGGATAGCTCTTCCGGTCGCTTTAACGAGCTGGAAGGCCAAAACTCGGCAATCTTTTCATATTTTACGAGTCAGATGAAAAGAGCTTAAAGAAGACTCGTCTTTTGAGGAACGAGTGATAAACAGGGTTAGCAGCTGATTCCAGGTACAAGTTGGAATTTTCCAATCATTGCAGTGTCACAAGGATGGCTAGGTGAAATCACTCTTTGCAGCTGTTCCTCAAAATGGGTAAACAATCATATGGAGGTGAACGATCGGCCAATGGAAAAGTGGAGGTGATGGTGCAAACACGACCAAGGCTTTAATGGCTGATGATATTACATTCACAGTGGTTATTTACCGGGATAGGTTCATTTTTTATTTTAAAATGAGCTTAAACACTAGAGGAAACACTTGCTCAATGCTTATGTTTATTTTTTAACGAGCATGAAGTCCGCGTTAAAACTACTCAGATCTTGCGTTTATTTTTTAACGAGCATGAACTTTGTGCTAAAACTGCTCGATTATACCAGTCATATGATAAGAGTGTCTCATCAAGATTCTATTTTTTATGGAGTTTCATCTCACTAAGCTTTGCTCCGGATCCTTTCTTTATGCAAGTTTGGAAACGACTAATCCTACGAGTTTAAAGGGTTAGAGGTCCTAAAAATTTTAAAAATAAATAGCCGCCCCTTGCTTGCACTCCAAAAGGTTTGCATGCCCCCAGGTATAAAACAGAGTTTCAAGGTTACCTCTACTTCTCTTCCACCAAAACATTTGTTTTAACGAGAGAGGCTTACCTCTTTCAGGTTACCCAAAGATTGTCTCGTTAATCTTTCAAACAAAACACTTCCTCGGCAATGTCTACCGAAATAGACAAAGGTGAGCGACGTAGCCCGCCAACTCACATAACTTTGACAAAATAATATTATTCTAGAATAACCCTCTTCCTAGACGGACAGGGTACAGACTAGTCATATTCTCCCGCGGAAACCTACTCTATACCCAAAGTTTCCCTGCCGAAGCAGACCATGACGCATGCCCCCTGGGTTCCAGTCATATCCTCCCGGATTACTCGCGCTCATCAGGAGGACGGACCGTGGGCTGAGACACTTCTTGCGTGAATAGACCATTTAGGGATGGCACATGACTATTTGCGATGCGTGATCCGGGAAACGAAAGTTGGTCCACGAGCTTGACCATTCTTCCTTCATGCGGAAAACACATTACTCTAAAGAGTGAGGAGACTATAGCTCCCATGCAATATATATAGTCTCGTCCAAGGAGTAGGTTATAATCCAAGGGTCCTTGAATGACCATCATGTTCATTTGAACGGCCTTCCCTTTCAATGTTATGGGCACATTGGGGAGGATCCCTAAAGGTCGACTGGTTCCTTTATCAAAACCTGATAGATTTCTCATTTGAGGCAAAAGCGCTGGCGAACCAAGCACTTTCCAAGCAATAGAGGAAAGGATACTCACAGATGCCCCTTCATCAATGATAGTGCCAGCCATTACCATTCTGTATATTTGAATGATAATCCTGAATGGTATGCTTGCTGGCAACCGGGGTCTGCCTAGTTGGTTCCAGTCGAACGAGACAACTAGGTTGCTTGGTGGTGGGACTGAATAGACGGCCGGATATCGCTCTGGCGAACTCCCCTCCTGCGATAAAGGAATGGGGGCTTTGCCCCCTTGTTCATTAGAGTCAGTGTTGATGAAGAGAATTTGGACGGTGTCGTCTTTATTCTCCTCTGTGATGGTATCATTCAAAGATAGAGCCTCTGAAGGCAAAACCGGGTCAACTGCCGTCTCAACCTTTTGACTTTCATCAGGCATGGATCCAGATGGTTCATCTTCAATGATAGGTGCTTCAGCTGACCACCTGGGCGTGCCAGCCGTATTCTCAACTAGTGAAGGACTTGGCAGGAGTTTTTGATATCCAGGAGGAAGTTGCGCTCGTAAAATCGGGCGATCTTCCAGAACTCTTTTAGCCTCGTCTAAGAAGGGACAACAGTGGATGGCGTGATCGACTTCACACAGTTTGCAGGGAAAACTAGCTTTCCCTCTCTGGCCTGGGACTTCACTTTCACTAGTCGACGGTGAGCAGTCAACATGGTTATCAGAGGTCGATGCTACCGAATTGTGCAAATGGGGAGACCAGTCCCTTAGTATCCGAGGGATGCAGGGACAATCTCTGTGGAAGTGGTCTCCCTTGCATATGACACATGGCGATTTAGGCCTTGTCAGTGCTGTGTGTGGATTTTTGTCAGACGACTCTCATTTGCCCCCAGTCGCTTTTGGCTCCTTCTTCTTCTTCTCTTTCTTCTTCTTTTCCTTCTTCTCCTTAGGAACTTGGTTTTTTGTTTTACCAGTTCCATCAAGCGAAGATGAAGGAGGAGAGGAAGATGAAGTAGAAGGCTGGTGGGCGACTCTGGTCTGGTCTAACTGTTGACTCGACTGTTCAGGAATGGTGATGTTCTGAACGACCTTGGTTGAAAAGAGCCAGACCGGCAGGCCAATTGTCAGTCCTGGAAGCGACAATGTGGCCATATGGGGCGCACCAACATCTCCCCAAGAGGAGAAGGGACTAGGATTTCCACCAAGGGGAATTCCTTGGTTGGTGTGCTCCATTTTTTCAACCTAAAGATCAACGCAGGAATAAAGGGTGATTGTTCCGTTTAAAATAAATTTTAACAACGCTTAGACACAACTTGCTTTTTCAGTTTTAAAGAGTCGAGAAAAAGCTAAAGATGACTCTAGTCTCCTTCGATGTTTTAACGAGCCCGAAGTGACAAATGCTCGGATGGACTTTTTCCGTTATAGAGTCTGAAAAAGGCCAAAAGGAACTGCTCTGGAGTTCTAGGCAGAGGGTGTTCCAAACCTTTTGCAAAACCGCAGAATACTTTTTAGGGTACGGGCGGTCGATCTTCCTGAATGCTGTGTTCAGTGCATTGCGATCAGTAGGGCGGCCGACACGGCTTCCTAAGGATAAAGTTTTTATGCCTATAGGGGTCTCCCAATATATACGCGACGGTACGTGGGAGCACAATCCGTACTGGCACTATCGTCCCTCAGGAGGAATCACCCACCATCCACGAGATCGACAGTCACCAGGCTTAACGACGGCGGAACACGTCTCTAGCCTAGACCTCTATGTTGTGCGTTATGTTGCAAAGCGTTGTTAAGTTCATTCAATTTATTTTAGGTTGATCTTTTTAGAAGTTTGCCTTTCAAGGTTCACCACGAGATGTATGATACAAATTCCTAAATGCAGTCTAAAGATGATAAGCAAGATTTATATCTTTTCAACTTTGAAAATGCTAGCTACTAAGGGAAAAGAAAGACACCATCTTTTCTCAAAGAGCAATCAGCACACTCTAATGCACTTTTCCTAAATCAATCATGCAAACTATCAAAATGCAAATGCACAATGCAGGTGTTTGTTTTCCGCTTTCTTAGTATTGATGCCTACAAAGAAAGCTTTTTGTACAACTTTGAATTTGCTTTTGAATGATCAATACAAACAAGTTTACTTTTTCGGAATAAGAGAAGATAGAAGAGATTACAACACTTAACGATTTTCGAAATGAATACTTGTTTCGACACTTAAAAGAGACAAATTCAAACCAATAAGCAAAAGCAAATGTATAATCAATCTGCAAACAGCCAATGAACTCTCTTCTAAGATCACGATCAACAGACCTGAATCAAGGGCTACAGAATGACTATTTCACTCATGCAAAGGAAAACTGTAAATGATGCCACAAACACATAAAAACACTCACAGTCTTTTTGTACAAAAGGAGGCGGAATTTAAGCAGAGAAAAGGAGTTATCAGACTGGTACCTATGCTAGTTACAGGCTGCAAAAATCAGAGATCAAAACAAGGCAAAACAGAGCAGAGAACCCCAGCTGCACAAGGCAAAACTGGTTCAGCGCAACCTCAACACAGGGGTTTTGACATTTAGCGCAGGTAACCTTCACGGGACCTGCGTTGAAATGCAGAATCCCTTCATTGGGTCTGCGCTAAAGGAGAAACTCTCGTTTCCCTCAGGTTCTGGGTCACAGTTTGCTATTTAATTCACTGTTTCAGGCCAAATAAAAGCAACAAGCAAGGTGTAATCAAAGGGATGCTTTGAATGGCTACTAAGATCTATCACAAGGATCATCAAATCATTTATGAATCCATTGTTCAGATCATAGACAAGTCCAGTAACTGGATCAAAGCAGCAACTATCTACTTTGCATCCGGGAAAGATGCAGTTCGATTGTTGCTGTCAAGTCTATGAAACCAACAATGATAGAAACACAAATAAAATGACTAAACAGATCTCCCCAGCGGAGTCGCCAATTTTTTGTGGGGAAAAATGCCTATGCAGGACGATCCTATCCACCTAAGGTGTGACAGTGCCTTAGCAACAAACGAGTACAACTATTCTGGTTTCTTCCTTTATGAAATGTGAAAGAAGAGAGATCAATAGACTTACCGGTGTCTTCCGTTTGTCCCCCAATCCGGTCTCTATTCTCTTTGGGAGTTCACAGCTACTTGCCTTCTTGCTTCTCCAGCTTCAACTTCCTGCAAGATCACAAGAGAACAACTACTTGCGACAAGAGAACAGCTACTTGCGACAAGAGAAGAACACTAAACAAAGACAAATATTCACATTCATAACTAGTTTAGGATTAGAAATAAACTAAACATGCTAATACATTGATACATCAAAAAATACATCAGCATATAGGAGAAACCAAGATAGCTTTATTGATGAATAACAAGGTTCAGGAAGAGATACAACCCAGAGGGCTCCAATCCAACATCTCCTTCCCAGCAAATGGAATTCCTATCTTCAGCCCCTTCAAAGCATTAAGCACCCAATGATTCCAATCTCAAACCAACAGCAATTCTTTGCAATAACAAAATTCCAGCCTTTAGATCTCATGGAGGAGAGATCCATATATAGATGTCTGGAGAGAGGATGAGTCAGCTTGAGATCTGACTAGTGTCCTCTCCCTCTGTCAGTTCTTGAGTCCACTTGGAGGTTCTTGCTTCCACTTGGAGATTTGGAACCTCTTACTCATCACCATTCGAATTCCCTGAGGCAAGTGTCATTTTGGAAGCTTCCTGGGTTTTGACACCTTGACAAATGAGCCTGCCACATGTCCACTCTCATTCAGCGCAGGTAGCCAGTGTTCCGGTTGACATTCAACACAGGTAGCCAGTGTTGGCTTTGACATTCAGCGCAAACAGCTAGTGTAGCCACTGAAATGATCTTGAATTGACTTGTTTTTGAGCAGTTTCCGGTGGAGAACTTCTGTGAATTGCTGTGGTTTGTTAGCCTTGTTCCTCTAGGGGTAGGAACAACATGTTTAGGGACTTTGGATCCCTTATATTATGGACATTTCATGCTCAATGCTGAAAGGCACAAAAATGTCTATAACAGGCAAGCCACTATTATGGGCACAAAAATGGAGGCAATTTGACCCCTGCGTTGATCAGTGTTGACTGCCCAAATTCAGGTTGTTGCGTTGACTTTTGTTGACTAGATTTGACTGGTTATTTTTAAACTAATTTGGGCTGCATTATCTTGTTGTTGGAGGACGAGTTCGCCAAGGTTGACCGAACTATTTTGGTGGTCTATTTTAGTTTGTTGACCAACATTGACTTTCTAGTTAGGACTTTCTATTTCTACTATTTTGACTTATCAATTTGGGCAAGTGAATATTGTAAATTGTACTCTCTCTGTTTACTAAACTTTTGAAGAATTATAAGAATAATTAATCAACGGTTTGCCCACATTGGTGTTTGTACCTAGCTGGTGCCATATTTTGTGTCCTCTTTATTGGCTTGTCTTCTACTGTTATTGTTTATGTTCTATCTGCATTTTACTATCATGTTGATGTGATTGTTATACTAGATATGGTATTGGGCTAATAAAGAAAATTGAAGTAAAATTGCTCTAAGCATAGAGCATACCATTGTTATCCTAAAATTAACATGGTATTAGAGATGAGGTGAAGACAAATCCCAAGAAAAAGTGAAGAGCAATACTAAGAGGAGCAATCACTATTCAAGAACAAGTCTCAATGGCCTCCACATCCTACCTCAAGTCTGATGATAACCTTCATGATAAGTATGATTATCATGCATGGAATATGTCTCTTGATTTAACTTTAGAAGAGCAAGATGTCATGGATTATGTGCAGGGAAAGATTTTGGAACCTCCTTCAAATGTAGCAACTGCTGTGAAGACAAAGTACAAGAAGGGTGAAGTCAAAGCCAAGAATATCATCAGGGATTCTATTCATAAGCACTTAGTTGCTTACATCTTCAATTTGAATACATCAAAGGAGATATATGACAAGTTGGTTGGCATGTTCAAATCTAGAAATGCGAATCAAATTATTTTCCTGAAGAACAAGCTGAAGGATATAAAGAAGGGAAAAGGTGAGGATATTCAATCCTACTTCATGAGGATTACCGAAATAAAAAATGATCTTTTTTCGATTGGTGAAGCTATTGCCCTTGGAGGTCTTCTTCTTGAATGGCATTTGTACAACACTACTATTCTCAATTTCGATAGAATTCTAGGTTTTGAAGAATTGTTAACTAGATGTTCTCAAGAAGAAACAAGGATGATGGAATTGGGCATGCCTTCAAATAGGAATAATCCTACTGCATTCTCCGCTCATGCTAAGAGGAGGAACAATGTAGGTTCAAAGAAGCAAAGTCAAGGAAGAACGAGGTTACAAAATGGAAGGAAAGGAAGATGCTTCATTTGCAACAAATTTGGTCACTATTCCAAATAGAAGGGACACATCTCATGATGATGATGATCAAAATCATTCCAGGGGCAACAAGAAAAATCAAAGGAATGACAGGTTCAACAACAAAGGGAAAAGGAATGCTTCTGCTACTCAACTTGGAAATGATCAAGCTTCTAAAAGAACAAGAAACTCCAGGTATGATGAGTCTAATGTTGTAAATTCTAAGCAAAAGGAATTTTATCTTATATCTACCCTCTCTACAGCCTCTCCTCTAGATACTTTGGGAAATTGGTTGATTGATAGTGGTGCCTCAAGGAACTTCACCGGGTACAAGGAAGCTCTTTCAAATCTAATAGAGAAGGATACAAATTTTGAAATTATCATTGGAGACAATGCAACCTATCCCATGAAGGGAGTTGGGAATGTTACCCTTCAATTGAATCAAGGAAACACCATTCATATTCAAGAAGTACTATATTTACCTAATCTAAAGAAGAATCTAGTGCCTATCTCGGCGATGGAAGACAAAGGATTCAAGGTAGCATTCATCAATGGAAAGGTATGTGTGTGGAAAAAAAAATTCAAAGCATTTAATATTGGATTTAGGGTTGACAGTTTATATCAAGATGGAGGAATTCCACTAGGAGCCATGTCTTGTGACACATATCTTCAATCTGAACTAGGGCATTAGAGGTTTTCTCATCTTCACTATAAGGCTCTACTGGATGCAAGGAAGATGGTTACATGTATGCCCAAATTCAAAATAGAGCATGAAGGTGTTTGTCAAGGATATGCCGAAGGAAATCATACAAGGGGACCATTACCCTCAAGTGATAGAAAGGTTACTGACATATTGCAATTGATTCATTCTGATCTATCTAGTGCAATGCCTGTGAACACATTTGGAGGATACTTATATTATAAAACCTTTATCGATGATTTCTCTTGCAAGACTTGGATATATTTCTTGAAGAAGAAGGATGAAGTATTCTCATGGTTTCATTCTTTCAAAGCTTTGGTTGAAAATCAAACCGGGAAGAAAATCAAAATATTGAGAACCGATAATGGAACCAAATATGAATTAAATGAGTTCAAATATTATTGTAGAGAAGCTGGAATTAAGAGGGAGACTACTACCGCATATACTTCTAAGAAAAATGGTGTTGTTGAAAGGAAGAACCATTCTATCATAGAAGCCACTCGTGCCATACTTCATGATCAAAGCCTTCCGAAGTTCTTATGGGCTGAAGCTGCAAACACTGTCATGTATGTTCAAAATAGATGCCCTCATCAAGCATTGGACTCGAAGACTCTCGAAGAAGTTTTCATTGGTAAGAAACCTAATGTTTCTCACTTTCGAATTTTTGGTAGCCCTATATATTTTCATGTGACGAAATAAAATAGAAGCAAATTGGATGCTTACAAGAAAAAAGGAACATTTATGGGATATAGTGAAACTTCTAAGGAATATAGACTCAATGTGCCTAGTCAAAGAGAAGTGGAGATAAGTCATGATGTCACTTTCAATGAGGATGCTTCCCTTGGGAAGATTACTAACCTTCCTCTTCCAAGGAAGAACCAAGATGTAGATTCTGAAAAGAAGAGAGAATGGTAGGATGAGCATATACCCAATGTTGAAGGACCAATGGATCCCATTGAAACACCCCTCATGAGCCCTCCTCCTCGAAAAGTAGACCCTCATGGCTTAGGGAGACTCGAAAATGCCGAGAGACATGTTGCACCTAGGGGGCCATTTCATTTAAGTAAGAAGTAGAATAGGTACCAAGGGTACTTAACTGCTATGAGCACCATTGTTCAATCTAAGCCTTGCACATTCAAAGAAGTTGGAAAATACCAGGTTTGGAAGGATGCGATGAACGAAGAGTATGAATCAATTATGAAGAATGATGTCTGGGATGTGGTCCCTAGACCTAAGGAAAAATCCGTTGTCACCTCGAAATGGCTCTTTAAGATCAAGCATATGGCTAATGAAAGTACTAAAAAATTCAAGGCCAGATTCGTTGCTTGAGGCTTTTCTAAAAAGTAAGGTGTAGATTATGATGAGATATTTGCACCAGTTTCCCACTACACAACCATCCATTTGATTATAGACCTTACTACCTCTCAGGTATGGAATCTTCATCAAATGGATGTCAAGACTGTCTTCTTGCATGGTTCAACTAAGGAGGAAGTCTATGTAGAACAACTTGAGGGGTTCGAAGTTCAAGATCGTCAGTCACATATATGCACATTGAAGAAATCCCTCTATGGGTTGAATAAAACACCCCATCCTTGGTATGAGAGGATCAATAACTATCTAATGAAGCTGGGATTTACGAGAAGTGACGCTGATTCGAACCTTTATTTTAAGGTTGAGAATGATAGACCTCTCATCTTTGTACTCTATGTGGATGATCTCTTTTTGACAGGTGTAGACCCTCTTATTCATCAATGTAAGAGGGAGTTGGCTTCCGAATGCGAGATGAAGGACCTAGGACTGATGCATTACTTCCTAGGGTTGGAGGTTTGGCAAAAGCTAGGGGAGATTTTTCTTTCTTAAGGAAAATATGTTGTGAAGCTACTTGAAATATTTGGGATGGTGGACTACAAGTCTGTGACTACTCTGATGGAAATTAACTTCAAGAAGTTATGCGGAAGTGTTTATGGGCCCGATTTGGGAAATCTTTTTGAGTATTGTCAAATCATAGGGGCCCTGATGTTCTTGGTGAATTCCCATCCAGACATATGTTTTGCAATGAATACATTGAGCCAGTTTATGGTCGAGCCTCATCACAGACATTGGATTACTGCCAAGAATCTCTTGAGATATCTTTGAGGCACAATCACTTATCGACTGAGACACACTACTGGGAATGTGAGGCTTCATGGTTACTCTAATGCAAACTAGGTTGGCAGTGTGGTGGATTGTAAAAGCACATCTGGATTTTTCTTCTCTGTAGGTTCTGCATCGATATCGTGGATGACTAGGAAGAAAAATTCGGTTGCTTTAAGCACCGCTAAGGCTGAATACATTGCTGCTAGTTTGGCCTCATGTGAAGCTATCTGGTTGAGGAAGCTCTTTAGTGTGATGGTTGGACATGTTCTGGATATCAACGTGATCTTTTGTGACAACCGGAGTGGGATTCATCTTTCTAATAATCCCATGTTTCATGATCGCTCCAAGCATATTGATATCAAGTACCACTTTATCTAGGATATGGTACAATGGGGAGCAATAACTTTCCATCATATTGGGATCGATGAGAAAGTCATTGATATTCTTATGGAGCCCCTCAGGAAGGTAAAATTATTAACCTTCCATGAACAATTTGGAGTCGTGGAGAGACCCTCTTATGAGGGTCCTGTATGAGATGGACAGTGAGCACTGGGAGCTCCGGGGGGCTTGGGGTACTTCTTGGAGTGATGAGCGATGATACGGTGACTCACCCTCCCCTAGAGGTGCGATGTGTATAGGGTGAATGGTTCACCTTCCCCTGTGATATGCCATGGTGCCATGTGCATAGGCTGAGTGGCACCCTCCCCTATGGCATATGAGTAGGATGAATGGTTCACCTTCTCCTACCGACACAACCTACCCATGTAGTCTGGGACTCATGGGAAGTACCTCTCATCTAGCCAATGAGTAGAGAAATGAGGATAGGGGCTATATTAATACATATGGACGCATCATGTACTACCATAATCCCTATTCTAGGATGTTGATATTGATATGGGATCAATGGAAACTGACTATGTGTCATTAAGAGTGGTATGACACACTCTCTGCTGTTAGAGATTGACTTCAAGTCAGTGGAGAATGGTATGATACATTTTCGATCATTTCTTCTTTCTTCATTGTTCAACAGAGCAGAGCAGAGCAGTGTAGTGACAAGGAATGTACAAATTGTCAGACAGTTTTGCAGGTGATGTTCTCCCTAGTTGAGAGTGAGTGTTAAATTTGGAAACTATGGCCAAACATCACTTTGGAAAGCTCGTATGAGGTATCTGATATTTTTCTTGGATTCCTCTTTCAGAGAGGTGTAGGATTGATATAAATATCATCCCATTTTCACATGTACAAATAAAGTTATGAATTTATTTTGATTATGGACAAATTGTCAAGTTTGGCCAGCCATCAAATTATCCTCCTCCAACCTTCAACATTGCATATAAATAGAAGGGGCCTCCTCCTCATTTTGGAATCTCATCTCATTAATATTTATCTCTCTCATCTTGATTGGGTACGGATTTCTAGGCCTCTCTCTCTCTCCACACGTGCAAAAGGAAGACTATCTTTTCTAGCTGCTACATTGACCAGATTTGACCAAAATTTCAGGAGGCTGAAATTTTAGGAGGCTGAATTTGACCAAAACTGAACCTGTTTGACTTTGGTTTTGTGAGGGAGACTTCTGTTTGGGCAAGTAATTGTTATGGGCACAAAAAATGAGGTAATTTAACTGTTGCATTGATCAGCATTGACTGCCTAATTTAAGTTGCTACGTTGACTTTTGTTGACCAGATTTGAGTGGTTATTTTCAGACTGTTTTGGGCTAAATTATCTTGTTGTTGGAGGCCAAGTTGACCAAGGTTGAATGAGCTGTTTTGGAGGTCTATTTTATCCCTGTTGATCAGCATTAAATTTCTAGTTAGGCTTTTCTATTTCTATTGTTTTGACTAATCAGTTTGGGCAAGTGAACAGTGTAATTTGTACTCTCTCTCTGTGCTGAACTTTTGAAGAATTATTAGAATAATTGATCAAAGGTTTCTCCACATTGGGGTTTGTCTCCATGACTGGTGCCATATCTTGTGTCCTCTTATGTTGGCTTGCCTTCTATTATTATTTTTTATGTTCTACCTACATTTTACTATCATGTTGATGTGATTGTTATACTTGATATAATTTTGGGCTAATAAAGAAAATTGAAGTAAAATTGCTCTAAGCGTAGAACATACCATTGTTATCCTAAAATTAATAGATTCATACCAAAAGAAATTTTCTTTCAATCCTCCCTTGTTGACTTAACTCAAGGGCTAAGTAATATGAGAGAACCCCAACACGAACCTGTGGTAGAAATTAGCAAGACATAGAATGTTGCAGAGCTCTATTACAATGGTTGGGGATGGCCAATCATGAATGAATTGGATCTTAGATGGATCCACATGCACCCCTTGTTCATCAATAATGTATCCCACATATTGAACCTGGGTCATGCCATAAGTGCATTTCTCTAAATTGGCACACAAATTGTGTTCCCACAATGTTTGGAGAACTTGTTGGATGTAGTGGAGGTGCTCTTCCTAACTCTGGCTGAAGATCAGGATGTCATCCAAGTATGCCACTAAAAATAAGTTGGTGAATGGCTACAAGATGTCATGCATCAGCCTCATGAAGGTTGCAGGTGCAATCGTCAACCCGAAAGGCATAAAAAACCATTCGAAAAGGCCATCCTTAGCTTTGAAGGTAATCTTCCACACATCAGGGGGTTTGATTGGTACCTGGTGATATCTGGACTTCAAGTCGATCTTGCTGAAATATTTTTCCCCTTGAGTTGATCCAAAAGGTCGTCAATCCATGGGATCAGGTACCTATTCCAAACAGTGATCTTGTTCATCGCCCGATAGTCAATACAGAGTCTCCAAGTCCCATCCTTCTTCTATATCAATACGATTGGGCTCCCACAAGGTGATGAACTCAGTCGGATGTGACCTTTCTGCAACAGCTCTTGAATCTGACTCTTGATTTCGTCGTTCTCTAGAACAGAGCACTGATATATTGGTCCATTGGGAAATGGCGCACCTGGGGTTATATCGATCGAGTGCTTGACTTGATAGTGCAGAGGTACCCTTACGGGGGAGATAAAGATGTCCTCGTACTCCTCCATGACCTTGTACATTTTTTTTTGTCATGTGGAGGGGCCATGTTTGGAGGTCGTGGCCACCATCTTCTTCTTTCCCTGAGGTTGTATCATAAGGAAAACAAATTTCATGGCTTTGGAAATGAGCTTACTGCATTGTTTTGCTGTAAAAAAAGAGATAGCGGTAGGCAGTGCTACCTTCATTATCTTGTACAACTTATTTCCCAAGGTAAAAATAGCAGAGCGAGGTCTTGACTCATACATAGCATGTCGCTTCCACAAGTATGGTTGTGCTAACAATAAATCACAAACATAAAAAGGAAAAATGTCACATAATACCTCATCCGTGAAGGGCTTGATGCTGTATGGAAGGCGGCACTGTTCGCTGACGTGAAGATCCTGTCCTTGGTGAAGCCACCTAATGGTGTAAATTTGTGGTGGTGTTGTGGTCGGTAAACCCAACCACTTCATGACCTCTACTGAAATGAGGCTCTTTTGGCTCTCGCTGTTGACAGTCAATTGTAACGGGGAACCGTTTACCCACATCTGGGAGTGGAAGAGGCACTCCTCCTCTTCTAGATCTCTAGGTTCCTACATCTAGATCTTCGTGGTGGAAACGATGGCGTTGGGTTCCACATTGATAATCTGCTTACCTTTGTCATTCCTCTTGTTGTGTTTTGACTCGAAGTCGAAACATGCCTGATTTAGAAGCCTTCAGCTCAGCCACCAGTGACTGCTTTGCTAGACACTCACTTGTGTTGTGATTGGAGCTCTTATGGAACTCACACCACTTTCTCATGTCCTTCTCTCGGCTTCATGGTGTTTTTTTTTGGTTGCATCTTTGGCAGGTTGTCCTATGCCACCCCGCCTTGGCTTTGTCCTTTGTTATACAGTTTGGGGTCACCTTTCCCTTGCTTCAGATTCGTAGATCCAAAGTCTTTCTTTTTCTGTTTAAGCTTCTACTCAATCTTGACAACGCATCGATACGTCATGCCAAGCAAGAAGATGTCCAGGAACTCCATCTCATCTTGGATGTATTTGTGTAGGCAGTTGAAGTACTTGAGTACCAAACGTTTCTTAAAATCCTTGATACCCAACTTTGTGTGAAGGGTATGAAAAACATTGGTAAAATCCAACATGTCTTGGTCCCTTCCCTGTCGCAGTGTGGTCCACTTTCTGTATTTATCCTCATGGCTCCCAACGGGGTATTACTACTCCTTGATGGCATCCTAGAATGAATTCCAAGTGGTTGCGGCTAAAAACAATGAGGGCGTACTTTCATCCTTGCTCAAAGTAGGTTTCCCACCAGTCCTTGACATGCGGGGTGGCTTTGAGAAGAGAAAAAGTAATATTTTCTCGACTAGAAAAATCATGAACATAAAAATATCCTTCTAGGAGATTTAACCATTTATCTACGACGTCTGCATATATTTGGCCCTTAAATGTGGGAATGCTAAATTTCGCTTGTACCTTAAAAGGAGTGGCGCCTCCAGAGTGGCTGCTGGATGTGGATGCGCCACTATGGGAAACTGTTGAAGGATTTGGGCAAAGTTATCCATCATCGTGTTCCTTTGTTTCTTGAGGGCCTCCTCGAGCAATATTTTGATAGGATCTCCTACTCCCTTGTCTTTCTTCTCTTCCCCCATGGGCGGTCATTGGGGTTTGTGAGGCTAATCTTACAAAAGTTCAACTAGATCAAGCACTAAATCCTTATACCCCGACCTTGTTAAGGACATGCAAAGAAGGAATGAGAAAGAGTGGACCACTTTGATACCACTGATCCAAATTTAAACAAGAAAGCAACAAATTATAGATATAAACATAAACAAATTGATGCAATAGAAATAAAACTTCATTTCATTAATATCAAGGAACTGGAATATGCTTACATACAGAATGGATATAAACTAGCTCAGGCGATGGTAGCTTATCTTTGAGAAGAGATGTGGCTGCTACGTGTCTTTGAGCTGTGGTTCAATGAGGCTTGAAGGCCTATTTGTTATTCAGAAAAAATGGAAAACACCAAACATCCAAAAACCTAACCCTTGGATATGAAACGCCAAACTATGGACCCTGTTGGGGTAAATTGGTACATCAACTTCTCGGGATCATAACTTTGGCATACTATCTTCATTTGACGCACACATTACCTTATTAGAAAGACCTATTTGAGGAATACAACTACTGATAGCAAATATTGAGTTGAAATCTTCTATTTACCACTAGTTATTTTTCCCAAAAATGGTCGTTTTGGGGCTAAAAACGACTTTGAAAGTTCATGACCCAAAAAACTGCCAAAAATAGTAAACTATGCTACAATTAAGGAAACTAAAAAACTGAAAGAAACAATGGTGGGGGTCCAAGTGGAATAGGCGGGTGGCCACCAATATCCACCTAGATCAAGAGAAGGAGTTGAGATTGAATAAGGATAAAGAAACAAGAGAACTAGACATAGAAATAGTCATTGTAACATTGTCATGAAAAGGAGGGGAAAAGGAGATATTTAACATACGAGAAGGTGAAGGCGCAATATATTGAAAGACATCTTGTGGAGTTGTTAATGCAGACGTATCCCCTGTTGCTATAACTAAAGGAGGCAAAATTGAAGGACTATTGGGGGATGATTCACCCCTATTTTTCCAAATATTCTTGTAAATTTTGGCTCATGGGCCGAAGGATGTGCATTGTGCTTTAATATGGGCCATCTAATGGCCAATGCAACATCTAAATGCAACCCTCCAAAAATCAATTTTTTTCTTCCATGAAAAGGATTCTAGATGTTCTTTGATTTCATCCAAAAGTCATTGTCTTAAATCGACCTCAATTTGCATCTAGATCTATCTTCAATCACATTTTTATACCCATGAGGTTTTCAATTGAATGAAAATGCCAAATTTGTCACAAACATCATGAAGGATTTCTTTTGACAAAAAATAGAGAGGAAGCCTTGGTAGTATGGTCAAAACCCTTTGAGTGCAGAATGGTTCCTTGATAGGGTTGAAATTGATGATCAAGACTAGAGAATCTCACTACACTAAATTGTTAATTTTTGGTAGTTACGGTGGGTATTCAAATCAGCTAAATTAAAGAAAAGAAAATTATTATTTATGAGTTTATGTAGGCTCTAGAAAGACAGGTCATCCCCACCATACAAATGGGTGTGATCCTTGGTCAAACCCACCTCCTTTGACCACTATTTATACACATTCAACCTCCTCATTTGGAAACCAATTCAAAACATCAAATATACATATGTTTTTAATTCACATGTGCAAAGGAGAAGGGGAGGAATACTGAAGTTTGACCAAGCTCATTTAAGAGTTTATTGACTAGTGTTGACCACAATTTGACTGAATATTTGAATCTCTATTTGACCAAAATTATTAGGTTGTTTGACCTAGTCTCTGAGGATTTATTTGATTGAATTATGGGGGAGTTGACAAAGATTTTTTGGGCAAGTTTGACCAAGTTCTAGGTAGTATATTTTTGTACAGTTTGATTGATATTATAATCCACTAATCGAGTAAAAGTCTGGGTAACTTTGACCTCAGATTGACTGAAATTCAGGGTAGCAGTAGGAGGTCAAAATTTAGCCCATTGACTCAGGGTTGACAGAATTTGTGGGCAGCTGTAGGAGGCCAAATTTAGGCCAATTTTACTTATGTGGATTATGTGGTCAATTTTATCAAGTTTGACTTCAAAATTAGATTATATTTTTGTTGAAATGAACTATGTCGCTTATAAAAGATTGTTGGGATTTCTCTCGAGTTTGGGTTTCCTAGCTGAAAATTTTGGTGTCTATTGTGCATGGTCTTTCTACTATGATCTCTACTATTTCCATTTTATTTAGCGTTGAATTTTCTAAGTGTATTTGCTAAATGATATTCTAAAATATGCTAAAGTAAGGCTATATGTCATTAGAAGTAATTATCGATGGCATAAAACTATTCTTATCTAAATTAGAAATAAAAAATCAACATGGTATCCAAGCTTTTGTGAAGAAAGACCAGTAAGATCACTCCTTGAAGACACCTATTCTACAATATGATCTGTTCTAGACTCTTGATCGTATGGTTCCCTCTATCAATCATCAATATAGGCTAGAAGGTACAGTAAATTTTAGAGCTTGAAAAACTAAAATACATCACATTCTTGAAGAGAATGATGTCATGGAATATGTGAAAGTAAAACTTACATAACCTCAAGATAGTGAGGGAAAGACCAACATAAGAAGATGGAAACTTAGGCCAAGAGGATTATTGTTGAATACATAAATATCTTTTGATTCCATATGTTTTTAAATTGAAGACTTCAAAGGAAATGTATGATTCCCTAGTGGGATTGTATGTTGTCAACAACTTTGGTCAAAAATGACTTGGAGGAACGAATTTTGTGATATGCAAATGTGTAGATATGACATTGTGGCTTCCTAATTCAAGAGGATCTCTTAGTTAAGATATAAACTCAAGGCCATTGGAAAGAATATTGATGAATCAAGACTTGTGACTGTGACCCTTAATGGATTTTGGGATTCATGGGATTCATTTGTATCAAACATTTGTGGTTGACTAGAAATTCCAAAGTTTGATCAGCTATAGATTGCCTATACTCAAGAGAAGTCTAGGTTAATATCAAAAGGAAAAATTAAGAGACCTCAAGATGAGGAGTCTCAAGCACTTGTAGCTGATATGAAGAATGGTAGAGGAAGAAGAAATTCTAGAAAATTTCAGAAAAGGAATTCAAGTAGGAGACCTACTCCTATTAAGGAAGAAGGACATGTAAAATATTGAGTGTTTCAGTTATCACAAGTTTCGTCACTATTAAAACTAGTGTTTTGAAAGGAAGAATGATAGAAAGAGGAAGGACAAGCATAAAGCTTCAACTACAGATGTTGATGATAATGACCATCCACGTTGGAAGAGATCTAGGAATGATAGTGTAAATGATGTTATTATTTAAGACACTATATGAGATAAAGACAGAGTTGATGATAGTACAAATGATGTTATTATTTAAGACAATATACGAGAGAAAGATAGAGTTGAAAATTTCCTATAATCGTCATATCAAAATATAAGTATTTCATTCTTATTTCTTCTTGGTTGTTATTACTTTAGCTTATATCCTCTTGTCTTTGTATCTTTTGCTTAGTTATAATGGTTTCTTCCATGAACTTCAAATGAGCTTTGTAGTTACATAGTGAAGGCTTCTAAGATTCTAGCAACAAATGGAATCAATTTTATTCCTTTTTCTTAAAATCCAAACATTATTAATTATCAACATAATTACTTATTCGAAATAATATTATTATGTTAATTTTATTTGTTTCCTACTATTTTTTTCATTATAATAAAAAAATGTTAGAACATAAAATAACTAGCCTTGATGCATCTTAGATCTACCAAAGGCTCTAGAGGGATTAAATCTCTTTTTCACTAAGTATGCATCTGAAGGGATTTGATCCATGCTTCTAGTAAATCTAGAGTTAAGATTTTCGCCCTTTAAATAAGCTATATTCTACATGAATACTATAGGTTCTCAATACCATGGGCCATTTATATTTTTATTATTGTTTTACTTTTACAGGGTTATTTTCATTTTATTTTTACCTAGTTAAAATGTTTAATTTACATTACCTATAATTATAATTATTAATTTTGTTTTTATTTTTATTTTGACTTAGTCTAACTTATACACGAAATAGTCTTTTTTTTAAAACCCCCTAGGTTTGCGAGAGATTAAACAACTGAAGTTTTAAAAAATATCTACCAAATTTTGGTTAAAGTTAACTAGAAAAGATCATGTAAAAAGACTATTTCAACTACAAGCTAGACTAAATCTTTTACTTTTATATTATTTGATGGAGTCAAAATATTTTAATTAATAATTATAATTATTTAATTTAATTTAATATTTATTTTTATTTTATGCAATTTGACTAATTAAAAATATCACATCTCTCCCATACTAGATTGGAAAATTTTCTCAGTTCAAAAGTATTTTTAATAATTATAAGAAAACCATTAACCATATGACATTAAAATATATTTAAAATGAAAATTCAATTAAAAAAATATATCTTTAATTATAAATTATAAAATTATTTAAAATATTGAATAGTGGTTAACATATTTATCTACTCATTCAATATATTTCATTTTTCATGTTCCAATTTTGCTATTTACCGAATCTCTATAACTATATAACCATTTGATTATTAATACAATTAATTTTTATTTATTTATTTATGGATTTAGGAGCTTGTTGGCTAAATCCTAAACTAATTACTATAATTGTACCCATTATTATTTAAATATATGAGTAAGAAATTCAATTAACAACCGTCCATTAAATTTAGCTATAATTCCACTACAGCACCAACTTAGCTTTCACACTTGCAATAACATCCCAAAGGGGAAATTTTCTCCAGATCGCATCCTATAAATTCATGGCCCCTCATATTCACCTGCATCAAGATTTCCCAAGTGTGATCGGGTTTTCAGAGAGCTGAAGGAAGAATTAGTATGGCGATGAAGATGCATGCGCACGTATATCATATGCAGAGGACTGCGATCCTTCTGTTGATTTCTCTGTTAATGTCATGTCTGGTTTCACAAGGTGAACCTGATACTGATCATGCAACTGATGTAACTGCTGCTGCAACAGGAGGAGGAGGGGGTGCATTAATATCAGAATTTCTGGTGCCCCAAAACAAGGCAAGAGCCAAGGTTGGCGTCCCTCCGCTTGTGTGGGACGAAAAAGTTGCGAGCTACGCCCGGGATTACGCAAATCAGAGACGGGGTGACTGCGCTCTGCAGCACTCGAAAGGGCCGTACGGTGAAAATATATTCTGGGGAGGTGGAAGTGAGTGGCAGCCCAAGGATGCAGTCACCTCCTGGGTTGATGAAGAGTCTCGATTCTTCAATTTCAACACCCACACTTGCGATCAGTTCGAGAAATGTGGACACTACACCCAAGTTGTGTGGAAAAACACTAGGAAGGTGGGCTGCGCCAGGGCGGTTTGCAACAATGGCGATACTTTCATGACCTGCAACTACGATCCCCCTGGCAATTATGTTGGTGAAAAGCCATATTAGATAAACTCATTGTAATGCATTACTGTTTAATAATGTAATAGATTTTGTTACCCATTGCTATTTTCAATGTACTGTGTTTTGCGTTTAACATACCCGATGCAGCTGCCATAGTAATTTGTGTGTGAGAGTTATTTATATTTACTGTTGGGATCATTAGCGACTATCGTTTATCTCTATTTTTAGTTTACTTAAATCCTTTTGGAATTGGAATAGGAATATCATGGACTCGCTGGAGGCAGAGAATCTGCTTCTGGATAACAGATGATCAGCCGCCGAATTCTGTTCTCTGTATATTTGGGACAATGAAATATGTTTGAAGGTGGCCATCAGAGAGTAGATTTGTCGCATCCAGTGGAATAGTGAAAGAGGTCCCAAGTTGGAAAATCCCTACAGGCTCATTCGATAACAGTTTTGAGTCCTAAACACCTCTAACTCCTCAATAGCCTGTCAGAAAGCAAACACTTCCAACTCAATAACAAGTCAGAAAGCACATTTCAGGGCACCCGAAAGAACAAGCAGCTCTACTCTGTTTTTTTAGGTATTTTGTTCGTGGTACTGATACCGCGATAGCCAAAGTTACTTGAAATTACTTCAAGTTACATTAAATTTGTTTAGTTTACTAGTTGTAATTTTGTTGGTAACTTTAATTTTAAATTTTTTATTTTTTTTAATTATAGAATATAGAGTGAGATTATTTTTAATTTTATATTTGTAATTTCAAAATATTTAATTAAAAGGTTTAATGGATAGAGCATGTGTGTTTTCTAGAAAGTAGTAGGTTCACGTTAAAAAGGGTACAGAATGTATGTTTTTGTTGATTTTAACAATCAAATTGCTGTAAATAGCTGCAGATACTTCATCCCATAAACAAATGGTTTTAAATACAAATTTGGTTTCTAGCTTGACCCTAACCTTAATGGGGATGAAAGAACATGAAGGACTAGCTAGTATTGAGTGCCAACTATGCAAGAAACCAAAGCATGCTATTCCATTCAATCCAACCATTCAAGGCATTATTGATCTTTCTAGGTCATGTTGATGGTTTTAGTTAACTTATGATTTTTGTACTTTACTTGGGATTCACCACTATTTATACATAATATATTGCTTAATTTAGTCTTGGTCAATAATTTTTTTCATATTTAATTAGTATATAGACATTTGGAATAAAATAAATTAATCTTTTATATATATTTAATTAGTGTATAAACTTTTGGGATAAGAGACATTAATTTTTATTGTTAATTAATCTAATTTCTAATCTAATAAATCATAAGAAAATAATTTTGATATTATATATAATCTAAAATCAAATTAATAGAAACAAAAATGTTTTAAAAAAACACATGGAAAAAATAATAATGTAAATTTATTTTAATATTTAATAACTTTGCAAATTTAAAATTTAATTAAAATTATATTAAGCAAAGCTTTTCTTTAGAAATGACATAAGAGAATTTTTTGGCCTACCTATTCCAAACCAACAAGTGTATTCATCATAGGTCCTCATGATGAACCACACTTGTTGGTTCCAAAAGCATTGGCCAAATAATTCTCTTATGTGATTTCTACAAAAAGACTTTGCTTAATTCATTATGGATCACAGAAGCTTGAATACTAAAATTATATTTTTAAAATTTTAAAATTAAATCTATATTAATGAAAAATTTCACGGTAACACTTTTTACCCATAATTATTTTTAAATATTCTATAACTTTATATATATATAGTTAATATTAAGTATATTTTCTAAAATTTGTTATTCAATTTTAATTCTAAAATTAATAAACATCTAAGAAAATTAGAAAATAATTTTGGAGTTTAATTTTCTTTCTTCAATTTAAATTAAAATAGGATTAAAAAATAAAATTAAAAAATATCCGCTAAAATTACCTATTTACAAAAAAAATAATTTATCATTACTCTCAATCGGAGTGAGAGCCAAAGAAAGGGCACTGGTGAGATCTGTGCCATGGTCAGAGGAGTTATGAGACGAGGTAGTGGGTGGTTGGATGGCAGCCGTCACATGTATTTCCCTATGCATAAGGTGGTAAGGAGTGTTATAAGGTGTGGTGCTGGCATTGAGTCAAAGGCATGCCCTTGGGGTTTTATTCAAAGAACCGAGTCTGGATTACATGTGTTGAAACTAGTCCTCTAGAAACCTTGAGGGTGATAGTGAAGGCGACTTTACCAAGTAAGGTACCAAGGGGCAAATGGCATCATCCCTCACTCTGTAAGCGACAATTGCGGGTATGTTTAATTCGTTTATTTTGTGAATACTCGTATCCTTGTGTTAATTTTCTACTTCATAATAATATGGATGGATGTCTTTGAGATGGTGTTGTGGGATAATGATGAAAACTCCCAGGAAGTATGGGAGGTAAGAGATGTCTATTTTGTTGTTTTGTCTGAGTATTTTCAAGTTCTCTCTCTATTATGGAATTATGATTTCCCTGATGTGCATGCATTCTTGGAATGAGCTTTGGAATTTGATCTATATCTTTTACATGGGGGCTTTTGTTCAGTCTCTAGTTTCATTGACAAACCATTTGTCTGGCATGATATGGGGTTGTTTTGGGAAGATAAAACCTAGAATTGGTGACGAACCTTGGTTTAAAAAGTCTCTGTGATCTTTGGATTGTTGTTGGTGGCTTGTTTCACTGAACCCATGACAATGAGGTGGGGAAAATTCATCTAATTGGCCTAATTATTATTTTCCTATTGTATATTGTTGTTTTTGTAACACCCTCCTCCCACATTTACCCAAGCTAACTGGTCCACTAGGGTAAATATGTGACGAGAGGATACTATTATGTGATTCAACTCCCCTTGTACAATTAAGGAAGTGGAACCGACAAAAAAAAATCCAACCTGACCTAATCTTACTCAGGAACTACAGACCCTTCAGCAGAAAACCAACCCTTCGAGGTGCCTAACCCCTGAGACAACTTGTCCTTTTGCTGATCTAGACACCCAGCTGCTCCCATGACAAGCCATGTGTGCAATTGAGGCCCTCAAGTCGCTCCCACAACAAGGCATGCCCACAATTGTGGCCTTTTTTCAGGCAGTTCTATACCAGCGACTGTGGCATTTTTCAGGCAGTTCTATGCTAGTGACTGTGGCCTTTTTTAGGTAGTTCTGTGCTAAAAAACTTGGATTATGTGCCACTTTTTCGAGACCAAGACTCAGGTGACTGCCCAGAACTTCATGAAACTTCCAGAAATTTTAAATATCCATGAATTAAAGATACTAATGCAAACATTGGTATAAGGACTTGACCGGGCCCTTACTAGCCATGACAGAAATTTCACCAAACATATCACAAATATGATGTCTACAAGTCATAACAATAGATCTGACCATTGGGTTATCATACTTATCTGATATTCATAGATTGATGCCTTATCAAAATAGTTTCATTATCATCTATTAGGTCATATATTCATTCACATCTCATGTACTAATGAAATCATGATGAAAGTCATAACTAAAGTTTGTCATAAACCATACTTATAACTAGAATATAACCAACATAAATAACAAGGATATAACATCCATAAGACCATATATGAAAAAGTAAATTTACACATGAAATACGAAAGGAGAATGAGCTCTTATGAATGAATGCCTAAGCCAACCAAGATAGGGACTTCCACAAACCACTCGACTATAGATTGGCTGAACCAAAATTTTCTTTCAGTCAATCACCCCCGTGCCACATTCCAAGCATGAATGTGAGAATCGCAACAAGACCAACTAGGGTTCCTCGGGAATTTACCATATATCCCACCAAGGGATTCCTAGGCCCAAAGCTCTCATCAATACAACCAGGCTTTACCGTAATCCCACCAGATCACTAGGCATATATGATGCAGGAGCATCCAACACAGGGAAGTCATGGCTAGAGTTTTTGTCTTTGCAGTCAGATATGTTACAATTAGTTATTTTTATTTCCATTTCGATTTCTAGGAATGAATTTCTCAACCTACTATTATCTTTTGATTACGTTCTTTTATTTTTAGTTTTATTTAAACTTTGCTTCTAGATTACAAGTCAAGAAGGGACAGTTACCCAGAAATAACCAAATGTAACTACTGGCAGTTTGATAACTATTCGGTGTTCTCTACATAACAAAAAAAAGAAACAACTATTGTAATCTTTCGACCATCATAGAATTGAATAGAGAAAAGCACAGAAACATTCTGAAGGACATAAACATTTGAATCCATATACAATACAACTCAAGTATTTTTCTGTACGATTCATTCAAATTTACTTTTTTCTCACAGCATAATGAAGACATACAACAAATAGTAGCCACAGAAATAAGAGAAGCATCCAGACAAGTTTAATAAGTTAATGAAGTGGGCTTACAAAAGAAACTGGAGGATCACTAATGAAAGAATAAGCGAACCATCACAGGTACCAATAGAATTCAGATTTCTTTCCATTGCTATTTAATCAAAAAACGAAACCACTATATATACATATATCAATAATGAATATCGACAATCTCAAACATACAGTCACCAAGTACAGGCAGCTGAGAACAGAGTTTTCCATAACGGTGCCAAACACAAACCTCAGGTCACCATTGGACTGTTATTACCACAAACTTAAATTAAATAGCAGAGCCATAATTACACAGTGAAATTATAGGCACAGTGAGGACAACGTACATCAAGGCCGAAGTGAAATCTCAACTAAAGACCCATAAAACCATATGAATAGAAAAACCCTCAAACAGTCAAACAGGAAAAACACTAAGGAGCGACCCTACCCGGTTCAGGCTTAGGAGACAAGGTGTGACGACAAAGAATGAAGCCTCGTCGCTCACCTGCATTGGCCAACAAGCAAGCCATTAGAACCGAAGAATGAAACCATAGTTACAAAAAAAAAAACAAAAAGCAGAGGAAAGGGTTACTAAAAACTCACCGAGGGAGAGCCGAACCCGTGCAAACCAGAAGAGAAGCCACGAATTTAGTTTACAGTTGCAGAGGTGCTTGCTGCCCACAAGGAGCAAAGACTATCAGCAACAGAGAAAAATGAGGTAGAAAAGACGAACATGGAGAGAGGACTTACCTTTTGGATGACCACCAAGTGAGAGCCGAAAGCCAAACCACTCCACAACTACAACCTGTGCCAAAAACCAAGCAAACAATCAAACTGTGAAGCAAGTGAATTGAGGACAATCATATATAACCAAAGTCTGCAACTGGAAACATAATCAGAACCGAGCGAAACTAATAACAAAGACCGAGACCATGGGTTCCAAACCTAGAGCCTCAAAACCAAGCACGGAACAGGAAGCATTGACAGCATACATAGGTGGAAACCTTCGTAGAATTGCATGCCCAGGCACAGAGAAACGAAACACCTGTAAAGCTAACAGGCAAAACCCTCATTTCGCGAAAATGCAGACTTCGCAAGTAGCATAGTGAAACAACAATGGAATGAACAGTTTAGGGTTTCAAAGGATAGTAAGAGCAAGAAGGAACAAGGCCCAAGGCCAGGACACATGTCCTCGTCACAATTAAACTATAGTACAATACCATAAAGGTCAACCAACCACATCATTAATATAATTCAATCAATAGTTAATTATTAACCCGCAGGTATAAAGGGCTGGTCCCATCAATTTTGGTATCAAAGCAAATTACAGTTAATTGTTTTTCTTTATAAAATGGAAGCTGGAAGAAGAGGTCATGGCAGAGCTATTCAAAGAGTAGTAGATGAAGGATTGAGGGAAGAGATTAGGATCCTAAATGCCCATTTGGCAGTAGTAGAAGCATGAAGGAGAATGGATCCAGAAGTAGGGGATGATAGTGATGAAGAAGTTGTAGTTATGACAGATGGATTAAATGAAGAAGGACTTGAAATCAAATTTTTGAGGTCAGTTTTGTTGGCTAGCAGTAAGCCAAAGCCTGAGATTCTGAACCATGATGGTAGTTTGTCTACAGAAGTGTTGTTGGACTGGATTAGTGAGTTGGAAAAATATTTTGAATGTGAGGAGGTCAGTGAAGATAGGAAAGATAAATTCGTTGCCACCAAGTTGAAAGGACACATAGCCATATGGTGGGACAGTGTCCAAGCAGAGAGGAGAAAATTGAATAAGTTACCCATTAAAAAGTGGACTAGAATGGTCGCCAAGATGAAGGGTAAGTTTTTGCCCAAAGATTATCAGATTACTCTATATCAGCAGGTGCAGAATTTGTAGCAGAGAGGAATGATGGTGAAAGAATATAACGAAGAATTTTATCAGGTGAATTTGAGAGTTGGTTATACTAATGACACCCCAGAAAAGATAGCAAGTTTTGTGAATGGCCTAAGGCTGGAGATATTGGACAAGATAAGTATTCTTTCTCCAAAAACCATAAAGGAAGCATACCAGAGTGCCTTAAAGGCAGAAGAAAAGATCACAAGGAAGCAGAATGCCAGGAGAGGATGAGGAACTAGCAGAGGAAAAGGACAATCCTTTGGCAGAGGAAGGATTTCCAACAACAGTGAAGAGGGAAGCAGTTCAAAGACCTCAGGGACAGCAGAAAAGGAAGGTAGCACTAGGGGAGGAAGGCCATACCAGAGAGGAAGGGGAAATGGTAGGGGTAGAGGAGCTGCCTACCAGTGTTACAAGTGCCACAAGTGGGGGCATAGATCCTTTGAGTGTCCTAAAGGAGAACATGCTTGTCAAAGAGGAGCATATGTTGCTCAAACAAAGGAAGCAGAAGCAACACCCCAAGAGGCAGAGAATGTACTAGAGATAGGAGAGGCCTTAGTCTTGAATAAGGTACTGCTGAAACCGGCAAAGGAAACAACTGAACAAACCCAAAGAAAGGCATTATTCCGGACTGTGTGCAAGTCACATGGAAAATGCTGCAAACTGATTATAGATAGTGGAAGCACTGATAATCTAGTTGCAACAGAGATGGTGGAGAAATTGGGTTTAAAAAGGTTGAAGCACCCAACTCCCTATAAGGTGTCGTGGTTACAGAAGGGTCACCAACTGCTAGTTGATGAGCAGTGTGAGGTGGAGTTCCATATTGGCAAGTATAGGGACAAAGTGATTTGTGACATCATGCCCATGGACATGTGTCATATTCTGCTAGGTAGACCATGGCAGTATGACTGAAAAGTTGTTCATGACAGGAAAACAAACTGTTACAAGTTTGTCAAGGATGGGATTAAGCATACGCTAATACCCATCAAGGAAGAAGAAATAGCAGAAACTAGTGGGAAAAAAGTGTTACTAGTGGGTGGAAAAGAATTTCTAAAATAGATTGAAGATGACGAGGTAAAGTATGTTGTTGTAAGGAGACCGAGAGCAGTTCTGTTGCACACTGAAATTTCTGACTTACCTGAAGATATCCAGGAAATGTTGCAGGAATTCAACGACATTGTGGTGGATGATTTACTAGATAAGTTATCACCAAAGAGGAGTATCAATCATCACATAGATTTCACTCCTGGAGCTAGTTTACCAAATAAAGCTACTTACTAGATGAATCCCAAAGACAACGAAGAAATCAGGAAGCAGGTACAGGAATTTTTGGACAAAGGCTTGATACGGGAAAGTTTAAGTCCCTGTGCAGTTCCGACAGTTTTAGCTCCCAAGAAAGGAGGAGAGTGGCAGATGTGTACAAATTCACGAGTAATAAATAAAATTACTATGAGATACAACTTTCCATTACCACGAATTTGATGACATGATGGATTGCTTGAGTGGGGCAACATATTTTTCGAAGATATATCTGAAGAGCGGATACCACCAGACTAGAATCAGAGAAGGGGACGAATGGAAAACAGCTTTCAAAACTAATGAAGGGTTGTATGAATGGCTGGTGATGCCATTTGGGTTAAGTAACACCCCTAGTACTTTCATGCACCTAATGAATGAGATGTTGAAGGAGTTCATTGGGAAATTTGTGATTGTGTATCTTGACGATATACTAATTTTCAGCAAGACCAAGGAAGAATATTTTCGACACATTCAATATGTTCTAGAGAAGTTGCAGCAAAACAAGTTGATGATAAATCTAAAAAAATGTACTTTCTTTCAGAAGGAGTTAGTCTATTTGGGTTTTGTGATTGCAAAAAATGAGCTGAAAATGGACCCAGAAAAAGTCGCAACTATACTTAGCTGGTCATCCCCTAAGAGTTTGTTTGAAGTTCAAAGTTTTCATGGGTTGGCAAGTTTCTATCGCAAGTTTATAAATAATTTTAGTGGAATATGTGCACCTATGTTGGATACCATCAAAAAGGAAAGTCAGCCTTTGCAGTGGACTGAAGCTACAGAGAAGAGCTTCCAGATATTGAAGAAGAAGATCACTGGGAGGCCAAATTTGAGGTTGCTTGATTTCAGCAAACTTTTTCAAGTTCATTGTGATGCCATTGGTATAGCCATTGGAGCCGTACTCAGCTAGGAAGATAAACTAGTAGCCTATTTCAGCAAAAAATTAAATGAAACCAGGCAAAAGTATACGTCTTATGACAAGGAATTTTATGCCGTCGTCCAAGCCTTGAAACATTTGAGACATTATCTACTGGGTAATGAGTTTGTTTTGTTTTCTGATAATTCTGCATTACAGTATGTTATGCAGCAACATAAGTTGAATCACAAACATGCAAAATGGGTGGAATACTTGCAGAGTTTTACATTCGTATTGAAGCATATCAGTGGTCAAGCAAACAAAGTAGCAAATGCACTAAGCAGAAGAGTTTTACTCTTGTAGGAGAGCACGATACAGGTGTTGGTATTTGAACACCTGAAGGACCTATATCAAACAGATGCAGTTTTCAAGGAGGCTTATGAAGCCTGCCAAAATCCTTTGTTGAGGAACAATAGTCCATGGTTGGATTATAAGTTGCAGGAGGAGATGCTATTCAAGAGAGGACAACTATGTGTTCTAGAATGTTCGATGAGGGAGAACATCATCCGGGAAAAACATAGTGGAGGTCTAGCTGGACATTTTGGCATTGATAAGACCTTGGATCAACTCAGTCATTTCTATTACTGGTCAAAGATGTGAAGAGACGTGCAGCGGTACGTGACCAGGTGTAAGGTATGTCAGTTGGCAAAAGGGAACAGTTAGAACACTGGGTTATATACACCCTTTCCTATTCCAAATAGACCATGGGATTCAGTTAGTCGGGACTTTGTCCAGGGTCTACCAAAAACACAGTGGGGTTTTGATTCCATCATGGTGGTGGTGGACCGATTTTCGAAGATGGCACACTTTATCCATTGCAAGAAAACCAGTGACATTACCCATGTAGTGCACTTGATTTTCATTGAAGTCATTAGATTTCACGACTTACTCAAGTCCATTATTTTTGACAGGGATGGGAAATTCACAGGGCATTTCTACCGCACCTTGTGGAAAAAGTTGGACACGAAGTTAACTTTTAGCTCTGCTTATCACCCACAGACCGATGGGCAGATGGAGGTAGTGAATAGAAGCTTAGGAAACCTGCTACGGAGCCTACTTGGAGAAAATTCACGAATGTGGGATCGTGTACTTGCTTAAGTGGAATTTTCTTACAACGATTCACCAAATCGAAGCACAGGAAATAGTCCTTTCCAGATATTGTGTGGAATGCATCCCCGAGGAGTGCATGAGCTATGAGATTTGGGACAGTTAGAAAGAAGTGCTAATGGAGAAGACTTTGCAAGAGAAATAAACAACCTACATGAGCAGGTGAAGGCAAAATTACAGTACAACAGTCAAAGGTACGAACAGAAAGCAGATCTGAAATGATGGGAGGTACAGTTTAATGTAGGGGATTAGGTTCTAGTGCATCTGTGCAAAGAAAGATTTCCTAAGGGTGAATACAATAAGCTGAAATTCAAAAAAAGACCTTGTAAATTCTGCGTAAGTTTTCTGCAAATGCCTATGAGTTGCAATTGCATCCAGGTATAGGAATATCCCCCATCTTTAATGTGGCAGATTTATTCCCATACAATGCCAGTCCGGAAGAGGAGATTTCAGCGCAGCCAAAGCGGGATACCCAGGGAGAGAGTAGTTTGTGGATCAAACAAATGCCTTCAACTCAGCCACTTGAAATCGAAGGAATCCTCGATACACAAGTGCCCAAGCGGACTCAGAGAAAGGAGTACCTACAATAACTCATCAAGTGGAAGAACTGCCCTATTGAGGATAGTTCGTGGCTTGACGCAGGACAGATACAACATGCAGGGTATTCAATCGAGGAGCTCATGGACCAGAGCCATGAATTTTCATCTACCACAGGAGCCTGATGCAAGAGCATCCAACACAGGGAGGTCATGGCTGGAGTGTTTGTCTTTGTAGTCAGATATGTTACAGTTAGTTATTTTTATTTTCATTTCGATTTCTAGGAACAATTGTCTCAGCCTATTGTTAGCTTTTGATTACGTTCTTTTATATTTAGTTTTATTTAAACTTTTCTTTTAGATTACAAGTCAAGAAGGGGCAGTTTCCTAGAAATAACCAAATGTATCTACTAGCAGTTTGATAACTGTCCAATGTTCTCTACATAACGAAAAAAAAGAAACAACTATTGTATTCTTTCAACCATCATAGAATTGAATAGAGAAAAGCACGGAAACGTTCTGAAGGATATAAACATCTGAATCCATATACATTATAGCTCAAGTATTTTTCTATATATTCAATCAAATTTAGTTTTTTCTCACAACATAATGAAGACAGATAGCCAATAGTAACCACAGAAACAAGAGAAACATCGAGAAAATTTCAATAAGTTAACGAAGCGGGCTTACGGAAGAAACCAGAAGATCACTAATGAAGGAATAAGCGAACCATCACAAGTACCAATAGAATTCAAATTTCTTTCCATTGCTATTTAATAAAAAAACGAAACCACTGTATATACATATATCAGTAACGAATATTGACAAGCTCAAACATACAGTCACCAAGTACAGGTAGCCGAGAATGGAGTTTTCCATAACGGTGCCAAACACAAACCTCAAGTCACCATAGGACTGCTATTACCACAAAATTAAATTAAATAGTAGAGCCATAATTACACAGTGAAATTATAGACATAGTGAGGCCAAGGTATAGCAAGGCCAAAGCCAAATCTCAACTAAAGACCCATAAAATCCTACGAACAACAAAACCCTCAAACAGTCAAACAGGAAAAACACCAAGGAGCAACCCTACCTAGATCAGGTGTAGGAGACAAGGCGTGAGGACAATGAACAAAGCTTCGTCGCTTACTTGCATTGGCCAACAAGCAGGCCATTAGAACCAAAGAACGAAACTGCAGTTACAAAAACAAAACAAAAAGCAGAGGAAAGGGTTACTAAGAAACTCACTGAGGGAGAGTCGAGCCTGTGCAAACCAAAAGAGAAACCACGAATTAAGGTTACGGCCGCAGAGGTGCTCGCTGCCCACAAGGAGTAAAGACTATTAGTGATGGAGGAAAACAAGGCAGAAAAGACCAACATGGAGAGAGGACTTATCTTTTCGATGACCGCCAAGTGAGAGCAGAAAGCCGAGCCACTCCACAATCACAAACTGTGTCAAAAACCAAGCAAACAATCAGACTATGAAGCAAGTGCATTGATGAAAATCACATATAACCAAAGCCTGCAATTGGAAACATAACTAGAACCGAGCAAAAATAATAACAAAGACCGAGACAAAGGGTTCCAGACCCAAAGCCTCAAAACCCGAGACAAACTTTTTGCGAGAGAAAAATTTGCTTCACTTGGTTTCATAAATTTGATATATCATGCTGCATTTCTTCCTCTTCTTCATGCATCATAGAAGTGTTTTCTAGTTTCTTAATAGGTGTATCCATTCTTTTGTTTCGAGGAATTTGGGAATCAAACAATGATATCTATGCTTTACTATGCCCCTTGAATCACTTCAAACTGATTTTTCAAACAAAAATTATGCAAATTATAAAAAAATACACACCTTTTTCTTGCTTTTAGGAGCTCGATCTTTAAATGAATTTAAATTTGTAATTTTGAATCTCCAATGTCTGAAATTGCTTACTATTGTATCCCTCTAAGGCTTCTTTCCAACTCCGCAAGTCAGACCACAATTGGATTCTTGAAGATAATGTTATGTCGAATCTCCCACAATGACTTGATTATGGACTAGTTCGGTAGAGCAAACTTGTATGTAATGCCACATGTCATTGTTTCAGTAATTGACCTTGAAATTGATATAGAAGAAACTACAGTCCATTCTATTTCTATCACATTTTACAAAATTCCATTCTAATGCTTGAAGCAAAAGTTATGACGGTTTTACCTCGGTCACTTCGACACTGAATTCTGGATCATGAAAAAACCCTAGCTTCTTCGGACCATATCTCAGAAAATATAGCGAACCAAGATCTGAAATTCTGGAAAAAATTTCACCAAGATTTCGACTCCACGTGGTTGCAATTTTAGCTTCTGAAGCTTTGTAGAAAAAAGTTATAGCGAAAATTCCATGATGACCTATTTGAAACAGTGAAACCCTAGAATCGAAAGCTCTGATTCCAAATGTTATGCAACGAGCTCACAAAAATATAGATTAACAACTCAAAAAGTATCCTCTTCAAGGAGGAAACCCCCTTTACATTACATAAATGAACAATTCTTGGATGATACAAATGAAAAGACCTCCTTTGTATATATAGGAGTCTAAGGGGTCACAATATAATTAGAGCCACATAAAAATAATAATGTAAGGGCACAAAATAACAATAGTGGGCTTCTATGGGCACAACAATAACAATATGTGGGCTACATTGGCACAACAATAATAATAAGGGGGATGCACTAGTATTATAGGGACCTAACACTTGCTTGAGTAAAAGGTGGAGGTTTTAGCTAGAGATAGAAGAAATTTTAAGAAAAATATTGGCGTCTATGTTGTTTAACATCTTATACACAAGATGCCTAGTTATAACCATGGTTTTAGTGTAGGAAAGGATTGCATCAATCAAGAGAATAAGGTAGGGAGATTTTTCTTTAATATTGAGTATTTAGGTTAAAAATTGCTTTTGAATTTTTTCAATCTTCCTCCATGACTCTTTAGATATCTGCAGCCCCAAACCTTATATCCATATACAATAATAGGATTAATGAGAGTCACAAAGAGGATATTTTTTTAATCCCAAAATCCTAAGATATATTGACTTACAATTGTTTTCAAGACCATAGTAAGCTTTCCAACCTCTATTGATCATTTTTTCATGTCTATAATAGTTGAGGTTATATGGATGTTTATTCCTAGATATTTTTAAAAAGGATCTTTCTTCAAGAAATTTATTCATATATGAAAGTATCATAGGTGGTCTTTTTGGATTTAATTATCATGACTTTAGTTTTCGATACTAATAGTCAAACCCATCTTGGAGAATAAATGTTGGAGGATTTTTACTTTCTTATTAAGATAATAATGGTTGATTTCCAAAAGAATAATATCATCAACATAAAGGAGAAGAGTCATAACCGTACCAATGAAAATGAGACCAACATAACCTACATCTTCCAAACAATCTTCTAGCTTGTCAATGTATATGGCAAAAAATGGTAGGAGATAAGGCACAACGATTCTTGACTTTGATATTTTATTTAATATTTTCTGACCAACCATCAATGGTCTTAAGCTTGGAAATATTTCCTATATCCTTGTCACAAAAACCCTCAACTCAAGAGTAACCATAATCTTGTCTAGTCTCTTCCATATCTTTTTCCTAGGAATGGTGTCAAAATCTTTTCAAAGTCAACAAAGAAATATAAGGGATTAGTTTTATTGTTGTGGCATTCCTCTACACTTATCTTGTAACAATACGGCCCATAGTTGAGTGATATCTCCCAATCCAACTTGGCCTTTAGCTCTTTAGCCATCGCTTTGAAGCCAACGACTAATATTCTTTTCCACAATAAATTCATACAACTTGGCTAAAGTGTGGCTAATCATAATGGTATTATAATTAGAGGGAATGCTTTTATCCCCACTCTTAAATAAAGACACAATAAGACTTTGTGTCTAAGGCTTAGGGAAGCCTTCCTTCACTACCAAATTAAAGAGCTTGTGTATATGTGGGATGGAGATAGGTTTTCCCATTTTAAAAATTAAAACTTGGTAGATTTTAATGTCCTTAACTTTCCCATTCATGAGATGCTTAACTCCAAACTCAAAATCTTCCAAAGAAAAAACTATAGGAACATTCAAAATGGTGTGCATGGTTTTAAGGGATTCATAAAGGTTTTTAAGGTAAATATTCTAATACTTAAAGAGAATCAAATAATTTAATTTATCCTTAAAAATATGAATTTTCCTCTATGTTGGAAATAATATTGAGAAGGGGGCGGGGGGGGGTGAATCAGTATTAGCAAATCAATATAACTTTCTCATTTCATACTCTGATTCATATGCGCTACTTTAGTTGAGGGAACCAGCGTGTACATGCAACTGTGTTTAATGCAACTAGCGTATATCCAGTAAACTTGTGATTCAGTTAATCCATCATATGTTAATCTTTAATTAGTGCATCAGAACTTCAAAAATAGAGCAGATCATCACACATAAGAAACACACATGAACACCATGATGTAAGGTGGAAACTCAATGTGGGACAAAAACCACCTGCTGCCATCTTCCTTCAATATAAGAAAAACCTGTTTACAATCTTGTACTAGCGCAGACTCATACCAGTACATAGGCACCCACCTACAGAAGGCTACAACCTTCTCTCGTTCTCCAGCTACTACTGGAAGGGAACTACAACCCCCTGGCTCTTGTACTAGCCGATATATTTAGTAGTATGTAGGCACCGACCTACAAAAGGCAACAACCTTCTCTTTTCTTCTAGGGACCACGTTTCATAAATTTTCAAACTGGATTCATCAATAACATCAAAGTACAAAATAAATCACCACTACAATACAACCATCAACTATATCTGCATCATCCATATCTAAATCACCCAACAACTAAATCACTGAAACCCCGTTATCAGAACACAGTCACCAGAAGACAGAGCAGAACCCAGAACTCTGCAACAACCACTTGAACCAAGAGCAACCTCAAATATCAAATCTCATAATGTATATGCTACTTGGCTATGTCAAACCAGCGTGTATACGCCCTTTCACCAAAGGGAACCAACGTACACATCTGAAAATAATTACTTATACCTTTGCTGCAATTTACTACTTCAGATATATCAAATATAAAGGATAAGATATGCGTCGGTATTTAGATATGAACTAATCATGATCATACCATTTAATAGTAATGCATTTTAGTCTTCATGATCCCGTTCCATCAACCTTCATTCACCACATGGGTGCATCCTTAACAAAGCATCACATTCCCATAACCTGCATACTAGATCTCACACTTCATCAGATATTCATCACTTGCATGCCTTGGCCTAATGATCTTCTCCTCCTTTTATAGTCTTAGGCCTTGCTCAATACCATGGATCAAAACCACTTAGGATCAATACCTTGGATCCAATACCTGGGGTCAATACCTTGGACCCGATACCTTTGACCAATACCATGGATCAAAATACCATGGATCAAATACTTTAGACCAAAAACATAGTTTTACAAGTTATACACACTTTTCCTCTTGTGAAAGTGCTTGTGTACGTATACGTGACTTGTATATAGTGAACCCGCGTGTATACGCGGCTTGGTCAATGGTGAACCTGTGTATACCTTTATTTCTTCATTCTTTGCTCATTACCTACTATACTATGATCTTTCATCTGATAGAGTTGCCATCAAGGACAACACCTGTGTCATAATGCCAAGCTCTAAAACTTTCTAATATTAAAGAAGTGTAGTAACTACTGTTTCTTTCTATTTATACAATATCTTTTCTTTCTTTTAATTAAAAAATTGTACATATCTATCTTTTCATGTGAACATTCTCACCACTTTAATTTTATAAATCCATTAAAAAAACCATATTCTTAGCTAAAAAGTCCACTCAAACTATATCAAATATATAATTACAAAATACTTAAAAATTTTAGAAATACATAATCATAATTATATTTAAAAATATAATCTATAATTATTTAATATTTTCAAATTTGACTCGAACCTTTTTAAAATTAATAAAATTATTATATTATAAACATTCTCACTGCTTATATTTCAGAAACCTAAGACATTAAACATGTTCCTTTGTTTATTGAGAAGAGTTTTCAGCGAAAATCACATCGTAATTCATTTGTCGACGCGTTTCGAACCAACGAGTGTGGTTCATCGTCAGGACAAGTTGAAGAACTAGATCATGGTTGCATGTTAAATAAAGAGAGCAGATCATCCAATGGTTATATTTGACTAGGAAATGACTATATTTGACTAGGCAACTAGACTGGACCAACGACTAAATTTGACTAAGAAACGACTATATTTGACTCGACAACTAGACCAAGGGATAGGGAAAGGAAAAAATAATTAGTTAATTAATTTGTAAGTTAGTTTAGTTATATTTATTACCATATTTGAATAAAGGAAATGCTAGTAATTAATTATTAAGAGTATGAAACAATTAGTTATTAATAGGCCTCTATTATATGTAATCGACCCAATGAATATGTTTGATGAGAGGAGGTGAAAGACAAAAGTCATTCCTCAATCCTAGCCATTTGTCAAGACCCAATTTAATTGCCTATAATTTCCTATTCTCCATGTTGTCCGATCTCCAATAAGAGGTGAGTTCGTCACTAGATATTTCCACACATTAGACCCTTTAGAGGATTTCTAAGGTACTTGATCTGATCCACAAAGAAAAGAGAGGGAATGTAATTGGATTTAAGAGCTATTACCTAGAGATACGTATTGTGAATAAATCGCCATAGATTATGGGTGGATAAAGCTTTATTGACTAAGAATATCTCATGATCTAGTCAGATAACAATGGGAATATGATTTGAGAGTCCTCCAAAGGAGGACCATGATTGAAAAAGATGTAATGAGGAAAATAGGTCAACAAAAGGAAGGAATATATCTAGTCATTTTGAAATTTCTCCATCATCAACTCAAAATTTGCACCAAGTAGGAGAGATTTTTAGTGCCTATAGGTCCATGAGATGAAAACATTCAAAAAAATTAGTCAAAAAATTATTGAGGAGATTAACTCTTAGATTTGGGACCTACATACCTTAGATGGATACTGTGAGGTTTATATCACCTTGAATAAAAATATTTTGATATGATAATGTTCCTATAGAGGCTACACATTCCCACTAGGGAATCCTATCTTTGTATGGCCCATAAATATTGAGGACAAAATTTTGGTGTTTCTTTGGTCTCTAAACAAACCAAAATTGTTCAGCTAAGAATGAAAGAGGATATACCCCTTAGCTCTAGGAATCAACCCATGAGCATACTATTAGAGTGACCCACCACATCTAACATTGCAAAGGACCAATCCCTTGAGCCTTGGATTGATGATAGAGAAAGCTTGAAAGCCTTCAATAATCATTTCCTAGATGAGTGAAATGTAAAGTTTAGGTGAATTGATAACTCATTTGAGGGTGATATTTTTATGAGCACCCCATATTCCCCTGACACTGAAGGAGAGGATAATCATATTTACGAGGTATAGAGTCATATTCCTGCTCTAAGAGCCCTAAAAATAATAGATTGTCTCTCATTACATATATCCAAAATAGGTTTTGTCACACCATCAAAAGGTGAGTTTTGTGTTCTACAAGGTTCTTAAGGATAGGGTCCACAACTAGGACAACTTCAGAGAGGATTTCATCCTTTAGTATTAGATTATAATGTAGGTCATAAAACTTGCGAGGCAGGGAAATCTATTTTGGGAGAGTGAGAGGAGGACAAGAAGGAGGACCTTGCCCAAAGTCCAATTTCAAGGGAGGGGAACTACGAGGATTAAAAGGGTTAACTAGAGAGAGGGTCAGATGTGAATCAATGAGAGAAGGAGAGGGGGGAGGGCGGAGAGGTTGGGAGGAGGAGATGAGATTGGATAAGGATAAATAAACAAGAGAACTAGACATAGAATTAGTCATTGTAACATTGTCTTGAGAAGGAGGGGAAAATGAGAGATTTAACATACAAGAAGGTGGATGCACAATATATTGAAATACATATTTTGAAGTTGTTAATGCAGAAGTATCCCCTGGAGCTATAGCTAAAGGAGCCAAAATTGAAGGACTGTTGGGGGATGATTCACCCTTAGTTTTCAAATATTCTTGTAAATTTTGGCTCATAGAACAAAGGATGTGCATTTTAATTGAAGATGGGCCATCTAATGGCCAATGCAACATATAAGTGGAACCCTTCAACAATAATTTTTTTGCTTCCAGGAAAATGATCCTACATGTTGTTTGATTTCATCCAAAAATCCTTGTCTTAAATCGACCTTCATTTTCATCTAGATCCATCTTCAATCACATTTTTATACCCATGAGGTTTTTAATTGTATGAAAATGCCAAATTTCCCCCCAACATCATGAAGTTTTTTTTTTTTACAAAACAAAGAGAGGAAGTCTTGGCAGTATGGTCCAAACACTTTGAGTGCAGAATGGTTCCTTGATATGGTTGAAATTGATGATCAGGAGCTTGAGAAAGAGACTAGAGAGTCCCAATCCACTAAATTGTTAATTTTTGGTAGTTGCGGTGGGTATTCAAGTCAACTAAATTAAATTATAGAAAATTCTAATTATTTACGAGTTCATGCAGGCTATAGAAAGACAGGTCAACCCCAGCATAAAAATGGGTGTGACCCTTGGTCATACTCACCTCCTTTGACCACTTTTTATACACATTCAATCTCCTCATTTGGAAACCAATTAAAAACATCAAATATACATATGCTTTCTATTCACACATGCAAAGGAGAAGGGGAAGAATATTGAAGTTTGACCAAGCTCATTCAAGAGTCTATTGACTAGTGTTGACCATTGTTTAACTGAATATTTGAGGATTTATTTGATCAAAATTATTAGGCTATTTGACCAAGCCTCTGAGGTTTTATTTGACCAGATTTTGAGGGAGTTGACCAAGATTTTATGGGTAGGTTTGATGAAGTTCTAGGCAGTCTATTTGACTACAGTTTGATTTATATTTTAATCTACTAACTGAGTAAAAGTCTAGGTAACTTTGACCTCAAATTGACCAAAATTTTGGGGAGCAGTAGGAGGCCAAAATTTAGCATGTTGACTCAGAGTTGACTGACTTTGTGGGCAATTATAAGAGGCCAAATTTAGGCCATTTTAACCTATGTGGATTCTGTGGCCAATTTGACCAAGTTTGACCATAAAACCATATTATATTTTTGTTCAAATGAATTATTTCACCTAGAAAAGATTGTTTGGTTTCTTCTCGAGTTTGGGTTTCCTAGGTGAAAATTTTGGTGTCTATTGTGCATGCCTTTCTACTATGATCTTTACTATTTCCATTTCATCTACTGTTGAATTTTCTAAGTGTATTTTCTTAATTATATTATGAAATATGCTAAAGTAAGACTATATGTCATTAGAAGTAAATATCAGTGGCAGAAAATTGTGCTTGTCTAAATTAGCACTAGAAAATCAACATCGTATCAAAGATTTGGTGAAGAAAGACCAGTAATATCACTCCTTGAAGACACCTATTCTGCAATATGATATGTGACTAGACTCTTGATCATATGACTCCCTCTATCAATCCTGAATATAGGCTAAAAGGTATAATACATTTTAGAGCTTGGAAGACTAGAATACATCTCATTCTTGAAGAGAATGATGTCATGGAATATGTGGAAGTAAAACTTATATAACCTCAAGATAGTGAGGGAAATACCAAACATAAGAAGATGGAAATTAAGGCCAAGAGGATTCTTGTTGAGTACATTAAATATTGTTTGATTCGATATGTTTCTGAATTGAAGACTTCAAAGGAAATGTATGATGCCCTCATGGGATTGTATGTTGTCAACAACATTGGTCAGAAAATGACTTGGAGGAATGAATTTTGTGATATGCAGATGCGTATATATGATATTGTGGCTTCCCAATTCATCAGGATCTCTCAATTAAGATATTAACTCAAGGCCATTGGAAAGAATATTGATGAATCAAGACTTGTGATTGTGACCTTTAATGGATTTCTGGATTCATGGAATTCATTTGTATCAAACATTTGTGGAAGATTAAAATTCCAAAGTTTGATCAACTATGGATTGTCTGTACTCAAGAGAAGTTTAGGTTAATATCGAAAGGAAAAATTCAGAGACCTCAAGATGAAGAGTCCCAAGCGCTTGTAGCTCATACAAAGAATGGTAAAGGAAGAAGAAATTTTGGAAAATTTCAGAAAAGGAATTCAGCTAAAAGAACTGCTCCTATTAAGGAAGAAGAAGGACATGTAAAATATTCAGTGTTTCAGTTGTCACAAGTTTGGTCACTATAAAAACTAGTGTTTTGAAAGGAAGAATGATAGAAAGAGGAAGCACAAGCATCATGCTTCAACTACAAATGTTAATGATTATGAGCATCCACGTGGAAAGAGATCTACAAATGATAATACAAATGATCTTACTATTTAAGACAATATACAATATACTAGATAAAGATAGAGTTGAAAATTTCCTATAATTGTTAGAATAAAATATAAGTATTTCATTCTTATTTCTTCTTGATTGTTATTACTTTAGTTTTATAGATCCTCTTGTCTTTGTCTCTTTTGCTGGGTTATAACGTTTCTTCCATGAAATCCTAATGAAGTTTGTAGTTACATGGTGAAAGTTTCGAAGATTCTAGCAACAAATGGAAGCATTTTTATTAGTTTTTCTTAAAATCTAAACATTATTAATTATCAACATAATTATTTATTCCAAATATTATTATTAGGTTAATTTTATTTGATTCCTACTATTTTTTTTACTATTTTTTTATTATAATAAGAAAATGTTAGAAATAGATTATTATTATTATTTTATTTTTATAGGGTTATTTTCATTTTATTTTTACCTAGTTAAAATGTTTACTTTACATTAGTATACTTATAATTGTTAATTTTTATTTTATTTTGTTTTATTTTTTGACTAACTAAATAGACTTTTTCACTGGTAATATAATTTCAAGAAAAATTGATTTTTTCTTGGTTAAAATACATTTTTGAAGGCATAAATGGATTCAACACTCTCAAAAATTGACTAAATAGACTTTTTCAATGCTGATATAATTTCAAGCAAGAGTGTGAATTTTTTTTGTTTAAAATACATTTTTGAAGACATAAATGGATTCAACACTCTCAAAAACCCTATGGCTTTCTACAAATTAAACAACTTAAGTTTTAAAAATTATTTACATAATTTTGGTTAAAATTAACTAGAAAAAATATTGTCAAAAAAACCATTTCAGCTATAAGTTAGACTATGTCTTTTATTTTTATGTTATTTGATGGAGTCAAAATGTTTTAATTAATAATTATAATTATTTAATTTAATTTAATTTAATTTAATTTAATGTTTAATTTTATTTCTATGCAATTTGACTAATTCAAAACATGACAACATTTCTACCGTATTAAATTAGAGAGCTCCTCTAAACTCCAAAACATTTTAATTAATAATTATAAAAAAACAATTTGCCATATTTATAACATTAAAATATATTTATCATTTAAATTCATTAAAGAATTTATTATTATAAATTATAAAATTATTTAAAATATTAAATAGTGATTAACATTTATCTTTTGATCATTCCTATACCATTGCTATTTACTTAACCAATATAACCCTTTTATTATTAATATATATTTATTTCAAATTTATTGACTTAATCACTCATGGTTGACTTCTTAATAACAAAAATATAAATATTTTACAGATAAAAACTCAGTTTATTATTAATATAATTATATAAATTATTATTTATTATTAATATAATTGTACGTCTTTTAGTGTGATTTTTTGGAAATTCTGGTGACGAAATCCGGAGGAAAAAAATTGATGTTAAATCTTGATTTGTATTATTTAAAATGGTTTTCTAACTTCATATTTGGATTCAACACCATGGAGGCTTTGATTGTGCAGAAATTAACTATCAAACTTGCGGTTTCAATAAATTGCTACCAGATTTTGACAAAAAAAACGCAGGAAAAAACTTCCAAAAAATCTCTTCAAAACAACTATATGAGTAAGAAATTCAATTAACAACGGTACATTAAATTTAGCTATAATTCCACTACAGCACCAACTTAGCTTTCACACTTGCGATAACATCCCAAAGGGGAAATTTTCTCCAGATCGCATCCTATAAATTCATGGCCCCTCATACCCACCTGCATCAAGATTTCCCAACAAGTGTGATCGGGTTTTCAGAGAGTTGAAGGAAGAATTACCATGGTGATGACGATGCATGCGCACGTATATCATATGCAGAGGACTGCGATCCTTCTGTTGGTTACTCTGTTAATGTCATGCCTGGTTTCACAAGGTGAACCTGATCCTGATCATGCAACTGATGTAACTGCTGCTGCAACAGAAGGAGGAGAGGGGGAATTAATATCAGAATTTCTGGTGCCCCAAAACAAGGCAAGAGCCAAGGTTGGGGTCCCTCCGCTTGTGTGGGACGAAAAAGTTGCGAGCTACGCCCGGGATTGCGCAAATCAGAGACGGGGTGACTGCGCTCTGCAGCACTCGAAAGGGCCGTACGGTGAAAATATATTCTGGGGAGGTGGACGTGAGTGGCAGCCCAAGGATGCAATCACCTCCTGGGTTGACGAGGAGTCTCGTTTCTTCAATTTCAACACCCACTCTTGCGATCAGTTCGAGAAATGTGGACACTACACTCAAGTTGTGTGGAAAAACACTAAGAAGGTGGGCTGCGCCAGGGTTGTTTGTAACAATGGGGATACTTTCATGACCTGCAACTACGATCCCCCTGGCAATTATGTTGGCGAAAAGCATTACTGTTTAATAATGTAATAGATTTTGTTACCCATTGCTATTTTCAATGGACTGTGTTTTGCAACATACCCGCTGCCATTTCTACGTGTGAGTTATTTATATTTCCTGTTGGGATCGTTAGCGACTATCGTTTCTCTATTTATAGTTTACTTAAGACCTTTTGGAATTGGAATATCATGGACTGGCTGGATTATAAATCTAGCAAACTTCTGAAAACTACAGCTAGGATCCCAGGCAAATCATATTGCATGCATTGTAGGGCTTTTATTTTTTTTCAGCCAGAAAAAAACATTCCATCTTTTATTAATAAAAAGGAGATACAATAATCATGTTTCTATGTCAGCTGTCCATCGACTGGGGAAACAAAGTCCAGGAGTGAGCAGCACAGCCAAGTTACTTCAAATTTGTTTTAGTTTACAGTTTGTAATTTTGTTTGTAATTGTTAAAATAATCTATATTTTTTATTATTTTCTTTTATAATTTTTATCTGGAATATGGAGAGAGATTATCTTTAATTTTATATTTAATATTTTATTAAACAATACAGTATATTGAATTTAAATCATATTTTTTAAAAATTAATTACTAAAATATTTAATAATATAGCATAGTAATTTTTCCCAAAAGATTAAGATTTAACCATGAAAAGCAAGCAAAATTTTAGGTAACCTTCAAATTATGAAACTTTTGATTGCACTCGTAGAGATATAAGTCGATCAAATCTCAACCACAATGTTTTTTTTGTCAAATTAGTCCGACAAAGTTAGCAAATAATAATAATAATAATTTTTCAAAATATTTTTTTAATATATTTGAGATATTAAAATTCACATAAAACCCCTTGGGACACTTAAATTGTATAGATTAATTTCAAACTTTCTATTTCAAGAATCAACGGCAAAGTGAGAAACATCTAATAGTTATAGGATGCAATTAATATCAATAATCCAGAGGTATTAGCAAGAATTACAAAAATATTTGAAATTTTATAAATGCATAATTGCACCAAGGCTCTCTAATATGGTAGAGATATTGTAATGTAATGTTTAATATTTTGACTAAGTCAAATTAGATAAAAATAAAAACAAAATAAAATTTAAAAAATTAAACTAAATAAAAAGACAAAAAAATAACAAAATAAAATAAAAAAGTAAAGATAAAAATAGCAAAATAAAAAATCACCTATAAAAAGAGAATAATAATAAAAATAAAAAAGGTCCATTGTATTGATAACCCATGGTATTGACCCATGGTATTCATATGGAATATAACCTATTTAAAAGGAAAATTAAGCTAGCCTGGATATACCAAGTTCCCAAAGGGATCAAATCTCTTTTCACTTTAAAAGATATTTACCTATCAAGAGATTTGATCCCTTGGTAGATCTAAGTCAAGATGGATCTAGGCTAGTCATAATTATGCATTCTGAGATCATAATTAATATCCATTGGGACCCATATGGTTTACTGGACCTTAACAAAGTAAGAAATTAACCATTTTTTTCTTTTAGCCCCATTTAGTATTCTTCATATAATTTTGTGACCAATCCTGCGATTATATATGTTTTCATTTATAATTTATATGTTGGTATCCATATATATATTATATACCAACATTGGCTTGTGGGCCAAAGGATGTGCATTGTGCTGGAAGATGGACCAATCTAATGGCCAATGCAACATCTAAATGGAACCCTCCAAGAATCAATTTTTTTCTTTCAGGAAAATGATCCTACATGTTTGATTTCATCCAAAAATCCTTGTCTTAAATCAATCTCCATTTGCATCTAGATCCATCTTCAATCACATTTTTATACCCATGAGGTTTTCAATCACATTTTTATACCCAAGAGGTTTTCAATTGAATGAAAATGCCAAATTTGTCCCCAACATAATGAAGGATTTTTTTGACAAAAAATAATCAGGTATGGTCCAAACCCTTTGAAGTGCATAATGGTTCCTTGATAGGGTTGAAATTGAGGATTAAAAGCTTGAGAAAGATACTAGAGAGCCACACTCCACTAAATTGTTAATTTTTGGTAGTTGTGGTGGGTATTCAAGTCAACTAAATTAAAGAAAAGAAAATTATAATTATTTATGAGTTCAAGTAGGATCCAGAAAGATAGGTTTGCCCCATCATACGAATGGGTGTGACCCTTGGTCAAACCCACCTCCTTTCACCACTATTTATGCACATTCAACCTCCTCATTTAGAAACCAATTCAAAACATCAAATATACATATGTTTTCTATTCACATGTGCAAAGGAGAAGGGGAGGAAGACTAAACTTTGAACAAGCTCATTTAAGAGTTTATTGACTAGTGTTGACCATTGTTTGATTGAATTTTTGAGGCTCTCTTTGACCAAAATACTTAGCCTATTTTGCCAAATCTTTGAGGTTTTATTTGATCGAATTTTGAGGCAGTTGACCAATATTTTCTAATAAAGTTTGACCAAGTTTTGGGTAGTCTATTTGGCTATAATTTGATCGATATTCTAATATGCTAACTGAGTAAAATTTTGGGTAACTTTGATCTCAGATTGATCAAACTTCTAGGTTACAGCATAAGGAGGCCAAAATTTGTCCTGTTGACTCAAGATTGACCAAATTTATGGGAAATTGTATGAGACCCAATTTAGGCCATTTTAACCTATGTGGATTATGTGGTCAATTTGACCAAGTTTGACTAGAAAAATAGATTATACTTTTGTTGAAATGAACTATTTATCCTAGAAAGGTTTGTTGGGTTTTCTCACGAGTTTGGGTCCCCTAGGTGAAAATTTTGGTGTCTATTGTGCATGGTATTTCTACTGTGATCTTTACTATTTCCATTTCATATGTTGTTGAATTTTATAAGTGTATTTGCTTAATGTTATTATGAAATATGCTAAGGAACACCACATGTCATTAGAAGTAATTATCGGTGGAAAAAAATTGTGCTTTTCTAAATTAGCACTATAAAATCAACATGGTATCAGAGCTTTGGAGAAGAAATATCAGTAAGATCACTCCTAAAAGACACCTATCCTGCAATGTGATGTATGACTAGACTCTTGATCATATGGATCCCTCTATTAAGCCTGAATATAAGCTAGAAGGTGCAATAAATTTTAGAGCTTGGAAGACTAGAATAGATCTCATTCTTGAACAAAATGATGTCATGGAATATGTGGAAGGAAAACTTACATAACCTCAAGATAGTGAGGGAAAGGCCAATCATAAAAATATGAAAATTAAGGCCAAGAGGACTCTTGTTGAATACATTAAATATTGTTTGATTCCATATGTTTCTAAGTTAATGACTTCAAAGGAAATTTATGTTTTCCTAGTGGGATTTTATGTTATCAACAACCTTGGTCCAAAATTGACCTTGAGGAATGAATTTCATGATATGCAGATGCATACATCTAATACTGTGGCTTCCAAATTCATGAGGATATCTTGGTTAATATATAAACTCAAGTCCATTGGAAAGAATATTGATGAATCAAGACTTGTGACTGTGACCCTTAATGGATTTATAGATTCATGGGATTCATTTGTATCAAACATTTGTGGTAGATTAGAAATTCCAAAGTTTGATCAACTATGGATTACCTGTACTCAAGAGAAGTCTAGGCTAATATCAAAAGACAAAATTCATAGACCTCAATATGAAGAGTCCCAAGCACTTGCAACTCATATGGAGAATGGTAAAGGAAGAAGAAATTTTGGAAAATTTCAGAAAAAGGAATTTAGGTAGAAGACTCGCTCCAATCAAGGAAGAAGAAGGGCATGTAAAATATTCAATGTTTCAATTGTAACAAGTTTGGTCACTATAAAAACTAGTGTCCTGAAAGGAAGAATGGTAGAAAGAGGAAGGATAAGTATCATGCTTCAACTATAGATGTTGGTGATCATGAGCATCCACATAGGAAGAGATCTAAGAATGATATATAAATGATGTTAATATTTAAGACAATATACTATATAGAGATAGAATTGAAAATTTCCTACAATCCCCAGATCAAAATATAAGTATTTCATTTGTATTTCTTCTTGATTGTTATTAAATTAGTTTTGTAGATCCTCTTGTCTTTGTATCTTTTATTAGTTATATTCGTTTCTTCCATGAACTCCTAATGAGGTTTGTAGTTACATCATGAAGGCTTCAAAAGATTCTAACAACATATGGAAGCATTGGGAATAACAAAGAAAAATTTGTGGCAAGAGGATTCTCCCATGATCGAGCATAAGTTTAGTTAGAGTGATTTATCTTGAAAAGGGATAAATTTCGCTAACATCTAGAACCGTGCTAGATGACAAGAAGAGCTCCTAGTTCAGAGGGAGCAGGAAGACCAACAAGTTTGAAGGATTCCATGATGGAGGAAATTATGTCAACAACTAAAGGGAAGCTAGTGATTATTTCCAGGTGGATCTATAAGATCAAGAATGCAACATAAAGAAGTACAAAGTGATATTTTTTAGGGTTCTCCCAAAAAGAGGGAGAGGACTATGAGGTACACTTTTGTTAGAATTATTATTTCTATTGTTTAAATTATAGCAAGAAAAAGGCTCAATTTTGACTTGTGCCTTAGTCAAGTTAACTAATTCGATTTTCCACATCAACGGGATGAATTGGATTTCAATTAGCTAGAGTGACATTGTCTTGTCTCCTAGTTAGATGACTAAATTTGGATTTGTAGGCTGCGTAGAGTTTTGCATGTATTTATTGATAATATTTAGCAATCTAGTTGAGTTATTGTTAGTTGAGCTCAGTTAACTAAGCTCTAGTCACTAGTTGAGTCAGTTGAAGGTTAGTTGAGGAGTTATGAACGTTGTTAACTCATTGATCTCTCAGTTAACTAGTTAATTAGCTAAAAATAGACACAATCATGCATGTAATTCAAATTGCTTAGTTGAGTTGGAGGAAAAGGCATGTTGGTATTTTATTTGTATGCTAGTTGAGTGTATAGTTTTTGCATGCAGTTAGGAGATCAATTCCATGGGAATTTCACAAGGAAATAGGGACTTCCCTATTATTTAGGAACTTGAATTAGCTTAGAATGGTGCAAGGAAATAGGAAGCTGGAGGAGGCAAAAAATGGCTAAGTTTTGGCTAGAGGTTCTCATTCAACAGTGAGAATAGTTTTACTTTTACAGGTGATGCTCATAGCTAGAGGATGCAATTGTAATAGTTTCTCTATTCAATTGATTAATGCAAAGAAGCTTGAGGGGTTTTTCTCAGTTGGTTTCCCCTAGAAATCATTGTGTACTTATGGTTTTTCTTATTGCATGTCTATGAATGTGTTTCTAAATTTTGATTTCCATTCCGCAAAAGTGTAGAGTAGAATTTGTGACTCTTTTTCTCAATTCAAAATTTTGAGAAGTTGCAAAATATATCAAATTTTTACATGGTATGAGAGCCTTGAAATCACATTAGAACCAATATTTTGAATTTGTTCTTTAGGAATTTCGAATTTGTATCTTTAATGTAGCATCTTTTCTTCAGATTTGGGAGAATGTCTTTCATCGGACTGAGATTGGAGTATGACCTAGAGGGTAGCTAGAATTTCATAGTCTAGAAGGACCAAATGGAAGCAGTGCCTGATGATAATGACATGTTAGAATATGTTAAAATTGATATTGCAAAACCTCCACAGTTGAATGCACAATAGTTAACCCAATGGAAGAAGGATGTTACTAGAGCTCGGAGGATCATCGTGGAGGGTGTGAGAGACCACATAGTCTTGAATTTACATGAAAATCAGACTCTATTTGCTATGTGGAAGACCCATGCTGAGCTATTAGAAAATAACAATGAAGCCATAAAACTTGGTTTGATGAATAATTTGAGGATTGAAGACAAAGTGTATGATGTAGTCTTCTGAAATGGGAATGCCTACCTCAATAATTTTTCTTCAAGTATGATCAAGCAGATAGGTGTCAAGATCGAAAGCCTCTACAAATTTGAGGAAGATGTGTGTGCAACCTTGAGGAGCAAGGCATATTTTCCTCAAAGTAGAGATGTTATGATTGAGCGAGAGCAAGATAAAGCTCTCAATAAGGCACCTTCTAGTTCAGAGGGAGCAATTGCAACCATACCTCCAAGAGTGAGGTGGGGCAATGTAGATCCCTAGTCCCGAAGTTGCAAATATTTGGGTAGGGTCCATAGGAGAGCAGTAGTAGTTCAACAATATAATCTTCTCATTGATCATTACCCTTCCTACAGGGGCACACAATATTCAGTAGCAGAAGGACCAATGTCAATTAATGCAGTCAAATCTTGAGAAACAATTGAAAACTAGTTACAATCAGATGTTAAGGAGCACCGAGAAATATTGATAACAGTGCAGGAGGCATAATGCAAAATCAACAGCAGTGCAACTTTTCTAGTAGATAGTGTAGATACTAGTAGCAGTCAAATGCTCAGGAGACAATTACAACTTAGAGACACAATTGATTTAGTATTTTGGATGCTTCTCAGTTGCAGTTGTTGCAATAGAAACAACAAAAATGAGAGGGAGCCTTGTTACAATACATTCCTACATGAACTAGATTGGAGTTGTTCAGAGCCCTTTTCTTGCTAAGAGGAAGTGTTGAAATTAGAGCAAGAAAAAGGCTCAATTTTGACTTGTGCCTTAGTGAAATTAAGTAATTCAATTTTCCACATCAGCAGGATGACTTGGATTTCAATTAGCTAGAGTGACATGGTCTTATCTCCTAGTTAGATGAGTAAATTCAAGTTTGTAGGCTAAGAGTAGAGTTGTGCATGTATTGATTACTAATATTTAGCAATCTAGTTGAGTTATTGTTAGTTTAACTCAGTTAACTAACCTCTAGTCACTAGTTGATTCAGTTGAAGGACAATTGAGTAGTTATAATGTGGCTAACTCACTGATCTCTTAGTTAACTAGTCAATCAACTAAAAATAGACACAGTCAGGCATGGAATTCAAATTTCCTAGTTGAGGTGGAGGAAAAGGCATGTTTGTATTTATATTTATATACTAGTTGAGTGTACAATTTTTGCATGCAGTTAGGAGATCAATTCCTTGGGAATTTCACAAGGAAATACGGACTTCCCTATTATTTAGGAGCTCGAATTAGCTCATAATTATCCAAGAAAATAGGAGGTTGGAGGAGGAAAAAATTGGCTAAGTGTTGGCTGAAGGTTCTCATTCAACAGAGAAAACAATTTTACTTTTGTAGGTGGTTCTCAGAGCTAGAGCATGCAATAGTAATAGTTTCTCTATTCAACTGATTAATGCAAAGAGGCTTGAGGGGTTTTTCCCAGTTATATTCCCTTAGAAATCACTTTGTACTTGAGGTTTTTCTTGTTGCATGTCTATGAAAGTGTTTCGAAATTGTGATTTCCATTCTGAAAAATTGTAGAGTAGAATTTGTTTCTCTTGTTTTCAGTTGAAAATCTTGAGAAATTGCAATTTCTATCAAATTTCTACATCTATTTCTTTTGTCATGGATTAAAGGTTACATAATATGGATGTAAATACTGGTTTCCTTATTAGATTGATTGAGGAAGAAGTGTACATAGAACAAACTTAGAGATATTTGAGGCACATGAGAAGCAATCTCATGTATGCAAACTAAATAAACCTTTGTACAGACCTCAGGCATGGATATCTAATGAGTCTTAGTTGATCTAGTTATTATATGGCTCATTTTTTATGGAAGAAAAATGAATCACATGAAAAAGGGAGAAATAGTGGTAGGAGGATTTGTTTTCATGATATAGGGAGCAATCAAGCTCTACTTCAGTGTTAGAGGGAGTTGACCTCTGAGTTCAAGATGATGGATCTAAGTTTGATGCATTGCTTCCTTGGTAAAGGGAAGTGTACTGTTGAGATCCTTCAAATATTTTGGATGATGGATTGTCATGAGATTGAGATTGAGATTGTCAGAAGATAGGAAAAGTATTTGAGAAGTAATATACCTTCTATGAGTGGACCATGCCTAACAATAGATATGCTTTAGTGACTAGAAAGGTTTCATTGTCAGAGGGTGCACCCAGTCAAGGTGATCAGATCGAAAAGAAACTATGGTGATGAATCCAAGGAAGGAAGTTGGATAGCCTATGGTTGAGCTGAGGTATGTGGATGAAAAATTTGTTGAGGCATCAACATGATATAGTTGGATATGGTTTGAGGCATGGTGAAGTACAACTACATAGATATACAAATTTAGATTGGGCATTTAGTATTGAGGAGACGAAGAGCACATGAGGATGTTGTATCAATTTTGGTTCTACTATGATACCCTCGATGAGCAGGAAGCAAATATATGTCACACTCAACACTACAAAGAACGAGTATATTGCAACTAGTTTAGTGAGTTATGAAGTAGTGTGGCTTTGGAAGCTACTCACAAGATTATATGATTAGTTGTTGGAGATGACCATCATGACAGACTGAAGCACAAGTACCAAGACATGATACAAAAGGGAGAAGTATGGCTCCAATACATTTCTACATATGAGTAGGTTGCTGACATTCCCACAAACCTTCTATCATAGGATGAAGTTTATTTACTTCGGGGATCAGTTTGGAGTGGTTGAGAATGCTTCTCTCAATTAGAGGGAGTGTTGATGTTGTAGCATCAAGGGAAAACATTCTTCCTAGGTCAAGATATTGACAGGTCAAAGGTATTGACTAAGGGCCATGTAATGTGGCTAGGGGGAATGGCCAAGACAGCATCAAGGCCCAAATTTCTCCCCCGATCAGACAGTTTTAACCATATTTCCAAGAGGTACTTGGCTAGTGGGTAGAGTGAGTTCCTTTAGCATCAGGTATGTGTATTACAATTCAATTGGCATGTAAGATTAGTAATTGGCCCAGGGTTTCACCATTTTTGGTCAAAAGAATTGACCTTGATCCAAGTGATGATTTGTTGAGTTGGTGACCCATGACTAGTCTTATTGACCATGATTAAAAGGTTCTAATTATATTACCAAAAGGGTATTTGGCTAGTGGGCGATTATATCCATTTGAAAAGGGGATTTGATTAGTAGATGACTAGATCATTTGCATGATATTGATGGAGGGTGCTTTCCACATAGTCATAGGATAAAATATGAAGTGGATGGATACATTAACATAGCAAGATCATTCAATCCTTTCTTTGGATGGAGAAATTTTTCAACAAAGAGGACATATGAGAAAGTCAAAGTTGAAAACCTCTCTAACTAAGAGGGAGTGTTGATTTTTGGTAGTTGGGGTCAATATTCAAGTCAACCAAATCAAAGATAAGAAAATTATTGTTTATGAGTTCATGTAGGCTCCATAAAGATAGGTCAGTCCCACCATATGAATGGTTGTGACCCTTGGTCAAACCCACCTCCTTTGACCACTATTTATACACATTTGACCTCCTCATTTGACAACCACTTCAGATCATCAATTATACATCTATTTTGTGTTGAAACATTCAAAGGAGAAGGGGAGGAAGATTTAATTTTGTTTGAGCTCATTTGTGAGTTTGTTAACCAATGTTGACCACAATTTGATGAAATTTCTGAGGCTTTGTTTGACCAAAATTTTGATGTTGTTTGATTGAATTTATAAGGCTTTATTTGACTGAATTCTAAAGAAGTTGACTGTGATTTTTTGGGCAAGTTTGACTGAGTTCTATGTAGTTTGTTTGACTATAGTTTGACTGGGATTTCAATCTATTGACAAAGTAAAACTATAGGTAACTTTGACTGGGTAATTTGATTGAGTATTTGGGTAGTTTGACAGAACTTCTGGGTAGCAACAAGAGGTCGAAATTCACCTTGTTGGCTCAAGGTTGACCAAATTTGTGGGAAGTTGTAGGAGGTTGAATTTAGGCTAGTTTGACCAAGTTTGACTAGAAAATCAAATTGTACTTTTGTTGAACTCAACAATTTCTCCTAGAAAAGATTGTTGGGTTTTCTCCCAAGTTTGGGTTTCCCATGTTAAAATTTTAGTATCTACTATGCATGGTTTTTTTTACTATGAACTTTATTGTTTCCATTGCATGTAGTTTTGAAATTTTCTGTGTAATTGCTTAATTATGTTATGAAATATGCTAAAGTAAAGCTACATATCATTAGAAATAATTATCAATGGAAAAAAAGTATGTTCCTCTAAATTAACACTAGAAAATAAACATAAACTACCAAAGCCTTGGAAGCATCTTCCTTTGATGAGAAAATAAAAATAAACCACCCTCTATCTTTGATAAAATTGGAGGAGTCACCCAACCACAATTTCCAATTAGCATCAATCTAATTTTTTAGTTGCTTCTAAGTGACAACCTTGCCACTAAATTTATGATGAGGGTTTTTCCCAATAAATTAGGGATGGCCACCACATATACATCACAACAACAATGAGCAAGACTAATATTTTCTTATGCTTGATACTCTTACTAGGTTTTAGGAAGTGGGATTCAACAAAGAAAGTTAACCGTTGGTAAAGGAGGAATGGGAGGGGGGAACAGGGATGGAAGACCAACTCCATCGAGTCAAAGAAAAGACTAGACTAGGGACAAGCCATGAATGAGAGAGTGAATTGGGACCGTAAAAGAGTTAATTTCCTCATTGGTAGGCTCCAACGTCAAATAAGTTTCAGGGAGAGAGTACCACAACTCACATAGATCTACCAAAAATTAGGTAGGTTTAGTTGTGAGGCTACATTGATGACGATGAGATGAAACATTAGCAAGGAGTGACATGTACTCTGTGTATGACCGAAAGATGGGGAAGTGAAGTGGGCTGCCAAAAAAATCAATCAGTTCCTTTTCTATGACTAGGATAGAGTGAAAATTTGGTTGAGTGGATGAATTAAACATATATACATTTTAAAAAATGTGACACGATTTTAACTGTGGAGATTCACCTCTCTACTATGGATAATTTTAACCTATAAATGTTATAGACATTTTTGTGCCTTACAGCATGAAGCATGAAATGTCCATAATCTAAGGGATCCAAAGTCCCTAAACATGTTGTTCCTACCCCTAGGGGAACAAGGTCAGCAAACCACAGCATCGAACAAAAGTTCTCCACCTGAAAACACTCAAAAACAAGGCAATTCTGGATCATGTCAACTGCTCCACTGAGCATCTGCGCTGAATGTCAACTGCTCCACTGTCTACCTGCGTTGAATGTCAACTGCAAAGAAGGCTACCTGCGCTGGGCGAGTTTGGACATGTGGCAGAGTCATTCCTCAAGGTGTCAATGCCCAAGAAGCTTCCAAAATGACACTTGGATCAAAGAATTCGACTGGTGATGAGTAAGAGGTTCCAAATCTCCAAGTGGAAGCAAGAACCTCCAAGTGGACTCAAGAACTGAAGTGAGAGAGGACACTAGTCAGCTTCATGCCAGCCTCAAGCTGACTCATCCTTTCTCCAAAAACTCCTATATATAGATCTCTCTCATGAGGTCTAGGGAGGCTGGAATCTTGTGAATGTAAAGAATTGCTGTTGGTTTGAGTTTAGAACTATTGGGTGATTTGCTTTGAAGGAGGTGAAGAGGAGATTTCTTTCTGCTGGGAAGGTGATGCTGGATTGGGCCTCTTATGGTTGTATCACTTCCTGAACCTTACTTCTTCCATTAATAAAGCATTTGAGGTTCTTCTATATGCATGTGTCTCAATGGTGTATTGTTATACTTGTATATTTGATTTATTCCAATCCTTGAATCAATTATGAATGTATGCTTCTTGTAGTTTTCCTCTCTTGCCATTTTGCAGGATCTTGGTGTAGCTGGGCCAGTGAAAGAGCAAGGAGCTGGAGGCAAGCAACAAGGAGAGAAGATTGGATCAACCATTAGCGAAAGACATCGGTTAGTGGATCTCTTTCTCCCCTCTTTTACATCTCATAAAGAAGTAATCTTAGATAGCTTTGCTTTGATTGTTGCTAAGGAACTATCACCCTTAGAGTGGGATAGGGTCATTCCGTATTGGATACTTTTCCCAACAACAAATTGGCGACTCCGCTGGGGAACGTATCTTGTTGGTTGTTTGTGTTTTTGCTATTCATTTCCTAAACACAGGGAGTACCGAATCAAACTGCATTTGGATCTTTCAAATGCAAAGTAGAGGGCAGCTACTCTAGCTCAGTTGCTGGGCATGTTTATGGTTTGAAGAGCTGATCCACAAGGACTCTGAATAGCTCTTAGTGATAGCTTTTCATCCTCCTTTGAATCATCCTTTAGTGTGTACTTGATTGATAGCTTTGATTTGGCCAAAAACTGTTGATTTTTGAGCAATCTGTGACCCGGAAACCAAGAGAAACGAGAGTTTCTCTCTTCATTGCAGGCACTATGAAGGCATTCTGCATTTCAACGCAGGTCCCGAAGGGGCTACCTGTGCTGAATGTCAAACTGACAGTGTTCTACCTGCGCTGAACCAGTGTGGCCTTGTGCAGCTGGGGTTCTTTGTCCCTTTTTGCCCTGTTTTGATCCCTGTTTTTGCAGCCTGTTATCAATCAATGTACCTATCTGAAACCACCTTTCTTTACCACTATTCCGCCTCGGTTGTATAAAGGAACTGTATTTGTTCTTTGTGTATTTCTTACATCATTTGCAGTTTCCCATAACGAAAGTGAACTAGTCTTGCTGTGGCCTCTTAAATCTAGACCTGTGATAAGTGTCGTTCTGATCTTAAGAGTTAGTTTGTTTGCTGTTCATAGCTGATTGAGCTTTTTCTTTCGTCATATGGTTTGAATTTATGTATTTCTAGTGTTGAAACAAGTAAATCTTAAGGTGTCTTTTGATTTTGGACAAAAGCTTGTTTGCTTTCACTTGAAATTGAATTCAAAGTTATAGAACAGCTTTCTTTTTGTAGTGCATCAACATTAAGAAAGAGAAAAGAAATACCTGCATTGTGCATGTGCATTTTGACAGCTTGCATGTTGATTTAGGGAAAAGTGCATTAGTGTGTGCTCTATGATCTGTGTGAAAAGATGATGTCTTTCTTTTCCCTCAGTAGTTAAGATTTTCATAAGTTGAAAAGATTGAAAAAGCTTGCTTCTCATCTTTAGACTGCATTTAGGAGTTGTACCATACATCTCGTGGTGATCCATAAAGGCAAACTGCTAAACAAGATCAACCTAAAATAAATTGAATTTACATAACAACGCTTTGAAACATAACGCAAACACATAGAGGTCTAAGCTAGAGACGTGTTCCGGCGTCGTTAAATGTGATATCTTAGCGTTGAGTGGTTGGGTGATTCCTCCACGGTGAAGCGATAAGTATCAATACGGACTTGTGCTCCCACGTACCGTCGCGTATATATTGGGAGACCCCTATAGGAACAAAGCCTTTATCCATAGGAAGCCGTGTCGGCCGCCCTACTGATCGCAATGCAGTGAACACAGCATTCACGAAGATCGACCACCCGTACTGTAAAACGTATTCTGTGGTTTTGCGAAAAGTTTGGCACACCCTCTGCCTAGAACTCCAGAGTAGTTTCTTTTCGCCTTTTTCAAACTCTATAACTGAAAAAGTCCATCCGAGCATTTGTCACTTCGGGCTCGTTAAAACATCGAAGGAGACTAGAGTCATCTTTAGCTTTTTCTCGACTCTTAAAAAGTGAAAAAGCAAGTTGTGTCTAAAGCGTCGTTATAAAATTTATTTTAAAACGGAACATAATCACCTCCTATTCCTGCGTTGATCTGTAGGTTGAGAACATGGAACGCACCAACCAAGGAATTCCCCATGATGGAAATCCTAGTCCTTTCTCCTCTTGGGGATAAGTTGGTGCGCCCCACATGGCCACATTGTCGCTTCCAGGACTGACAATTGGCCTGCCAATCTGGCTATTCTCAACCAATGTAGTTCAGAACACCATGTTTCCTGAACAGTCGAGTCAACAGTTAGATCAGTCTAGAGCTGCCCACCAGCCTTCTACTTCCTATAACTCTTCCTCCAATCCTTCATCTTCGCAAGGTAGAGCCGGCAAAAGCCAAGCTCCCATGGAGAAGAAGGAGAAGAAGAAGAGAGAGAAGAAGAAGAAGGAGCCTAAGGCGACTGGGGGCAAGCAAAAGACATCTAACAAAAATCTACACATAGCACAGACCTGGCCTAAATCGCCATGTGTCATATGTAGAGGAGACCACTTCCATAGAGATTGTCCCTGTATTCCCCGGATACTAAGGGACTGGTCCCCTCGTTTGCACAGCTCGGGAGCATCAACCTCTGATAGCCATGTTGAATGCTTACCGTCAACCAGTGAAAGTGAAGGTTCAAGACAAAGAGGGGGAGCAAGATCCCCCTGCAGACTGTGTGAAGGCGATCACGCCATCCACCATTGTCCCTTCTTAGACGAAGCGAAGAGAGTTTTGGAAGATCGTCCGGTTTCACCATTGAGACTTCCTCCTGGATACAAAAAACTCGTGCCAAGTCCTTCGTTGGTTGAGAATACAACTGGCTCGCTCAAGTGGTCAGCTGAAGCGTCAGTCATTGAAAATGAACCTACTGAATCCAGACCGGACGAAAGTCCAAAGGTCGAAACGGCAGTTGACCCGGTTCTCCCTTCAGAAGTTTCATCTTCAAATGACACCCTCACTGAAGAGAATAAGGATGACACCATCCAGATTCTTTTCATCAACACAGACTCTGACGAGCATCAGGGCAATGCGCCCATTCCTTTATCGCAGGAAGGAACATCGTCAGGGTCATATCCGGCCGTGTATTCGGTCCCACCACCAAGCAACCTGGTTGTGTCCTTTGATTGGAACCAACTAGGCAGACCCCGGTTGCCAGCCAGTATACCATTCAGAATCATAGTCCAAATATACAGAATGGTAATGGCTGGCACTATCATTGATGAAGGGGCATCTGTGAGTATCCTTTCCTCTGTTGCTTGGAAAGCACTGGGTTCCCCGGCGCTTTTACCTGAGATAAGAAATCTCTCGGGTTTCGATAAAGGAACCAGTCGACCATTAGGGATCCTCCCCAATGTGCCCATTACATTGAAAGGGAAGGCCGTTCGAATGAACGTGATGGTCATCCAAGGACCCTTGGATTATAACCTACTCCTTGGACGAGACTATATATATTGCATGGGAGCAATAGTCTCCTCACTCTTTAGAGTAATGTGTTTTCCACACGAAGGAAGAATGGTCAAGCTCGTAGACCAACTTTCATTTCCGAGATCACGCATCGCAAATAGTCACATACCAACCCTGAATGGTCTATTCAATCAAGAAATGTCTCCCCCCCCCAGTCCCTCTTCCCGATGAATGCGAGTGATTCGGAAAGATGGGACTGGAACCCAGGGGGCATGCGTCCTGGTCTGCTTCGGGCAGAGAAAACTTTGGGTATAAGGTAGAATTTCCGCGAGAGAATATGACTAGTCCGTACCCCATCCGTGGTTGGAAGAGGGGTTGTTCTGGAATAAGATTCTTTTGTCAAAGTTATGTGAGAGGGCGGGGGTCGTCACTCACCTTTGTCTATTTCGGTGGACATCGCCGAGGAAGTGTTTTGTTTAACGACACAATCTTTAGGTAACCTGAAAGAGGTAGGCCAAGGAAGTGTTTTATTTAACGAGACAATCTTTGGGTAACCAGAAAGAGGTAAGCCTCCCTCAGTAACACAAATGTTTTGTCTTTGAGTAGTGTTCTTCTCTTGTCGCAAGTAGCTGCTCTCTTGTCGCAAGTAGCTGTTCTCTTGCGATCTTGCAAAAAATCTGTTGAAAGTTGGGCTGACGAGAAGACAAGTATCGTATAGACCCGTTAAAATTAACGAGAAGACAAGTATCGTTAAAATTGGACTAGCAAGACGACAAGTAGCTGTGAACACCCAAAGAAAAGCAGAGGTGAGAAGGAGGAGGGGCAACCTTGAAATTGTATTTTATACCTGGGGGCATGCAACCCTTTTGGAGTGCAAGCAAAGAGCAGTTATTTATCTGTTTTTTGGATTAGCCGTTTCCGAACTTGCATAAAGAAAGGAGCGGAGCAAAGCTTAGTGAGATGAAGCTCCATAAAAAATAGAATCTTGAGGGGACATTTCTTATCTTATGACTGGTAAATCGAGCAGTTTTAGCATAAAGTTCATGCTCGTTAAAAAATAAACGCAAGATCCGAGCAGTTTTAACGCGGTCTTCATGCTCGTTAAAAAATAAATATAAGCAGTGAGCAATGTTTCCTCCAGAGTTTAAGCTCATTTTTAACTAAAAAATGAACCTATCCCGGTAAATAACCACTGTGATCGTAAATTTATCAGCCATAAAAACCTTGGTCGTGTTTGCATTTGCCACCTCCACCGTCATTTGGCCGATTGTTCACCTCCATATGATTGTTTACCCATTTTGAGGAACAACTGCGAAGAGTGATTTCACCTAGCCATCCTTGTGACACTGCCGTGATTGGAAAATTCCAACCTGTACCTGGAATCTGCTGCTATCCCTGTTTATCATTCGTCCCTCAAAATACGAGTCTTCTTTGAGCTCTTTTCTCCTGACTCGTAAAATATGAAAAGTTTGCCGAGTTTTGGCCTTCCAGCTCGTTAAAATAACCGGAAGAGCTATCCCTCCTCTAGATTTTAATCTTTTTGGACCTGAGGGATTATTGCACAAAAAGATCAAGCGCTTGTCTGGTTCGGCTCGATAAAACTATCGAACATTCATCCCTTCTGTATTGTTTTATACTTTTTCGGACTTAAGGGATTAGATGACGAAAAAGGACCTTTGGATTTAACTTTATGTACCTTTTCAGACTCTCTAAAAATGAAAAGGACCGAGTTGTCTTTGTTGCTAGACTCGTTAAAATGCATTAAATAGCGACAAACTTGTCTTTAGACGAGAACGAGTTTCCCTATCGCTAGGCTCGTTAAAACATAACGATGGGCTTGCCCGAAGGGTAGGTTATAGAACAAGCATATGTTATCCTCCTCAAGCTTGACAAAAATAAAGAGGTACTGGTCAGAAATGACTGGGGAAAAATTGGGAGAACCTCAAAGCTTTAATGGTAGCAAGTCGCTCTTGAACATGACACTTTTCCTCCATACCACATCGGGTTGGGTTGTTTCATTCACCAGTCTCATCACCATGGTCTCGCCAAACCATCCACATTTGGGGTAATGCTACCGATCCATCGCATCAGTGTCGTTATATGTTCAAGAGATGTTGTTCAGAAAGAGTCAACCATGTCCCACCCACTACCATACATCATCTTTCATCCTTTCATGACCGCCACCCTGAATCATATTTCACAGATCGTTTTCACCTTCATCACAATCATTAGCTCCGTTCTGTGTCACTGATGTGGGATTCATTAAGGCCCTCCTTTGACGGATCGCTTCTTGTCGACTTCAACTCATTATCCAAGAATTTGATCTAGGAACAACCCCCTCAGTACTTTGAAGCTTGCATGCCTCAATGGCAAGTTTCTCACTTCCGGCGACAGGTATACATCAATGACCTTCGACCGAAAGATTCTGCGTGGTGTTCGACGCCAAGTCCTTTATTCACACCACGTGGATTGTACTGTCGTACCTTGAGGGTCATCATCATTATCGGTGATTCCTATCGCGCTTGTTAACAGTTTACATTATTGACTGGTAATCAAGCGATGTCTTTCCATATTCGACTCCAAGAAATTCTCACATGGATCGACTTGTACTTAGAGTGAAGATCGGATGAGTTTGAAGACCCCGGATCTAGTTTCATCCATCCGGGCTGCGATATATATTCAGGAAATAAAGACATTGACATGTGCAGCAGATGATCATCCTACTCAAAGGATGATAATTCCAACAGAGAATTATCAGTCTACCATCAGACGATTGTCTGTTCTATGTACAGAAAAATGTATTTATAAAGCTGAGCATGGGAATGCCCGCCTCAGCTAGATCATGAAAGCAGTATGAAAAATAATGTATTGTATTGTATCTTATTACAGGTCACCTCTCAGCGATTGAATGAACTTCGGATCCTCCTGATAAAGCATTTCACCCGATAAACGACCTCATACTTTAGGGGGAAACTGTTATAGACATTTTTGTGCCTTACAGCATGAAGCATGAAATGTCCATAATATAAGGGATCCAAAGTCCCTAAACATGTTGTTCCTACCCCTAGGGGAACAAGGTCAGCAAACCACAACACCGAACAAAAGTTCTCCACCTGAAAACACTCAAAAACAAGGCAATTCTGGATCATGTCAACTGCTCCACTGAGCATCTGCACTGAATGTCAACTGCTCCACTGTCTACCTGCGTTGAATGTCAACTGCAAAGAAGGCTACCCACGCTGGGCGAGTTTGGACATGTGGCAGAGTCATTCCTCAAGGTGTCAATGCCCAGGAAGCTTCCAAAATGACACTTGGATCAGAGAATTCGACTGGTGATGAGTAAGAGGTTCCAAATCTCCAAGTGGAAGCAAGAACCTCCAAGTGGACTGAAGAACTGAAGTGAGAGAGGACACTAGTCAGCTTCATGCCAGCCTCAAGCTGACTCATCCTTTCTCCAAAAACTCCTATATATAGATCTCTCTCATGAGGTCTTAGGGGCTGGAATCTTGTGAATGTAAAAAATTGTTGTTGGTTTGAGTTTAGAACTATTGGGTGATTTGCTTTGAAGGAGGTGAAGAGGAGATTTCTTTCTGCTGGGAAGGTGATGCTGGATTGGGCCTCTTATGGTTGTATCACTTCCTGAACCTTACTTCTTCCATTAATAAAGCATTTGAGGTTCTTCTATATGCATGTGTCTCAATGGTGTATTGTTATACTTGTATATTTGATTTATTCCAATCCTTGAATCAATTATGAATGTATGCTTCTTGTAGTTTCCCTCTCTTGCCATTTTGCAGGATCTTGGTGTAGCTGGGCCAGTGAAAGAGCAAGGAGCTGGAGGCAAGCAAAAAGGAGAGAAGATTGGATCAACCATTAGCGAAAGACATCGGTTAGTGGATCTCTTTCTCCCCTCTTTTACATCTCATAAAGAAGTAATCTTAGATAGCTTTGCTTTGATTGTTGCTAAGGAACTATCACCCTTAGAGTGGGATAGGGTCATTCCGTATTGGATACTTTTCCCAACAACAATAAATATGTTTGTTAAAATACCATATACTAATGCCATGGTATACTAATACCATATATCCAAAAAGCCATAACTCATGTTCATATGACACATGTTCATATAACAATTTTTTTAAATAACTTGTTTAATTTAAAAGGAAAAAAGGGCATAACTACTTTTAAGATAAATCTTTACTTTCGATTTGTGATTACTACTAAAAATATTTCAACACATTATGTGGAAGTTAAACCCCTACTATCCACTTAATAATTATTGATAATTAATTTAAAATTATGAAAGTCTTATTCCAAAATAGACATGCCTATACATAATTGATTTTTTATAATAATAATAATAATAATAATAATAATAATAAAATTATAATTTAGTTAACTTTTATTCTTCTTCTTTTTTACATTGGCAATGGGAGATGTATCACTAGGTAAGTGTTTTGGTGCTTATTAATGTTTACCAACCATTTAATTTATATAATTAATAAATCTTAACAATTATCAACTATCTACATAATCAACTCTCTTCAAATTTTAGTTTTAATTATAAATATTTTTTTCTTAAATTAAACCTACATATAATTCTAAACACATAGTCTAACTAATAAATGAAATTTCCCTTTTTTGGGCACATTCTTTTGGTCAATTTTGCCCAAAATTCTATAGAGATTTTGATGAATCTAAGTTTAAGTTTTTAATCTACAAGGTTCAAAGTGCCAGGGTTTAGGGGGCGTTGAATCCATGTATTGTTATAGACATTTTTGTGCCTTACAGCTTTGAGCATGAAATGTCCATAATCCAAGGGATCCAAAGTCCCTAAAAGTGTTGTTCCTGCCCCTAAAGGAACAAGGTCAACCAATGACAGCTTCTCCCAGAAGTTCTCCACCAAAAACCACTCAGAACTAGTCAAATCAGGATCAATTCAGAAGCTCCACTAGCTGCCTGCGTTGCAAAGCACCCAAATACACTGGCTAGGTGCATTGCAACGCACTTGAATGCACTACCCAGGTGCGTTGAGTGGGAAATGACAAGTGGCAGAGTCATTCAACGAGGTGGAAAGACCATGGAAGCTTCCAGAATCTTCTCCAATGACACTTGCCTCACTGAATTCGACCAAGTGATGAGTAAGAGGCTCTCAGTCTCCAAGTGGAAGCAAGAACTAACAGAGAGAAGCCACAAGTCAAAACATAAGCTGACTCATCCTCTCTGCTTACATCTATATATGGATCCCTCATCCCAGAGATCCAGAGGCTGGAATTTTGTACTTTGCAGAGAATTGCTGTTGGTTTGAGATTGAGATTAGTACAGTGGGTGATTTATGCTTTGTTGGAGGAGAGGAAGGGATTCCTTTGCTGGGAGGTAGATGCTGGATTGGGACTCACTTGGTTGTATCTCCTCTTGGACTTTCTTATCATATCAATAAAATTATTTGAGTTTCTCCTACATGCTGTGTATCAATGATGTTTTGTTATATTTGCATGTTTAGCTTAATCTGATCCTGAGCTTTTTATGAATGTATATCTATATCTTCGTGTAGTTTCTCTCTCTTGTGATCTTGCAGGAATTCAGTGAAGCTGGGCCGGTAAGGGAGCAGGGAGCTGGGAGCTATTGAAGAGAGGAGCGATTGGATCAACAAACTAGCGAAAGACACAGGTTAGTTACATCCTTTCTCCTCATTTACATTTCATAAAGAAGAATACTCGAGTAGTTTTCCTTGTTTGTCGCTAAGGCACTATCACACCTTAGAGTGGGATAGGGGCATTCTGAATAGATACTTTTCCCAACAACAAATTGGCGACTCCACTGGGGATCGTATCTAGTTAGTTTATTTGTGTTTCTATTGTTGTTCTTCTCATAAACTCAGGAGTGGCGAATCGAACTGCATTTGCCATTTACAAATGCAAAGTAGAGATCTGCCACTCTAGTCCACTCACTGGACCTGTTTATGATCTGAACAAGCTGATCCACAAATGCTCTAACTGCCCTTTGTGATAGCTCTTAGTCCTCCTTTAAGTCATCCCTCTAATTGTACCTTATTGATAGCTTTTATCCGGCCAAAAACCTTAGATCAAACTGCAAACCGTGACCCAGAACCCAGAGACAATTCTCGTTTCTGCTTCAGCGCAGGCTCTGTGAAGAGACTCTGCATTTCAACGCAGGTCCTGAGAGGGCTACCTGCGCTGCAATTCAGTTTCTCTGTGCAACAGGTGCGCTGATCAGCCTTTGCCCTGTGCAGCTGTGGTTCTTTGCATCCTTGTGTTCAGTTTTATCTCTGTTTTTGCAGCCTATTATCAGTGTGTGTACCTATCTGAAAACCCCTTTTCTCTGCCTTAATTCCGCCTCAGTTGTATAAAAGAAACTGTATTTGTTTTTGTGTATTTGTTACATCATTTGCAGTTTCCCATTACAAAAGTAAACTAGTCATACTGTCGCCTTTAGATCTAGACCTGTCGTAAGTGTCGTTTTGAACTTAGGAGTAAATTTGTTTGCTGTTGACAGTTGATTGCGCCTTTACTTTTGTCTTTTGGTTTGAATTTGTGAATTTCTAGTGTCGAAACAAGTGTTTACTTCAAAATCATAAAGTGTCGTAATCGTCTTTTTGATTTCAAAAAGAAACTTGTTTGTGTTTTCACTTGAAATCGAATTCAAATTTGTACAACAACTTTCCTTTTAGGCATCAATATTAAGAAAGTGAAAACAAATACATGCACATGTGCATTTGCATATTGATAGTTTGTATGGTTTGATTTAGGAAAAGTGCATTTACAGTGTGCTCTATGCTCTTTGAGAAAAGATTGTGTCTTTCTTTTCCCCTTGTAGCTAGGATTTTCATTATTGAAAAGAGACAAAAGCTTGCTTATCATCTTTAGACTGCATTTAGGAATTGTATATACATATCGTGGTGATCCAAAAAGGCAAACTTCTAAGAAAGATCAACCTAAAATAAATTGAATGAACTTAACAACGCATTGGAACTTAACGCACAACATAGAGGTCTAGGCTAGAGACGTGTTCCGGCGTCGTAAAACCTGGTTACTGTCGGTCTCACTGATGGTTGGGTGATTCCTCCTGAGAGACGATAAGCGCCAGTACGGATTGTGCTCCCATGTACCGTCGAGTATATATTGGGAGACCCCTATAGGCATAAAACCTTTATCCATAGGAAGCCGTGTCAGCCGCCCTACTGATCACAATGCACTGAACATAGCATTCGGGAAGATTGACCGCCCGTGCCTTAAAAAGTATTCTGCGGTTTTGCGATTGGTTTGGCACACCCTCTACCTAGAACTCCAGAGTAGTCCCTTTCGTTCCTTTTCAGACTCCTTAATGGAAAAGGTCCATCTGAGCACTTGTCACTTCAGGCTCATTAAAAATCGAAGGAGACTAGAGTCATCTTTTGCTTTTTCTCGACTCTTAAAAACTGAAAAAGCAAGTTGTGTCCAAGCGTCATTAAAATTTATTTTAAACGGAATATTCATACCCTTTTTCCTGCGTTGATCTTTAGGTTGAGAAAATGGAGCCTACCAACCAAGGAATTCCCCTTGGTGGAAATCCTAGTCCCTTATCCTCTTGGGGAGATGTTGGTGCGCCCCATATAGCCACATTGTCGCTTCCAGGACTGACAATTGGCTTGCCGGTCTGGCTCTTCTCAACCAATGTCGTTCAGAACACCACTATTCCTGAACAGTCGAATCAGCAGTTAGACCAGTCCAGAGTTACCCACCAGCCTTCTACTTCCTATAATTCTTCCTCTCCTCCTTCCTCTTCGCTTGACGGAACTGGTAAAACTAAAAACCAAGTTCCTAAGGAGAAGAAGGAAAAGAAGAAGAAAGAGAAGAAGAAGAAGGAGCCAAAAGTGACTGGGGGCCCACACACTGCACTGACCAAGCCTAAATCACCATGTGTCATTTGCAAGGGAGACCACTTTCACAGAGATTGTCCCTGCATCCCTCGGATACTAAGGGACTGGTCTCCCCATTTGCACAATCTGGTGGCGTCAACCTCTGATAACCATGTTGAAAGCGCACCGTCAACTAGCGAAAGTGAAGTCCCAGGACAAAAAGGGAGAGCTAGATCTCCTTGTAAACTGTGCGAAGGCAACCACGCCATCCACCGTTGTCCCTTCTTAGACGAAGCTAAAAGAGTCTTGGATGATCGTCCGGTTTCACCGTTACGACTCCCTCCTGGATATAAGAAACTCTTGCCAAGTCCTTCGTTAGTTGAGAATCCAGCCGGCCCGCTCAAGTGGTCAGCTGAAGCGCCGGTCATTGAAGATGAACCAGCTGAATCCATACCCGACGAAAGTCAAAAGGTTGAGGCGGCAGTTGACCCGATCTTGTCTTCAGAGGTTTTATCTTCGAATGATACAGTCACTGAAGAGGATAAAGATGACACCATCCAAATTCTCTTTATCAACACAGACTCCGACAAGCACGGGGGAAATCCACCCATTCCTTTATCGCAGGAAGGAAGTTCGTCAGAGCGATACCCGGCCGTCTACTCGGTCCCACCACCAAGCAACCTAGTTGTATCCTTCGACTGGAACCAACTAGGCAGACCTCATTTGCCAGCAAGCATACCATTCCGAATTATCGTCCAAATATACAGAATGGTCATGGCTAGCACCATCATTGATGAGGGGGCATCTGTGAGTATCCTTTCCTCTACTGCTTAGAAAGCGCTTGGTTCGCCATCGCTTTTGCCTGAAATGAGAAATCTGATAGGCTTTGATAAAGGAACCAGTCGACCTTTAGGGATCCTCCCCAATGTACCCATAACATTGAAAGGGAAGACCATTCAAATGAACGTGATGGTCGCTCAAGGACCCTTGGATTATAACCTACTCCTTGGACGAGACTATATTTATTGCATGGGAGCCATCATCTCCTCACTCTTTAGAGTAATGTGTTTTCCGCACGAAGGAAGAGTGGTCAAGCTCGTGGACTAGCTTTCATTTCCCGGATCACGCATCGCAAATAGTCATATACCATCCCTAAATGGTCTCTTCACGTAAGAAATGTCTCAACCCACGGTCCATCCTCCCGATGAGCGCGAGTAATTCAGAGGGATATGACTGGAACTCAGGGGGCATGTGTCCTGGTCTGCTTCGGCAGGAAAACTTTGGGTATAGGGTAGGTTTCCACGGGAGAATATGACTTGTCCGTACCCCGTCCATGATTGGAAGAGGGGTTGTTCTAGAATAAGATTCTTTTGTCAAAGTTATGTGTTTGGCGCTCGTTGTCACTCACCTTTGTCTATCTCGGTAGACATCGCCGAAGAAGTGTTTTGTTTGAAAGATTAATAGAACAATCTTTGGTAACCTGAAAGAGGTAGGCCTCTCCCGGTTAAGCAAATGTTTTTCCTGCAAATTGAGGGGTAACCTTGAAACTCTATTTTATACCTGGGGGCATGCAAACCTTTTGGAGTGCAAGCAAGGAGCGGCTATTTATTTTTTAAAATTTTTAGGACCTCTAACCCTTTAAACTCGTAGGATTAGTCGTTTCCGAACTTGCATAACGAAAGGATGCGGGGCATAGCTTTGTAAGGCGCAAGCTCCATAAAAAATGGCATCTTACATGAGACATTCTTATCATATGACTGGATTAATCGAGTAGTTTTAGCACATAGTTCATGCTCGTTAAAAAATAAACATAAGATCGAGCAGTTTTAGCACATAGTTCATGCTCGTTAAAAAATAAACATAAGATCGAGCAAGTGTTTCAACCCGCGTTTAAGCTCGTTAAAAAATGAACTATCCTTCGGTAAATAACCACCGTGAATGTAACATTATTATCCATTAAAGCCTTGGTCGTGTTTGCACCGTCACCTCCACTTTTCCATTGGCCGATCATTCACCTCCATATGATTGTTTACCCATTTTTAGGAACAGCTGTGAAGAGTGATTTCACTAGCCATCCTTGTGACACTGTCGTGGTTGGAAAATTCCAACCCTTACCTGGAATCAGCTGCTACCCATTTTATCACTCGTTCCTCAAAAGACATGTCTTCTTTAAGCTCTTTTCATCTGACTCGTAAAATATGAAAAGATTGCCGAGTTTTGGCCTTCCAGCTCGTTAAAGCGACAGGAAGAGCTATCCCTCCTCTAGATTTTAATATTTTTGGACCTGAGGGATTATTGCACAAAAAGATCGAGCGCTTGTTTTGTTCGGTTCGTTAAAACTATCGAAAATTCATCCGTTCTGTATTGTTTTATACTTTTTCGGACTTAAGGGATTAGATGACGAAAAAGGAACTCTGGAGTTAACTTTACGTACCTTTTTAGACTCTCTAAAAATGAAAAGGACCGAGTTATCTTTGTCGTTAGACTCGTTAAAAAGATTAATAGCGACAACCTTGTCTTTAAATGAGAACGAGTTTCACTATCGCTAGGCTCGTTAAAACATAGCGATGGGTTTGCCCGAAGGGAAAATTATAGAACAAGCATATGTTATCCTCCTCAAGCTTGACAAAAATAAAGAGGTACTGGTCAGCAATTACTGGGGAAAAATTGGGAAGAAACTCAAAGAACCTTTATTGGTAGCAAGTCGCTCTTGAACATGACACTTCCACTCCATGCCTGAGTCGGGTTGGGTTGTTTCATTCACCGGTCACATCACCATGGTCTCGCCATACCATCCACCTTTGGGGTAAATGCTACCAATCCATCATGTAAGTGTCGCCGATATGTTCAAGAGAAGTCATCCAGAGAAGTCAACCGTGTCCCATCCACTACCATACATTATACTTCATTCTTTCATGACCGCCACCCTGAACCGTATATCATCAGATCGTTTTCACCTCCATCAAAATCATTTGCTCCGTTTCGTGTCACTGATGTGGGATACATCAAGACCCTCCTTTGACGGATCGCTTCTTGTTGACATCAGCTCATTATCCAAGAAGTTGATCTAGGAACACCCCCTTCAGTACTTTGAAGCTTGCATACCTCAATGGCAAGTTTCTCACTTCCGGCGACAAGTATACATCAATGACCTTCGACCGAAAGATTTTGTGTGGTGTTCAACGCCAAGTCCTTTATTCACACCACGTGAATTGTACTGCAGTACCTTGAGGGTCATTATCATTATCGGTGATTCCTCTTGTGCTTGTTAACAGTTTACATCATTGACTAGTAATCAAGCGATGTCTTTCCATGTTCGACTTCAAAACATTTCTCACATGGATCGACTTGTACTTAGAGTGAAGATCGGACGAGATTGAAGACCCCGGATCTAGTTTCATCCATCCGAGCTGCGATATATATTCAGGAAAAATAAAGACATTGAAATGTACAGCATTGCAGAACAAATAATCATCCTACCAAAAGGATGATGATTTCATCAGAATCATCAGTCTACCATCAGACGATTGTCTGTCCTATGTACATAAAATGAATTTATAAAGTTGAGCATGGGAATGCCCGCCTCAGCTAGATCATGAAAACAGTATGAAAAATAATGTATTGTATTGTATCTTATTATAGGTCTCCTCCCAGCATTGAAAGAACTTCGGATCCTCCTAATAAAGCATTTCAGCCGATAAACGACCTCATACTTTAGGGGGAAACTGTTATAGACATTTGTGTGCCTTACAACTTTGAGCATGAAATGTCCATAATCCAAGGGATCCAAAGTCCCTAAAAGTGTTGTTCCTGCCCCTAAAGGAACAAGGTCAACCAATGACAGCTTCTCCCAGAAGTTCTCCACCAAAAACCACTCAGAACTAGTCAAATCAGGATCAATTCAGAAGCTCCACTAGCTGCCTGTGTTGCAAAGCACCCAAATACACTGGCTAGGTGGGTTGAAACACACTTGAATGCACTACCCAGGTGCATTGAGCGGGAAATGACAAGTGGCAGAGTCATTCAACGAGGTGGAAAGACCATGGAAGCTTCCAGAATCTTCTCCAATGACACTTGCCTCACTGAATTCGACCAAGTGATGAGTAAGAGGCTCTCAGTCTCCAAGTGGAAGCAAGAACTAACAGAGAGAAGCCACAAGTCAAAACATAAGCTGACTCATCCTCTCTACTTACATCTATATATGGATCCCTCATCCCAGAGATCCAGAGGCTGGAATTTTGTACTTTGCAGAGAATTGTTGTTGGTTTGAGATTGAGATTAGTACAGTGGGTGATTTATGCTTTGTTGGAGGAGAGGAAGGGATTCCTTTGCTGGGAGGTAGATGCTGGATCGGGACTCACTTGGTTGTATCTCCTCTTGGAATTTCTTATCATATCAATAAAATTATTTTAGTTTCTCCTACATGATGTGTATCAATGATGTTTTGTTATATTTGCATGTTTAGCTTAATCTGATCCTGAGCTTTTTATGAATGTATATCTATATCTTCTTGTAGTTTCTCTCTCTTGTGATCTTGCAGGAATTTGGTGAAGCTGGGCCGGTAAGGGAGCAGGGAGCTGGGAGCTATTGAAGAGAGGAGCGATTGGATCAACAAACTAGCGAAAGACACAGGTTAGTTACATCCTTTCTCCTCATTTACATTTCATAAAGAAGAATACTCGAGTAGTTTTCCTTGTTTGTTGCTAAGGCACTATCACACCTTAGAGTGGGATAGGGGCATTCTGAATAGATACTTTTCCCAACAACATGTATGCATTCATAAGTGTATTTATTTAGAAGTGCATTTTAAATAACAAGAAATCACAGTCTTGCATGGAATTTCATCAATTAATTAAACTATGCCTAGTACTAAATATATTTACTTTTTAAATTTAATAAAAATAATTATCTTTTAATTTTAATTTATAAATTATAAAACAATTCTTAAACATATTCATATTCATGGAGATATCAGAATTTCTGGTGCTCAAAAACAAGGCAAGAGCCAAGTTTGGGGTTCCTTAGCTTGTGTGGGATGAAAAAGTTGTGATCTACTCCTAGGCTTATGCAAATCATAAGCGAGGTGACTATGCTCTGCAACACTCAAAAGGGCTATTTTGTGAAAATATATTCTAGGGAGGTGGAAGAGAGTGGAAGCCGAAGGATTCAGTCACCTCCTAGGTTGACGAAGAGTCTCATTTCTTCAACTTCAACACACACACTTGCTATCAGTTCAAGAAATTTTGACATTGCACTCAAGTTGTGAGGAAAAACACTAAGAAAGTGGGTTGCGCCAAGCTGATTTGCAACAATAGCGATACTTTCATAACCTGAAACTACGACCCCCCTGGTAATTATGTTGGTGAAAAGACATATTAAAGAGACTCATTGTAATGGACCATTGTTTACTAATGCAATCGATTTTGTCACGTTATCTTCATGTTTTGGTTATATCCTGTGTTTTGTGTTTAACATATCAGAGCTCCCCATAATTTCCATATTTGAAGTTATATGTTTACTCTTGGTACCATCAGCATCTATCAAATTTCTCAATGTTTTAGTTTATTTAAGCCTCTTGGAGTTTGGAAAATCATAGACTAGGTGGATTATAAATCTAAGGGCCTCAAAACAGCTCCGAAAGTTCAAGACCCAAAAAATTGCCAAAAATAGTAAATTGTGCTACAATTAAGGAAACTAAAAAACTGAAATAAACAATGGTGAGGGTCCAAGTGGAATAGGTGGGTGGCCACCAATATCCACTTGGATCAAACAAGGAGTTCCAGTGGTTTGGAAAGGGGTGGACCATTTGTAGAAAATTTGGATGCAAGCACAACAAAGGACCTTGGGGAGCCTATCCTTGTTCGCACTATTAGAGACCATTTCAGTAACATCCTTCAACAACATTTTTAGAAAAATTTAGTTGTTGCATAAGCTCATATACTACATGGGTTGATCAAACATAATAAACTAAAACATGCCACAAAGCTTTTGGTTGTCCAAGATGCTAAAAGCAAGAAGAAAAATATGAATGTCACTGAAAATATACCAAAGGAATTCACTATGTTTGGAAAATCAAGAAAACCTGATGTTCGAGTTGCACGTAGGGAAACTATAACTGCGATTTTTGCACCGAGTACATCAAGATAACAAAAGTTTGCAACAATGTCAAAATTTATTGAGAAAAACATTGCACAAGCATACAAACTTTAGGGTTCGAATGAATGAAAATAATGAATATGCTTGTTGGCATCTTATCACTGGGAAACCCTACCAAGATAGCCTTACAACAGGGATCATATCATTTGTAGTAGAGTTTTGGCAGAGCCATTCCCATGCTATTCCATATAGAAATCATGTCGTACGAAATCACATAGCTAAAGGTGAGTATGTGGAACACTCTAAGAACATTGTATAAATGACAGAAGTTGTATTGTTCAAAGAATTTCAGGAAAGTAATCACCATGTGAAGATATCCATAAGGATGTTTCATAACTTGAAGCCATGGTTTATCAGGCCTAATACAATCCGTGACACATGTTTTTGTCAATATCATGTTGAATTTCAACTTCATTATGGCACTTTCCAAGAATTTTACAAGAAGAAATGTCACAAACCCTCCTCCTCCTACAGTGCATTATTTTGTTTCATCAATATTGTGCAGAAGGGAGCTAGAAGAGTTGTATTATAAGAAAGTATGTATAGGTGGGAGAAGATGCACTAAATGTGGTGATTTGGAATTGTTCCATAGGAACATTTTTATTGATCCCAACTAGTTCGAGATGTTAGATGTCACCGTGATATGGAAGAATTATGAGTATGCATTGGTAAATCAACCATGTTCTTCAAGTCTGGCGCCTAAGAGGATCAACTATGTTGAGGATGAGGTTCCTATTTCACAATTCATGGGGGTGTTTCAAAACTAGATCTATAAATATATCAAACACTCGCATAGGTCCAGGTCACAAGCGTCTGAAGTTAAGCATTCTTGGGAAGTATTTCATCTAGGAACAATCTTATATATGGTGGAATTTGCTGAGAATTTCACATTTTTTCTTCATACAAAAATACAGAGTGACTATTATCACTCAAACCAAGTGTCCATATTCGTACATGTTCTGTAAAAACATGCACAATTGAACCTTTATGGAAAGGATAGCACTGACAAGTCACATGATTTGATTGAGTATCAATTTTATATCAGTGATGATCATGAGCATGACATATTGGCTGTGCAACATTAATTTAACTTGATTCTTGAAGCATTTAAAAAAATGACATATCATTTAGGAAGAATTGGATATGGTCAAATGATTGTGCAAGGCAGTTCAAGTGAGAAAAAACTTTTTATTGGTTCAGTTGACTACATAAGAAGACAAAAAATCAACATACATGAAGCTAATTTGAAATAGACATGGAAATGGTGAGCATGATGGTGTAGATGCTTGTGTGAAGCAAGCCCTTAGGAGGTGCTAAATGAGTCATGATGCAGATCGACTCAAATCATCACTAGAGATGGTCAATTGGTGTAGATCCCATTTAGGACATGAAGGGAATGGATCTATAAGGCCTATGCATAGGTTCTTCTAGAATGTTGAACTTGGCCATGTGAATATAACCATTCCTTAGAATTGCAACACTGTATAAGGAACAAGGGAATTGCACTTAGTGCCGAGCAAATACATGAGTGAAATATTTTCCATTGAGACAAGAAAACTCACATGCTTTTGTAAGTTTTGCATTGGTGTTGATGGATGTAGACTTGATCACTATGAAAAACATGGGTACATGAAAGGATGGAAATATGTCCCTGTTAATCCAAAGGGACCTCATCCAAATTTGACATGGCAAGAGATGCACAATGAATATGCCATTGTTTCACTTGATCATGATCAAGTCTCTGATCTTGTAAGGGAAGGTATGTGGCCCATCTATCATTAATAGTTTCATCTATAAATTGAAATCTTTAACATATTTAACTAATACATATTTTGTATTTTGGTTGTAGGTGATGTTTTTGCTATCACTGCGAATGTGGCCTAATATTTGATTTGATGCACACATGTGAAAAGTAGGTTGGTGAGACCATATCAAGATGGACAATTCATATACCAAATTGGTGACATGGTTGTGATGGGCCATTTTTTAGAAAAGGTTAAAAAACAAATTGATCACATAAATTATAGATATTTTATGCCCAAATATCTATCTTTTTAATACAGTCATCTAGTTACAACATCTTGGATCAATCTCATAGAAATAAAAACAAATAAATGTGAACCAAGGATATGGAAGATGATAAAACCAGACCATGAACATATTATGGAGACTTATATTCTTATGAGCCATTAGCTAGATGAGTAGATGATGCAATGGCAAGCCCTAAAGCTAAGTCGATGGAGGTCAAGTGTAATACAATTTAGTATAAGAGATCTCAAATGTATGATTTTTGTAATATATAAATGTGACAGTTGAATACTCTTTTAATTTTGTAATTTTGAATAGAGAAATTGTTCTCTCTTATCTAAGGATGGATTCATAATGGTGTACATATATGTTATATAAGCTTTAATTTCCTTAAGGTGCTTAAGTTTCTAAAGTACACCAAATTTCATGGAGGTTTTACTTTTAGGGATAAGATCCTTGTTAATTTGGTATCTCAGTGACAAATTTCAACAATGGGACGATATTCCTCTTTTTGAGAGGACCAATTTTGACTATTGAAGCACTCAATTTGGATAAGGTAAAATGTATTTTTGAATGAAATCCCACATGTGCATATTTGATTATGTTGACCCTAAAGCAAATTGGACACCCTTGGAAGGATATAATTACAAGTGACCTCAACCTCATTTGGACATCATCTTGGATCATTCTTCTATTCTCTTTCTTGGTTTTGGATCACACAAGTATGAGGCAAATTTGCAGAGATTGGTTCACTCAGGTCTAAAACTAAAAGGTCCAAAGCTTGCATGTGTGTTCTAGGGTTTTGGTTCTCAACCGTAGGCATGACACAAACAATTTTTGGTCACAACCACATGCATGCAGACCTATGCGTGTCGTTGGAGGGTTTTAGTTGTGCACAGAACTCTATCTCCATGCAATTGGGATCTAGGGTTTAATTTTTCAGTTGACTACAAATTTCGCTCGTTGACCATAGGGTTTGGCAGTTGATCAAAGATAGTGAGAATTGATTACAGGCTCCTGAATTAGGGTTTTGAGTATTAGCATTGCTAGGTTCATTTCATGAACATTGCTTGGTTGATGTTGCTGGATAGTTTTATGGATAAAGATATGGATCATGGTACTCTCATTTTTTGAATCATTCAATGACAATATAGTAAGAAGAAGAGGGTTTTCCCCATAGTGGGTTTTTCCTTGGTCTCCGACCAATCCTGGTGTCTCTATGTGTGAATGCTTTTCTTCTATTGTTCCTTTATGTTTTTCTACATTGATGATGATATTGTTCTTTCTATATAGCTGTATATGTTGTTGAATAATGATGTAAATTTGAATAATGTTATGATACTATGGGGTGAATTTAATAGGGAAATAATGAAATGTAATTATCAAAGCAAGAACAATATAACCCTAACAAAAAAATTAACATGGTATCAGATTTGGGTTGAATAAAAGTCATTGAAGATCACCCCTACGAACACACTCTTGATGGATGAAAGAGAAGATGGAGGATACCTAAAAGAATACTAGGGTTTGAAGGAAACTATAGGAAATTTGGTCATTAGGTTTTGATGGACATTATCTGGTTAGGGTTTGGGAGAAACCCTAGTTTATGGCAAATATTTGATATATGCAATCTAGAAACTCTATCATGATAAATGTGAAGATATTCAAAGCACTTGTGACAAATTTGATGAATCCATGGATGGGATAGTTTCTATTAGGCCTAGTTGCTAGTGGAGTTAGTTGAAATAGTGAAGGAAACATTTTCATATGGATAATGGATAGTGATGGCTCTTAAAGACTAATTCAAGAGGGACATTATCACCTCTCATTGAAGATAAGTACTTTTCGATTTATGGTTCTCCTTTATGTTTTTACTTTTGTTTAGATATGATTGTTTTTTTATTATTACTTATAGTTCATGCATGTATATCTTTCTTGAGGATCATGTCTAGTGTAGGAAGAGAAGAACTGGTGTTGGAAAAGGTAAAGAGGCACTTGATTAAAAGTTGACAAAGTGCTACAGTTGCCAATGTAAAATAAGAAGGTGCACACGTATTTGAACACTCAAGACATGTATGGTGCTTTATTTCAATATTATAGTTGCAATACAGGATGGCAAGGTAAGCCCTAAGGTATGATGGGAATGTCACCTTCACAAATGGTTCATGCATATGAAAGTTTGACTCATGGTACTCATGATGGGATGGGTCACTTGGTTGTGAACAAGTATCTTACCTTTTAAACATGATGAACTTCTTAGTTCTATTGATATATTGGTATACTTGATGTTTGTATAATATATATCATTTTGGATACCTTGATCCCATAAATAATGCTAGCACCTTGATTCTAATACATGGTAACTTGATACTATTAATAATGTTTGTGATAAGCATGGTGACCTAAATGATGAAAGTATGACAATAAAATTGATATACAAGATCTTCTTGTTATCCTTGGTTAGGTTTTGATAAAATTAATAATTATGTCATATGGTAAAATCTAGATGAACTAACATGATGGACTAAGCTATGTAAGTAATATTGTGTTCATGATCTTTGAAGTGTGATGAATCACTTGTTTACTTCCCAAATCATAAAACTCTAACTCTTGATAAAAGTTTGATGTCAAGTTCATATATGGTAATGAAGTAGTTGATGCTGACATGTTATGAATTTGATGGATATATGTTTTAGAACCCAATATAGCTTGATTTTATTATCTAACTGTTCTATTGATGCATGACAAGAAGTGTGATAGATAGGTTGATGTTTTGAATGATAATGATTAAAGTGGCTTCCCTTACAGAGGTAGAATCTCTTTATAAGATCCCTTCTCCTATTGTCATTTGAATTAGATGTATAGGAGATTCTTTATTGTTGAAGTGTCTTTTCTAGACATAAATAAACAAATATATGATATTGTTTGTCTGCAAGAATTTTTGGTCTGAGAAGAGAAAACTTTCCTTACTTTAAGCCTCAATTTCACGGAAGCAAGCTTGAGGGTGCAGTGGTAGCCTCTCAACCACATGGACGAAATCCTATGGGTGTGGTTATTCCTATAGGTCACAAAACTAAATCCTTATGCATAAAATCTATTTTGCACCAATCTTATGACAATCCTTTAGATATGGAGCAGACATCAGTGTAACAACCCTGTTAAAAAATCCATGTAAAAATTAATAAAGGAAAAATAAGATCTTGGTCACGGGACACAAATTCGAAGTTGAATGTTGGGCATAAACATAGTGATGGGGATCACTTATGATTAATTAATGGCTATGGAATTTGGAAAAGGAAATGGCTAAGGCATTGGAAAGGAAAAATGCCATTTATTGGCATTTATTTATGAAAATAATGAAAATTAGGAGAAAATGAAGGTGAAAGGTCACATGTTGCATGTGAGGAGAAAAATGAAGGAAAATAATGGAAACTTGAAGAAAATAGAGGCTTCATTAATAAGAAGGCTTCTAAGGATCTGTTCATGGATTTTCATCGGTTTAGTTTTGGAGCTCTCGTTTTCTCTCTCTCTCTCTCATACTCTTGGACACTTAGATTTTTATTGGAGCACTCTTGCAGAAGTATGGCATACTTGGTGTTTGGAGCAAGAAGGAAAAGGAAAAGAAGAAAAGTGCAACGAGACATCAGGATCAACAACTGCAACAAATTTTGCTTGCAGGTACTGAGTTGCATGTATGATTTCCTTACTAGTTTTGGCATGCATGGAATATGCATGTGGTTATTTGGTTATGATATGTCATTGGCATGGAGGATTTCCTGGATTGACAGTGGTTTTGCATAGTCTTTCCATTTCCTGGATAACCATGGTGTTGTAGGTTTTAGTTTTTCTTTCTGGTTAGTTTTCTTGTGCCTTTGGTTGTGGGTTGAGTTACTAGTCTTGGAAGCTTTGGTCGTACAACCTCTCTGGAATCCCCTGGTGGGTTGAATTACTAGTCCTCAAAGCCTTAGTTGGATAAACACTTTGGAAGCCTGACGATAGTTGTGGGTTGAGTTACTAGTCCTCTAAGCCCTGGTTGGAACAAATGCACTGGATCCCTTGACAACTTGGGTAGAGACCAATCTATTGATGGTTAGTGGTGTTTGACCATGAGGTGGAATCACTAGTTGAGGATTGAGGTGGTTTGGCCTCTTGAAACCCTGTATGGTTTTGATTGATTTGTTTTATGATATCCCACAATCATGCTTGGAATATGGCGCGGGGGTGACAAGCTGAAAGAAAGATTTGGTTCAGCCTGGTCTATGGTCGGGTGGTTTGTGGAAGTCCCATACTTGGTCGACTTATGCAATCATCAATAAGAGCTTTCTTTCTCCCTAGTATTTTATGGGTAAATATACTTGTTTATATGGGGCTTATATGGTTGTTATATCCTTGATATTTCTTTTGGTTATATGTTGGTTATGAATGAGTTTTATGATAGTGAAAATGTATGGCTCTCTTCATGTTTTGGTTAATCACTAAATGTAAATGAATATATGGCTTAATAGATGATAATGTAGTTATTATGATGAGGCATCAGTGCTTCATAGTGATTCTCATATGAGTATGAGACCCCTATGCTCAGATATATTGTTTAAACATGTAGAACACATATTTGTGACATGTTTCATAAAATGTTTGTCATGGCTAGCAGGGGTCTAGTCAAGTCCTTGTTCAAGTATTTGCATTCGTATCAATGTTTCAATGTTGTTTTTTATTTCTGAAAGTTTCATGGAGTTTTGGGAAGTTGCCTAGGTGTTGGCCCTGAAATAGTGGCACAAAATTCGGAGTCTCTGTCACATAACTACTTGGAAAAGACCCCATCTGCATGCATGCCTTGTTGTGGGAGAGACTGGAGGGTCCTAGTCTCATGCATGCATGCCAAGGGAGTGACTAAGGCTTTAATGTAGAAAAATGAGTTTTTTTTCTTAGGGGCTAGTCACTTGGATGGGATGGATAGATCATGGGGGTTCTATTGCAGGTATAGAAGGTCAAGTCTTTTATGTTTCGTCGGTTCCACTTCCTTAACTAATACATATGGAGTTGAATCATGTCATAGTAACCCTCCGTCACATGTTTACCCTGGTTGGTTGGTTACTTAGGTAGATGTGGGAGGAGGGTGTTACAAAGTGGTATCAGAGCATGGTTCACCCCTGGACTCGATGGATGGTGTGTTGGTTATGAATGTTAGTGCTTATATATCATTATGCAGACATTGATGTGGTTGTATTTTTCATGCATGAGATCATAGTATATGGTTGGTATGGTCATGCATTGATGACTTGATAATGGTTGAAATGATGATTAAATGCTGATATGATTATGTTTATATATGTATTATGCTAATCTGGTCAGTCTCGGAGATGATATATCCTCCCCTAAACTACACTAAGGTACATTGGTTTATTTATATTTTAGTTTAGCTAACATGATATACCTTGCAAGAAGAGAAACAACAAATATGACTAGCAAGATGGTAGACTACAGTTCCCGAGACTCTCCCTATAGACCAAATGAGCAATGTGGTGTTGGGCATTCTTATGACTTAGAAGACACATTGAGAAGTTTGAAGGAAGAGATAAGAAGTTGTAAAGAAGACATTGACTGAATCATGCAGGCATAGGAGAAACAAGCATAGGTTAATGCAGTAATCCTTCAGAGTTTGTCATAACTATAGTGTCAAGGACCGCTTCAGATCAACCATGGACAGGAGGAAAAAACTAATGGGGCATATGGAAGTAGGTCTCATGGTGGGTACAAGTCAGATAGAGATGACATGATCAGAGATGGTAGGTTATTGGATACTCTGGATAGGAGAGGTGATGGACACATGTACTATTCTAGTTCTGGTTCTGATAGGTATCATGATCATCATCGTTATCATCCTTACATGAGGAGTGATAGGGGATATTTTCCAGATGAGTTCAAGAAAGAAAAGCCACCTACATTCGATGGGGAAATGAAGAAAACACAGGATGTAGAAGCATGGTTGTTTGGAATGAATAATTTCTTCAGATTGCACGATTACTCAAAGAACATGAAAGTCAGAATAGATACATTCACTCTTAAAGGTAAAGCATATATCTAGTGGGAAGATGTGAAGAACGTCAAAGATATTTATGAGGAGGAGTTGAATTGGAGTGAATTTGAGAGAATATTCAGGAAGAAGTATATATTGGAGAGGTACTATGACGACAAGGAAAAATAGTTTATTAGATAAAAATAGGCTCTATGACCGATGAGGATTAAACTAGTAGATTTCTAGAGTTGTTGAGATATGTGCCTAGTTGTTAAGATATGAAGGCCAAGATTCAGATATTCATCAATGGGTTGTTGATAGTATTTAAAAATAGGATTGATTTTGACGATCCTAGATCATTAGAGGAGGCCATATGAAAGCTAAAGCATTGTTATGAGCAATCAAAGCACAGATCTGAGATAAAATCGGACTGGAAAGGTAAAGAAAGGAACAAAGGGAAATGGGATAAGAAGAAAGCAAGGCCTGAGGACATAGGTGACAAAGAGAATGCAACACCGCACAAGAATATAAATGCATCTCACAAAGGGCAGGGATTCTAGTTTGAGGAGCAGAAAAGGGAGGCAGGTTGGAAGCCTATACAGTGTTGGACTTATGTAAAAGATCATCGCAGGAGAGATTGTCCACAACATCAGGGTGGTAGACTACAAATATGCAGTGCTTAGGAAGCGAACATAATGGGGGATGATGGACAAAGTGTTCCTCGTATCTATGCAACATTAGATAATAGGCAGCCATATCACTAGGCATATATTATCGAGATGGACGGTAGGCTTTGTGATCAAGTTGTTTTTATTTTGATTGACCCTAGATCTAGTTATAGTTATGTTAATCCTAAACTAGTGCATAAGTGTGGTTTGAATAAAGAATTTCATGCAAAATATTGGTTAGTATAATTGGCTACAGGTACCAAGAAGCGAGTTCATCATTGGGTAAGAGCTTGTGAATTTGAGTTGAATTGTATGTCTACATCAACAAATTTGAATGTATTGTCGTTGGGTTCATATAACATGCTTCTGGGTATGAACTGGTTGTATCTAGATAGAGCCAAGGTGGATTGTTATGAAAAATATATTGAGTGCTTGGATGATAATGGAGAGAAGAGATTCTTGTAGGGTTAGAGGAAGGAAACATCAGTTAGAATGGTTACATCTATGCAGGTGAAGTGTAGTCATAGGAAAAGGTGTGTTTTATTTGCAATGCATATTTCTAGTGAAAAAGGTAAAAAAGTTGAGGATGTGGATGGCTTAAGAAAGTACCCGGTTTTACAATAGTTTCAAAATGTGTTTCCATCAGAGATTTCATAATTACTACCTCATAGGGAAGTATACTTTTCTATTCAGTTGGTACCAAGGGTAGCACCAGCATCAAAATCACCATATAGGATGAGGACTCTAGAGTTACCATAGTTGAACTTACAGTTGAAGGAAATGCTTGACAAGAGATACATTAGGCCAAGTGTATCACCATTGGGGTACATCAGTATTGTATGTGAAGAAGAAGGATGGTACTCTCAAGTTATGCATTGATTATAGGAATAGGTATCCGTTGCATAGTATTGATGATTTGTTCGATCAATTGAAGGGAGCATCATTGTTCTCGAAGATTGATATGAGATCTGGATATCATCAGGTACACATTAAAGAAGAGGACAACTACAAGACATATTTCTAGACCAAGTACATATATTATGAGTTTGTTGTAGTTCCATTTGGTTTTACTAATACTCTAGCTACCTTCATGTGCTTGATAAATAGTGTGTTACATCCTTGTCTGGAAAAGTTTGTTATTGTGTTCATTGATAACATCTTGATATATTATAAAAATGAGGAAGAACATGTTGAACATTTAGCAACAGTGTTGAGATTGCTAAGATATAATCAGTTGTATGTTAAGTTTAGCAAATGCAGTTTCTTTCATACAGAGGTACATTACTTGGGACATGTTGTTTCCAAGAAAGGCATAGCAGTAGATCCAGAAAAGATAAGGGTTATCATGGAATGGGAAACTCCTAGGAATGTGGATAAGGTAAGATCGTTTATGGCGTTAGCATGTTACTACAAGAGGTTCATTTGGAAGTTCTCCTGCATTGCACATCCTATCATATCATTGCAGTGAAAAGGTAAGAAGTTTGAATGGATAGAAGAATGTGCAACATGTTTTCAACAGTTGAAACAATCATTCACAAATGCTCCAGTCCTAAAGTTTGCAGATCCAGAAAAGAGATTTTGGTATGCACATATTCTTGCAAGAGAGGACATAATGGAGTTCTTATGTAGGACGGACAAGTAGTATGCTATGAATCACTAAAACTGAATGAGCACTACCAGAATTATCTGACACATGATCTTGAGTTGGCAGTGATCATCCATGCATTGAAGATGTAGAGACACTATCTTCTTGGCAAGATATTTGTATTGATGAGAGATCACAGTGGATTGAGGTATCTACTTGACCAACTGAATTTCAACACTAGGAGAGCTAGATGGTTGGCCATGATTAGTGAGTTCAACTTTGAAATTAAGTACATTAAAGGTAAAGAGAACAGAGTTGTAGATGCTCTTAGCAGGCGGATACAGGTGAACCACATAACATCTATGAGTTCTTATGGGACATATTTACAGGCTCAGATCTTACAAGTAGGTCAGCAAGATAATAGGTACATGGAGTTGAGGCACAGGTTATAACAGAGTACAGGTATAGGTATAGGCACAGGTACATGTGCACAAAATGTGAACTATAGTCTCACAACAGATGACTTGGTCAGATTTAGGGACAAGATATGTACTAGATGAAAACGAGCTCAAGAAACTTATCTTGAGAGTTTTTTATGTGAAATAGTATTCAGGTCACCCAGGATATCAGAAGACACTGAAAATGGTGAATAAATTGTACTAGTGACCGAACTTGAAGAAAGAGGTGGCAGAGTTTTTGGCTAGATTCTTGGATTGTCAACAGGTAAAAGCAGAGTGCAAGAATCTAGGTGGATTACTTCAACCTATTATGATTCCAGAGTAGAAGTGGGAGGCCATTTCCATGGACTTTATCATAGGTTTGCTGAGGACATCTAGACAACATGATTCCATCCTAGTTGTGGTGGAAAGTTTGACTAAGGTAGTGCACTTTATTCCAGTGAAGTCTACATATTTAGCTAATGATGTAGCACAGGTATTCATCAAAGATGTAGTGAGGTTTCATGGTGAACTGAAGAAGATTGTGTTAGAAATGGATCGTAATTTCACTTCTAGGTTCTCGAAAGAGTTATTTACAGGTTTGGGTATAGATTTGGCCTTTAACACAAATTATCATCCATAGATATATGGACAGACAGAGACCATCAATAGGATATTGGAGGATATATTGAGGATGTATGTGATGCATCAGTTGTGAAAGTGGGAAGAGTACCTTCCACTAGTTGAGTTTTCTTCCAACAATGGGTATCAAGAATATTTAAGGATGAGTCCATTTGAGACATCATATGGTCAGATTTATAATACTCCAATCAATTGGAGTGATCCAATGAAAAGGGTGTTCATTGGACCGGACATGTTGGCATAAATGGAACAAGAAATGAATGTAATCAAGAAGAATCTAAAGGCAACACATGATAAAAAAAATAGCTATGCATATTAAAACATGTTGTTTAAGGAGTTTTAGGTTGGGGAACAGGTGTACCTGTGCATCAAGCCCAAGAAGATCTCCTTGAAGGTTGGATCATGTGCCAAGCTAGCCTCTCGGTTTTGTGGACCTTTCAAGATTCTTGAAAGGATTGGACCAATAGCCTATCGACTTGCATTTCCTTTGACAATGAAATTCCTATTGATGGTGTTGGACCCACTAACATTCAAGGAATCTCCCTGATATGAAGTCCCAACTAGACCTCACACCACTTGGTTTAGGAGTCCCATCTAGTACAATGGCACAGTTTCTATTATATTAAAGATATGCCTTACATCTTGCTTGTCAGTACATGAGAGTCATTTATTTAGTCTTCAAATAATGAGTTTCACGTGCCTGGTGAGTGCTTAGTGTCATTTGTGTCAAGGTTCTTTCATTGTATAGGGAGAGGGTGAGAGCAAGTCTTAAGTCGAAAGGGAATAGTCCCAACTTTGTTAGAGACAAACAACATAGAAGGACATGTGCAACTTCTAGCGGAGTAGTCCACATGGATGCGACAATCACAAACACAAGGTGACCAAATAGCATGTACAACACCCAACAGAATAGTTCACATGAGTGTGACGGTCGTTATAACAAGTTTACAAAAATGAATCTGTCGAGTGTCCGACAGAATAGTCCACACGAGTGAGACAATGTTAACAGCTGATACAACACATCTTCAACAACTTATGTACTAAAACAATTGAAATAGTTCAACTATCTTAATACTGGTTAAAGAAACATGCATTACAAGCGTCCAAAGAATAGTCTTACAAACGAATACAATACATGTGTGAAAACATGTTGGCCTATTAATAGGCTTCTGAATTAAGCAAAAGTTCCAAGACACATCCGTACACCATTACATCACTAACCCCGATAGTGGGGCATTGGAGCCACTGCTCGCTCCTCAAAGAAAAGACTACAAACTCTTAAGGCTATGTGGGAGGAGCCAAGGTGAAAATTCCTTTGCATGTACAAATGAGGGGTATATATAGCCAAGGGTGAAACTAACCCTTGTGACTATTCAACTTCCCTCATGATTGTTTGACTTACATGAATTTTCAACTTAGATGAGTCTTTGACTTCATCCATGGGTACCTTGGAATTCCATGTTCTATTACATTGATTACACAGGTATGATCCAAAGTGGCGATGATCCGAATTGGATCCACAAAAGACTGTCAAGAACCTTGACTGTATCGAATTGAACAAATCGTTGAAAATTCCAAAACAGCGATCGAAAACAACCTGAACCAGTGGCCATGGCAGCTGGCATGGAATGACGAGGACCTCGGTCAAAGCACGCTGACCGAGGCCCATGGAGACTGTGCGAGATGCCAAAATAGCCCCTGGGAGCCCCGAATCGGGAAAAGGAGTTGATTTTCGATGCGCTTCGCTGGGCAAATAGGGCCAAAATGGGAAAGCCTGAGCACCTGGTCGTGTGTGGGGGACCAGAGGACTGCAGGTAGAGAAACGAAAAGTGCCAACGTATGAAGGTGGGACCCATGACCTGGAAACCGGTGGTTTTGATTAGGGCGCCCTTGAACGGTAAGAGGTTTTGGATAGGAGTGTTGTGATCCCATACACCGAACAACGCATGGCAGCGGAGGAGAGAGAAAAACTGCCGTTGATCGTGTGCTATGGTCGAGCAAGTCAACCGCGCTCGACGTGCATATGACGTCGGATCTTGAGGAGCCTAGATCGGACGACTGAGATTGCGCCCGATAGAAAGAAGAAGAATCGACAGGGAATTAAGCTGCGATTTAAGGGGATTTGGAATCCGTTTGACCACCATGATGGAGAAAGAACATATCCACGACATAACCGAAGAAACGAATCGACGAGCAGGCTGGCACTGTTCCGATGGGGACACGTGGCTACTTCCCGAGCATTCATGCTGACACTGAACAGGGAACTCCAAGCACACAGGTGGTAGGCGAATCGACATAGGTGGGAGAGGAACCGAACAGGCATAGGGATCGAATGACTAAAGCCATGAACAGAGATAATCGAATTCAGATTCAGAGAGGAGGAATAGAGAGGAGTCCAAGGGACCAAGAGAGACAGTGAACAATGAACCTTGAGAGGAGGCCTGAACACAGAGAACAATAAAGCCAAGCAGAGGAGACAGAGGGCTGAGCTGACCACAGGTAGCGTCGAGCACCAGAGAGCTTGAAGATTCAAGCCTTTCCCTAGAGGAATCTGTCCAAACTGAGCATCACATTTGGCTCTTTCCGCTGTAGACCAAGGGTCATAGAACTGGTAGGAAGAAAAAGAGTCTGTGAACTCTGAGTGGCTTGGGGAATCCAAGAACCACCCTACCAAGCAAAATCTGCTTCAGGAGAACTCACATTGAGTCCCTGTATTGTAATTTCTCTGCTGTAAGACATAATAAAAGAAGGCCACCACTGAAGCTGGACTAGAGACACAGCCTTGGAGAATAGGGTGAAGTCATTATTAAAAACTATTTGTGTCTTTGTGTTGCTTACTGTATTTCTCTGCTGTCTTTCCACTTATTTTCTGTATTGGAAATCTTATTGATCTGTTGCTTAAATAAATAGAACACACACCATCACATGAGTCTATAATACCTTTTGTTTAATAAATCTTTAACTGAGGTCACTCATAGGGTGATTATCAAATCAAGTGGTATCAGAGCTCTAGGTTATAAGGTTAGACAAGCTTGTGTTGGTTTAGCTATGAATGCTCACTAGATCAAAGCTCAAATTAGGAGAAGGAGAGTTGGTGGAAACTAATCCTGAAATTGGGAGAGTCTATTCTCAGAAGACAATGTCAGAGGAAGGTTCTATAGGGCCAGACCCTCAATTCATAGAAAGTTTCCTAGCTATAAAGTCTATGGTAGAAGAAATGTATAGGGACTTTAGAAAGCATAAGGATGAAGATTCATCAGGCTCTAAGCAAGATAAAGAAGAAGATGAATCTCATTCCCATGACCACTCCAAAGGAAAGGGGAAAGAGGAAAGCTTTCTCACACCTCCTAATAGCCCTGTGCATAATAAGAAAGCATCTTTGATTAAGTTAGATGTTAAATTTGATTTGCCTATATATGATGGAGAGCTAAATGCTAAAAAGTTGGACAATTGGATAAGACAAATTGATGTGTATTGCAGGGTACAAAACATAGACTCAGACAAGAGTAAGATTCAGCTGGCAAGCCTACGCCTAGGAGGCACTGCCTTGGTTTGGTGGGAAGGTAGAACCCAAGTTGATATGAAGAAGCATGGTAAGACCATCTCTGTCTAGAGTGAATTTGTTGCTGCATCAAAAAGTAGTTCTATCCATTGGCCTACATGCAACAAGCCATGATGAGTTGGAAAACTCTTTGGCAGTTGAAAGGGAAAAGTGTACAAGGGTATACTCAAGAATTCAAAAAGCGATCATTGATGTTGGGTATCTCATTAGACTCACCAGAGACTCTTTTGAAGTACATTGGTGATCTACACAACTACATGAGGCATACCATCCTCATGTTTAATCCCACTAGTATAGATGAGGTATCTGAACAAGCTACTCATCTAGAAGGTAGAGGAAAGAATGGAAATCTAGAAGTTGGGGGACCATCCCAACCCACTGTAAGCAAGAGCAAGGAGAAAAGTAAGTAGAAGTGGAAAGCAAGGAAGGCTAACACTACACAAAAAGGCAAAGATTCATGCACTCACTGTAAAAAGGAGGGGCATGATGATGAGCAATGTTGGATTCTGCATCCAGAGCTGAGACCTAAGAAGTCCGAGGGCAAGAAGAAGAAGACTGCTACAGCTATTCAGAAAGATTTGGGGTCAGACTCGGGAGATGAAACAATCATTGCAGCCACAGGTATAAAAGGTAAGAATTCTGAAGCATCTACTAGTAGTTCTGCTCAATCTATTATTGATGAAGAACATGAGAGAAAAATACATGAGCTTTTCCATATTTGAGTTGTTTCCAAAAATCAAAAGATTGATACTTTGTTTGATAGTGGCTCACAAGTAAATCTGATTTCTGAAGCAATTGTAAAGAAATTGGGATTAGCAACTACACCTCATAAGAAGCCATACCAATTAGGATGGTTGAATGATAAAGCGCAACTACAAGTGACTAGACAGTGAAAACTCAAGTTTTCTTTTGGGTCAACATTTGTAGATGAGGTTGAGTTAGATGTAATTCCTTTAGATATATGTGGAATTGTTTTAGGAAGTCCCTACTTGTATGATAGAAAAGCTATTTTCTATAGAGCTAAGAACAAGTATCTACTTGTTAAGGAAGGAATCGAATACTTTGTAAGAGCTCATAAGCTCAAGAATAATTATACTCTCATAAACTCAAGATATATGAAAAGAATGATAAATTCCTGCAAATAGTTCTTACTAATGGTTGTAAAGGAAAGGAAAATTGATAAAACCAATGTATTTGAGGGTTGTAATTCTGATCAACAAGCTGATATAGAAAATATTGTTTCCGAGTATGATGTCTTGTTTCAAGAACCTCAAGGTCTACCACCCAAAAAGGGGATAGTACATGATATTATTTTGCAGCAAGATGTTCCTTTTCCTAACATTGGGATGTGCAGGTTGTCTGCTTTCGAGAATGTTGAAATCAAGAAGCAGGTGCAGGAGTTGCTCGAGAAAGGGTTCATTAGGCCTAGCACATCACCATGTGGGTCACGAATCGTTTTGGTGAGAAAGAAAGATGGCTCATGGAGAATGTGCATTGACTACCGAGCACTAAATAAGATAACAATCAAAAATCATTATCCCCTTCCTCGAATAGATGATCTTTTAGATCAATTGAAGGAAGTTGTTTATTTCACCAAGCTAGATTTGCACAGTGGATACCATCAGGTCAGAGTTGCAGAGCGAGATGCATGGAAGAATGCTTTCAAAACAAAGCAAGGATTGTATGAATGGCTGGTTATGCCTTTTGGTTTGACCAATGCCCCTGCTACTTTCATGATATTAATGAATGATGTATTCAGACCTTTTCTTGATGATTTTGTTATTGTGTATCTAGATGACATTCTGATTTTTAGTAAAACGTGGGAAGAACATTTAAAGCATGTAAGCAGACATTAGATGTTTTGAAAAGAGAAAAAAAATTATGTTAAAGTCTCCAAATGTGAATTTGGAAAAACATCTTTAAATTATTTGGGTCATATAGTAGGGGGAGGTGAATTGAAAATAGATCCCTCTAAAGTGGCAGTCATCATAAACTGGCCTAAACCCAAGTCTGCTACAGAAGTGAGAAGCTTCTTAGGAGCAGCACAGTATTGGAGGAAGTTCATTTCAATTTTTTCTTCAATTACAGCTCCCTTACATGCTTTGACAGGATTGAACAAGGTGTTTCAGTGGGGAGGCAAACAACAGAAAGCCTTAGACACCTTGAAAGACAAGATTAGTAGAGCACCTGTACTAGCACTACCAAATCTACAAAGACCATTTGAGATCCAAACTGATGCTAGTGACTATGCCATGGGAGCAGTGTAGACACAGCATGGTAAACCCATATGTTATCCTTCTGAGATTTTTAATCCTGCAGTAGTTAACTATCCTACATATGATAAAGAATTGTATGCATTAGTTCAGAGTGTGAAAAAGTGGAAACATTACTTAATGGGCAAATAAATAGTAATACATACTAATCATCAGCCACTTGAATATCTACACTCCCAAACTAAGTTGCAACAATCAAGACATTACAAATGGATGGGTTTTCTACAACAGTTTCATTTAGTCATCAAATATAAAAAGGGCATACATAACAAGGTTGCAGACATGTTATCTAGACCCATTATAAATGCATCTACCATACTTAAGCATAATTTTGTGCTACGCGAAAGCTACATAGAACAGTATGCTCAGGATATGGACTTTAAGGATGTATATGCAACTTTGAGTCAAGGCAAAAGAGTAGAAGAATTGGACTATGTGAAGGATCGACTCTTATATCATTGTGGGAAAGTTTGCATTCCACAAACTGAGAGAGTAAAGATAATTAGGGAAGCACATACTTCTCTGATATCAGGTCACTTTGGGGTAAGTTAAATAGTTGCATAGCTGCAAAGGTTCTGCTATTGGCTAAAAATGAATGAGACAATTTCTAGATATGTAAAGGGATGTGCTATGTGTGCTAAAAGCAAGCCCAACAACAGAAAACTAGGCTTATACACTCCCTTGCTAGTTCCTTCTCACCCTTGGGAAAGCATTTCCATGGATTTCATGGGAGGACTTTCTAAATCTAGGAAAGGTCATGATTATTTGTATGTTGTTGTGGATAGATTAAGCAAAATGTGTATTTTGATACCCTGTAGTAAACAGATTACAGTTGAACAAACTGCAAAATTATTCTTTGAACATGTATGGGTTCATTTTGGATTACCCACTTCTATTATATCTGATTGAGACACCCGATTTGTGGGAAAGTTTTGGTCTAGTATGTGGGAACTAATGGACACCAAATTAAAGAAAAGCACAACTTTTCATCCACAAACAGATGGCCAGACAGAAGTAGTTAACAGGATAGTGATCCAGTTACTAAGAGGATATTGTAGCAAACATCCTAAGATTTGGGATGAGAACTTGTGCTATGTGCAACATGCTTACAATAGAGCCAAACACTCTTCTACACAGAGATCTCCTTTTGAGAACTATTTTGGTTTCAAACCAAGGTCTCCTTTGGATTTTGTCTTTTGGTAAAGATACCATGGTTAATAGACACAGTGATGTGGACAAGGCAACTAGGTTCATTGAACAGATCCAGGAGATCCATTAGGCAGTACAGGAATAGCTGGAAAAGAGCCAAGCCAAGTATAAGGCTAGGCATGATAAGCATCGAATGGAGCATAGTTTTCAAGTTGGAGACCAAGTCTGGCTATATATCAGTAAGGACAGGATGCAAGGTGAAGGTAAAAAGCTAAAACCTATCAGGTATGGAACCTTCAGGATACTTGAGAGGATTGGTGAAAATTCTTTTCGCCTTGATCTACCAACTTACATGCACATATACTCAGTCGTGAACGCGGATTGCTTGAGGTTGTTTGAACCTTCAATGATCGAGGACCCCAAAGAGCAGAGTCAATTACCTTCTGTTGATGACCTGCTACCTGAATATCTTAATGAGTTACAGGAAGACACAGTGCTAAGACAGGTGGAATACCTCAGGATTGGGCTTAAAGGTTCAAAGCCAAGTAGTGCGAAGTGGATTTAGATTGGACAAGTGAAACAACAGTTTGCTCACTTAGTCGATGCTTGAATAAAACCAAATTTTGGTGGTCCAAAAGCTTTTTCAGTAGGGAGGCCGTGATCTGAATCATATCCACAAAAGAATATCAAGAACGTTGACTGCATTGAGTTGAACAAATCCTTGAAAATTCAAAAATAGCGATCGAAAACACCCTGAACCAGTGGCCATGGTAGCCGGCATGGAACGACAAGGACCTCGATCAAAGCACACTGACCGAGGCCCATGGAGACTGTGCGAGATGCCAAAATAGCCCCTAGGAGCCCCGGATTGGGAAAAGGAGCTGATTTTCGATGCGCATCGCTCAGTGAATAGGGCCAAAATGGGAAAGCCTGAGCACCCGGTTGCATGGGGGGGACCAGAGGATCGCGGGCGGAGAAACGAAAAGCGCCAACGTACGAAGGTGGGACCCATGACCTGGAAACCAATGGTTTTGATCAGGGCGCCCTTGAATGGTAAGAGGTTTTGGACAAGAGCGGAGCGATCCCATACACTGAGCGACGTATGGCGGTGGAGGAGAGAGAAAAACCGTCATTGATCGTGCACTATCGGTCGAGCAAGTCAACCACGCTCGATGTGCATATGATGTCGGATCTTGAGGAGCCCAGATCAGATGGCTGAGATTGCGCCCGATAGAAAGAAGTGGAATCGACAGGGAATTAAGCTGTGATTTAAGGGGATTTGGAATCCATTTGACCACCACGATGGAGAAAGAACGTATCCATGACATAACTAAAGAAACAAATCGACGAGCAGGCTGGCGTTATTCCGAGGGGGACACGTGGCTACTTCTCGAGCGTTCATGTTGACACTGAATAGGGAACTCCAAGCACGTAGGCGGTAGGTGAATCGACATATGTGGGAGAGGAACTGAATAGGCATAGGGATCAAATGACTAAAGCCATGAACAGAGACAGTCGAATTCAAATTCAGAGACGAGGAATAAAGAGGAGTCCAAGTGACCAAGAGAGACAGTGAACAGTGAACCTTGAGAGGAGGACTGAACACGGAGAACAGTAAAGCCAAGCAGAGGAGACAGAGGGCGGAGCTGACCACAGGCAGCGTCGAGCACCAGAGAGCTTGAAGATTCAAGCCTTTCCCTAGAGGAATCGGTCCGGACTGAGCATCACATTTGGCTCTTTCCACTGTAGACCAAGGGTAATAGAGATGGTAGGAAGAAAAAGATTCTATGAACTCCTAGTGGCTTGGGGAATCCATGAACCACCCTGCCAAGAAAAATCTTCTTCAGGAGAACTCACATTGAGTCCCTGTATTCTAATTTCTCTATTGTAAGACAAAATAAAACAAGGCCACCACTGAAGTTGGACCGGAGACGTAGCCCTGGAGAATAGGGTGAACTCCTTATTAAAAATTGTTTGTGTCTTTATGTTGTTTACTATATTTCTTTGTATTTTCTGTGTATTGGCAATTTGATCGATTCGTTGCTTAAATAACACAGAACACACACCATCACATGAGTCTGTAATACCTTTTGTTTAATAAATCTTTAACTGAGGTCACTCATAGGGTGATTATCAGATCAGGTGATGTGGTAGGGGTGAATCATGACATAACTCAACATGACGTTGCAGGTATGCACATGCTAGTTGTGATGTTCGTGTTGAGCTGTTCTGCTGCTGAGTGATGAGTGTGCCCGTGGTGTACCATAGCTTCACCTCCGCATGGCAATGTGCACGGAGTCTTCAATGGTCTTGGTGTTCACTTGATAGTTCATGCATGCACATGTGTCTCCTTCACTTGCTACTTGGTATGCTTTGTGTGTCCGTCCATCCATGAGCAAGTATTCTACCATGCGCCCCTTGTTCATCTCGTTTGTCATTGCACCATATCTCATCCATGTACCTATTTATGAAATCACTCATGAAAAAAATGACAACAAATCCAGAAATCCCCTAGTTTACTGTGATTTTGTTTCTGGGTGCAGGTGACCGAGAGACATGATAAGGCTCTGAATTAGCTCATAGCACATGTTAGGCTGAGATGCGAGGCTCCGGGGTAGTGAGAAGAAAAATTCATAGAGGTCACAGGGAGGCTGGAATGAGTAGTCTGGAACAACTGTGACATTCTGCTAGATCTAGCTCAGCTAGGAGGTAGAACTGTGTAATTTTTCCCAGGAAGGCAGTGCAGGTAGCAAAGGACACAGGTAGTGAAAACTACGCATATTTTCAAGGGAGGCTAGGAGCGGGCTGCGGGAGCTTGTTGGCCAAAACTATGTAGAACTAGGATGCAATCATGGAGGACATGTCTGCACAGTTTCTCGACTAAGCGGGATGTAAGGAAGCTGGTGGACAGTCCAAGAAAACTACACAATTTTTAGGAGGAGCAGCAGGCATGCTGGTAGGGGGACTGACTGACAAAACTATGCAATTTTTAGAGACAGTGTAGTGACAGCTAGGGAGTGCATGTCCCTCATATATACGCATTTTCTTTAGTCAGAAAAGGCGGGCATGTTGACAACTTCTGCACAATTTTTGGGAGGAGTGAAGCCCGGGGTCACTCCCTAGTCAAACTCTTTGGTTGACCAGTGAGAGGTTTGATGGATTGGCTTCTGGGTAATGCATATTGAGATGGATACTTAGGCAACTTCTACGTTGTTCTAGGTGACAGTCAGCTAGGTCAATTCTAGGATTTCACAATGTAGACTACCTGGGAGGCAGCCTCAAGATCTGTGCAATTCTGAGCAGCAGTACTTGGTCACTAAGGGTTGATACTACGCAGTGCAACTCAGCGAAGGTCCAACTGATGGAGTGTGGTTCGGTTGAAAGATCTTTGGAAAAAGGGTTAAGTGTGTGAACGAGTGAACTCATTTATACATGACATTACAAACACACACTCAACATGACTTGACGATAAGAAATCTCGAACCAACAAGAAAACATATGCTCAGTGTGACAAACTACAGGATTGTCTAATGATGAAGTGACAAGTGTGACACTTCGGATAGACCTTTGGATGACCGTGATGACACTTGCGCAACAATGCTTAAAACATTGTGTGTGAGTGCGATAGATGTTTACATAGTGAACACAACTCAAACACAAACCTTCAACAACACCAGAACAAGGTCATAACAATGACATAACAATCAACATGCTGAAGACGATAATAGGACAAACAAACAAAAAGGAAGCAAGACATGTAGAGGAAACATGTGAAATGACTTTTCTTGTTTGCAAACATGCATGTTACTAAGGACAGGATGATATGACAATGACAAGAAGTCTTGTAAGCTCAACCAAGAGGCGTACTTCGAAAGGTGTGCTTTACTTACCATACTTACCCTTGAGATGATCATGCATCCGATAAATTTTGCATGTGATCCTAATCGTTTCCATTACTTGATCTCTTGGTTCTTCTCCTCAACTCCTTATGAGTGATCTTAGCATGTCACATTTTCCTATTGTCACTGAGCGATAAGTCAATGTTGTTTCAACGGGCAGTGACTGCTGCCAGAATGAGACCCTAGGAATCCCATCTACACAGTTTCTTCATGCAAGACAGACAAGGAAGCTTAGACAACACTACGTAGTTTTGAGGCACAGGAAAATGGTGTGGGATCGCGGTCTTGGGAGGACACCTCTGTGCAGTTTATGAGAGCAGTGTTGGCTGCTTAACTGCTCTGTGCATTTTTGGAGAGCAGTGTTGGTTGGGTCTCTACGAGCTGTGAGGTTTCAGTAGGAAACGGAAGAAGCTTGATGGTTGCAGATTATAATCTGATCTCCTCTTGCCCGCTTTTATCAACATGTTCCTGTATACACACCTTCAAAACATAACCCTATTCTAAATTATTTTCAAAGAAATTTTCATGCAGAATTTCTTTGTGCTGCTTTAATATCAAAATTTTCAACCAAAATTCTGCTATGATACCACTTTGATGTAAGAAAAACCTGCGATACCCACAGTATGCATATAATATGCATAATCTCATCTATCTTAGGAATTTCATTGACCTGCCTAGTCAAACCTTCATAAATTAAGGTTTAAGGCCCCTTAATTGGTCCCATGCGGAATGAGTTAATAACTAACCCTAGTCTGACCCTTAGTTAATCCTTTGGTGTGGAAACTTATATCTCAACCCTTCAGCCTCATAACAACTCTAGTTAATTCTATAATCATGCATGTTAACTAAACCCCACTCTACATGCTAGCTCGTCCTTTATCACAATCACAGAGTTCAAAGGACTCAATAGAATGTGCATTCAGAACTCCCGTCTTACGATATGCGATTACCCTTTCCACCATTGATTTTGTCCAACATATCAATAGACTTCCTCAGTGATCCTGCACCATAGATCAAAACCCATTTGATCTAACGGTCCACAATGATATCGCACATACCACTTGCATGATGTTTAACCGCCTTACAGAGCCAATAAGGATTATAAAACCTTAATTTATAAATGCTTGGGTCCGCCCTTGAAGTTAAAGTCTGATCAACTAAAAACCTGATATCCATTAGATAACGGAATCCATCAAATCCTACGGTCTGCAGCCCTTCAACTAGCACGCAGATTATCAAGCTCTCAACCCCTGTATTTGACTATGACATAAGCATTTGAATTTGCGATCAACGACTAATAATAATTGCGAGCCTTCAACCATGATCAAGGCATCCCATACTCTCTACCCCTGTTGCGGTTACTAATCACCGTCGATCTACCAGATCTATCAATCTGACGATTCAGATCGATTCCCACCTTTCTCCTTCCATAAGTACTTAGATTTAATCTCCGTCGTTAATTTCTTTTACTTATGTGGCATGACTTAATCCTGGTCGTGCATCACCTTCAGCCTTGTTTGTTGATCTATAGATCTGTTATCACTCAGAATTTTCCTTAGAAGTTATCAAAAGGAGGAATAAACCGAGGTAACCACAAACCAATCTTTTAAGTATAGGCTCTAGCCAAACTATGACTCAGAGAGGGCTCTCTCTATATAATTCAGCATTGTTTTTATGGGAATGTAGGTTAGTTCTTAATGTTCGTTGGGGTTTTGGTTTTGAATTGAAGGTTGGGTGGTGGAATTCTTGGAGCAGATGGATAGAGCTAGGTCTTCAAGCCATTGGGCTATGGAGTCAACAAATGGATAGCATAACTGTACCAGATAATTAAAGGGAATGTTCACAGGGTAGGTTAGCAAAGAAAAATGCAAATCTTTAGGCCTAATGGGTGAAGTAATTCTAACCAGGGTGAAAGGGCACTTAAGAATCCTTGGACCAGGATCAGAATGAAGAACAAAGGATGATCATGAACAAAGGGCAATTAAGAATCCTTTGCTATAGATGGCTAGGGGTTATCTAAACTAAGGAGTAGTCAATAATTCCTTAACTTAGATTTGTGAAGAAAACATACAATCATGCATAACAGTCAAGACAGAGTGCATTTAAGCAATTTATGAAATATCATTCCTGGCTATACATTTAGATTTTAGAAATTTACACAAAAGATTATGGAAAAAAACATAAGGAAAAACAAAATTGAACATGGGATAATACTTATTTGTATTTTGATTTACACAAGAATACTGTAAAATATCTGATCTTTATTCCTTGATCCAGCAAGCCAATCTAGTCATTGATAGAATAGAATTTTGATTTGAGAGAAAAAGTCTATAGAAATGTCTTGGAATCCACACCACATAGTTCGAAATATGAAGTATGTATACAAAAATATTTACAAAATATCTCAAAACAACTTAAGACTTAATCTAGGGAATAAAAATAGCTTCTTGCATGAAGATAGAGACAAATGTTGAACTGCTTCGTGCTATCCCTTTTATTGTGGTGTTTCTGGCTATTTCATTTGAGTTGGAGCCCTTTTAAGCTAGGTGATATTTGTAGCATTTCTATGCTGGAATCTTCTTTACTTTCATCTTTCAACTGATACTCTTTGACCCTGCTGCTCTGCTTTTACCTATTTTAACTAGTTGCCTTCATTTACTATGCAATAACTTTCTGATCTAAATTTATTACAGTAAATCTGTCATTTTTTCTCACCATTTTGCATCAGGTAATTTTACATTCACCATCCTTCTGTAGATTTCATCTGCCTTTTTGTACTTTGCAAAATTTGGCTTAGTGAGGAATAAATGTTTCACCTCATGCTCTAGGAAAAAAAGTTCTCCAATGTGTCATATAACACTTTGCATGCTGGCAGGGCTTTAATGGTTGAAGAATGTGCTTGTTCCTCAGCCAATTTTCATAGCCTATCTCCATAGTCCAACTGGGTCATGAGTTTGTCATTCATGACCATAGGACTGGAAAGACCCTTCTCCCTCAAAATCTGAAACTTAGCCATGAACCTATCAATGGCTACCTGCATGTTATGGCACTTCTCTTCTAAGTTAAGCATAAGCTTTCTTTTGGAAAGAACCTTCCTAATCTCCAGAATGGCCTCAGTCCTATCTTCTATGTTAAGCTCATGGAGCTCATATCCGTTCTTGTTGTTTAGGAAGTGGATGAGTTGATTGGCATCCTCTGGTTTATTCCCTAGTTCTTCCTTTTCCCTTTTGGATAACTTCAGTAGATATCTTTACTAATTCTGTCTGCTCAAAGATTACCTAGACTGATGGCCAAATATCATTGACATAGTTAATGATATTGGTCCACATCATCTCTTTGGTTTGTCCAAGTGGTTTATGTAGTGTTAAATCCTTCTCCATGATATTGATTCTCTCACCCATTCTCTGGGCCTTCTGTGTTTCTTCTTTCTAGTTAAGCTGGGCAAGTTTGTAGTCAGTTTCCAAACTTGCCACCTTCTCCTTTAATATTTTCAGCTCTGTAGCCTTGATAGACATATCTTCCATGGCTTTGACAAGTTCTGCGCTTTATCTGCTGATGATCCTGCTATTGCTGTAGGCTCTGTGTAGGCTGGAAAGCTAATTGGGTGCTCTGCAGCGTATTTGGAGTGCTATTGGACGTGGGTTGATGGCTTTGACATTCGTAGATGACATGCATGCATGCAGAGGTTTACAGTTGAAATTTTAGAGAAAAAAAATTATTTGGGGTTTGTTGGCTTTATGCACAAAAAATCAATTTTGGCGGGTACAGGGAAAACAATGGTCATTTTGTCGTGTAGCGAGTAGGTGGTAAACAGTTTCTATTGCACCGCTTTTGGTCGCTCATTGGTATTTAGGAGGGGCCGCTCGATTCCATTCATTGGCTGACACGTAGCATCCGGGGCTAGCGGAAAAACCATTTTTTCGAACGGGTAAGGGACAGATGTCGAGTTGGCCCGATATGGATGAGGGTTGTCGGATGAGGAGGGAGACTATCACACGGTGATCAGACGGGGAAACTGCACGGAGGCTAGCGGGGAACCTGACAGGCACTTAATTACAACGGTTTCGGGGATTAATGATGAATTTGAAGAGTGATTAGGCCATCGGGGTGATTAACGGAGTTTTACTTAACGTAATCGCGAATCAATCAATTAATGAACTTTGTCGGGTTTGGGTGAAATTCGTAGTTTTATATTTAAAACTAGGTCCAAGGATATTAATGTAAGGGATTTAATATATACATATGGGAAAGGGTATTAACGGGAATTAATATAATAAAATTAGTAACTAATATGAAAAGATGAGTGGAAAAGGGAAAAGTCACTAAGTAAATGCTCTTTTTGTGAATTTGATGTTTTTCACATATTAACATTAATACTTCGGGTAAAGTGTTTTGGTGGGTTTTTTATATGAAAATGCTTTATGTCGGGGGGAAAATGCTTTTCCTAGGAAAAAGTGTTTTATCCTTAGGAAAGGAACATTATTTAGGAAAATGAATGAACTGAAGCGGGGGGGGGGGGGGGGTGGATTTTTATCAGGGGAATTTAGTACTTGACTTCCATAAATCATTGAGCCGCGGGTCTGGTCCCTCCAAAAGTCAGAGAAATGCTTTGATCCTCTTTGACTTAAAGGTTTTAAGTACTTTGAACTTTATTTATGGGAAATTAGTTAAGTAAAAGGTGAAATGAATGGGGGAAGTTAATTAATTGACTTTGAAATCCAGTTGCCTACTTGATTTTCCATTCATATCTGGAAATTTTATGATGAGAATGATAAATATGCTTTTGTCTAACCAATCTGTTGGCATTATGATTCTGGTATGGCTCTATGTTACAGATGTTGTACTTGATGGCAACACCCATGGCAATGCTCTGATCAGGCTCTCAAAATGTTGAAAATTAAGAAGTACACAGGAGAACAGTTCAGAAGACGCGTACACACTGGTACACCAAGAAGGGACCGCGACCAGACATGCAGGTCAGCCGTTTAGGAGGTGCGTACCCCCAGTGCACTCACTTCAAGGCAGAGAAAAGCACACGTGGGGTTTCTTATGTTTAACCCTTGGTATTTAGCCGACGGTATTTGTGTTATTATGGTTTTGGCTCGTGGTATTGATCCATGATTTTAGGAGGAGCTTGCCTATATAAAGCAAAGGAGATCACTTGGCTAAGCATCTTTTGAAAATTGAATATCTTAAGATCTGAAAGATTGGGTTATTGTCTTAAAAGCTTGATCTATATGAAAGTGAAGTTGAAAGCGAATCTGTGAAGGGTGATCTCTCGAGCGCATGATCAGATCTGGGCATCTGACTAACTGTGGCACACTGGTGGACTGCCAATTCGGCCCTAATCAGAAGTACGCAGGTGATTAACGGCAAAGGTGCGTGGGTACGCAGAGCAGAAACAGGAGAGCTGCGTAGGTACGCAGAGCAGAAGAAGGAGAGCTGCGTGGGTACGCAGCGCGACAAAGGTTCAGGTGCGTACGCACAGTAAAAGTACGCGGCGCGATAGTGTCTCTGGGTGCGTACCTGCAGTAGCAGTACGCGGCGCGATAGTGTCTCTGGGTGCGTACCTGCAGTAACAGTACGCGGCGCGATAGTGTCTCTGGGTGCGTACCTGCAGTAACAGTACGCAGCGCGGTTGAAGAAACAGTGCGTGGACACGCAGTGCGACAGAAGGGTCTCTGCGGGTATACGCAGGGGAGCAGAAGGTGGAGTGCGTACGCACGCAGATCAGAGAAAGAATAACTGCGTATCTGTCTTAAGACATTTTGGTTGGCTGTATTTTTCTGTTGATAAGGTGTTCTGGGTTTAGTTCTATTATTGTTGATCTGGTTACTACAGTTGACTGGGTGATTTTCTTATTCTTGATGATCATTTGATGTTTATGGATCCAATTTGAAAAGTGGTCCTTGTAAGAAAAGAAGTAGGGGGTTGTAGCTCCCTTCCAAGAGAGACTGGAAAATGAGAGAGAGTTGTAGCTCTCTGCAGGTTGCAGCTTGCGTACTGGTAAAGGACTGCACCAGTACAAAACCATTGTAAAAGGAGTTTCTAATTTGAAAGAAGATAGAGACATATTGCAGCAGGTGTTTTTCACCCACATTGGGTTTCCACCTTATATCTGGTGTTCTTTGGTGTGAATATCTGTTTTTCTTGTTCATGCTCATTATTTTATGGTACTGATATGCAAAAATAATTCAAAGTATAAATAAGGAAGATTTGTTAAAAGAACTTGATAATACTGATTCACCCCCCCTCTCAGTATTATTTCCAACAATTGGTATCAGAGCAGGTCCTTCGGAGAAGCTTGATCGCTTGAAGGAAGATCATTCATCATGAGCGACTACGAGAGGGAAGCATCAATCAGGCCACCAATTTTTGATGGGACAAACTTCAATTATTGGAAGGTAAGAGTTACTGCCTATCTTCAATCTCTTGGTACAGAAGTTTGGGATATCATAGATACAAGCTACGCTTTTCCTTCAGCTACTCCTATAGATGCAACCAAAAAGAAGAAATATGAAACAAATGCTAAAGCAGTCAATACTTTGTTGGGATGCTTATCTCAAACAGAATTCGTAAAGGTTATGCAATATAAATCCGCAAAAGAAATATGGGACAAGATTGTCTTAAGCTACGAAGGAGATGAACAGGTAAAGCGTGCTAAACTTCAAACTCTCAGGATTCAGTATGAGAATCTCAGGATGTATAATGATGAAAGTGTGGCTAACTATTTTCTTCGGGTAGATGAGATTGTTAATTGCATGAAAAATTTGGGTGAAGAAATAAAAGAGGCTATTGTGGTTGAAAAGGTTCTAAGATCATTGTCCCCCAAGTTTGAGTCTAAAGTATCTGCAATAGAAGAAAAAGAAAATCTACGAATTCTTACTATGTCTCAGCTACATGGAATTCTAACTGCTTATGAAATGAGAAAGGGACGTCCATCAGACAGAAGAGAAGCTGCTTTCAAGGCGTCAGGCAAAGGAGATTATTATGAAGCAAGTCACGTACCAAAAGAAGAAGAAGAAGAATCAAATTTTGTCAAAAATCTTCAAAGGGGTTCTGGAAGGTTCAGAGGTAAGTTACCTTTTAAATGCTTTTCTTGTGGAAGAGTAGGTCATTATGCTGCAAAATGTCCTTATAAGGATAAAGGAAAGGAACCTGCTAGATGGAACAAGAAACAAGGTGCAAATAAGAAAAGCTACTACACTCATGAAGATAGTGATGGTCTATCAAATAGTGATGAAGATGAACAAGGTAATGAATATAAACTGTTAATGGAATTTGAAGATGATGATTATATGGATGCTATAGATGTGGATAACCTTTATGAAGAAATTAGTAGACTCAAGAGATGTGTAGAAGAAAAGAATATGATCATTGATACTCTACAATTTCAAATTGATGAAAAGGAAAAACATTTTGAAAAATTAGAAGGTGAAATTGTTGCTCTTAGAAAAGAGATTGATAATAAAAAAGCTATTAATCTTAAGTTTGTCAAAGGATCTGAAACTTTGGATGAGATTATCAATGTACAGCGTTCTCCTCTAAACAAGACAGGTCTGGGCTATAATGGAGAAACTTCTCAAGCATCCACTTCAAAAAGTTATCTTGATGCAACAAAAAGGAATGAGCAAAAGCACAATGGAGACTATCAGGTAAAGCAGGGAAGAATTGCAAACAAAGACTATCAAGGGCAATCCGTCTTAAGAGTGAACAAAACCTACAACCATTCACAGGTAAAATCTTATCAATTTGGTTCAAGAATGAATGACAATAGAAATTACAATCATTTGGCCGATAGATTTGATAACCGCAGAAGTTTCTTCAATGGACAATGTTTCTCTTGTCATAACTTTGGTCACAAAGCAGCTCAATGTGTTGCATATAAAACAATCATGACTAGAGAAGCTCAAAAACAAAGAAGTATGACTGGGATTACAAAAGGGACCTATAACAACTTTTCGGCTCTTGAAAATGAAGTTGAATGTTCTATTTGCAATAACTTTGGTCATGAAGATTCTGAATGCAAGAGCAGGTTTTAGTAGAAAAAAGGAACAAGCCTCAAGCACCAAAACATGGAGAATAAAGGAACCACAAACAGAAAGATGTGGGATAGCATTTTATGCAGAGGGACAGGAAAATCTATGGTACATTGACAGTGGATGTTCGAAGCATATGACAGGTGATAAGAAAAACTTGAGTCATATTCTGCTCTAGAAAAAGGAAAGAAAGTTTCTTTTGGAAATGATACTCCTGCAACTATAAAAGGAAAAGGCATTGCTCAGTTAAAAGAAAAGGTCAAGGCTGGAAATGTTTTGTATGTTGATGGATTGAAGCATAATCTCCTAAGTGTCAGCCAGATGTGTGATCAAAGAACCGAGGTGATATTCAGATCAAATGGATGTCTTATTCGTGATCTTGATACAGGTAAAACAATGATCAAAGGCAAAAGAACTTCAAATAATCTGTACATATTTGAAGACGGACAACAACAATGCTATCTGAGCAAGGATGATGAGCACTGGTTATGGCATCAGAGGTTGGGGCATATAAGCTTTTGACAAATAAGGAAAGCATGCAAATATCAGGCAGTTCGCGATCTTCCAGATATCAAAATTCCTAACAACACCATATGCAAATCATGTCAGTTTGGAAAACAAACCAGAACTAACTTTCCAGAGAAGGAAGGATCAGCTAGCATGCCTCTTGAACTAGTACATACAGATACATGCGGTCCATTCAGGAAAAGAACACCTCGAGGAGAAGAATACTTAATATTATTCATTGACGATTTCTCCAGGTTTGTCTGGTTAGGACTAATGAAGCACAAAGATGAAGCATTCGAAAAATTCAAATCCTTCAAAGCCTTGGTTGAAAATGAATCAGGTCACAAAATTAAGTGCCTCAGATCCGACAGAGGTGGGGAGTTTACCTCAAATTAATTTTTCGATTTCTGTGAAGAACATGGGATAAGAAGAGAATTCTCTACAGCTAGAACTCCTCAGCAAAATGGAGTTGTGGAAAGAATGAACAGAACAGTCCAACAAATGGCTCGTGCTATGCTTGATGAGTGAGGAACTCCCGCAACTTTCTAGGGTGAAGCTGCACATGCTGCGGTTGTTATTCTCAACAAAACAAATGTCCGGGTGAACAGCACTCAAACTCCTCATGAGCTCTGGAGTGGTAAGACTCCTTCGGTAAAGCACTTCAAAATATTTGGGAGCAAATGCTATATTAAGAATACTGATGAGCAGCTTGGCAAACTTGAACCTAGAGCAGATGAAGGCATTCTTCTTGGTTACTCTCCACATAGCAAAGCATACAAGTGCTACAATAAAAGACTTGGCAGAATTGTTGACAGCATTGATGTAGTGGTTGATGAGAAGGGATACATTCCTAGGCAAGTACATCATGAAGACATCGAAGAAGATGAAGGCTACCCTCAAAGACAGAATGATGAAGAAGAAGAACCTCAAGAAGAACCAAAGGAGCAGACAAGAATAGAAGAGAAAACTCCATCCAGATATGTTTAGAAGAATCATCCAGAATCTCAGATTGTGGGGCAGAAAGAAGCAGGTGTACAAACAAGAAGAACAGTTGCGAAAGCTTCAAGCTATTTGGCATTACTCTCCTCCACTGAACCAAAAAATATGAAAGAGGCATGCAAAGATGAATGTTGGGTGAAAGCAATGGATGAAGAACTTGAGCAGATCGAAAAGAACAACACTTGGGAGCTGGTTCCTAGACCAAAGGATAAGAATGTGATCGGAACAAAATGGGTCTTCAAAAATAAATTGAATGAAAATGGAGAAGTAATTAGAAACAAGGCTAGACTTGTTTGTAAAGGGTATGCGCAACAAGAAGGAATAGATTTTGAAGAAACCTTTGCTCTTGTTGCAAGACTTGAGGCCATCCGAATGTTCCTTGCTCTCTCAAGCTTCCAAAACTTCAAAGTATTTCAAATGGACGTGAAATCAACCTTTCTAAATGGAGACTTGGAAGAAGAAGTATACATTGAGCAGCCATATGGGTTCATTCTTGGAAATGATCCAAATCTTGTGTGCAGATTGAAGAAGGCTCTATATGGTCTCAAACAAGCTCCAAGGGCTTGGTACTATCGTTTGGACAAATATATTCATCAACAAGGCTTTTCAAAAGGATCAGCAGATAGCAATCTTTATATAAAAGTTGAAAATGACAAATTACTAATACTTGTTGTGTATGTAGATGACATTATCTTTGGCAGCAATGAAGAAGCTATGAGTCAAAGCTTTGCCTTGGTGATGCAGAAAGAATTCGAAATGTCCTTGCTGGGAGAACTGACATATTTTCTTGGTTTGCAAATCCAACAAAAAGAAGGAGGAATCTTTTTGTCTCAAACCAAGTATCTCAAACAAATTTTGAAGAAATATGGTATGGAAGATGCAAAACCAGTATGTACACCCATGGTCACAAGATGTAGCCTCAGTGCAAATGATGAATCTGCAGCAGTGCATCAACCAACCTATAGATCTATGATTGGAAGTTTACTTTATTTGATAGGTACCCGACCTGACATCATGCATGCAGTTGGAATAGTTGAAAGATTTCAGGCAAATCCGAAGGAGACTCATCTTCAGGCAGTGAAAAGAATTTTCAAATATCTTCAAGGGACACAAAATTATGGCTTATGGTATCCTAGAGATACAGATCTCACACTTCATGCTTATACAGATGCAGATTGGGCCGGAAGAGTGGATGACAGGAAGAGCACAAGTGGTGGTGCATTCTTTATGGGTTCCAGATTAGTATCTTGGTTCAGCAAGAAACAGAGTTCGATTGCCTTGTCTACAGCTGAAGCAGAATATGTTGCTGCTGCATCTTGCTGCACTCAACTCCTTTGGATGATGCAGACCTTGCAGGATTTTCAAATCACTTGTACACCACCTATCTCCATCTTATGTGATAACACAAGTGCAATCAGCATCTCAAAGAATCCTGTCATGCATTCAAAAACCAAGCACATACCAATCAAGTATCATTTTCTACAGGAACAAGTGCTTGAACAGAAAGTCAAGTTGGAGTATGTTCCTTCTAAAGAACAAGTTGCTGATATTCTCACCAAACCATTACCCAGGGATACTTTTGAATACCTCAGGCAAAAGCTGGGGGTTGTTGATGCATCATCTTATTGTTGAAACTCTTCTGATTGATGGTTGTATGCATGGTTCATATGGGGTATATGCGTACATGTGCTGGATGGATGATTGGTTGAAGATTGAATGGCACAGGTTCAGGGGGAGCATATAATGCATTGTTGTCATTATGGAGGTTGTACAGAAGGAGATCATGGAAGCTTGTCTAAATATAGCTGCAATATCTCAATATCTCTTTCAAGGTCTTTTATGGTGTTTGTTGGATTATGGTTCTTCTTTGCAGATCTGGTTCATATTCAGGGGGAGCATGCTCTTAGGAGGAGCATAACCCTTTGCCCTTGATGTCAAAGGGGGAGAATGAAGCTGAAGATTTTGAGGTTGCCATCAAGTCCAAAGGGGGAGATTGTTGGCATTATGATTCTGGTATGGCTCTATGTTATAGATGTTGTACTTGATGGCAACACCTGTGGCAATGCTCTGATCAGGCTCTCAAAATGTTGAAAATTAAGAAGTACACAGGAGAATAGTTCAGAAGACGCGTACACGCTGGTACACCAAGAAGGGACCGCGGCCAGACACACAGGTCACTCGTTCAGGAGGTGCGTACCCCCAGTGCACTCACTTCAAGGCAGAGAAAAGCACACTTGGGGTTTCTTATGTTTAACTCTTGGTATTTAGCCAACGGTATTTGTGTTATTATGGTTTTGGCTCGTGGTATTGATCCATGATTTTTGGAGGAGCTTGCCTATATAAAGTAAAGGAGATCACTTGGCTAAGCATCTTTTGAAAATTGAATATCTTAAGATCTGAAAGATTGGGTTATTGTCTTAAAAGCTTGATCTATATGAAAGTGAAGTTGAAAGCGAATCTGTGAAGGGTGATCTCTCGAGCGCATGATCATATCTGGGCATCTGACTAACTGTGGCACACTGGTGGACTGCCAATTCGGCCCTAATCAGAAGTACGCAGGTGATTAACGGAAAAGGTACGTGGGTACGCAGAGCAGAAACAGGAGAGCTACATAGGTACGCAGATCAGGAGAAGGAGAGCTGCGTGGGTACGCAGCGCGACAAAGGTTCAGGTGCGTACGCACAGTAAAAGTACGCGGCGCGATAGTGTCTCTGGGTGTGTACCTGCAGTAGCAGTACGCGGCACGATAGTGTCTCTGGGTGCGCACCTGCAGTAACAGTACGCGGCGCGATAGTGTCTCTGCGTGCGTACCTGGTATGGATCTATGTTATAGATGTTGTACTTGATGGCAACACCTGTGGCAATGCTCTGATCAGGCTCTCAAAATGTTGAAAATTAAGAAGTACACAGGAGAATAGTTCAGAAGACGCGTACACGCTGGTACACCAAGAAGGGACCGCGGCCAGACACACAGGTCACCCGTTCAGGAGGTGCGTACCCCCAGTGCACTCACTTCAAGGCAGAGAAAAGCACACGTGGGGTTTCTTATGTTTAACTCTTGGTATTTAGCCAACGGTATTTGTGTTATTATGGTTTTGGCTCGTGGTATTGATCCATGATTTTTGGAGGAGCTTGCCTATATAAAGCAAAGGAGATCACTTGGCTAAGCATCTTTTGAAAATTGAATATCTTAAGATCTGAAAGATTGGGTTATTGTCTTAAAAGCTTGATCTATATGAAAGTGAAGTTGAAAGCGAATCTGTGAAGGGTGATCTCTCGAGCGCATGATCATATCTGGGCATCTGACTAACTGTGGCACACTGGTGGACTGCCAATTCGGCCCTAATCAGAAGTACGCAGGTGATTAACGGAAAAGGTACGTGGGTACGCAGAGCAGAAACAGGAGAGCTACATAGGTACACAGATCAGGAGAAGGAGAGCTGCGTGGGTACGCAGCGCGACAAAGGTTCAGGTGCGTACGCACAGTAAAAGTACGCGGCGCGATAGTGTCTCTGGGTGCGTACCTGCAGTAGCAGTACGCGGCACGATAGTGTCTCTGGGTGTGTACCTGTAGTAACAGTACGCGGCGCGATAGTGTCTCTGCGTGCGTACCTGCAGTAACAGTACACAGCGCGGTTGAGGAAACAGTGCGTGGACACGCAGTGCGGCAGAAGGGTCTCTGTGGGTATACGCAGGGGAGCAGAAGGTGGAGTGCGTACGCACGCAGATCAGAGAAAGAATAACTACGTATTTGTCTTAAGACATTTTGTTTGGCTGTATTTTTCTATTGATAAGGTGTTCTGGGTTTAGTTCTATTATTGTTGATCTGGTTACTACAGTTGACTAGGTGATTTTCTTATTCTTGATGATCATTTGATGTTTATGGATCCAGTTTGAAAAGTGGTCCTTGTAAGAAAAGAAGTAGGGGGTTGTAGCTCCCTTCCAGGAGAGACTGGAAAATGAGAGAGAGTTGTAGCTCTCTGCAGGTTGCAGCCTGCGTACTGGTAAAGGACTGTACCAGTACAAAACCATTGTAAAAGGAGTTTCTAATTTGAAAGAAGATAGAGACATATTGCAGCAGGTGGTTTTCACCCACATTGGGTTTCCACCTTATATCTGGTGTTCTTTGGTGTGACTATCTGTTTTTCTTGTTCATGCTCATTATTTTATGGTACTGATATGCAAAAATAATTCAAAGTATAAATAAGGAAGATTTGTTAAAAGAACTTGATAATACTGATTCACCCCCCCTCTCAGTATTATTTCCAACACAATCATCATACTTTTGCACCCTTTCTCCTACTTACCCATCTACTTTTCCTACCATTTTTACTTCACTTTATTAGGGTGCATTTGAGCTAGCAAACCCTTATCAAATATTTTTATTTTTCTATACAATAGTAAGCTAACTAAATCTAACCTTATTACATCCAAGGGCACAAATTAAACAATTGAGCTCCTTTTATTTACTCTACCTATCTAATTATCTGCCAAGATTACACTGTTTGGCCATATTTTTATTCTCTATCTATAGACATGAAATTGAAAACATGAAATAGTCCAGCTTAAACATTTTGACTATCATGGATTGTGGCAAGGATCCCAAGATGCACACAATCTTTTATTATGCATGAAAATAAATAGGAGTGGCAATTTGGCTTGCTCACTTTCATGGTCTTTCTTTCTTTTCTTGGGGTTCATATTTTTTCATCTTTTCTTAACCTTTCTTATTCTTTTTGTCCTTTGATTATTCTTTTAGGACATACCCTCTTTATATTTTTTTATTTTTTGAATATGGAAAACATTTGGAGAAGCAAAGGTATGTACAATATTACAAGGTTTAATCTCAGTCATTCAAAATTATGACTCCTATTGGAATAGAAACTTAACAGTGGCTCCACTTGGGGATGACATTTCCTCGTGAAATGTCAAGAAATTTGTAGATCAATGGCCTTTTGAAATTTTGTGATATTACCCTGCAACATTTCCCTTTCATGCTTCTGCATTATTAATATTTATGACAGTAAAACTTTTAAAGCTTAAGGCCTTCTCTTCAGGCTTCAACTTCAAAAATAACCATCCAATCAACTCTATACTTTTGAAAGTAAAGTATGTACAAATGATAAGTGAAATTAGTAACTAGGTTCAATATAGTGTTTGAGCATTCGACCATTCACTAGTCCTCCTTCTGCTTCTGTGCCATCCATTTCTCTTAGGAAAAAAACATTGTTACCTCTGAAAGCATAAATGACATATGGGCCTTTCCATAGGAAATCAAATTTCCCATGTTTACCTTTATCTTCTCTCCTTGAATCACATTTTACAAATTTGTCCCCTAGGTTAAAATCTTCATCCTTGGTCCTTTTGTCAAAAATATTCTTGATCCTTTCCTACACAACCTGAGATCAGATGTACACTTCTTCCCTAGTTTGCTGCAAATGAATTGTTTGGTTGATTCTTCTTTGGATGTCATTTGGTTCAACCTGCAATTCTTGGAGCAGCTTCATCACTGGTGTTCCCAAGGAAGATGGGAAAACAGCTTCCATTCCATAAACTAATTGATAGGGAGAAGTACCAATTGATTTCTTTGTGGTTAGCCTGTCTGCCCACAAGGCATTTACTAGCTTTTTGTTCCATGTTTTCTTGTTATCCTCTAACAATTTTTTGATGATATTTACCAGACTTTTGTTTGAGGATTCTGCTAGTCCATTTCCTTGAGGGTAATAAGCTGTGGAATGGCCCAAGGTTATATGATACTTATTATAGAAATCTATCATTTTTCTGGATTTGAAAGCTGTTGCATTATCAGTGATGATCTTGGTTGGGCATCCAAATCTTGATAGGATGTTGGCCTCAAGGAAGGTTATTATAATAGTGTCAGTGGCTTGCCTTGAAGGTATGGCCTCTATCCATTTCGTAAAATAATCTGTGGCAGTAAGGATCCATTTGTGTTGGGCAGAGGAAGGTGGGTGGATTTCACCAATGAAGTCTAGACCCCATTGTTGAAAAGGTGCTTCAGCAGAGATTGGTTTTAGGGGTAGGGGTAGAAGCTTTTTATTTCCTTCAAAAGTTTGACACTTATGACAGGAGGTTACATATTTATTTACATCAGAAAACAAAGTAGGCCAATAGAAACCGGCTCTAAGAATTTTGTCAGAGATGGTTTTCCAGTAAAGATGTCCTCCACAGTCACCTGCATGAAACTCCTGTAACACTTTGTCAGATTCTTCTTTCAATAAACAGTTGAGAAGAATACCTTCATGATTCCTCCTAAACAAAGCATTATCTACTATGCAAAATTTTAAAAGGATTTCATTTTTAAAAAACCTGCTTTTGGTCTTGGATAATTCAAAACCTGCTTTTGGCCTTGGATAATTCAGGAGGAGCTTGTAGATTTAGTAAAACATATATGATATCAGCATACCATGGTGATTCAATAAAGACCTGGCTGATTGGTGGAGTCACCATCTCCTCTTTATTATGCATTTCTACAATAAAATTTATATCTAAGGCCTGAAAGTTTGATTCAGTGATGAGCTTGGCTAAACATTGGTCTTTGATTAACTTTGTTGGTTTGATTTCTAGGTCATATTCCAATATAGTAGTGATCCATTTCCCTCTCTTTACCTTCCTGAGTTAGGATGTCCTTGACTACTGAATTAGGGACATAGGCTACTATATGAGAATATAAAATATAAACTCTGAAATATTTGATAGATTTGACCAAAGCAAAGGCTTGTTTGTCCATTATGTTGTATTTTAAGGGGGCATCCCTCAGGGCTTTGCTAAAAAAGGCAATAGGTTGTTCATAACCCTGATCATTTTTCTGCAATAGAACTACAACAATTGTATGTTCTGAAGCAAAGGAAAATAAAATGAAATCTCTGTCAAATTTTGGACTGATCAAAACTGCTCTTTTAGTTAAGGCTATCTTAATATCTTCAAAGGATTTCTTAGCCTCAATGGTCCATTTTATGGTCAAACATTTTTTCAACATATTGTTCAATGATCTAATTAATTCTGCTAGGTTAGAAATAAATCTCCTAAGAAAGTTAATTTTCCCTAAAAATGCTTGTAATTCCCTGATGTTCCCAGGGTGTTGTATCTGTAAGATGGCTTCTATTCTTCTAGGATCTATTCGGATACCATCTTTTGAGATTACATGCCCTAATAAATTTCCCTCTTCTAACCCAAATAAAGATTTCTTGGGATTTAAAGAAATTCCATACTTCCTGCATTTGATGAAAACCTGCCTTAGATGATCTAAGTGTTGATTATTAGATTTTGAGAATATAGTGATGTCATCTAAATATATTACTAGGAAGTCATGAATTTCCTTGGAAAAAGCTATGTCCATGGCTCTTTGGAAAGTTGCCCCTGCATTCATTAATCCAAAAGGCATCTTCACATACATGAATGTGCCCCAGGGAGTAGAAAAGGCAGTTTTGGCTTGGTTATTTGGGTGAACTAAAATCTAATTGTAACCGGAAAATCCATCCAATAATGAGATTCTAGTTGACCCAACTACCCTCTGTAAGCTATGATCCATTTTACGGAGAGGGTAGTTGTCTTTGAGTGAAACTCTATTAATATTTCTGAGATCAACACAAAGTCTGATCTCACCAGTTTTCTTCCTTGTTGGCACCGAATTTGAAACCCAATCAAAGAATATGATTGGTGCTATTATCTTGGCCTCATACATCCTTTGGATTTCCTTTTCAATAGAAGGTAATAGGATGGGATTAATCCTCCTAAGCTTTTTTCTAAAAGGTTTATGGTTTTCTTTTATGGGGATGGTGTGTTGTATGATGCTATTGTCATAGGACCTGAGGTCCTCATAACTCCAAGAAAAGACATCTAGAAATTCTTTTAATAATTCAAGGTATTTCACTTTTACAGTAGGAGGTAATGACTTCAAAAGTTTGATTAATTTTGGATTTTCCTTAGTGCCTATATTACACTCATCTATATTAGATTTTAAGGGTTCCATCTTTGGTTTCCTAGGGACATCATTTGAGTCAAACAAGCCTTCCAAAGGGGTCAATCCTTTCGGAAAAAAGTTGTCTTTGAGATTAATGACTTTAGAGTCTTCATTAATTATCTCATCAATCTCAATTTCCTTTAGGTTTTCTACCTCTGATCTTGCAAATTTAGTGGGATTAAATCTATCTATCTTTTCATCTTCTATTTGATTAATTTCTATTTCATCTTGAAAATAAAGATCTGATGTTATGTCAGTATCTATATTACTATTTACAAATTCTTCTTCTAGGGTTAAAAAATTATTTATCTGTTTGTCATTAGAAAATACTTGATATTTTTTCAAGTTATCTGGGACAACAGGTCTGTGCCTGACCTCAGCAGTATACTGATGGTTAGGTTGAAATGGTAACTTACAAGTGCTGGCAAACATTGCTAAACTATGAGCCTGCATATTATGTTTCCTTGGGATGACTGCAAGCTTAGTTTCTAGGAAAGTATTCATTATTTCTACAATTGTCCCTCTATAAAAACTTAATCTAGGGTCTTTGGTCATATATACAGCATTAATTTGTTTTATAACTAACTCAGAGTCTCCCATGACAGAAACTCTTTTGGCTCCTAAATTCCTAACTAGTTTGAGACCTAAAATTAGGGCTTCATACTCAGCCATGTTGTTAGTGCATTTAAAATTCAATCTGTAAGCATGGCCCTCTGAGTGATCATTCTCTAGATTGTATATCCATACTCCTGCTCCTGCTCCTAACTTATTTACTGATCCATCAAATTCAAGATGCCATAGTATCTCATGTTCATAATTTTCACTATCTGGTGGAACAAAATTTTCATTGTCTGTTGTATTTTGATTATCTTGTTTATTGGAAAGCTCTTGAGTTTGGACAATTTCATTTTTAGCTGTAACTGCAATTTCTTTTGGTTCTGAAACAATACTATTTGAAGTAGTTTGTTGTGTTTGTTCAGCATTATACAAAATAAAAGAATCAATGTCCGAATGCATGGAGTAGATAGGAAAGTTTTGAGGCCTATCCTAGCTACTCACCACATATTTCATTAGGGTCTCTCTGTACAACTTTTTAGGTTGTCCAAAAACAGAGATTGTGGCATATGACATGTCAAGTTGTAAAGATCCTTGGATTTTAGCTCCCCATGATCTAGACAATAGCATGCCATATTTGGGTGGGATGTCAACGACTACTATATCCATGAGAATTCTTTTAGCAGGATATTGTACTAAGGTAACACACAGGTCTTTGATTAACCCTAGACACTTTACTTGACTTGAGTCAAATGAAAATAAGTCCTTGTAAGGTCTTGTAATGTCTAAGTTTAATTTTTCCATAACTGATTTGGGCATTAAATTGTGTGAGGCCCCAGAATCTAACATTGTTTTGTGTAATATTTTATCATGAATGCTAAGGCTAATATAAAAGGGTGGTACCCCTCCTTCTAGTGGTTTGTCATTAACATCAGGACCAAATATAAGTTCTGGTTGATCATCAAACAAGTTGACAGAATCTTCATTCTCAACAATGTTTAAGGTTTGGTTTATTTGAGACTTATAGGTTTCACTTTTAATCAGTTCTATTAAGGGAACTAAAATTTTTAGTTTAGCTACCTCTACTCCCAAATTGAAAGGCAAAGGGGCTTTTTCTGTTTGAGGGCTTGGAATTTTCATAGCATGCATTGGAGTAGGTTACTCTTCTTTTTTTGTATTTGGGGTCTTTTTATGTGGATTTTCTAATATGGTGTTTGGAGATTTTTCCACTGTTTCCTTGGAGGGGATTGAAGTGGATGGTTGATCATTAGGGGGTTGATTATGGGTTATATCTACAATGGTAGGGCCAGGAGGGTTCTGGTTTGGTCTAGGGAGGATTTGGAGAGTTTTAGTAACTGGAGCCGCTTTGATTTTCTTGGGTTGATTTGGCATTGTTTTCTTAGTTTGGTGAGGAGTATCAATATTCTTTTTACTCCTTAAGTTATACTATTTTTGTAGTTCAAAGATGGCAGAATCATATCCTTTTTTATAATCAAATGATTCTCTGGACTGGGTCTGCAATTGCTACAGCATATGCAGTTCCTGCTCATCTTGGGTCAAGAAGACAGTATTCTTATCATCCAATCCCATCAAGTTAATCTATGTGTCTTGTTCAGGGTAATTTGAATGAGATGATTCAACCTAGTTTTCTTGAAAGGGAGGCCTTATATTCTGATCAGGTCCATTCTTTCCAGTGTTTTGATTTTGATCCTTTCTAAAGTTTGGGTTTCTAACTGGAGGTGCCTGTTGATTATCCCATGAGGATTCTTCTCCATATTATCTATATTTTCCATAAGCTTTTCCATACTCTTGGCCAGAACATCTATTTTAATGTCAGAGGGTGAGGCTTCATCTTTCGCAAATCCTCTCCTTTCATTCCTAACTCTATCTCTTTTTACTGGCAAATTGGCTTCTACACTAACTGCTACACTCTGCATGTCTTCTAAAGTTGGGGCATTTATCTCTTTGAGTTGGAATGCCATATTAGTATCAAACCCATCAGGAAATTTTATTAATGCTAAGTCAGGTGGGGTTCTAAGATTAACTGGTATTACATTGTATATATTGTTAAATCTGGTGCAATAATCCTAGACTATTTCATTAGGTCCTCTTTTAATATTTTCATACTCTGAAAGGATCTGCAAAGGGTTCTTTTTCTTTTCCCATCTATTTAAAAATTGTTGATAAAATATATCTAAACTATCTATGCTATTAGCAGGTAATGCTCTGAACCATTTCCTAACATCACTGGCTAGAGTCTGAGCAAAAAGTCTCATTTGAACATCTCCAATATCAATCTCATGCAACTTAAAGTAGTCTGTCATCTTGTTTACATGATGTTGTGCTGCATAAGGTCCCATGCCATCAAATTGGACAATTTTTTTTTGGCAGTCTTGTGGCATGGCACCAAGTGGGGCAGGTAACACAAGAGGAGCATATCTATTTGCCATGGCTCTAAGTTGGGCAGGGCTAAGACGTGGGGTTGAGGTACTTGGAGATGATACAGTAGTCGATGGAGAACTAGGAATAGTAGGTGATTGATGAGTAATCATAGGTTGGTAGGGAAGTGAAGGTATAAATGAGGTGGGGAATGAATTTCGGAGGTTAAAAGAAATAATGGTGAACTAAGAGTAGTGGACACTGGTTCAGAAAACTCGGGGATCTTAGCAATAGTAATGGATGACTGTGGGTAATTTACAATATATTCATCAATTGACTGGTTTGCCTTTTGGACTTCGAGGTCTGTAATAAACTCTGGATCTAGAACTATGTCATCAAGTGCACTTTCAGACCTAGTTCTAAATAGGGAAAGGTCAAATGACACATCAAAGGGAAGGTCTTCTAAAAACAACCACTCATCAGGACATGAATCTTCTTTGATTGAAGGTGTTGGACTGACTAAACTTTCTTGTCTTTTGGATCTTCTCGAAATCAAATTGGGATTATCCACTACTAGGGCAGGGTTTGGATCTAGATTAGCCCTAGTATAATGAGTTCTCCTTGAAGCCAGAATTTCAAGCTTTTCTAATTACTTTATTTTTTGTGAAATTTTGCAAATAACTTCTAATGAACCCTTCAAGAGGCTTGAAATAAAGATTTGAAATTTTCTCAAAGGTTTATTAAGACTGAGGATTTGTCCCCTTATGGTTGCCACTATGTTATCACTCATAATTTTCCTTAGAAGTTATTAGAAGGAGGAATAAACTGAGGTAACCACAAACCAATCTTTTAAGTATAGGCTCTAGCCAACCTATGACTCAGAGAGGGCTCTCTCTATATAATTTAGCTTTGTTTTTATGGGATTTTAGGCTAGTTCTTAATGTTCGTTGGGGTTTTGGTTTTGAATTGAAGGTTGGGTGGTGGAATTCTTGGAGCAGATGGATAGAGCTAGATGTTCAAGCCATTGGGCTATGGAGTCAACAAATGGATAGCATAACTATACCAGATCATTAAAAAGTTATGCAACCCTAAGGCTACCACAACTAATATACGTTATCGGGACTCATTATGGCCCTTTGAAGTTTCATGCTACATGTATGCATATCGGAAGCATTTTATAGGCATTTAATCTTAAAACCCCAAATCACCCCGTTGAACACCCCTTTCCCTCAATATATAAGTCCTTTCACTATTGGAAACGAAAAGTCTATGAAAAGGCTTAAGTCATTGCTCTACTTTCGAGACCAAAATATCTTTCAAAATGTTAAAACAATTCTTTAATGCCTTTTCCAACAATTATATGCATATTGCCATAGATTGAGATCTGGCCGATCGGACGGCTCAGATTCAATCGCTAAATTGGCGAGCGGGGTTTTAGTGGTCCACACTATCGGCGCTATCTCTAGTAGAGGTCCGATGTGATATTGTTGATTGCTATTGCCGATGGTAATATGCCTGCTTTACAATATATGTTCCCGCTCTGATGCACCGATGTGATTTATGTCAGCAATCGCAATCGCAAAGGGGTTGGGAACAAGCTTTGGTCGTGCGTCAATACAACTGTGCGATGCGATAGATATGCCAGACCCAATAAGGCCCAAAAATCCCGAGTATAAAAATTTCAAGTCCACCTTGCTGAATCCGCTAATTGTTTTAGTGTGATTTCTCTATGTAAATGCTCTCGGTGATATAATAGGTAAAATACATAGGTGCAATGCTATAGGGGTTCTACGAACCCGATAGCATTAAAACTCCCTTCTATAATGATTTGAAGTCTGGATTCTTTAATCTAAATGTGGTTTATGCCCTATACTTAGTGTATTTAGGGTTTATGCCTTCGAAACCAGAATAATGGAATGCATTCGCTAACAAATCCTTTAACACACCATTTCTATCATAAAATATGAAAAACCACAGGCTGACATCAATATTATCTAAATATAGATAAAAGAACAAGCATTTGAGGCCTCCACAGGCTGGTTATATAATTATGCTTGCAACACTGGTCATTCACAATAAATCCACTACAGAGTCTCGGCCTTGCCCAGATTATAATATCAAAGACCTCTGTCTCAAAAGAAATGCAATCAATTACCCGATTCCACACTCAAAATCAATTCACTGTGTACAAACATAAATACAAAACTATATTTGGGGTTCTCTAACCTCTCTGGCCTGATTATTCTAGTTAGCAGCCTCTCTTCCTACGCTGCCCATAGGCTTACAAATGCTCTCGAATCCTCTCTCCCTCTCCTCCCTTTCAGAAAAGAAAGGAATGCATATATGCTAAGCTAACCATCTCCTCCACAATTGAAGGAATAAATTATACATTTAGAAATCAAATCCTATCCTAATCTAAACAAACTAGACTACTTGGCTTGATCTCCACGTAGGGAGGATCACTTTTCCATTTATTCATAATTCAGTTCAGAATTAGGAAATAATTAATTACTTACATTTATTTTGAAATTAATACAAATTAAATTAATATAAATTAAACAACCAAGTCTTCCTCCAAACTTGCATTAACCACAACATGTGACCACGCCATCACCTTGTTGGCTAGGCCTAGATGCTTCTGCATCAGACTCCCAAAGTTTAAATTAATCATGATCTCCTGATCATGTGCTTCTAATCCATGTCCTCCTGGATCCCATACTTTGTTTGGTAGTCTGTCCTTGGTTACTGTTGTTGTTTGTTGTTCTCCCAACCTCCATACTTTATGCTACATTGCCCCATTAGCTATTCTCTCACTATCTGCTATTGTCCTTTTCATATATCTTACTGTTGTTTTCTCATCATTACAGTTCATGACAGGCTCCCACATCTTAATTTGCAGTTTTCCATCTCCTTCCCCTGTACCATCCTTTCCAGCCAATCTTCCTTTCTTCTTTTTTCCTTTATTTGTTTTATTGGAATATCGTTGTATGAGTCTCCACAACTCATTCAATTCTTTGTCCACTTCACTTCTCATGTGTTGAATACTATTCTCCTGGATCTGATTGTGTTCTTGAATAAGAACATCATAATCTCAGTGTCCATATTTTCCCATATACATTTATGAAATGTACAAATTCCTTCTCCATTGATCCTATGAAATAATTCCAGCTCCTTCTTCTAGTTTCTCATTCATGTCTTCACTATTTCTTACTTCAAATTCCATTATACTTGCAATTCTACAAATTTCTTGAAAACCCAGGATTCTTTCTGCTTGTTTAGGTACTTGGAATATTTGTTCTTCCAGCATCTTCATTTCTTCACTCTTTAGGATTATGGCATTATATTTACCTGCATCTGAAATGTCATCTTCAGCCTCTTCTCCATCAATAAATCCCTGTAGTATAATAGTAATTCTGTTACTATCATCTCTTGAATTCATTTCTAGTTCAACACTCCCATATTGTAGATTCAGCATCATTCCATCTTTCTGAGACATTCTGATCTTACCCTTCATTAATTCGATCTGATCTTCAGAATCAACTCCTTGGTTCAGATTGACTTCACATTGCGTTGTTCATGCATATAAATCTTCATCAGAATTAATCAATTCAATAACCACAAATGCTTTACCTTGCTTCCTCATTATGCCAAAATTTCTGACAACTTCTTCTCCATATTTGTCATTCATGACAACTTCGTTCTCATTCAGTCCTGGTTGTACAATTTGATCGCTTATTCCTTGGTTTTCTTCAAGTCAATGATTCTCAATAAATGTTTAACATCTACAAAGTCTTCTATACCAACTTTTAGTAGCTACTCTCCTTTAGCTCCAGTCTTCAATAGTTGTCCAATATCTGCATAATTCACTACAACTATGTTTAACAACTACCCTTTCCTCTGCATCACAAGATTATGTGAATTTACTTCCTGTAGCTTCTGAAACACCATAAGATTCTCCATTTTCTTTGTATTAACTTTATCAGTTTTCTTGAGAAAACTCTTTCTTCTATGTTCATATGAATGGATCTCTTCCCTTCCAAACATTCCTTTGATCTCAATAATTATTTTTCCATCCTCCTTTTGTCTTATCCTTTTGATGTCATCTAACTGGACATTTTCCTTCACTTGACTGTAAATTTTCCCCTTATTCTTCATATGACTATGGGTAGTCATCTCTTCACCTGTTAATATAACAGTTTCCAATAACTGCTTGTTTTTCCTCAAGTCTACATGACCTGCAAACATACAAGACTCATTAATTTTAAAAATACAATACCTTCCATCCTCTTTTGATGCTTCAAGCACCAATCCTCCATCATAGATCTTTTGGATTTCAGCAGATCCGTCTTGCTGTGACTCTATTTCTCTAAGTTTCTCCTTCTCTAACATATCAATATGAATTTGTTCAAGTTCCCTGAACTTGTTCATCAGCTTGCCATTCCACCTCTGTTGCAATAGCTTCCTCTTGACCCTTTTCTTCATTCTCCATTTGTATCTTTAGTCTTCAGTTGTCTTTCTTGGTACTGCCAGTTGCTATACTTCTACAATCTAATGCCTTCCTCAAATTCATTCTCATGTTTCTAATTATCTCTTTTAAATTGTTGGTTTCTTCCATCTTCATGTTGCTGAAGTAATACTTCTGTTTCCTTCATGTCTTTGAGGACATAAATTCCTTGTTTCTCCTAATCTTTCATCTCACCTTCAAAGAATCTTTGCTCAATTTATCTGATTTCAACATCATATTTATTAATGTTGTCTTCCAAACCTGTAGTCACATCATTAACTGAAGAGTCTAAACATTTACTTAACTCTATAAATGTTAGAGATAGTTCATCCTTATCATGCTTAGTAACCATAATCTCCTCTTTATCAGGTTTTGAAAGTTTCATCTCTCCTTCAAGTTTCTTGAGCTATCTTTCCAAGAATTCTAATTCCATTTGAAATATTCCCAGTATTTCATCACAATTCCCATTCTCAGCTTCATTCCTTTTCTGGAAATCCTCCTAAGTTATCCTGCTTTTTGCACTATCATATTGCAAAGTTCTTTCATCAATTTCATTAAAAAAATTCATTTGTTTACCTTCTTGTAGTATCATTATGGCATTGTCATTAGACTTCTGGTCCATATCAACTTCATCTGACTGTTTCACACCAAATAGAATTTCATCTATGAACTCCTTTTGCTGCAATAGATCAACACCTTCTTCCTTTAAAAGGCATTCTCCATCATAATTCACCTCAAGAGCTTCATTCCTGTTTGTGACAGTTTCACCAGACTGTCCATCATCCTATGCATATCCTACAAACATACAAAAACTATGAGAATAAAAATCACAAGTCTCCATTGCCTCATCTGCTTCCCTTATCATCATATCTTTTAATTGTTCTGAACTATGCCAATAGTCCATGAGATCTTCAGTTGATCTCTTATTATCCTCTTCACCCAACATTTCACCTTGTTCTGGTCTACAAATGGAAACATCCATTTCTGCTTTTGCTTCTCTGAGTTCCTCTGGTTCCTCTCGAGCACTCAATATCTGCTCAATCTTTCTCAATTCTTCTGCTATCTCTAAATTCACTTGTTGATTTCTCTTCTCTTGTAGCCTCTACCACTTTACTTTCTTTCTCATGGTCCAACCATGCTTCTGGTCTTCATCACTTCTCTACGGCATCTCCATCAATATTCCAAACTGGAAATCTATCTCAGCTCTCTCTCTATTAAACTCTTCTTGACTCATCCTCATGCCATTTTATTTGGCATCTTTCCTTCTGTTGTGGCTTCTTTCTGAACCTCTGTTATGACTATCAGTAGTCATCTTCTTCTCCTCTCTCTTCATGAGCTCCTCACTCCTCTACAACAAGACTCTGCAGTAGCAAGTCCTCCTTACTGTGATCTTACCTCACTAAGCTCTCCTCACTCAGCCTTTTGGTAAGCACGGTACTCTATCTGGAACCTCCTCTTGAGAAAAACCTTTGCTCCTTCTAGGTTTTTGCAATCTCTCACTCTCTCTTGAGAACACTTCATCTGTCCTCTCTATCCAATATCTTATTGGATTCTTCAGGTTCACTGCCACTTCAGAGTGCTTTCCTTGCTCTGCTTTCAAGAACACATCTGGTTCTTCTCTCATAGCTTCTGTGGTCCTATATTGCCATAGTATTTACACTTTCTTATGTTTTCACATATGTTTTGAATGGAATTCCTTTGTCTCTTGCATCTACAAGTTCTACTACACATCCCCTCTATGTGCCTTCCTTCTGTCATATTAGAATCTGATCCTTCCACTTGCCTGCATAAATACTTTAACACATAACTTTGTTTTTAATTCCTTCATGTAGAATTTCTCTGTTTTGTTTAACCCCAATTATTCAATTACAATTCTGCTCTGCTATCAGTTATTTCAATCACAAACCTGTTTTGATACCAAAAATGGAGTAACCCTAAGGCTGCCACAACTAATATACATTATCAGGACTCATTTTCCCCTTAATGGCCCTTTAAAGCTTCATGCTACATGTATGCATATTGGAAGCATTTTGTAGGCATTTAGCTTTAAAACCCCAAATCACCCCGCCAAACACCCCTTTCCCTCAATATATAATTCCTTTCAATATTAGAAATGAAAAGCCTATGAAAAGGCTTAAGACATTGCTCTTTCCCTTTCAGGACCAAAATACCTTTCAAAATGTTAAAATAGCACTTTAACACCTTTTCCAACAATTATATGTGTATTGCTGCAGATCGAGATCTTGCTGATCGGACGGATCAAATTCAATCACTAAATCAGCGATCGGGGTTCTAGTGGTCCACACTATCAGCGCTATCTCTGGTGGAGGTCTGATGCGATATTGCTGATTGCTATCGTCGATGGTAATATGCCCACTTTACAATATATACTCCCGTTACGATGTGTCGATGCAATTTATGTTAGCAATAGCAATCGTAAAGGGGTTGGGAACAAGCTTTGGTTGTGTGCCGATACAACTGTGTGATGCGATAGATATGCCGAACCTGATAAGGCCCAAAACTCCCGAGTATAAAATTTCAAGTCCGCCTTGTTGAATCCGCTAAGTGTTTTAGCATGATTTCCCTATGTAAATGCTCTCAGTGATATAATAGGTAAAATACATATGGGCAATGCTATAGGGGTTCTACGAACCTGATAACATTAAAACTCCCTTCTATAATGATTTTAAGTCCATATTCTTCAATCTGAATGTGGTTTGTGCCCTATACTTAGTGTATTTGGAATTTTTTCCTTCGAAACTAGAATAATGGAATGCATTCACCGACAGATCCTTTAACACACCATTTCTATCATAAAATATGAAAAACCACAAGCCGGCATCAATATTACCCGAATATAGATAAAAAAACAAGAATTTAAGGCCTCCACGGACCGGTTATATAATTATGCTCGCAACTTTGGTTATTCACAATAAATCCACTATAGAGTCTCAGCCTTGCCCAAATTATAATATCAAAGACCTCTATCCCAAAAGAAATGCAATCAATTACCTCATTCGACACTCAAAATCAATTCAATATGTACAAACATAAATACAAAACTATATTTGGGGTTCTATGACCTCTCTGGCCTGATTATTCTAGTTAGCAGCCTCTCTTCCTACCCTTCCCATAGGCTTACAAATGCTCTCGGATCCTCTCTCCCTCTCCTCCCTTTCAGAAAATAAAGGAACACATATATGCTAAGCTAACCATCTCCTCCACAATTGAAGGAATAAATTATACATTTAGAAATCAAATCCTATCCTAATCTAAACAAACTAGATTACTTGGCTTGATCTCCACGCAGGGAGGATCACTTTGCCATTTATTCCTAATTCAGTTTAGAATTAGGAAATAATTAATTACTTACATTTATTTTGAAATTAATGCAAATTAAACAACTAAGTCTTCCTCCAAAATTTCTTTAGCCACAACATGTGACCACTCCATCACATTGTTGGCTAGGCCTAGATGCTCCTGCATCAAAGGGAATGTTCACAGGGAAGGTTAGCAAAGCAAAATGAAAATCTTTAGGCCCAATGGGTAAAGTAATTCTAACCAGGGTGAAATGGCACTTACGAATCCTTGGACCAGGATCAGAATGAAGAACAGAGGATGATCATGAACAAAGGGCAGTTAAGAATTCTTTGCTATAGATGGCTAGGGGTTATCTAAACTAAGGAGCAATCAATAATTCCTTAACTTAGATTTGTGAAGAAAACATACAATCATGCATAAATGTCAAGACATAGTGCATTTAAGCAATTTCTGAAATATCATTCCTGACTATACATTTAGATTTTAGAAATTTACACAAAATATTATGGAAAAAACATAAGGAAAAACAACATTGAACATGGGAGAATACTTATTTGTATTTCACTTTACACAAGAATCCTGTAAAATATCTAATCTTTATTCCTTGATCCAACAGGCCAACCCAATCATTGATACACTAGAATTTTGATTTGAGAGAAAAGTCTATAGAAATGTCTTGGAATCCACACCACATACTTTGAAATATGAAGTATATATACAAAAATATTTACGAAATGTCTCAAAACAACTTGATACTTAATCTAGGGAATAAAAATAGCTTCTTGTTAGGATATTCCGACATATAGGAAATAGTTAAGTATAACTTGGTCTAGTACAGAGTTAGGTAAAGTGTGTTTCTTTACTATGTACATTTTGTAACTTACAATCCGACGGTCACGATATGTAGTGATCCGACGGTTCATTCTCTCCTCGGTATTACTGAAACTTGATCCGTGGCTTAACACCCGATTGGTCCATGATCTCTATTTAAAGAGCATGGAGGGTCATTTGTAGGTTAACCTTCCATGAGAGAAGCTTATGTAATTTTTCATTCTTTTATTAATAAATTGCCTGAAGTGGCCGTGTTGGTCAGGCCGTGGACTGTTTCCCTCTTTGAGGGTTTTAACCACATCAAAATACTGGTGTATTGATCTGTGATCTGTGTGTGAGCGGTGTCCTTTGGTGTTCTTTCTAAGGAACTTACCCTGTAAATTCCTACATGGTATCAAAGCTATTTGAGGACCGCGTCCATTGGTGATCCAAATCTAAAGCCGGTAGAACTGCATCCAACTTTCGTTTCCTAGATCTACTATTTATGACTACTTTCGGGCCGAGATGACTGCTCTATTGTGTTGGGAGCATCTGTTCTAGTGAGAAACCCCTTTCGTTTCATGCGAAAAGGTTTCCAGTAGCCCTAGCTACGTCATTTTTAAGATCTGGAGGTATACAGTGTTTATTTGTAGTTTACAGTTATTTTCTCTCTGTTTATTTCGGTTTCGGTTTATTTAGCCTTTTTTATTACCAGATCTATACCTTTCATTTCTGCATATGCTCTTTGCCCCACGACTCTGTGCGATCTGGGCAAATCAGAAACAGAAAGGAAGGATTTTTCTCATGCGTATGCTCTTTTCCGCTGCGCCTTAGTGTGATCTTGGAAAATCAGAAACATTGAGGAAAATATTTAGTTTTCGGCTAAAGCTAACTTCGAGCCGCAAGGTTCATTTTTTGTATGTCCGTGTTGCGTTTTGTGTTTTTTGTTTTGTAGGGAAAAAGAGCTTTCTCAAAGAAAGCACGCAACCCAAAGCTTCAACCTCTCCCTCTCTCTCTCTCTCTCTTCAGAAAGCCATAAATTCTTCATCCAAAAGCCGTTTTCAGAGCCGTTTTTTTTAACCAGCCTAATTTTTCGAGATCTTGCCATTGGAACACTTATTTTCAACATCTATAGCTTCAGTTTCTATTAAAATGGAATGTCCATGCCAAGTTATTCTTGACAGCACCAACTACTTCCAATGGTGGTCCTACATTGTGGATTTACTTAGAAGTAAAGGTCTCTACAGAATAGCCTCAGGCCAAGAAACCAAACCGAAAGATGAAGATAAGGCAGCTAAACGGGAAAATAGGCAAGATCAAGCACGTGGGTTGATAGGGATGTCTATTTCTCTAGATCTTAGATTTCATATTGCAGAACTTAATACTCCTGAGGAAGCAATGAAACAGATCACTAAAGTTTTTGGAATTAAAAATGAACTTAAAGCCCATCAACTTGAAAATGAGTTGCTTACATTGGACCCCAATAATTTTTCTTGCATTGAAGATTTTTTATCCAAGTTCAAGACCCTTAGACTTCTCCTGGAAGGTGTTAAGGTTAAGAAAGAAGATAGTAGCCTTATCTATTCCATTCTTACTAAGTTGGGACCAGCCTATTTTGTGTTTGTTTCCACCTTCCTTTCTACAAGAGAAGCCTTCATTTCTCAAGGACAAGCCTACAAGTCCCCTTCCTTTGATTCCTTTTGTGATTTTTTAATAAGAGAACAAGAAAAACTCTTACACCTTGGTCTTCTTAATCTTGGAAACTCTTCTAAGAAAGCGTTCGCTGCCCAACAACAACCAAATTCAAAGAATCCTAAGAAGTTGTATCCTAAAAGGAATGGTCCTAAACCAAACAAGGGTCCTAAGTAATTTCAGCCTCAAAATGAAAAATCATTTCAACAAAATGATAAGACAAATAAAAACAAAGGGAAGAAGACTGATAGACATTGCAACTTTTGTAATCGAGATGGCCACTTAGAATCCAAATGATTTAAGAAGATGGAAGCCTTGGAAGCAGCAATGAAGAAGCATAACATCCATTTGGAGCACTCTTCAACTTCAACTTCATCTTCAGGAATAACACTTTCTGCATGTGGTTGTCAAGCATCTCGGTCTGGCTATGCACTAAATGTATCTTCTTCTTTTCATTCTCATGAGTGGCTCATTGATTCTGGAGCTTCTTATCACATGGCCAAAAACAAAGCCATGTTTTCTTCCTTAAATGATTGTAACACCAAAAATATATATGTTGGTGATGATAGATCTCTTAGTGTTGTAGGGACTAGAACTGTTCATATAGACAATGGTCAATTTAATGATGTATTATGTGTTCCAACCTTATCCTGCAACCTTCTATCTGTATATCAGATAACTCATTCAGGTGAAGGTAAAATCATTGAATTTTCACCTCACGATGTTGTAATTAAGGACCTAAGAGATCCTAGACAGATTTTAGCTACTGGCATTGCTGATGATTCTACAAGGTTGTATAAGTTTCACAACTTTGGGTCATCAAATCTTCCCTCGGTATTTGTTGCTCATAATGATGAAGTGAGCAAACTTTGGCATGAGCGATTTGGTCACTTAAACTATCGCTCTCTTTAGAATCTATGTAAAGAAAATATGGTGACATGTCTTCCAATGGTATCTTGCAGAGATGGTGTTTGTTCCGGATGTGTAATCGGAAAACATCATCGGGACAATTTTGAAAAACGTGCCTCTTGGCACGCCTCAACCCCTTTACAGCTTGTGCATAGTGATTTATGTGGTCCACTTCCAGTTGTTTCATTCTCTGGCTACAAGTATTTCTTACCTTTCATTGATGATTTCTCCGGACGCACTTGGGTATACTTGTTAAAACTCAAGAGTGAAGTATTTAACATGTTCTTTGCCTTTAAGGCCTTTGTTGAAAAACAATCTGGACATCAAATTCTTAAGCTAAGATCTGATAATGGCGGAGAATGTGTTAACAAAAAATTTATCAACTTTTGCACTGAGAATGGAATTAAAATGCAACATACTGTCCCATATACTCCACAACAAAATGGTGTAGCTAAAAGGAAGAATCGCACCTTAAAGGAAATGGCTAATTTTATGCTTCAATCTAAGAGACTTAGTCTTAATTATTGGGCAGAAGCAATTAACTGTGCAAATTACATAATAAATCGCACTCCTACTAAGGTTTTAAAGAATACCACTCCAGAAGAAGCATGGAGCTCAATTAAACCAGATGTAAGTCACTTTCGTGTTTTTGGAAGTGAAGCATGGGTCCATATTCCAGATGAGAAACATAAAGCTTTAGAACCTAAGAGTGAAAAATGTATTTTTGTTGGATATTATGAAGATGTCAAAGGATATAGACTTATTCCACTTAAGTCCAAGAATGTCATCATTAGAAGAGATGTAAATTTTGCTGAAAAATATATCGGCCTACGAGCCTAGTTCGGCGGATGTGCCACCTCTTCCTATCTCTTCTACTTTTGAAAATAATTCTTCTTCAGATGATGAAAGCGAGGATGACAATCCTCCCCCACCTTCTCAGGATCCTCCTTCAGCTTCTCAACTTCCAAAATGGGTCCGTGCTACTTGGGATGCAGCAGGTGATCTTGCCGGTGATCCTATAGATCAGCGACATACACGTTCTCAGTTCGATAGAGCCTCTTCTTTACTGGCTCAAGCTTCAGTGAATTATGATCCTGAAACCTTTGCAGAAGCTTCAAGCCATCCAGATTGGGAAGCAGCTATGAATGAAGAATATCATTCATTATTGGCAAATGATACATGGGATCTTGTTCCTATACCAAAGAGACGAAAACTTGTTAGATGCAAATGGGTTTATAGAACCAAGTATGGACCAGATGGGAAAGTTGATAAACATAAAGCTCGTCTTGTTGCTAAGGGTTTTTCACAAGTTGAAGGCATTGACTATACTGAAACCTTCTCCCCTTTTGCCAAAATGAACTCTATCCGCCTTGTTCTTTCCCTTGCTACCTCTTTAAAATGGGAAGTCCATCAGATGGATGTTAAGTCCGCCTTCTTGCATGGGGACTTGCATGAAGCAATCTATATGGAACAACCTATTGGCTTTATACAAACAGACTCTAGTCTTGTATGTCAGCTTAAGAAATCCCTTTATGGTCTCAAGCAAGCTCCTCGGGCTTGGTATGCCAAAATGGATAGCTTTCTTTTAGAATCTAGCTTTTCTAGGTGTCATTCTAACAATACTGTCTACACCAAGAAAGTGGGCAAGTCTCTTATCATTCTTGTTCTTTATGTTGATGATCTTGTCCTCACTGGTAGTGATCCCAACCTTATCAACCATGTGAAGTCCGGCCTTAAAAAGAAGTTTGAAATGACAGACTTAGGACACTTACATTATTTTCTTGGTCTTCAAGTCTTGCAATCTAGGGAAGGTATTTCCATTTCCCAGTCCAAGTATGCCTGTGATATTCTACACCATTTTCACATGGAAGACTATAAGCCAACCCCTTCTCCCTTTCAGTCTGGAGTCAAACTTTCAGTCACTTGTACTTCTCTTGAAGTTGATGCTACCTTATACCGTCAACTTGTAGGAAAAATTTTGTATCTAACCCATACTCATCCTGACCTTTCCTTTGTTGTTGGCCTTGTTGCTCGGTTTATGCAAAACCCACATGAAATTCATTGGAAATCAGCTAAAAGAATACTTCGTTATGTTCGAGGTACAGTTCATTTTGGGATTCATTACAGTGCCTAAGCATCTCCTCTATTGGTTGGTTTCACTGATTCCGATTGGGTTGGTGACCCTGATGATCGGAAGTCTACTGCAGGTTATGTGTTCACTGTTGGTTTAGGACCTATTACATGGGCTTGCAAGAAACAAGGTGCCATTTCTCTTTCTTTAGCAGAAGTAGAGTATCGTGGTGTCGTAGAAGCCAGTAAGGAAGCCTTGTGGCTTCGTCAGATCTTGTCAGAGTTTGGCTTTCAGCAGCAGCATCCGACTACACTTTGGTGTGATAATCAAAGTGCCATTCAACTATGCAAAGATCCAGTCCAACATCAGCGCAGCAAACACATTGAACTGCACATGCACTTCATCAAAAAGCTCATTCACGACCATGTTCTTGAAGTGCAATATTGTTCAACAGATGATCAAGTTGCAGACATCTTTACAAAGGCTCTCACAGAGGCAAAGTTTACTAAACTTCGATTTATGGTTGGAGTTCAGGAAGTTGTCACTAAGGGGGGATAGGATCTAGTGACTCCTTCCTTCTCCTATTGTGTCATATTTGTAAATCCTTCAATCCTATCCCAAGTTGTTCTTAAGGGGGGATGTTAGGATATTCCGACACATAGGAAATAGTTAAGTATAACTTGGTCTAGTATAGAGTTAGGTAAAGTGTGTTTCTTTACTATGTACATTTTGTAACTTACAATCCAACGGTCACGATATGTAGTGATCCGACGGTTCATTCTCTCCTCGGTATTACCGACACTTGATCCGTGGCTTAGCACCCGATTGGTCCATGATCTCTATTTAAAGAGCATGGAGGGTCATTTGTAGGTTAATCATCCATGAGAGAAGCTTATGTAAATTTTCATTATTTTATTAATAAATTGCCTGAAGTGGCCGCGTTGGCTCAGGCCGTGGACTGTTTCCCTCTTTGAGGGTTTTAAACACGTCAAAATACTGGTGTATTGATCTATGATCTATGTGTGAGCGGTGTCCTTTGGTGTTCTATCTGGGGAACTTACCCTGTAAATTCCTACACTTCTTGCATGAAGATAGAGACAGATGTTGAATTGCTTCATGGTGTATCTTTTATTGTGGTGTTGTTGGCTGTTTCAGTTGAGTTGGAGACCTTTTAAGCTGGGTGATATTTGTAGCATTTATATGCTGGAATCTTCTTTACTTTCATCTTTCAACTGATACTCTTTGAACCTGTTGCTCTGCTTTTACCTATTTTCACTGGTTGCCTTCATTTACTGTGCAGTAACTTTCTGATGTAAACTTATTACAGTAAATCTGTCATTTTTTCCCACCATTCTGCGTCAGGTAATTTTACATTCACCATCCTTCTGTAGATTTCATCTGCCTATGTGTACTTTACAAAATTTGGCTTAGTGAAGAACAAATGTTTCACCTCATCCTCTACAAAAAACAAGTTCTCCAATGTGTCATATAACACTTTGCCTGTTGGCAGGGCTTTAATGGCTGAAGAACTTGCTTATTCCTTAGCCAATTTTCTCAGTCTATCTACACAGTCCAGTTGGGTCATGAGTTTTTCATTGATGACCATAGGACTGGGAAGACCCTTCTCCCTCAAAATCTGAAACTTAGCCATGAACCTATCTATGGCTACCTACATGTTATGGCACTTCTCTTCTAATTTAAGCATAAGGTTTCTTTTGGAAAGAACCTTCTAATCTCTAGAATGGCCTCAGTCCTATCTTCTATGTTAAGCTCATGGAGCTCATATATGTTCTTGCTGTTTAGGAAGTGGATGAGTCGATTTGCATCCTCTGGTTTATCCCCCAGTTCTTCCTTTACCTTTTAGATAGCTTCAATAGCTATCTTTACTAATTCTATCTGCTCAAAGATTACTTGGATTGATGGCCAAATATCATTGACAGAGTCAATGATATTGGCCCACAACATCTCTTTGGTTTTTCCAAGTGGTTTTTGTAGTGTTAAATCCTTCTCCAGGATTTTGATCCTCTCATCCATTCTCTGGGCCTTCTGTTTTTCTTCTTTCTGATTAAGTTGGGCAAGTTTGCAGTCAATTTCCAAACTTGCCACCTTCTCCTTTAATCTTTTCAACTCTGTAGCCTGGAGAGACATATATTCCATGGTTTTGACAAGTTATGTTGCTTTATCTGCTGGTGCTCCTGCTACTGCTGTAGGCTCTCTGTAGGCTAGAAAGCTAATTGGGTGCTCTGCGGCGTCTTTGGAGTGCAATTGGACGTGGGTTGATGTCTTTGATGTTCGCAGATTACATGCATGCATGCATAGGTTTACAGTTGAAATTTCAGAGAAAACGAATGATTTGGGGCTTTTTGGCTTTATGCACGAAAAGTCAGTTTTGGCGGGTACGGGGCGAACAGTGGTCATTTTGTCATGTAGCAGGCGGGCGGTAAATAGTTTCTATCGCACCGCTTTTGGGGGCTCAGTGGTATTTAGGAGGGGTCGCCTAATTCCATTCAGCAGCTAACACGTAGCATCGGGGGCTGGTGGAAAAACCACTTTTTCGGGCGGGTAAGGGATGGACGTCGAGTTGGCCCAATATGGATGAGAGCCATCAGATGAGGAGGGAGACAATCTCATAGTGATCGAACAGGGAAACTACATGGAGACTAGCGTGGGGGCCAAAGGGAACTTAATTACAGTGGTTTTGAGGATTAATGATGGCTTTGAAGAGTGATTAGGCCATTGGGGTGATTAACATAGTTTTACTTAACGTAATCATGAATCGATTAGTTAATGAACTTTGTCGGGGTTTGGGTGAAATTCATAGTTTTATAGTTAAAACTAGGTCCAGGGATATTAATGTAAGGGATTTAATATATACATACGGGAAAGAGTATTAATGGGAATTAATATAATAAAATTAGTAATTAATAAGAAAAGATGAGCAGAAAAGGGAAAAATCATTAATTAAATGCTCTTTTTGTGAATTTGACGTTTTTCACATATTAACATTAATACTTCAGGTAAAGTGTTTTGGTGGGTTTTTTAATATGAAAATGCTTTATGTGGGGGGGAAATGCTTTTCCTAGGCAAAAGTGTTTTAACCTTAGGAAAGGAATATTATTTAGGAAAATGAATGAACTGAAGGGGGGGATAAATTTTTATGAGGGCAATTTAGTACTTGATATCCATAAATAATTGAGCCGAGGGTCCGGTCCCTCCAAAAGTTAGAGAAATGCTCTGAGCCTCTTTGAATTAAAGGTTTAAGTACTTTGAACTTTATTTATGGGAAATTAGTTAAGTAAAAGGTGAAATGAATGGGGGAAATTAATTAATTGACTTTGAAATCCAGTTGTCTGCTTGATTTTCCATTCATATCCGGAACTTTTATGATGAGAATGATAAATATGCTTTTTGTCTAACCAATCATCATACTTCTTCAACCTTTCTCCTACTTACCCATCTACTTTTCCTACCATTTTTACTTCACTTTATCAGGGTGCATTTGAGCTAGCAAACCCTTATCAAATATTTTTCTTTTTCTATACAATAGTAAGCTAACTAAATCTAACCTTATTACATCCATGGGCTCAGATTAAACAGTTGAGCTCCTTTTATTTACTCTACCTATCTAATTATCTACCAAGGTTACACTGTTTGGCCAGATTTTTATTCTCTATCTATAGACATGAAATTGAAAACATGAAATAGCCAAGCTTAAACATTTTGACTATCATGGATTGTGACAAGGATCCCAACCTACACACAATATTTTATTATGCATCAAAATAAATAGGAGTGGCATTTTGGCTTGCTCACTTTCATGGTCTTTTTTCTTTTCTTGGGGTTCATATTTTTTCATCTTTTTTTACCTTTTTTATTCTTTTTGTCCATTGATTATTATTTTAGGACATACCCTCTTTATATTTTTTAATTTTTTGAATATGGAAAACATTTGCAAAAGCAAAGATATGTACAATATTACAAGGTCTAATCTCAGTCATTCAAAATTATGACTCCTATTGGTATAGGAACCTAACATACCCAATGAATACTGTGTGTTGTTACCTCACTTCCTTAGCCCTTCTCTTGACTTTGTTTTTATGTTGTTCCTTCAATGTTATTCTATGATTCTAGTTTTCTTCATGGTTCTGGTCATTCACTGTTATATATTCCTCCTTAACTCTCTCCCGAGCTTGACTCTGCGTATTACTTAACCACTGTCACTCCCAAAATTTACCTTGATCCTTCAATCAGATTCAACGACACGATCTTTCATCCTCACTTCTTCTGTATTCTGCCCAAACTCCACCTGCATACATATACAATGCAGAACCTCTAATTCACACACAGATTACAATTAAATTTCTCCATACACACACATACACTCAGAATTGAGTTGTTTGTATTAATAAACAAATATTTACATAGTGAATTCCTTCTCAGCCTAATCTTCTATATTAGTGGCCTTTCTTCTCCTGTCCGTAGGCTTATAATCTAACTGAATGACTACCTGACTCACTAACTACTTCTCTAACTACTGACTCTCTATGCCTTTTAGGGTTACATTTATACAAAAGGTTCTGTTGAACTAATTCTAGTTCATATCCTTAATCTGCTGAACTAAATCATGAATATCCTCTAAGTCCACTTTTAACTCTATTTAATCCCTAAGAATCCTCTCTAGTTCCTCGAATCATGAGATCAATAAGAGTTACAATTGATTTCCAACTCTCCCAATTCCCACTAATCACTCATGTTCTCCTACATTTGAGAGCATTTACAAATATCCTCACAATATCTAATTAATTCATATTCTAATCACTCAAAACATTAATAGGAATCCAACTTCCTTGAAAACACAAGACCCCCTAAGTCAACTAAAACATAATGAAATTGTTGAGCTGTATGCTCCTGCATCACATCGAGAAACAAAAAAGACTAGAATAGGGGCAAGCCATGAATGAGAGAGTGAATTGGGAACACAAAAGAGTTAATGTCCTCATTGGTAGGCTCCAATGTCAAATAAGTTTCAGGGAGAGAGTACCACAACTCACATAGATCTACCAAAATATTAGGTAGGTTTAGTTGTGAGGCTACCTTGATGACGGTGAGATGGAACATCAGCAAGGAGTGACATGCACTCTGTGTATGACCGAAAGATGGGGGAGTGCAGTGGGATGCCAAAAAAATCAACCAGTTCCTTTTCTATGACTGGGATACAATGAAAATTCACTTGAGTGGATGAATTAAACATATATACATTTTTAAAAATGTGACACAATTTTAACTGTGGAGATTCACCTCCCTACTGTGGAGATTAACCTCTCTACTGTGGGATGAAAAAGTTGCGATCTACTCCCAGGCTTATGAAAATCAGAAGCGAGGTGACTGTGCTCTGCAACACTCAAAAGGGTTGTTTGGTGAAAATATATTCTAGGGAGGTGGAAGTGAGTGGAAGCCGAAGGATTCAATCACCTCCTGGGTTGACTAAGAGTCTCATTTCTTCAATTTTAACACCCACACTTGCGATTAGTTTGAGAAATGTTGACACTCCACTCAAGTTGTGAGGAAAAACACTAAGAAAGTCGGTTGCGCCAGGCTGATTTGCAACAATGGCGATACTTTCCTAACGTGAAACTACAATCCCCCTGGCAATTATGTTGGTGAAAAGACATATTAAAGAGACTCATTGTAATGGATCATTTTTTACTAATGCAATCGATCTTGTCATGTTATCTTCATGTTTTGGTTATAGCCTGTGTTTTGTGTTTAACATATCCGAGCTCCCCATAATTTCCATATTTGAAATTATATTTTTACTCTTGGTACCATCAGCAGCTATCAAATTTCTCAATTTTTTGTTTTACTTAAGCCTCTTGGGGTTTGGAAAATCACAGACTAGGTGGATTATAAATCTAAGGGCCTCAAAACAACTCCGAAAGTTTAGGACCCAAAAATTTGCCAAAAATAGTAAATTGTGCTACAATTAAGGAAACTAAAAAACTGAAAGAAACAATGGTGAGGGTCCAAGTGGAATAGGTGGGTGGCCACTAATATCCACCTGGATCAAACAAGGAGTTCCAGTGGTTTGGAAAGGGGTGGACCATTTGTAGAAGATTTGGATGTAAGCACAACAAAGGACCTTGGGGAGCCTATCCTTGTTCACACTATTAGAGACCATTTCAATAACATCATTCAACAACATCTTGAGAAAAAATTTAGTTGTTGCATAAGCTCAAATACTACATGGGTTGATCAAACATAATAAACTAAAACATGCCACAAAGCTTTTGGTTGTTCAAGACACTACAAGCAAGAAGAAAAATTTGAATGTCACTGAAAATATATCAAAGGAATTCACTATGTTTGGAAAATCAAGAAAACCTGATGTTTGAGTTGCATGTAGGGAAACTACAACTGCGATTGTTGCACCAAGTACATCAAGACAACAAAAGTTTGCAACAATGTCAAAAGTTATCGAGAAAAACATTACACAAGCATACAAAATTTAGGGTTCGAGTGAATGAAAATGATGAATATGGTTGTTGGCATCTTATCACTAGGAAACCATACCAAGATAGGCTTACAGTAGGAATCAGATCATTTGTAGTAGAGTTTTGGGGGAGTCATTCCCATGCTATTCCAGATAGAAATCATGTCGCACGAAATCACATAGCTAAAGGTGAGCATGTGGAACACTCTAAGAACATTGTATAAATGACAGAAGTTGCATTGTTCAAGGAATTTACGGAAAGTAATCACCATGTGAAGATATCCATAAGGATGTTTCATAAATTGAAGCCATGGTTTATCAGGCCTAATACAATCCATGACACATGTTTTCGTCAATATCATGTTGAATTTCAACTTCATTATGACACTTTCTAGAAATTTTACAAGAAGAAATGTCACAAACCCTCCTCCTCCTACAGTGAATGATTTTTTTTCATCAATATTGTGTAGAAGGGAGCTAGAAAAGTTGTATTACAAGAAAGAATGTATAGGTGGGAGAGGATGCACTAAATGTGGTGATTTGGAATTATTCCATTGGAACTTTTTTATTGATCCCAACCAGTTCGAGATGTTAGATGTCACCATCATATGGAAGAATTATGAGTATTCCTTAGTAAATCAACCATGTTCTTCAAGTCTAGTGCCTAAGAGGATCAACTATGTTGAGGATGAGATTCCTATTTCACAATTCATTGGGGTGTTTCAAAATGAGATCTATAAATATATCAAACACCTACATAGGTCCAGGTCACAAGAGTTTGAAGTTAAGCATTCTCGGGAAGTATTTCATCCAAGAACAATCTTATATATGGTGGACTTTGCTGAGAATTGCACATTTTCTCCTCACACAAAAATACAGAGTGAGTATTATCACTCAAACCAAGTGTCCATATTCGTACATGTTCTGTAAAAACATGCAAAATTGAACCTTGATGGTAGGGATAGCACCGACAAGTCACGTGATTTGATTAAGTAGTATCAATTTTATATCATTGATGAATGTGAGCATGTCATATTGGTTGTGCAACATTGATTTAACTTGATTCATGAATCATTAAAAAAAATGGAATATCATTCAGGAAGCATTGGATATGGTCAAATGATTGTGCAAGGCAGTTCAGGTGAGCACACACTTTTTATTGGTTCAGTCGACTACACAAGAAGACAAAAAATCAACATACTTGAAGCTAAATTGAAATATGACATGGAAATAGTGAGCATGATGGTGTAGATGCTTGTGTGAAGCGAGCCCTTAGGAGGTACTAAATGAGTCATGATGCAAATCAACACAAATCATCACTAGAGATGGTCAATTGATGTAGATCCCATTTAGGACATGAAGGGCATGGATCCATAAGGCCTATGCATAGTTTCTTCTAGAATGTTGAACTTGGAAATGTGAATATATCCATTCCTTAGTATTGCAATACTATATAAGGAACAAGGGAATTACACTCAGTTCCGAGCAAGTACATGAGGGAAATATTTTCCATGCAGAAAATAAAACTCACATGATTTTGTAAGTTTTGCATTGGTGTTGATGGATGTAGACTTGATCACTATGAAAAACATGGGTACATGAAAGGATGAAAATATGTCCCTGTTGATCCAAAGGTACCTCATCCAAATCTGACATGGCAAGAGATGCACAATGAATATGCCATTGTTTCACTTGATCATGATCAAGTCTCTGATTTTATAAGGTAAGGTATGTGGCCTATTTATCATTAACAATTTCATCTACAAATTGAAATCTCTATCGTATTTAACTAACACATATTTTGTATTTTGGTTGTAGGTGATGTTTTTGTTGTCACTGCCCCTATAGAAAATGAGGAGAATGTGGCCTACTATTTGATTCGATGCACACATGTGAAAAGTAGGTTGGTGAGACCATATCAAGATGGACAATTCATATACCAAATTGGTGACATGGTTGTGATGGGACATTTTTAAAAAAATGTTAAAAAACATATTGATCACATCAATTATAGATATTTTATGCCCAAATATATATCTTGTTAATATAGTCATCTAGTCACAACATCTTGGATCAATCTCATAGAAATAAAAACAAATAAAGGTGAACCAAGGAGATGGAAGATGATAGAATCAGACCATGAACATATTATGGAGACTTACATTCCTATGAGCCATTAGCCAGATGAGTAGATGATGTAAATGGAAAGCCCTGAAGCTGAGTCGATGGAAGTCAAGTGTAATATAATCTAGTATAAGAGATCTCAAATGTATGATTTTTGTAATATATAAATGTGACAGTTGAATACTCTTGTAATTTTTTAATTTTTAATAGAGAAATTTTTCCCTCTTATCTAGGATGGATTCATAATGGTGTACATATATGTTATATAAGCTTTAATTTCCTTAAGGTGCTTAAGTTTCTAAAGTACACCAAATTTCAAGGAGCTTTTGTCTTTAGGGATAAGATCCTTGTTAATATGGTATCTCAGTGACAAATTGCAACCATGGGAAAATATTCCTCTTTTTGAGAGGACCAATTTTGACTATTGAAGCACTCAATTTGGATAAGGTAAAGTGTATTTTTGAATGAAATCCCACATGTGCATATTTGATTATGTAGACCCTAAAGAAAATTGGACACCCTTGGAAGGATATAAATACAAGTGACCTCAACCTCATTTGGACATCATCCTGGATCATTCTTCTATTCTCTTTCTTGGTTTTGGATCACACAGCTATGAGGCAAGTTCGCAAAGATTGGTTCGCTCAGGTCTGAAATTACAAGGTCCAAAGCTTGCATGTGTGTTCTAGGGTTTTGGTTCTTAGCCGTAGGCATGACACAAACAATTTTTGGTCACAACCACATGCATGCAGGCCTATGCATGTCATTGGAGGATTTTAGCTGCACACACAACTCTCTCTCCATGCAGTTGGGACCTAGGGTTTGATTTTTCAGTTGATTACAAATTTCGCTCATTGACCATAGGGTTCGGCAGTTGATCAAAGATAGTGAGAATTGATTACGGGCTCCTAAATTAGGGTTTTGAGTATTAGCATTGCTAGGTTCATTTCATGAACATTGTTTGGTTGATGTTGCTGGATAGTTGTATGGATAAAGATATGGATCATGGTACTCTCTTTTGTTGAATTATTCAATGACAATATAATAAGAAGAAGATGGTTTTCCCCATAGTGGGTTTTTCCTTGGTCTCCGACCAATCCTGGTGTCTCTATGTGTGAATGCTTTTCTTCTATTGTTCCTTTATGTTTTTCTACATTGATGATGATATTGTTCTTTCTATATAGTTGTATATGTTGTTGATGTAAATATAAATAATGTTATGATACTATGGGGTGAATTTAATATGGAAATAATGAAATGTAATTATCAAAGCAAAGAACAATATAACCCTAACAAAAAAGTTAACATGGTATCAAAGTTAGGTTAAAGAAAAGTCATTGAAGATCACCCCTATGAAGACACTCTTGATGGATGCAAGAGAAGATGGAGGAGACCTAAAATAATACTAGGGTTTGAAGGAAACTATAGGAAATTTGGTTATTAGATTTTGATGGACATTATGTGGTTAGGGTTTGGGAGAAACCCTAGTTTATGGCAAAGATTTGATATATGCAATATAGAAACTCTAGCATGATCAATGTGAAGATATTCGAAGCACTTGTGACAGATTTGATGAATCCATGGTTGGGATAATCTTTATTAGGCTTAGTTACTAGTGGAGTTAGTTGAAATAGTGAAGGCAACATTTTCATATGGATAATGGACAGTGATTGTCGCACGGAATAAGTCGATCTTGCGGACAAGATAGACCTTCCTAGAATCTAAAGAAGACCTAACGACAAGCAAACCAACCAGACACTATCTTTCTCTAAATATGCTTCAATAAACAATAGCAAACGAGTGTTTTTAGGGCCTACCTTTGGTCCAACGCAAGCTTGTGGATGCCCTCGCTCCTTTGATCCAAATGAGCTCCTTTTCGCAAATCTGCAAACACAAACAAGGCAAACAAATTAAATAGCACCTGAAAAACCAATTGCATAAAACATATTTAACATGAAAGTCAAGGAGTCCATGAAACAAATAACATAAGATACTTGTTGAGAAAAATGAGTTTGATTGTATTAATTCAAAATAAGAAGAACCTTACAGCCTTTGCCTTGACGTTGTACAAGCTCCTCCCAGGGTCCAACAAGATGTCTTCTCTACTTTGACAAGTTTCACTCACTCTCCAATAGAACCAAGAGGTATGTGATCTCTCCTCTCAAGCTCAACCAAAGAGTCTTAATTTCACCAGCATTTACCCTCAAAATGTTCAGCTTCTAACCTCCCTAGTCCTCACCCCAATGCCTGTATTTATAGTGCAATGGAGGGAAGTTACTAGGTCCTCCTTAAAAGGGATAAAGCCCTCCTTCAAAGGGATAGCTCCTTTAGTCAAGGGATTAGCTCCTTCTCTTTTGGGATGCATGAACCACCTCAGAGCAAACAATCCACGTCAAAATTCCTTCTAGAAAACTCTAGAATTAACCCAAAGTGAGTTTTTTAAGATAAAACTTGTGCCTTTTGACTTTCACAGGGGTCCGCACCTACACCGTTAGGAACAGAGCGGGTAGGTACGCAGTTTTTGTACACAGAAGGTGCGGGACCGCAGGTGACCATGAGAGAAAGTGCAGAACCAGAGTTACATTGATATTTAATGTCTTTCTCCCACTTCTAAAGCTTGATTTGAAGAGCGGAGGTCTTAGACTTGCTTAGGAGGACAGTACAAGTGATGATAGACCCATACTGACTACAAATAATCATGGTGACGATATTCTTGTGTAACAATGATGGCTCTTAAAGACTAATTCAAGAGGGAAATTATCACCTCTCATTGAACATAAGTACTTTTTGATTTATGGTGCTCCTTAATGTTTTTACATTTGTTTAGATATGATTGTTGTTTTGATTATTACTTACAGTTCATGCATGTATATCCTTCTTGACAATAATGTCTAGTGCAGGAAGATAAGAAATAGTGTTGGAAAAGGAAAAGAGGCACTTGATTAAAAGTTGACAAAGTGCTACAGCTGCCTACGTAAAATAAGAAGGTGCACAGGTATTTGAACACTCAAGACATGTATGGTGCTTTATTTCAATATTATAGTTGCAATATAGGATGGAAAGGTAAGCCCTAAGGTATGATGGGAATGTCACCTTCACAAATGGTTCATGCATATGAAACTTTGACTCATGGTACTTACTCATGATGGGATGGTTCACTTGGTTGTGAACAAGTATCTTACCTTTTAAACATGATGAAATTCTTAATTCTATTGATATATTGGTATACTTGATGTTTGGATAATATCTATCATTTTGGATACCTTGATCCCATAAATAATGCTAGCACCTTGATTCTAATACATGGTAACTTGATACTATTGATAATGTTTGTGATAAGCATGGTGACCTAAATGATGAAAGTATGACAATAAAATTGATATACATGATCTTCTTGTTATCCTTGGTTAGGTTTTGATAAAATTAGTAATTATGTCATATGGTAAAATTTGGATGAACTGACTTGATGGACTAAGCTATGTAAGTAATAATGTGTTCATGATCTTTGAAGTATGATGAATCACCCTTTTCCTTCCCAGATCATAAGACTCTAACTCTTGATAAAAGTTTGATGTCAAGTTCATATATGGTAATGAAGTAGTTGATGCTGACATGTTATGAATTTGATGGATATATGTTTTAGAACCCAATATAGCTTGATTTTATTATCTAGTTGTTCTGTTGATGCATGACAAGTATTGTGATAGATAGGTTGATGTATTGAATGATGATGATTAAAGTGGTTTCCCTTTTAGAGGTAGAATCTCTTTATAAGATCCCTTCTCCTATTGTCATTTAAATTAGATGTATAGGAGATTCGTCATTGTTGAAGTGTATTTTCTAGACATAAATAAACAAATATATGATATTGTTTGTTTGCAAGAAGTTCTAGTATAAAAAGAGAAAAATTTCCTTAGTTTAAGCCTCAATTTCATGGAAGCAAGCTTGAGGGTGCAGTGGTAGCCTCTTAACCACATGGAAGAAATCCTATGGGTGTGGTTATTCCTGTAGGTAAAAAAACTAAATCCTTATGCATAAAATCTAGTTTTCTCTAGTAGTATGACAATACTTTAGATATGGAGCAGACATCAGTGTAACAACCCTCTTAAAAAATCCATGTGAAAATTAATAAAGGAAAAATAAGACCTTGATCATGGGACATGGTTTCGAAGTTGAATGTTGGGCATAAAATAGTGACGGGGATCACTTGTGATTAATTAATGGCTATGGAATTTGGAAAATGAAATGGGTAAGGCTTTGGAAAGGCAAAATGGAATTTATTGGCATTTATTTATTAAAATAATGAAAATTAGGAGAAAAGGAAGGTGAAAGGTCACATGTTGCATGTGAGGAGGAAAATGAAGGAAAATAATGGAAACTTGAAGAAAATAGAGGCTTCATTAATAAGAAGGCTTCTAAGGATCAGTTCATGGATTTTCATCAGTTCAGTTTTGGAGCTCTATTTCTCTCTTTCTCTCATACTCTTGGACACTTAGTTTGACCATGAGGTGGAATCACTTGTTGAGGGTTGAGGTGGTTTGGCCTCTTGAAGCTCTGCATGGTTTTGATTGATTTGTTTTATGATATCCCCCATTCATGCTTGGAATATGGCATGGGGGTGACTAGTTGAAAGTAAGATTTGGTTCAGCCTAGTCTATGGTCGGGTGGTTCGTGGAAGTCCCATACTTGGTCGGCTTATGCAATCATCAATAAGAGCTCTCTTTCTCCCTAGTATTTTATGGGTAAATATACTTGTTTACATGGGTCTTATATGATTGTTATATCCTTGATATTTATTTTGGTTATATGTTGGTTATGAATGAGTTTTATGATAGTGAAAATGTATGGCTCTCTTAGTGTTTTGGTTAATCACTGAATGTACAATGAATATATGGCTTAATAGATGATAATGTAGTTATTGTGATGAGGCATCAATGCTTCTTAGTGATTCTCAGATGAGTATGAGACGCCTATGCTCAAATCTATGGTTTAAACATGTAGAACACATATTTGTGACATGTTTGATAAAATGCTTGTCATGGCTAGTAGGGGTCTAGTCAAGTCCTTGTTCAAGTATTTGCATCTGTATCATTGTTTCAATGTTGTTTTTTATTTCTAAAAGTTTTATGGAGTTCTAGGCAGTAGCCTAAGTGCTAGCCCTGAAATAGTGGCACAAAATTCGGAGTCACTGGCACATAACTACCTAGAAAAGACCTCATTCGCATGCATGCCTTGCTGTGGGAGAGACTGGAGGGTCCTAGTAGCATGCATGCATGCCAAGGGAGCGACTGAGGCTTTAATGCAGAAAAATGAAATTTTTTCTTAGGGTCTAGTCACTTGGATGGGATGGATAGATCATGGGGATTCTGTTCCAGGTGTAGAAGGTCAGGTTGTTTGTGTTTCATCGGTTCCACTTCGCTAACTGGTACATATGGAGTTGAACCATATCATAGCAACTCTTTGTCACATGTTTACCCTGGTTGGTTGGTTACTTGGGTAGATGTGGAAGGAGGTTGTTATGCAGACATTGATGTGGTTGTAGTTGTCATGCATGAGGTCATAGTATATGGTTCGTATGGTCATGCATTGATGACTTGATAATGGTTGAAATGATGATTAAATGCTGATATGATTATGTTTATATATGTATTGTGCTAATCTGGTTAGTCTTGGAGATGATACATCCTCCCCTAAACTACACTAAGGTATGTTGCTTTATTTATATTTTGGTTTAGCTAACATGACATACCTTGCAAAAAGAGAAACAACAAATATGACTAGCAATATGGTAGACTACAGTTCCCGAGACTCTTCCTATAGACCAGATGAGCAATGTGGTGTTGGGCATTCTTATGACTTAGAAGACACATTGAGAAGTTTGAAGGAAGAGATAAGAAGTTGTAAAGCAGATACTAACTAAATCATGTAGACACAGGAGAAAAAAGCCTCAGCTAATGCAGTAATCCTTCAGAGTTTGTCATAACTATAGTGACAGGGACCACTTCAGACCAACCATGGATAGGAGGACAAAACTAATGGGGCATATGGAAGTAGTTCTCATGTTGGGTACAAGTCAGATAGAGATGACACGATCAGAGATGGTAGGTTCTTGGATACTCTGGATAGGAGAGGTGATGGACACATGTATTATTCTAGTTCTAGTTCTGATAGGTATCATGATCATCATTGTTATCATCCTTACATGAGGAGTGACAGGGGATATTATCCAGATGATTTCAAGAAAGAAAAGCCACCTACATTCAATGGGGAAATGAAGAAAACATAGGATGTGGAAGCATGGTTGTTTGGAATGAGTAATTTCTTCAGATTGCATGATTACTCAAAGAACATGAAGGCCAAAATAGATACATTCACTCTTAAAGATAAAGCATATATCTGGTGGGAATATGTAAAGAACGTCAAAGATATTTATGAGGAGGAGTTGAATTGGAGTGAATTTGAGAGAATATTAAGGAAGAAGTATATATTGGAGAGGTACTATGACGACAGGACAAAAGAGTTTTATTAGATAAAAATTGGCTCTATGACTGATGAGGAGTACACTAGTACATTTCTGGAGTTATTGTGATATGTGCCTAGTTGTTGAGATATGAAGGCCAAGATTCAGATATTCATCAATGGGTTGCCAACAACATTTAAAGACAGGATTTATTTTGACGATCCTAGATCATTAGAGGAGGTCATCTAAAAGCTAAAGCATTGTTATGAGCAATCAAAGCACAGATCTGAGACAAAATCAAATTGGAAAGGTAATGCAAGGAATAAAGGGAAATGGGATAAGAAGCGAGCAAGGCCTGAGGACACAGGTGACAAAGAGAATGAAACACCACACAAAAATTTCAATGCATCTCACAAAGGGCAGGGATTCTAGTTTGAGGAGCAGAACAAGGAGGCAGGTTGGAAGCCTATATAGTGTTGGACTTATGGAAAAGATCATCGTAGGAGAGATTTTCCACAACATCAAGGTGGTAGACTACAAATCTACAGTGCTTCGGAAGCAAACATAATGGGGGATGTTGGACAAAGTGTTCCTTGTATCTCTACAGCATTGGATAATAGGCAGGCATATCACTAGGTGTCTATTATCGAGATGGATGGTAGGCTTTGTGATCAAGTTGTTTCTATTTTGAATGACCCTGGATCTAGTTATAGTTATGTTAATCTTGACTTGGTGGATAAGTGTCGTTTGAATAAAGAATTTCATGCAAAATATTGGTTAGTATAATTGGCTACAGGTACCAAGAAGCGAGTTAATCATTGGGTAAGAGCTTGTGAATTTGAGTTGAATTGTATGTCTACATCAACAAATTTGAATGTGTTACCATTGGGTTCATATAACATGCCTTTGGGTATGGACTAGTTGTATCTACATAGAGCCAAGGTGGATTGTTATGAAAAATCTATTGAGTGCTTGCATGATAATGGAGATAAGAGAGTTTTGTAGGGTTAGAAGAACAAAACATCAATTAAAATGGTTACATCTATGCAGGTGAAGTGTAGTCGTAGGAAAGGGTGTGTTTTATTAGCAATGAATATTTCTAGTGACAAAGGTAATAAAGTTGAGGATGTGGATGGCTTAAGCAAGTACCTGGTTTTACAATAGTTTCAAAATGTGTTTCCATCAGAGGTTTCATAATTACTACCTCATAGGAAAGTAAACTTTTCTATTGAGTTGGTACCAAGGGTAGCACCAGCATCAAAATCACCATACAGGATGAGGACTCTAGAGTTAGTAGAGTTGAACTTACAGTTGAAGGAAATGTTTGACAAGAGATACACTAGGCCAAGTGTATCACCATTGGGTGCATCAGTATTGTTTGTGAAGAAGAAGGATGGTACTCTCAAGTTATGCATTGATTATAAGAATAGGTATTCGTTGCATAGGATTGATGATTTGTTCGATCAATTGAAGGGAGAAACATTGTTCTCGAAGATTGATATGAGATTTGGATATCATCAGGTATTCATTAAAGAAGAGGACAACTACAAGACATATTTCCGGACCAAGTACATATATTATGAGTTGTTTGTAGTTCCATTTGGTTTTACTAATACTCTAGCTACCTTTATGTGCTTGATTAATAGTGTGTTACATCCCTATCTAGAAAAGTTTGTTATTGTGTTCATCGATAACATCTTGATATATTATAAAAATGAGGAAGAACATGTTGAACATTTAGCAACAGTGCTGATATTACTAAGATATCATCAGTTGTATGTTAGGCTTAGCAAATGCAGTCTATTTCAGATAGAGGTACATTACTAAGGACATGTTGTTTCTAAGGAATGCATAACAATAGATCCAGAAAAGATGAGGGCTATCATGGAATGGGAAACTCCTAAGAATGTGGATAAGGTAAGATCATTTATGGGGTTAGCATGTTACTTTAGGAGGTTCATCAGGAACTTCTCCCGCATTGCACATCCTATCATATCATTGCAGCAAAAAGGTAAGAAGTTTGAATGGATAGAATAATGTGCAAAATGTTTTCAACAGTTGAAACAATCATTCAAAAATGCTCCAGTCCTAAAGATTGCATATCTAGACAAAGAGTTTTTGGTATGCACAGATTCTTGCAAGAGAGGACTTAATGGAGTTCTTATGTAGGAAGGACAAGTAGTACGCTATGAATCACTAAAACTAAATGAGCACTACCAAAATTATCTGACACATGATCTTGAGTTGGCAGCAATCATCCATGCATTGAAGATGTAGAGACACTATCATCTTGGCAGGATATTTGTTTTGTTGAGAGATCACAGTGGATTGAGGTATCTACTTGACCAACCAAAGTTCAATGCCAGGAAAGCTAGATGGTTGGACATGATCAGTGAGTTTGAATTTGAAATTAAGTACATTAAAGGTAAAGAGAACAGAGTTGCAAATGCTCTTAGCAGGTGGATACATGTGAACTACATAACATCTATGAGTTCTTATGGGACATATTTATAGGCTCGGATCTTACAAGTAGGTCAGCAATATAATAGGTACATGGAGTTGAGGCACAGGCTAGAGAAGAGTACAGGTATAGGCACAGGTACAGGTACATGTACAGGTGCACAAAATGTGGACTATCGTCTCACAACAAATGACTTGGTAAGATTTAGGGACAAGATATGTGCTAGATGACAATGAGCTCAAGAAACTTATCTTGAGAGTTTTTCATGCGAAATTGTAATCAGGTCACCCAAGATATCAGAAGACACTGAAAATGGTGAATAAGTTCTACTAGTGACCGAACTTGAATAAAGAGGTGGCAGAGTTTGTGGCTAGATTATTGGATTGTCAACAGGTAAAAGCATAGTGAAAGAATCTAGGTGGCTTACTTCAACCTATTATGATTCTAGAGTAGAAGTGGGAGGTCATTTCCATGGACTTTATCATAGGTCTGTGAAGGACATCTAGACAACATGATTCCATCATGGTTGTGGTGGAAAGGTTGACTAAGGTAGTGCATTTTATTTCACTGAAGTTTGCTTATTTAGCTAATGATCTAGCACAGGTATTCATCAGAGATGTAGTGAGGTTGCATGGTGTACTGAAGAAGATTGTGTTAGAAATGGATCCCAATTTCACTTCTAAGTTCTGGAAAGAGTTATTTACAGGTTTGGGTATAGAGTTGGCCTTCAACACAAATTACCATCCACAAATAGATGGACAGACAGAGAGTGTCAACAGGATATTGGAGGATATATTGAGGATGTATGTGATGCATCAGTTGTGAAAGTGGGAAGAGTACCTTCCACTGGTTGAGTTTTCTTCCAACAATGGGTATCAAGAATATTTAATGATGAGTCTGTTTGAGGCATCGTATGGTCAGATTGTAATACTCCAATCACTTGGAGTGATCCAATGAAAAGGGTGTTGATTGGACCAGACATGTTGGCATAAATGGAACAGGAAATGAAGGTAATCAAGAAGAATCTAAAGGCAGTACAAGATAAATAGAATAGTTATGCATATTAAAACATGTTGTTTAAGGAGTTTCAGTTTGGGGAATAGGTGTACTTGTGCATCAAGACCAAGAAGATCTCCTTGAGGATTGGATCATGTGTGTTATCGCTCAGGTTGTCCCCAGGTTGGAGTAAGGGATACGGCTGAGGTAACCACAAAACAACTTTGGATTGCAGGTTCTAGCCCACCTGCAATCAGAGAGGGCTCTCTCTTTGGGATTTAGCTTTGTTGAAAATGATCTTAGGCTAGCTATTGAGTTCAGGGGTTTCTTGTTCTGATTTTGGTGGGAAAATTTATGTTTCAGGTAGAGAGGCAGAGCATAGTCTGAGGGTTTCAAACCATTGGGCGTGGAGTCGAGGAGGAGGACTACTGGTGCACTCCCTTGGTCACAATAAGGGAAGTTGGAGCAAGATAGTTGCGCATGAAACAAGGTTTCAGGTTTAAATAATGGAATGAATGCTATGTTATGAGAGGCAGTTAAGAATCTCTCAATCAACTTAACAGATGGAGGTAACAGAGATCTACCTAGGGGCATTTAAGAATCCCTAGATAATTGGCGAACACAGGTGAATCGGGGTAAATATGAGCCAGGTGGAATTCATATTCATAACCAATTCATTCAGAGGAAAACATAAGGAAATAGCAGAAATTGAGCATAGAGTGTATTTAAACAAATTCTAAGCTATTCTTTCTTTCTGCTATTTAGATAGTGGTAAACAATAAAACAGAGGTAAGATGCACTTATTGTTTCAGGCTGCAGCAGAAGAATTCCATCTTCATATCCTCAAAACATTCATTTAGAATAGGCAGTTTGCTCTCCAAGCTTTCAGCCATCTTTGGTTATAGAAAAACCTCGGGTATACAATGCGAGTCTCTAGTGAAAATTCTCAATTGACCAACCCTTGAAACAAAATAGAGAGCAGTATATATAGGGAAAAACTCTCTACAATTGCTTTTATTACAACTTGACCTAAACAGGTCTAAAAGAAAGATGATTACTTTAACCTAATCCTATCCAGAAATAAATGCATAAAAATATCTCGGGCTGCGCTGAGGGCTGCCGTATCAAAACTGAGTAAATGATGTTGTCCTCTGTGGCTTGGTGCAGTGTTTTATGAAATAAATGTGTATGGGTTTCTGCTTCTTTGCTGTCTGTCTGCATTTAAAGCTTTAACTACGATTTGAGGGCAAGGATGGGCTTACGCCTCTTGATTTGACTTTCTCGGGGGCTCATCAATGTTCAGGTGCTTCGAGCCCCTAAAAAATCTTGGCTGATACTCTTTGGCTCTTCTTCTCCATATGATACTCTCTGACAAATGAATTGGGTCGCTTTTTCCTTTGTTGTGGGTCTAATCACAAATTAATGGCCGTTGTTCAGCCTCTATTTCCTTTAGAACTGTCTTCTGCTTCTTTCGGCAAGCTTCGCGAAGAAAAATGGGTCATTCGGCGCCTTTCGGGCTTGCTGGGGGCTGCGTAATGAAAAGATTCCCTAAAGATTCCCCATTAGGGCCTATTTTATCCAGCGCATCAAAAACTGCCTTAGAAACGGATTCTGGGGCTCCGGAGTGCGATTTTTGCCCTTCGCGCTAAAATTGCTGATGACATCAGCATGACGTCAGCATAACAGACTTCGTATGACGGATGACGTCAGCGATGATGTCAGCATGATGATGTGGCAGGATGACGTCAGCATGATGACGTCATCACATACGGAGGTGACGTGGCAGTACGACAGGGGACACGGTGGCAGGGTGACTCGGCGGTACAGTGGCAGGAGGCCACACAGGCGGATGATGCGGCAGGTGACGTGGGGCTTACGTCACAGGGGGAGGGCGGTAAGTGGTTTCTGGGCACACCGCCCTTGGACAAAGGTGGTTTCGGGGGAGGGGGCTCCGCCACAGTCCAGGAGGTGACGCGTGGCAGGAGTACGGCAGCAATACCGCCCATCTCCCGGACGCTAACCTTCGGGCGCACCGGGGACAGGAAGACCCGCCCACTGTAGATCTGTGGGGCAGGCGATCTAACGGTTGGCGGGGAGGACGAGGCGACGGAGGGATAAGGGGCGAGAATATTCATGGAATATTCCAGTTTTAATACAGTGCGGCAGGGGTGTAAAACTATTGTTTGTGTGGGTTATGGGGTTATAAACGGGTGGGTTAATGTATTTACGCTCGGGACTTTAGCATAAGGGGTAAAACATGGGTTTTTTGAGGGTTTAAGGGCTAGGGGAGAGGTTGTTAGCATGACCAGGTGTCATCTAACTCCTGCTATGACACGGATGGGCTAAAAACAACCCCTGATGGACCATTTTTTCCCTGACTTAGAAGAAATATGGCTATATTGTTGGGGAGGGGATAGTTACATAGGGGAGTTTTATATACATAGTTTTAGTAGGGGAAGGGGAAAACTGATAGGGAGTTATATAGTAGAGTTAGTGGTTAATATGGTGATGATAAGCAGGCGCTAAGGTAAGAGACCTTAGGCTAATCTTCGAGGGAAAAGTGACTTATAGGTGAGAAATAAAGAATCCTTGAGTGAAGCAGATCTTCACCAGGACAAATGACATGGAAAATGATGAAACTAAGAGGAATCAAGCAGATCTTGACCTCTTTGGGGAAATTAGTAAGTAACTTGGGGAATTAGAAGAAGGGGGAGTTAATGATGTTCAGCTTGAGCTCCTCCAGATGAAAAAATATCTGCAACTGTGATCTGAAGAGATAAAACACCTTGTAACACAAAATTGATCATAAATCATCCTTCTGCAACCTCACAGCTACCTACCCAGCCTACCCACCTAACATTTTTTCTTCTTTTGATTTGGGTGCACTTAGACTTGCAGACCCAGCTTTACAATTTTTCTTTTGAATGTTTCTTATCTAAATCTACACTTATTTCTGCCAGGGCCCAGATTAAGCAGTTGGGTCCCTTTGATTCACTACCTATCTACAGATCTGCCAAGATTAAACTGTTTGGTCAGATGCATTCTCTATATTCTACAATAGGAAATTGAAACCTAGGGAGACCAAGGTTAGACTGTTTGGACCTCCCTTAAATGAAAACTCTTCAAAACTGGAACAACCCATCAAAATTGGAAAACAGCGGTGCCATTTGGACTGGCACACTTCATGGAATCTTGTGGAAATATGGAAAACTGCAGCCTGCAAAGTATGACATATTTGGCATGTAAAAATGTCAATCATGAAAGATGAAACCCTGTTGCAACAGGAGGCTAACAGTGGCTCCACTTGGGGATGGCTTTTCCTTGTGAAAAGTCAAGAACAACAGGTCAGACTGCCTTGATCTTCTATGGTTGTTGTAGACTGGAAACATTTGTTCTGGCTGCTAAAAATGTAAAACTTTGAACTATGAACAACCTCCTCCTCAACTGAATTACTGTGAACTGTGCAGCATCGCCTGCTTTCTTCTGCGTGCTTGATAATTATGCACAATGACTGTAAATAGTTCTTTTCTACCATGAATTGCTTGTAATGTGATAGTTTTCCTCTTGCTGTTTTGCTGAAATTGGTGCAGAGACAGAGCTTTTAAAACTGTCTTTCACAAATTTACTGCTTTTCCTTAAACAATCGGCCTGCTTATACAAAAATAAAAACAGAGTGCTGATATATACAAATAAGACTGTACAAAGATATATACAAAACTGCATTGTGTCCCCTAGAAGGGATCATGGTAATGTTTCAGCATATGGCCATTGACAGGGCCTTCTTCGGCAGTGCTGTCCTCTATAGATCTGAGAAAATAAGTGTTATTTCCCTGAACAGTAGAAACAACAAATGGACCTTTCCATAAAAAATCAAACTTTGCATGTTTTCCCTTGTCTTCTCTTCTTGAGTCCCACCTCAGAACTTTGTCACCAACATTGAAATCCTCAGCCTTAGCTCTTCTATTGAACATCTTTTTAAGATTTTCTTGCAAAATTTGAGCTCTGTCATAAACTTGTTCTCTGGTTTGCTGAAGATGAATGGTCTGATTGATTCTTCTTTGAATGTCATTTGGTTCAGCCTGAATTTCCTGTAACAGTTTGATAGTAGGAATGCCCAGGGATGAAGGAAATCTTGCCTCCATGCCATATACTAGCTCATAAGGGCTCATCCCAATGGATCTCTTGCTCGAGAGTCTGTCTGCCCATAGGGCATTTACCAGCTTTTTGTGCCAGTTCTTCTTGTTCTCTTCCAGCACTTTCTTTATGATGTTGATGAGGCTTTTGTTAGATGATTCGGCCAAGCCATTACCTTGAGGGTAATAGGCTGTAGAGTGGCCCAAGGTAATATGAAATCTGTGGCAGAAATTGATCATCTTTTTGGACTTAAAGGCAGCGGCATTGTCAGTGATGATTTTCTCATGGCAGCCAAATCTAGAAAGGATATTGCACTCCATGAATTGGATAATGATGGTGTCATTGGCTTGTCTGGAGGGAATGGCTTCAACCCACTTGGTGAAATAGTCAGTGGCTGTTAGGATCCATTTGTGCTAGCCTGAGGAAGAGGGATGGATTTCTCCAATGAAGTCAAGACCCCATTGTTGAAAAGGTTGTTCGGTTGAGATGGGTTTCAAGGGCAGGGGTAACAACTTTCTCTTGCCCTAAAAAATTTGGCATTTGTGACATGACATGGCAAACCTCTTTACATCTACAAAAAGAGAGGGCCAATAGAAACCAGCCCTTAGAATTTTATCAGCAGTGGACTTCCAATATAGATGTCCTCCACAGTCACCTGCATGGAATTCTTTCATGACATTATTAGTTTCATTCATGGTTAAACAATTAAGCAGTATACCTTCATGATTTCTCCAAAATAATGCACCATCTATAACACAAAACTTTAAAGCCTTCATTTTCAAAAATCTTTTCTTGGTCCTGGACAATCCTGGGGGAGCACACAGGTTTAACAATACAAAGCAAATATCAGTGTACCAAGGGCATTGCAGAAATATTTCACTGATCTGTGGAGTCGCCAGCTCTGATTCCTTGTCCAGTTGGTTAATGTCTAAGGCTTGAAAATTTGTTTCGGACATCAGTTTAGCTAAACCTTGTCCCTTTATCAGCTTGGTTGGTTTTATTTCTATGTCATATTCAAGGATGCTTGCAATCCACTTGCCTCTTTTGCCTTCTAATCCCTCTTGGGTCAATATGTCTTTTACAATAGCGTGTGGGACATAGGCAATCACATGTGAACATAAAATGTACACTCTGAAATCCTTGATGGCCTTAACAAGTGCATAGGCCTGTTTTTCCATGATTGGGTACTTCAAAGGGGCATCTCTTAAGGCTCGGCTGAAGAAAGCGATTGGCTTTTCAGCTCCTTGTTCATCCTTTTGCAAAAGGACAGCGGCTATTGTGTGATCAGACGCAAACGAAAATATGATAAAATCTTTCTCAAACTGTGGGCTGGTGAGTACAGGGGTTTGGGTTAATGCAGCTTTGATACTTTCAAATTCTTGCTTGGTTTCCAGCGACCATCTTACCTTGGCATCCTTCTTTAACATGTTGCTTAACAATCTTATTAGTTCAGCTAGATTTGGAATAAATCTTCTTAAGAAGTTGATCTTTCCAAGGAATGCTTGTAGCTCTTTTATGTTTCTTGGATATGGAATTTGGAGGATGGCTTGGATTCTTTCAGGGTCAATTCTAATCCCATCTTTTGATATAATGTGGCCAAGTAACTTGCCTTCTTCTAGGCCAAATAGGGACTTCTTGGGATTCAAGGAAATGCCATATTTCCTACATGTCATGAAAATTTGCCTAAGATGCTTGAGGTGCTCTTCATCAGATTTGGAAAATGGGGTCAAGTCATCAAGATAGACAACTAGGAAGTCATGTATTTCTTTGGCAAATGCAATATCCATTGCTCGTTGAAAAGTTGCACCAACGTTTTTAAGTCCGAATGGCATCTTTACATACTTGAATGTTCCCCATGGTGTGGTAAAAGCAGTTTTGTCCTGGTCATCCAGGTGAACAAGTATTTGGTTGAAACCTGAAAAACCATCTAGCAAAGAGATTCTAGATGACCCCACTACAATCTGCAATGTGGTCCATTTTAGGCAAAGGGTAATGGTCTTTTAGGGAGACTTGGTTTAAATTTCTGAGATCTACACAAAGTCTGATTTCACCTGTCTTTTTTCTTGTAGGAACAAGATTGGATACCCATTCAAAAAATCTGATGGGTGCTATGATGCCTGCTTCAAACATCCTCTTTACTTCCTTCTCAATTGGGGGAAGAAGCATAGGGTTGATTCTTCTAAGTTTCTGCTTGAAGGGTTTCTGGTTCGGTTTTAAGGGGATTGTGTGTTGGATCACTGAGGTGTCATAGGATTTCAAATCCTCATAGCTCCAAGCAAATACATCTTGGAACTCTTTGAACAAGTCAATGTATTTGGGCTTTTGATCGGGTGGCAAATTTTTGGACAGTTGGATCATTTTTTGATTTTCTGCCGTCCCAATATTGTGTTCTTCTATATCAGTGTTAATGGGTTGCAATTTTGGCTTTCTAGGAACGTCATTGGCGTCAAACATGTCTTCTAATGGGGTTAGGCCAGCAGGCAGAAAGTTATCCTTTAAGTCAATGATCTCTGCCTCTGCTTTGGCAATGTCTTCCAAATGTATTTGTTTCAGCTGTTCTATGTTTTCTTTGTCAAAAACAGTCGGGTTCAGGATTTTCTTCGCTGTTGCAGCTGTTATAGCTTGCTGATCTTCATTTGTTTGTTGTTCCGAATCTCTCATAACATCCAAGTCGATGTTAATATTTGAAAACTCATGCTCAAGGGTAAGGAAATTATTAATATGGGGATCATTTTTGAATACTTGCCAATCTTTGATGTTATTTGGGACAGCCGGCCTATGTTTATTTCAGTTGTGAAGTGATGGTTTGGGTCAAAAGGAAGCTTGCATGTACTAGCAAAAGTGGCTAGGCTGTGTGCATGAATGTTATGTTCTCTTGAAATTTTGGCCAACTTGAATTCAGTGAATGCATTGAGTATATTAGTGGCAGCAGTCCTATAGGCTCTCATTCTATTGTCATTGGTAACAAAATTACCTTTCATTTGTTGTATGATTAAATCAGAGTCTCCTAAAATGGACACTTTTGTAGCTCCTAGAGCTTTGAGCAGTTTAAGGCCTAGCAGCAGAGCCTCATATTCTGCCATGTTATTTGTGCATTTAAAATTCAGTCTGTAGGCATGACCTTCTGCATGGTTGTTATATGTATTGTGAATCCAGACACCTGCCCCTGCTCCTAACTTGTTAACAGAGCCATAAAACTCTAAATACCATGTGATTTCTTGCTTGTGGGTTGTACTAAGAGTTTCAACTAATTTAGGATTGGGAAGATTTTCAATTTCTATTTGGGGATGTTCTTCTAACATGCTGGTTGTGTTAACTGTTGTGACAGTTTCACTAGTGTGTGTAACTAATTCTTCATTGATGTGTGCTTGTTGTTCCAGAGCCAAGGGCTCATTATCAGTTGGAGAATTTGTATCATCATTAAACAAAATAAAGGAATCCATATCAGAATGGATTGAATAAATGGGAAAATTTTCAGGCTTGCTCTCACTACTCACCACATATTTCATCAGCGTTTCTCTATACAGTCTCTTTGGTTGCCCAAAGACTGAAATGGTGGCATAGGAAAGGTCTAATTGAAGGGATCCTTGGAGCTTTGCTCCCCATGATCTTGATAGGAGCATACCGTACTTTGGTGGAATGTCAGCAACTACTACATCCATGAGGATGGTCTTATTTGGATATTGAACTAAGGAGACACACAAGTCTTTGATGAGGCCTAGACATTTCACTTGACTTGAGTCAAATGAGTACAAGTCTTTGTAAGGTCTTGTAACATCAAGGTTCAGTTTTTCCATAACTGCTTTGGGCATTAGATTGTGTGATGCCCCTGAGTCAAACATAGCATTGTGCAAAACTTTGTTATGTATATGCAAACTGACATAAAAGGGTGGGACATGTCCATGTGTTGACTTTCCATTGACTTCTGGGCCAAACAACAGTTCAGGGGAATCATCCAAAACATTTACATCGTCCTTGTTTTCTGGAATTTGAAGTGACCTTTGAATTTGTTGCCTATATACATCGTGTTTGGAAAGTTCTGAGAGGGGGATGGATATTTTCAACTTAGCTATTTCTGCCTCTAAATTAAATGGCTTTTCCAATGGAGTCTTATTGTTGATAAAGGTAGTTTTTTCCTTTTCATTTAAATTATCTGTGATTTTCTCTTGTTTATCAGCATTATGAGGACTGATAGCTTGTGGTTTTTTAGTTTCAGGAAAGTTTTTTGGAACACTGTTTGAGCTTTCTTTCGAGGGAAAAGGTGGCAAAGGCTAATCTTTGGAAGGCTGTATTTCTGTTATGTTTTCTACAGTCACTTGATGTGGGTTTGGAACATTTGTATCAGCTGGTTCTGTTATGACGGACTTGCCTTTGGTCTTGTTGGGCTATTTGCCATCCTTTGTTTTACTAGGTTCCGAAATGTCAATGGTCCTAGTTCTCATCTTATATTGTTTGTGTACTTCATACACAACAGTATCATATCCTTGTTTAAAATCAAAAGACTCACCAAATTTAGTTTGAAACTAATTGTAATCGAGTTCATTTTGGTCTTCTTGGGACAGGACAGTTTGGTGCTCACCCTTTAGATCCATCAGGTTCATGTGAGTGTCCTGTATGGGTTCACTAGAAGTAGATCCTTCAACATAGTTATCCTGAAAAGGGGGTCTTGTGTCATGGTCTTGGTTAGACCTATCGGCATTTGTGTTCTGAATTTTCCTAAAATTTGGATTCCTTATGGTATTGGACTGTTGTCCTTCCCATGATGCTTTTCTCTCAACATTTTCTACTCTTTCTCCTAGCCTTTGTAGGCCATTGATAATAGCATCAAGCTTTTGATCAAAGGTTGAGGGTTCTTCCTTAAAGGTGGTTCTTCTTTCCATTCTAGATCTGTTTCTCTTGGCAATTAAGTTGGCCTCAACACTGACAGCAACATTTTGCATGTCTGCAAGGGTCTGAGGAGCTCTTTCTTTTAACTGGTATGCCATATCAAGGTCAAAACCATCCGGAAATTTGTACAAGGCCAGATCAGGGGAGGCCTTAGGTTCTGTGGTATTGCATTGTAAACATTATTGAATCTTGCACAGTGCTCCAAAACAGTCTCTTGAGGACCTCGTTTAATCGTATCATATTCAGCTAGTATGTGCAAGGGGTCTTTCTTTTTCTCCCATCTGTTTGTAAAGGATTGGTAAAGCTCATCTGGGGTGGTTATGGAATTTTCAACAAGTGATCTGAACCAGGTTCTTACATCACCTGTTAAGCTCTGAACAAAAATTCTCATTCTCACACTATCATCATCTATCTCGTAGTTTTCAAAATAGTCTTGCATCTTTTTAGTATGTTGAATGGCAGTAAAAGGGTCAGTACTATCAAAATATGTGATTTTAGATTGGTACTCTTGAGGTAAAGCCCCAGCATTAGCAGGTAGTTGCAGGGGTGCATATCTATTAGCCATATTGGCAGGGATAAGTGGAACAACGGGGATTAATGGAACAACAGGGATAACAGGGATAACTGGGATAATAGGAGCAACTGGAACGCTGGAAACAACAGTAGTGGTAGTATGTGCAGTGAATGAAGGTGTGGAAGGAGGAGTTCGAGGTGTGGATGATGAACTAGGGGAAACAGGTGCCGAATGAAACAAAACCTTGACAGGAGTCGGAATACAGCTAGGGTAAGCTATTTCAGGAGTTTTATCAGTGAAACTGTTAGGCCCCTATACTACTAGTGTAACCCCCTATTGTTGTTAGTATAACCCACTTATTATATTGATGTACCCATGTAGTGCCCATATTGTTACTATTGTGCCACATAGAAGCCCACTATTGTTATTATTGTGCCCTTACATTATTATTGTTATGTCGGCTCTGATTATGTTATAACCCCTTAGACTCCTATATATAGAAAGGAGGTATTTTCATTTGTATCATCCAAGAATTGTTCATTTATGTAATGTAAAGGAGGTTTCCCCCTCGAAGAGGCTGAATTCTAAGGCGTTGATCTTTCTTTTCTATCTTTTCTTGAGCCGGTTTCATAACATTTGGTATCAGAGCTTTGGATTCTAGGGTTTCGCTGCTCCAAACAGGTCATCGTAGCATTTTCGCTATAACTTTTTATGTTATATACCTAGGGGGGATAACATGGGGTACAAAGGGAGGTACCCAAGGGAATAATATAATAATGGGATGGGCCATAGTAATAAATAAGGTGGTTAACCCATATCATGTAAGGGACCACAAGTAGTTAGAAATAATGTAATGGGCCCATGGTATTAGATAGATGGTATTGAGGGAACCATGGTAATGACCCATGGTATTATATGTATGAGGCCTATAAAGAGGCTAGAGACTCCACATTGAGGGATGTCAAGGATTATTGTATGAACAGGCATATGGCTTGTGGAGTGTTCTCCTTCCTTAAGGAGTGAATATATGGTGTTGCCCTACCTTAAGGGTTTGATCAATAAAGTGAATCATTTCTATCTATATTCAGATCTTGTTATTTATTGGGTTTATTTTCATTGTCTTATATTTTCATATCAGATCTATAACAAGTGGTATCAGAGCACTTTCTTGGGCAAAAGTGGAGATTTTTTTTTAATATTTTGCAGGAATTTTCTGGGGTAGCAAGTTTTCCGACCAGATCTGTGCATTTTGGGGAAAAATCTGCAAAATCTAATTGCAGATCTAGATTCTTTGTGAAAAAATACCCGATTTCAAAAAAAAAAATCGGCAGAATTGGAGTCCGGATGAGGGAGATATCGCTGATCTAAAAATCAGTGGTGTTGCAGACAATTTCTTGGGGCAGCGAGTTTGCGGCACAGATATGGATGTTCTGGTGAAAAATTTGCAAAATCTAATTGTAGATCTAGATTCTTTGTGAAAAAATACCCGATTTCAAAAAAAAAATCGGCCGAATCGGAGTCCGGATGAGGGAGATATCGCTAATATAAAAATCAGTGGTGTTGCAGACAATTTTTCGGGCAGCGAGTTTGCGGCGCAAATCTGGATGTTCTGGTGAAAAAATTGCAAAATCTAATTGTATATCTGGATTATTTGTGAAAAAATACTCGATTTCAAAAAAAAAAAACAACCGAATCGGAGTCCGGATGAAGGAGATATCGCTGATCTAAAAATCAGTGGTGTTGTAGACAATTTTTTGGGGCAGCGAGTTTGCGGCGTAGATCTGGACGTCCTGGTGCAATATCTGCAAAATCTAATTGCAGATCTAGATTCTTTGTGAAAAAATACTTGATTTCAAAAAAAAAAAATCAGTTGAATCGGAGTCCGGATAAGGGAGATATCGCTGATTTAAAATCAGCTATTTTTCAGCAATTTTTTGTGACGGTGGGACAGTTGCAGTGTGGATCGGCAATTCCAGTGCCTAGATCGGGATTTCTACCACATGGGAAGATGCAGAATGGTTGTTCCATTTCCAAAAATAGCTCATAATAGGGATTCTGAGCAATATTGACAGAATTGTGGCCATTTCAAACTTTCGCCAAGTAAGTGAATTTTTTTCAAAACCCTCTTCATGGCGGTTCTATGTTTTACAGGGAAAGATAATGGTCCTACTATTGAAGAATACATAGAGAAAACTAAGTCGGTATGGGCAAAAAATTGGAAGGATTCAGTGTGGCTTAATTTCAGAGATGAGGCTCATAAATGGTATTTCTCACTTGACGACAAACAGTTGTCCAAACTTTCAGATGCAGAATTTGAAAGAGTCCTTTTAGACAAATGGTCTTGGACTAGAAAAAAGGAGAATGAAACACGTAAGGGGTTATTTTCTACAGGTGTCTCCTTATTGCAGGTTCATGGATTGATTCAGAAGGAGAAAATCATTGTATCTATAAATCCTAGTTGCAAGCATAATTTTATGAATGTTAATTTGGCAAAAAAATTGCAAGTTCCAACAAAATACATTGAAAAAACACAGGTGGATGATGAGGATGTTCAAGTGTATAAGGATTTGAAGATTTCTATGGATAAGTATGTGTTGCATGGTGATTTTTATACTTCAGAGATGGATAATATGGATGTTGTTTTGGGATATCCTTGGATGGAATCCGTGGGTACTATCAATATTAATGTGCAGAAGAAATTTCTGAAGCTCTGGTATAAAAAGAAGAAAATTACATTACAGGATATTTCCATCAATAAACATGTAGAGTCCATTAAGGTTGACGCAGAAGATGTTCCAAGGACTAACATATCAGATGATGAGCCATTGATGATCGACAATCAAACACAAACAGAGGCTGAAGCAGAAAAGGATACAGGTGCTGATACATCAGATGAGGGCTCAGTGGTTGAAGTAATATTGGAAGATAAGACACCACAGCAGGGTGAATTAAATAAAAAGACACCGTGGGTTAAAACTTCAACATATCATCACCCACATCACCCCGCAAGAAAACAACCAACAAAATGGCAACCAATTAGCGACAAGGACAACAACCCCCGCATGACAGATAGAGAGGAGCGAAGATCCACCTACTACACATCAACACAGAAGAGCTGCCATGGTCAACTTCCATCTCAAGCGAGTGAGGCACCAGCGAGATCAAGGGTTCACCTTTCTCTTGGATGGCTAGATGCACGTGCATGGTACCAGTGGACTACTCTTTTGAGTAGATCTTATTATTTGTGTTATTCTCATGTTTCGGGGACGAAACATGTTAAGGGGGGTGGAATGTTATATACCTAGGGGGGATAACATGGGGTACAAAGGGAGGTACCCAAGGGAATAATATAATATTGGGATGGGCCATAGTAATAAATAAGGTGGTTAACCCATATCATGTAAGGGACCACAAGTAGTTAGAAATAATGTAATGGGCCCATGGTATTAGATAGATGGTATTGAGGGAACCATGGTAATGACCCATGGTATTATATGTATGAGGCCTATAAAGAGGCTAGAGACTCCACATTGAGGGATGTCAAGGATTATTGTATGAACAGGCATATGGCTTGTGGAGTGTTCTCCTTCCTTAAGGAGTGAATATATGGTGTTGCCCTACCTTAAGGGTTTGATCAATAAAGTGAATCATTTCTATCTATATTCAGATCTTGTTATTTCTTGGGTTTATTTTCATTGTCTTATATTTTCATATCAGATCTATAACATAAACTTTCCTGTCTTTCTTGCTTCCTAAGGATTTTCGAGATTATGTTAGGGTTGTCAAAAACAGCTGGAGGATCGGGATCTAGATTTGACCTTGTATATCGTGGATTCTTCTTGGGAGCCAGCTTCCGAATTGTTTTTTGGGTGTTTTTATGGGAATATTTTTGTAATTAACAAGGGACAGATCAGATTTTGGAATGGCTGTGTATATCTTAAAACTAGCATGAAGTTTGACTGAAGCAGCTTTTATTTACTTCTGCTAATGTAAAACAAAAACAGTTTCAAAGGCTTCCTGGCTGACATTCAGGCTTCATCTGTAGTTTTAAGAAATATACAGCTATTAGAAAATTGGCCTTTTTACACGGGATCTTTCCAACCTTCTTTGTGAAATTAACTGAGGATGTTCCCCAGCGGAGTCGCCATTATGTTATCGCTCAAGTTGTCCCCAGGTTGGAGCAAGGGATATGGCCGAGGTAACCACAAACCAACTTTGGATTGCAGGTTCTAGCCCACCTGCAATCAGAGAGGGCTCTCTCTTTGGGATTTAGCTTTGTTGAAAATGATCTTATGCTAGCTATTGAGTTCAGGGGTTTCTTGTTCTGATTTTGGTGGGAAAATTTATGTTTCAGGTAGAGAGGCAGAGCATAGTCTGAAGGTTTCAAACCATTGGGCGTGGAGTCGAGGAGGAGGACTGCTGGTGCACTCCCTTGGTCACAATAAGGGAAGTTGGAGCAAGATAGCTGCGCATGAAACAAGGTTTCAGGTTTAAATGATGGAATGAATGCTAAGTAATGAGAGGCAGTTAAGAATCTCTCAATCAGCTTAACAGATGGAGGTAACAGAGCTCTACCTATGGGCATTTAAGAATCCCTAGATAATTGGAAAACACAGGTGAATCGGGGTAAATATGAGCGAGGAGGAATTCATATTCATAACCAATTCATTCAGAGGAAAACATAAGGAAATTACAGAAATTGAGCATAGAGTGTATTTAAACAAATTCTAAGCTATTCTTTCTTTCTGCTATTTAGATAGTGGTAAACAATAAAACAGAGGTAAGATGCACTTATTGTTTCAGGCTGCAGCACAAAAATTCCATCTTCATATCTTCAAAACATTCATTTACAACAGGCAGTTTGCTCTCCAAGCTTTCAGCAATCTTTGATTATAGAAAAACCTCAGGTATACAATGCAAGTCTCTAGTGAAAATTCTCAATTGACCAACCCTTGAAACAATGTAGAGAGCAGTATATATAAGGAAAAACTCTCTACAACTGCTTTTATTACAACTTGACCTAAACAGGTCTGAAAGAAAGATGATTACTTTAACCTAATCCTATCCAAAAATAAATGCATAAAAATATCTCTGGCTGCGCTGAGGGTTGTCGTATCAAAACTGAGTAAATGATGTTGTCCTCGGTGGCTTGGTGTAGTGTTTTCTGAAATAAATGTGTATGGGTTTCTGCTTCTTTGCTGTCTATCTGCATTTAAAGCTTTAACTGCGATTTGAGGGCAAGGATGGGCTTATGCCTCTTGATTTGACTTTCTGGGGGGCTCATCAATGTTCAGGTGCTTCGAGCCCCTAAAAAATTTTGGCTGATACTCTTTGGCTCTTCTTCTCCATCTAATACTCTCTGACAAATGAATTGCGTCACTTTTCTCCTTTGCTGTGGGTCTAATCACAAATTAATGGCCGCTGTTCGGCCTCTGTTTCCTTTAGAACTGTCTTCTGCTCCTTTCGGCAAGCTTCGCGAAGAAAAATGGGTCATTCAGCGCCTTTCGGGCTTGCTGGGGGCTACGTAATGAAAAGATTCCCTAAAGATTCCCCATTTAGGCCTATTTTATCCAGCGATGCGCGATTTGCGCTAAACGCGCATCAAAAACTGCCTCAGAAACTGATTCCGGGGCTCTGGAGTGCGATTTTTGCCCTTCGCGCTAAAATTGCTGATGACGTCAGCATAACGGACTTCGTACGGTGGATGACGTCAGCGATGACGTTAGCATGATGACGTGGTGGGATGATGTCATCACATACAGAGGTGACGTGGCAGTACGGCAGGGGACACGGTGGCAGGACACGTGGCAGGGTGACTCGGCAGTACAGTGGCAGGAGGCCATGCAGGCGGATGATGCGGCAGGTGACGTGGGGCTTACGTCATAGGGGGAGGGCGGTAATTGGTTTCTGGGCGCATCGCCATTGGACAAAGGTGGTTTCAGGGGAGGGGCCTCCGCCACAGCCCAGGAGGTGACGCGTGGTGGGAGTACGGCGACAATACCGCCCATCTCTCGGACGCTAACCTTCGGGCGCGCCGGGGACAGGAAGGCCCACCCACCATAGATCTGTGGGGCGGGCGATCTAACGGTTGGCGGGGAGGACGAGGCGACGGAGGGATAAGGGGCGGGAATATTCATGGAATATTCCAGTTTTAATACAGTGCGACGGGGGTGTAAAACTATGGTTTGTGTGGGTTATGGGGTTATAAACGGGCGGGTTAATGTATTTACGCTCGGGACTTTAGCATAAGGGGTAAAACATGGGTTTTTTGAGGGTTTTAGGGCTAGGGGAGAGGTTGTTAGCATGACTAGGTGTCATCTAACTCCTTCTATGACACGAATGGGCTAAAAACAGCCCCTGATGGACCATTTTTCCCTGAGTTAGAAGAAATATGGCTATATTGCCGGGGAGGGGATAGTTACATAGGGGAGTTTTATATACATACTTTTAGTAGGGGAAGGGGAAAACTGATAGGGAGTTATATAGTAGAGTTAGTGGTTAATATGGTTATGATAAGCAGGCGCTAAGGTAAGAGACCTTAGGCTAATCTTTGAGGGAAAAGTGACTTATAGGTGAGAAATAAAGAATCCTTGAGTGAAGCAAATCTTCACTAGGACAAATGACATGGAAAATGATGAAACTAAGAGGAATCAAGCAGATCTTGACCTCTTTGGGGAAATTAGTAAGTAACTTGGGGAATTAGAAGAAGGGGGAGTTAGTGATGTTCAGCTTGAGCTCCTCCAGATGAAAAACTGTCTGCAACTGTGATCTGAAGAGATAAAACACTTTGTAACACAAAATTGATCATAAATCATCATTCTGCAACCTCACAGCTACCTACCCAGCCTACCCACCTAACATTTTTTCTTCTTTTGATTTGGGTGCATTTAGACTTGTAGACCCAGCTTTACAATTTTTCTTTTCAATGTTTCCTATCTAAATCTACACTTATTTCGTCCAGGGCCCATATTAAGCAGTTGGGTCCCTTTGATTCACTACCTATCTACAGATCTGCCTAGATTAAACTGTTTGGTCAGATGCATTCTCTATATTCTACAACAGGAAATTAAAACCTAGGGAGACCAAGGTTAGACTGTTTGGACCTCCCTTAAATGAAAACTCTTCAAAACTGGAACAACCCATCAAAATTGGAAAACAGCAATGCCATTTGGACTGGCACACTTCATGGCATCTTGTGGAAATACGGAAAACTGCAGCCTGCAAAGTATGACATATTTGGCATGTAAAAATGCCAATCATGAAAGATGAAACCCTGTTGCAACAGTGGGAAGAGTACCTTCCACTGGTTGAGTTTTCTTCCAACAATGGGTATCAAGAATATTTAATGATGAGTCTGTTTGAGGCATCGTATGGTCAGATTGTAATACTCCGATCACTTGGAGTGATCCAATGGAAAGGGTGTTGATTGGACCAGACAAGTTGGCATAAATGGAACAGGAAATGAAGGTAATCAAGAAGAATCTAAAGGCAGTACAAGATAAATAGAATAGTTATGCATATTAAAACATGTTGTTTAAGGAGTTTCAGTTTGGGGAACAGGTGTACTTGTGCATCAAGCCCAAGAAGATCTCCTTGAAGATTGGATCATGTGCCAAGATGGAATCTCTGTTTTGTGGACCTTTCAAGATTCTTGAAAGGATTGGACCAGTAGCCTATCAACTTGCATTGCCTTTGACAATGAAATTCATATTGATGGTGCTAGACCCGCTAACATTCAGGGGATTTCCCCGATATGAAGTCCCAACTAGACCTCACACCATTTGGTGTAGGAGTCCCATCTAGTACGATGGCACAATTGTCATTATCTTAAAGATATGCCTTACATCTTGGTTGTCAGCACATGAGAGTCATTTATTTAGTCTTCAAATAATGAGGTTCACGTGCCTGGTGATTGCTTAGTGTCATTTGTGTCAAGTTTCTTTTAATGTATAGGGAAAGGGTGAGAGCGAGTCTCAAGTCAAAAGGGAATAGTCCCAACTTTGTTAGAGACAAACAACACAGAAGGACATGTGCAGCTTCCAGTGGAGTAGTCCACATGGATGCATTGGTCACAAACACAAGGTGAACAAATAGCATGTACAACACCCAGTGGAACAGTTCACATGAGTGTGATGGTCGTTATAACAAGTTTACAAGAATTAATCTGTTGAGTGTCTGACATAATAGTCCACATGGGTGAGACAACATTAACAACTAATACAACACGTCTCCAACAACATATTTATTAAAACAACTGAAATAGTTCAACTGTCTTAATACAGGTTAAAGAAATATGCATTACAAGCGTCCAAATAATAGTCTTACAAACAAATACAATACATGAGTGAAAACATGTTGGCCTATTAACAGGATTTTGAATTAAACGAAAGTTCCAAGACACATCCGTACACCATTACATCAGTAACCCCGATAGTGGGGCATTGGAGCCACTGCTCGATCCTCAAAGAAAACACTATAGACTATCAAGGCTATGTGGGAGGAGCCAAGGTGAAAATTTCTTTGCATGTACAAATGAGGGGTAAATATAGCCAAGGGTGAAACTGACCCTTGTGACTGTTCAACTTCCCTCATGATTGTTTGACTTACATGACTCTTTGACTTCATCCATGGGTACCTTGGAATTCAACGCTATATTACATTGATTACATAGGTATGATCTAAAGTGGTGATGTGGTAGGGGTGACTCATGACACAACTTGACATGACGTTGCAGTTATGCACATGATGGTTGTGATGTTCGTGTTGAGCTGTTTTGCTACTGAGTGATGAGTGTGCCCGTGGTGTACCATAGCATCACCTCCGAATGGCAATGTGCGCGGAGTCTTCAATGGTCTTGGTGTTCACTTGATAGTTCATGCATGCGCATGTGTCTCCTTCGCTTGCTACTTGATATGCTTTGTGTGTTCATCCAACCGCGGGCAAGTATTCTAGCATGTGCTCCTTGTTCATCTCATTCATCATCACACCATGTCTCACCCATGTACCTATTTTTGCAATCACTCATGATGAGATGACATCAAATCCAAAAGCCCCCTAGTTTATTGTGATGCATTGTCTTTCGTTTCTGAGTGTAGGTGATCGAGAGAGAGGATAAGGCTATGAATTAGCTCATAACACATGTTAGGCTGAGATGCGAGGCTTCGAGGTAGTGAGAAGAAAAATTTCATAGAGGTCACTGGGAGGCTAGAATGAGTAGTCTGGAACAACAATGAGATTCTGCTAGATCTAGCTCAGCTGGGAGGTAGAATTGCGTAATTTTTCCAAGGAAGGAAGTCTAGGCAGCAAAGGACAATGGCAGTGAAAACTACGCATATTTTTAGGGGAGGCTGGGAGTGGGCTATGAGAGCTTGCTGGCCAAAACCATGCAGAACTAGGATGCATTCATGCAGGACATGTCTATGTAGTTTCTCGGCTGAGCGGGATGTCGGGCAGCTAGTGGATAGTCCAAGAAAACTATGCAATTTTTAGGAGGAGCAGTAGGCAGGTTGGCAGGGGGACTGACTGACAAAACTATGCAATATTTAGAGACAGTGTAGTGACAGGTAGTAGGTGCATGTCCCTCATATCAACACAATTTCTTCAGTCAGCAGAGGTAGGCATAGTGACAACTTCTGTACAATTTTTGGGAGGAGTGAAGCCCAGAGTCACTGCCTGGTCAAACTCTTTGGTTGACCAGTGGGAGGCTTGATGATTGGCTTGTGGGTAACGCAGATTGAGATGGATTCTTAGGCAACTTCTACATTGTTCTAGGTTACAGTCAGCCAGGTCAATTCTAGGATTGAGCAGTGTAGACTACCTGGGAGGCAACCTCAAGATCTGCACAATTCTGAGCAGCAGTACTTGGTCACTGAGGGTTGAGACTACGCAGTGTAGCTCAACAAAGGTCCGGCTGATGGAGTGTGGTTCGGTCAAAAGATCTTTGGAAAAAGGGTTAAGTGTGTGAGTGAGTGAACTCATTTATACATGACATTACAAACACACACTCAACGTGACCTGACAACAAGAAATCTCGAACCAACAAGAAAACATATGCGTAGTCTGGCAGAATACGGGAGTTTCTAATGATGAAAGTGACAAGTGTGACACTTCGGATAGACCTTCGGACAACCATGATGACACTTACATGACAATGCTTAAAACATCGTGTGCGAGTACAATAGATGTTTACATAGTGAACACAACTCAAACACAAACCTTCAACATCACTAGAATGAGGTCAAAAGCATGACATAGCAATCAACATGCCAAAGACGTAATTGGACAAACAAACAAAAGGGAAGCAAGACATGTAGAGGAAACACGTGAAATGACTTTTTTTGTTTGCGCACATGCATGTTACTAAGGACATGATGATATGACAATGACAAGCAGTCCTGCAAACTCAACCAAGAGGTGTACTTCGAAAGGTGTTCTTTACTTACCATACATACCCTTGAGATGATCATGCATCCGACGAAGTTTGCATGCAATCCTGATCTTTTCCATTACTTGGTCTCTTGGTCCTTCTCCCCAACTCCTTAGGACTGATCTCATCATGTCACATTTTCCTATTGTCACTGAGCGATAGGTCAACGTTGTTTCAACGGGCAATGACTACTCTTAGAATGAGACCCTAGGAATCCCATCTGCGTAGTTTCCACATGCAAGACAAATAAGGAAGTTTGGACAACACTATGTAGTTTTGAGGCATAGGAAACTAGTGTGGGATGGCGGTTCTGGGAGGACACCTCTGTGCAGTTTATGAGAGTAGTGTTGGCTACTTGACTGATCTACGCATTTTTAGAGAGCAGTGTAGGCTAGGGTCTCTGCGAGCTGCGAGGTTTCAATAGGAAAGGGAGGAAGCTTGATGGTTGTAGAAGCAACATGAAAACTTTCAGGAAGCTGAATGAGGCTAGATTGCTTGGGAAATGGCTAAGTGTGAGATCAATGAAACAGATGTAAACAATGATAGGACCAATTGTGATCACACATGGACACTTAGTGACACAACATAGACCATCCAAAATGCATAAGACATACTATTCTTGATGCAACAACCTTTGTGACAAGAGTGCATGAAGTGAGTGTGTAACATGTCTATGTGATGACAACCACTGATACACACACAATTCTCTTGAAGCAAAACAAATTTCCCTTTGCATGAAAAACACCAACCCCTATCCCTAAAGATGACACATGTTGCATAAAGATGATAACGCAGAAAACTCTTAAGGTCAAGGAGGGGAGCTTGAAATCATTAGCTTAGCAACAAGTGACCAAGGATGATCGATCGTAGGATCCAAGGTAGGCTCCAAAATTTTCTTGCGAGCCAAAATTTTGGAGGGTGGTTGTAGCTGCTACAACGTTGGCATCACACTGGTCAAACTCCATCTCTCTATATGGACGTTGTTTCATGAAAAGTGAGTCTAAGCCTTCCAAGAGTGTTGTTGAATTCTTTTATCATGATGGCTTCCACACTAGCTTGTGTGAAAGATGTAGTCGCTACCATTCTCTTAATTGGTTAGCACACATTCTAAGCCTAGTCAACTTAATTGTTTCGACTGGGGATGGGGAGTATATTGATGCACAAGTAATATAGCTATCAGAGTTTAAACTTCATCTCTGGTGTTGCTCTGCTGCCAACAGGGTTGGACAATACCCCAGCGAAGTCACATAGAAATGAAAGCATCGCTCCACTGCCAGCAAACCTAGTCAATACCTTGGCAGAGTTACTTGCATCACCTCTCTGCACAGGAAGCCTTTCTCTTCTTTCACCTTATTCGTTTTTCATTTTTCACTTTTTCAAAGAATTGTGCATAAGCACTTATTTATTTTATAGGTAGAAGAATTATCTTGACTTACTAAGAGAAGAAGAGGTTTTTTCTTAAGATAAGTATGTTATATATACCTCTAAGATACTTGTTGAGCTTTCCCCCTCACCTTACTCTACTTGACTGAGCCGACAAGGGTTAACCCAAAAGAACTAATTAGAGTAGGCATTACTATTTAATAGTGAAAGCATTGTGTTTTCACCAAGACTCACTCTGAACAAAACATATTTTCCATCGAGGCATCATCGATTGAAGACAACAAGTTCTTCATAAAGAGAGAGGACAATAGATAACCAGATGTTTATAGTTATACATGTCCTCTTAGACTTTCTTGACTTGTCTTGAGATCCAAACATGATTTCATGTAAGGCTAAGCTATGGATATCAGCAAGAAAAGAAAGAAAAAAAAGTAAAAGCAAAAGTAAAGCAATAGCAGACAGTAAGAAAATCAAGCAAGCAAGAAAACTAAACCAAGTTAGCAAGCAAACAGACATGAAAATGAGAAAGCAAAGAAAAGCAAGAAAGCAAACACTACTCCTACTCCTATGCTAAAAAGTGAATGGGCCTACTCATGTGAAGTGATATTTTTAATGCAGCCATCAGCGCATTGGCTGGCCCATGTTGGCGAAGGTATGAAAAATATGCATGTAAACCAGTTAACAAGAAATATTGATCAATGAAGACCCACACGCTACTAGTTCTAAAACATCTACAGGAAATAAAAGAGAGAATGCACAAGACAAACATTATACGAACTTAACATGGTGCTATGACCCATTTCATGCAGATGATAAGCATACACACTCTCTCAATTGTGACAGACAAGAAAACATGAGAAATAGAGAAAACTTACACCTTGCAAGTGTGCTTGTTGTGTATGATTCGTCCAATGCATGAGCGATGGGATCATTTGATTCGAGTGGAGGAAATGAAATCTGTGTGTTGGGTCGATCTTCAATAGAAAGCAGAGAGTGATGAGGAGCCTTGGGTGTTTGAAAAAATTTCTGATCGAAAGTGGAACTAACCTTAGGATAGTGAGGGCTTGACCTAACCATCAACTCAAGTTGAAGTACCTCGATAGCCTACGGGGTTTCCACTTCGTCAATAGATAAATCGTCGAAGATTAGCGGCTTAGGAAGATTAACAACGAGTGAATCAACATCGTGATCAAATGAAGAAGTACAGAGATCACGAAAACCATGATCAAAAAATTCAGGATGTTCGTTGGCATCCTCATGATTTGATGAATCATGCAGAGGGGTTGATGAGAAACAATGATGTTCACCCTCTATGTTTTCACAAATGATAGATGACAGATAGGATGGATTTTCAGAGGAAGATTGGTCCTCTCTATAATGTAATGATAGGCTAACATCTAGTGTGTCTTGTGAATGATCAAAAGTAGAAACATCAAGAGATGAGTTTTCATAGGGGAAATCAAAAGTGGTAGAATCACAATAGATGTCAAGATAGAGAAGATGAGGCTCGGATGGAAGGGGGTCATCCTTCACCACAGGTTCTTCTTTAGATTCTCACACACACTCATCATGGATGATAGCACAGGTTGGTTGCACAACACCAACTTGGTCAACAAATTCATCCTTTTGAACACAAGACATGGAGTCCAGAATGGGAGAACACAAGATAGTACAATCTAAAGGATCAACAGAACATAGGGATGGAGATTGGGATAACAAGTCCATATGAAAACCAGTAGGCTTGCAAACCAAATCCGCACAGATATTAAGAGTAGGTGGGGTGAGAGAATGTGACAGTTCAACAGATGTGCGCACACCTTCTACCACCTCTCACTGTGGAGCTAGAGCTGTTTGATGAGAAGAGGACAGATAGTCACTTGTGATAGCGACCTAGTCCATCTTGGATTTTTCATCTCTAACATCGAGGTATGATGGTAGAGGTTTGAATTATTCTAATAATTCTAGATTTTTGGATGTGTAAAGAAGATACTTAAATATTCCATCGAGAAATTCCCAATCAATTTCATCTTCAGGAAATCGGTATGCAAGATTACAAAAGCGTGTGTGAAATTTCTCAATGGATTCATCAGGTTCTTTCCATAATTTCAGAATTTCTTTATTGAGTGATTTACGGTTAAAATGATTGAAAGCACGGTCTATATATGTGATCAGATGAGGGAGAAAGTGAATAGATTTTTCGGGCAGTGTGGCACACCAATGCAGTGGGTGCCCTCAAAGCATGTATGTGAATAATGCACAGGTCATGTAATCTTCAAAGATTTCATGCATTTCACAAGAGCCTACAATTCTAATCACGTGTCTAACCAATGCTACTTGGCCTCCACCATCGTATGTGTATTGTGACAAGAAATTCTAGTGCTCCTTCGAGATTTCAAAGTCGTTTCCATAAGACATACACTCTAGAGGAGAAATTCTATGATTAGTCATGATAAGTATGCAGAGATTCAAAACAGATTGTGAGGACTCAACTTGTCATCTAGCCCTCCTTCTAGCGCTAGAAATGTTGATAGTGCTAGACTTGCCAACATTCAGGGGATCTCCATGATATGAAGTCCCAACTAGACCTCACACGATTTTGTGTAGGAGTCCCATCCAGTACAATGGCCCGATTGCCATTATCTTAAAGATATGCCTTAGCTCTTGCTTGTCAGTGCATGAGAGTGGTTTACTTAGTCTTTGAACAATGAGGTTCATTGGCCTGGTGAGTGCTTAGTGTCACTTGTGTCAAGGTTCATTCACTGTATAGGGAGAGGGTGAGAGTGAGTCTCAAGTCGAAAGGGAATAATCCCAATGCTGTTAGAGACACACAACACAATAGGACATGCGTAGATTTCAGCAGAGTAGTCCACACGGATGCAACAGCCATAAACACAAAGTGAACAGATATTAAGTACAACACCTAGCGGAATAGTCCACATGAGTGTGATGATCGTTATAAAATTTTTTCGAAAATGAATATGTCAAGTTTCCGGTGAAATAGTCGCCACAGGAGAGATAGCGTTAACAACTGATACAACACATTTCCAACAACATATGTACTAAAACAGCCAAAATAGTTCAACTATAATAATACAAGTTAAAGTAACATCAATTACAAGCATCCAAAGAATAGTCTTACAAATGAATACAATACATGTGTGAAAATGTGTTGGCCTGTTAACATGATTCTAATTTAAGTGAAAGTTCCAAGACACATTCATACACCATTACATCACTAACCCCGACAGCGGGGCATTGGAGCCACTACTCGCTTCTCAAATAAAATAATACAGACTCTCAAGGCTATGTGGGAGGAGCCATGGTGAAAATTCCTTTGCATATACAAATGAGGGGTATATATAGCCAAGGGTGAAACTAACCCTTGTGACTGTTCGAATTCTCTCATGACTATTCGACTTACATGAATTTTTGACTTACATGAATCTTTGACTTCATCTGTGGGTCTCTTGGACTTCCACGTTCCATTACATTGATTACACAAGTATGACCCAAAGTAGTGATGTAGTTGGCGTGACTCATGACGCAACTCGACATGGCATTGTAGGTATGCACAAGCTGGTTGTGTTTCTCATGTCAAGAAGTTGTGCTGCTGAGTGATGAGTGTGCCTGTGGTGTACCATAGCTTCACCTCCACATGGCAGTGTCCATAGAGTCTTCAATGGTCTTAGTGTTCACTTGATAGTTCATGTATGTGCATGTGTCTCCGTCGCTTGCTACTTGGTATGCTTCGTGTGTTCATCCAACCATAAGAAATTCTTCTAGCATGCACTCTTTATTCATCTCATTCATTGTCACACCATGTCTCATCCATGTACCTATTTCTGCAATCACGCATGACGATATGACATCAAATCCAGAAATCCAGTAGTCTACCATGATGCATTGTATTTCATTTCTAAGTGCAGGTGACCAAGGGAGAGGACAAGGATCTGCAATAGTGCAAAGCACATGTCAAGCCGAGATGCAAGGCTCCGAGGCACTTTAAAGAAAAATAGTGCAGAGGTCACTGGGAGGATTGAATGAGTAGTATGGAAAAAAAGTGAAATTTTGTGGAATCTGGCTCAGCTAGGAGGCATAACTGCACAATTTTACCTGGGAAGGTAGTGTGGGCAACAGAGGACACTAGCAGTGAACACTACATAGAACTGGGAGGCATTCATGAAGGACATGTCTACACAGTTTCTGGGCTGAGGGGGATGCTGGGAAGCTGGTGGAAAGTCCAAGAAAAATGCACAATTTTTAGTAGGAGCAATAGGCTAACTGATAGGGTGACTGAATGACTGAACTACGCAATTTTCAAACACAGTGTAGTGACAGGCAGCGGGTTCATGTACCTCATATCTGCACAATTTCTTCAGTCAGCAAAGGTGAGCATGCTGACAGCTTCTGCACAATTTTTGGGAGGAGTGAATACTGGGGTCATTGCCTGGTCAAAATCTAAGGTTGACCATCAAGAGGCTTGCTGGATTCGCTTGCGGGTAGGGCAGATTGAGATGGCTTCTTTGGAAAATTATGCATTGTTCTAGGTGAAAGTTAGTCACATCGATTCCGGAATTACATAGTGCATACTGCCTACGAGGAAACCTCAAGTTCTATGCAATTCCGGGCAATAGTACTTGGTCATTGAGGGCTGAGATTGCGTGGTTAAGCTCAACGAAGGTCTAGTTGATGGAGGGTGTTTCTGTCAACAGATATTTGGAAAAATGGTTAAGTGTGTGAGCAAGTGGACTTGTGTATACACGGCCTTGCAAACACACACTCAACATGACTTGATGACAAGACATTTTGAACCAACATGAAAACATATGTTCAATGTGACTGACTACGGGACTGTCTAATGATGAAAGCGACAAGTAGGACACTTCGGATATACCTTTGGATGACCGTGACAACACTTGCGTGACAGTTCTTACAACATCGTCTATGAGTGCGATAGATTTTTACATATCGAACACAGATCAAACACAAACCTTCAACATCACCAAAATGAGGTCACAAGCATGAAATAGCAATGAACATGTCAAAAACAAAAGTTGGCCCAAAAAGCAAAAAGGAAGCAAGACATGTAGAGGAAACACATGAAATTACTTTTTGTGTTTGCGCATATGCATGTTACTGAAGACAAGATGATATAAAAATGACAAGCAATCCTGAAAACTCAAATAAGAGGTGTACTTTGAAAGGTGTTCTTTACTTACCATACTTACCCTCGTGATGATCATGCATCCGCCAAAGTTTGAATGCGATCCTGATCTTTTCCATTACTTTGTCTCTTAGTCCTTCTCCTCAACTCCTTGGGAGTGATCTCAAAATTTCACCTTTTCCTATTGTCACTGAGCAATATGTCAACGTTGTTTCAGTGGGCAGTGCATGTTGCCAAAATGAGGCCCTGGGAAGCCCATCTGTGCAATTTCTGCATGCAAGACAGACAGGGCAGCTTGGACAACACTGCGTAGTTTTGAGGCACAGGACACTATTGCGAGATGGGGATCCTGCGGGGACACCTTTGTGCAATTTCTTAGAGTAGTGCTAGCTATTTGATTTCTTTGCACATTTCTGGAGAGAAGTGCTAGCTGGGGTCTCTATAGGTTGCGGGGTTTCAACAAGCAAGGGAGGAAGCTTGATGGTTGCAGAAGAAAAGTGAAAAGTTTCGGGAAGCTGAATGAGGCTAGGTTGCTTTGGAAATGGCTAAGTGTGAGATTAGAGACACAGATGTAAGCAATGATAGGACTCGGCCGTGATCACACACGGACACTTAGTGACACAATGTAGACAATCCATAATGCATAAGACATACTTTGCTTGATGAAACAACCTACGTGACAAGAGTGCTTTAAGTGAGTGTGAAACATGTCTATGTGATGACAACCACTCATACGCACACAATTCCCTTGAAGAAAAAAACATTCCCTTTGCATGACAAACAACAACCCTTATGCTCAAAGACGACACATGCTACATAAAGATGACAACACGGACAACTCTTAAGACCAAGGAGGGGAGCTTGAAATCATTAGCTTACCAACAAGTGACCAAGGATGATCGATCGCAGGATCCAAGGTAGGCTCCAAAATTTTCATGCGAGCCAAAATTTTGGAGGGTGGTTTTAGCTGCTATAAGAAGTCCATAATGTTTTCCATGTGTCATTGATTAAGAATTATGTTAAATATGTTGATCATATAATTGACTAGTCTATATTGTAGGTGGATCCAGAAGCAGAATTCTAACCGAAACCTCAGTGTATATTGTAGAGAAAGATACTCATGCTCTAGAACTGAGAAATTGGGGAGGTTAAAGTGCAGTGGAAGCACTTTGGGCCCAATGAAGCTACATGGGAGATGAAGTATCCTTCTCTATTTGCTGGTTGAGTGAATGTTTGGCATATGTTTTGGTATATGTTTTGGTGTATGTATATATATGTATATGGATGTAAATACTTCCATGAGTTGTGTTATAAATCTCCAATAAGTGGTATGGGTGTCATATCATTATGGTTGTCATGTTGTTATGTTGTCATGATGGTTTGTTTTCAACAGGTTGATCATTGTAAATGCTACAACGAGTTAAGTTATAAAGCTCCATGGGTAGTATGTTTTTCTTTCAATAGTCGTACTGGTTGTAGGTGTCATTGAACATCGAGGACGGTGTTCCCCTAAGGGGTAGGGTTCTGTAAAAACCCTAGTAAAAAATCCATGTAAAAATTAATAAAAGAAAACTAAGACCTTGGTCATGGGATGTGTATTCCAATTTGAATGTGGGGCAGAAACATAGTGATGTGGATCACTTGTGATTAATTAATGGCTAAGGAAATTGACAAAGGTAATGACTAGGGCTTTGGAAAGGCATTTATTGGCATTTATTTATGAAAATAATTAAAAATAGGAGAAAATAAAAGTGAAAGGTCACAAGTTGCAAGTGATGAGGAAATTGAATGAAAATAATGGAAAATTGAAGAAAATAGAGGCCTCATTAATAAACAGGCTTTTGAGGATCACTTAATTTTTGGAGCTCTCATTTTCTTTATCCCTCTCATACTCTTGGACACTTAGAGTTTTCTTGGAGAAATCTTGAAGGAGTGTAGCATTCTTGGTATTTGGAGCAAGAAGGCAAAGGAAAAGAAGGAAAGTGCAAGAGGACATCAAGATTAGTAGCTACAACGGATTTTTCTTGTAGGTACCGAGTTAGATGTGTGATTTCCTTGCTAGTTTTGGCATGCATGGCATATGAATGTGCTTATTTTGTTATGATCTTTCATTGGCATGGAGGATTACCTAGATTAACGATGGTTTTTCCTAGCCTTGCCATTTCCTAGATAGCCATGGTGTTGTGGGTTTTACTTTTGCTTTCTGGTTGGTTTTCTTGTGCCTTTGGTTGTGGGTTGAGTTACTAGTACTGGAAGCCCTAGTTGGACAAACGCTTTGGAAGCCCAACACTAGTTGTGGGTTGAGATATTAGTCCTGGAAACACTATTTGGAACAAATGCTCTAGAGCCTTGTACAACTTGGGTAGAGACAATTCCAGTGATGGTTAGTGATGTCTAATCATGAGGTGGAATCACTAGTTGAGGGTTGAGGTGGTTTGGCCTCTGGAAGCCTTAAATGGTTTTGATTTATTTGTTTTATGAGATCCCACATTGATGCTTGGAATATGGCACAGGGCTAACTGGATGAAAGAAATATTTGGTTCAACCTAGTCTATGGTCGAGTGGTTTGTGGAAGTCCCATACATGGTCAGTTTATGCAATCATCAATAAGATCTCTCTTTCTCCTTGGTATTTTAAGGGTAAATATATTTGTTTATATGTCACTTATATGGCTATTATATCCTTAATATTTCTATTGGTTATATGTTGGTTATGTATGAGTCTTATGATAGTGAAAAAGTATGGCTCTCATCATGTTTTGGTTAATCATTGAATGTATAATGAATATATGGCTTAATAGATGGTAATGACATTATTGTGATGATGAATTAATGCTTCTTAGTGATTCTTATATGAGTATGAGACCCTTATGCTCAAATTTGTTGTTTAAACCTGTAGAATGCATATTTGTGACATGTTTGATATAATGTTTGTCATGGCTAGTAGGGGTCCAATCAATTCCTTGTTCAAATATTTGCATTTGTATCATTTTTTTCTATGTTATTTTTCATTTATGAAAGTTTCATGGCGGTATGGGTAGTGGCCTAAGTCTTGGCCCTAAAAATTGGCGTAGAATTCAGAGTCACTGGTACAAAACTACCTGGAAAATTCCCCAATCACATGCATGCCTTTTTGTGGGAGCAACTGGAGGGAACCATTCATATGCACGCCCATGTCAAGGGAGTGACTAATGCTTTAATGAAAAAAAATGGCAGTTTGTCTTAGAGACTAGTCACTTGGATGTGATGGATTGCTCCATGGGGTTTTGTTGCAGATGTAGAAGGTCAAGTTGTATGTTTTTTGTTAGTTTTACTTCCTTAACTAATACAAAGGGAGTTGAATCATATCATAGTATCTCTTCATCAAATGTTTACCTCGGTTGGTTGGTTACTTCGGTAGATGTGGGAGGAGGGTGTTATAATCATAAAGTTCCATGTGCAAGGAAGTTTGAATGTTTGAATTACTATAGAGAATGTGAATATATTGACTAAAATTTTGTTTGCAGGTGACCGAAATATGCATATTAATATGTTACTTTGATTTGATCATTGAATTTAGTGTATGATAGTATTTGATAACAGTTGCAAGGGTTTGACAAGATCTGGCTTATTAGAATAGATGAGCAATGGCATGATGCTTCATATATTTTTGGGTTATGGATTGATTAAACTCAATGTGATAACAAATTAGGGTTTTGACTCAATATTTGATGAGTTGCCTTAATGACAATGCTATGTGAGCCTAGTAACTTTCAGTGACTAATGTTGGTATTCAATAATGGTTTTGTATTGGCCTCATTTTCCTTGAAACAATGGTTGAAGTATAAACAATTGTGATTCAATATGAAGTAATCTCAAATTGAATGGATGGAACCTACATGACTGATTCTTGGTATATGCATGAAACTTATATGACTTTTCCCTGATGTATCCATTCACATTTAGTGGCAGAAATGATTCATGTTATAAGGATGGCTTGATAAAGGTTGATTGGATATTACTTGGTAAATGAAAGGTTGTTGTAACTTGATATGAGCTCTACCTGATACTTGGTCAAAATATTTTGTCACAATGATATTGGCCAACACTCTTATGAATTTTATATTAGCTTTGATTTGGCATTTAAGGCTTGATAAGCTTACTTAGTTTATTTGATTGAACAATATTGATTTGTGTGAGGCTGAGCATATTAGTTCGATCAATTGTTATGTTTGCAGAAAGCGTTGTACGAAGCAAGCTCCCCAATCCTAGTATGTCTGCATTCACAGTTATGTGGTGAAGCCAAGAAGATGCGCAAAAGCAAACCTCTACTTCGAAACAAGTCCAAGGTATGACTTTGATTTTAGTTTAATATACTAATAGTCTATTCTTGGTAGGTAATGAGCCTCTAGTGATTAAAGTAAGAGGGAGTTAGACTCTGAAGTTTAAAATGATGGACCATGGCATGATGAGTTACTTTTTTAAGTTTGGAAAATAAAAATCTATATCGTGAAGCTATTGAATAATTATTGGAAAATGGAAATGCGAATCCTTGGACACTTTGATTGAATTCCAATCAGTTATGAACAGATATTGTTGAACCTGCCTTGGAAATTGACAATCTATTGAAGCATTGACATTTCATGTGAACACCCATCCGTATATAAATGTCTTGCATAAATCAACTTGAGTGAATTCATGATTGAGCGTCTTCATATACATTGAGTTGTTATTGAGCACACTTCGAGATATTTGCATGGGATGATTAATTTTTGGTCGGGGACATTCTTCCCGTGATATGTGTATGCATTCATATATTGATGTTGTTTGGATCCTTATTGATGATAGGAGCACATATGGGTGTTGCCTTAGTATGAGATTTTCTATGATAATTTTGATGAGAAGTTTGTAGCTTTAAGTATGACCAAGTTTGAATATGATGTTGCTGACATAGCTAGTTGTGAGGCAAGTTGAAGAAGCTATTTGGAGATCTATTTGAGAAGGTTCTAGATATTATAGGGATACAATGTGATAATATTGAGTGGGATATGATTGGAAGAGAAGCCCATATATAGTTGGGATTTCGATCTCTTCATATATTGAGACAGTGTTGTCATACAAGACAAGCTTAGGCTTGTAGTTGTCACCTCCATGAGGCGGAGGATGAATAAAGTATCCTTTTTATGATATATATATTTTTGATATGATATTTGATTTGATTGTGACATGAAGATTAAGCAAGTACTAGATATGAGCACGATGATATGTTTCTAATCTATAGAGAGCATGACTAATCAAGAACATTGAGCTAGCTATTCCCTCCCTGTCTGAGCTCCAGCATGAGGAATTGAGATTGAGGGATCCTAGGGTTGAGGGATATCTGGACAATAGGGTCGTAGATGTTCCTCCCCTATATGTTACCGATAAGGTTGGAGATGTTCCTCCCCTATTTTGGTATTTGTATAGTATACTCTATTTAGCATCATACCTACAAGTTGGGCTTGTTGGGATTACCGCTCCCTATTTGGCCAATGGGTTTAGAGTGTACAACCCAAGATGATTATGATGCAAGTTTTCTAGGACATGACTCTTGAGGGTCATTGTTGGGAAGATTAGTGAGAAATAGGATGGGTTGAGATGTAGTCCCCTATATCACCTATTTCTCGATATGGGGTTGAAGATGTTTTTCTCCCCGATGAGATTATGGTTTGGGATGTGCTCCTCGATTTGGTTCGAAGATGAGATGTGCTCTGTGATGATAATCTCTCTTATGTTTCCCGGGTGCTAGCATTGTGCTCTCTATTAGCAATCATTATAGGTTGAGACTGAGCTCCCCGATGTAGATTCAGGTTGAGATGTGTTCCCCGATATTGTTTCAGATTGAAATATGATCTTCGATGTTATAGAGGGTGGTAGCTAAGGCTCCCCTCAGATATCAAATCCTTGTTCTTTTAGATTCGAGAATGTTTAGCATATGAGCATTTACAATCAAGAGATAAGAAGGAATAAGCATAGATGAGATGTGATGTTATTTGATGATGAGATACTTGAGATTGGATATGATTTGATGACAAAATTTTTGGGATGATTACATGATGTAGTTGGAATCTCTCCCTAGCTGAGAGGGAGTGTTAATTTGCAACTTGGTGACAAATTCCAACCATGGGATGAGATTCCTTGTTTTGATAGGACCAATTTGACTATTGAAGCACTCAATTTGGATAAGGGAAAGTATATTTTTGAATTAAATCCCACATGTGCATAATTGATCAGGTAATCCCTAAAGCAAATTGGACACCCTTGGAAGGATATAAGTACAAGGGACCTCAACCTCATTTGGACATCATCTTGGATCATTATTCTATTCTCTTTCTTCGTTTTGGCTCGCACATGCTTGAGGCAGGTCCACATAGATTGGTTCTCTTAGGTACGAAATTACAGGGTCTGAAGATCACACATGTTTTCTAGGGTTTTGGCTCTCAGCTGCATGCATGACATAGACAGTTTTTAGTCACAACCACATGCATGCAGACCTATGTGTGCAGTTGAAGGGTTTTAACTGCACACACAACACTCTCTCCATGTTGTTGGAATCTAAGGTTTGATTTTCAGATGACTATAGGGTTCAATAGTTGACCACATACTGTGACAATTGATTAAAAGCTCCTTAATTAGGGTTTCAAGTATTAACATCGTTGGGTTCATTTCATGAATATTGTTTCATTGATGTTGTTGAATAGTTTTATGGATAAAGATATGGATCATTGTACTCTCATTTGTTGAATCATTCAATGACAATCTAATGAGAAGAAGTAATTGAAAGGGTTTTCCCCATAATGGGTTTTTCCCTGGTCTCCTACCAATCCTGGTGTCTCTACGTGTAAATTTTTTTCTTCTATTGTTCCTTTATGTTCTGTTGCATTGTGATGATATTGTTCTTTCTATATAGTTGCATATGTTGTTGAATAATGATGTAAATATGAATAATGTTTTGATACTATGGGGTGAGTTTAATATGGAAATAGTGAAATGAAATTATGAAAGCAAAGAACAATATAGCCCTCAGAAGAAAATTAACAATCCTTATGTGAACCCCATAGATCTAAAATTTAATTAAAATTTAGAATCAATACGGATTGAGATTTAGATTTAATTAAAATTTTTGATCTTCAATTTTTTAAATGTCATGTGTATAGTATTCATGTTGAGTATGCAAGAAATTTGATAGATATATATATATATATACATGTCATACATATTTGGTTACTAGAAAATCCATTTCAATGTGTAACAACCAAGTTGATATATTATTTGACTTAAAATGGAAATTCAACAATCTAGGTTATGAACAACATTGAAATATTCTTATGTTATTAATAAATATGTCGTGTGAGTTGATATAAAACATGGAAAGAGTTACGCACATGCTCATATTGGAACGTAAAAAGTGCAATATATATATATATATATATATACACAATTAAGCTCTTTTAGATCACCTCAAAAGAAATAAAATCGAATAAAATTTATTTGTAGTTTACATCTTGACATCTACATTAAAACCATTGTAATTTAACATACATTGATTAAGCACTAAAAGACACTTTCTTCAAGCCAATATGACAACTAAAATTTTTATTTTGTAAAATTTTACTTCTTAAATGTTCCTAATTGAAGGTCTTAAGATAAGGAATTGATTGAAATATATGGATAGGCAAGTAAACTTAGGAAATTGCATAAAATTATAGAAACATATCATTAATTGTTTAAATTAACATACATTGATTGCACTAAAAGACACTTCCTATAAATTTAATATTAAATTGATGTACATGGTATGTTTTAGTTCATTTTAAGTATCAAATTGACTTGCATCATAGTAAGATAATACTTATTTCCTTAGTCTATGAAACTAGAATTCAAAATTGTTATTTTGTAAAATTTTACTTTCCTAAATATTGATAGCCAACTAAATTTAGGAAAGTTCATAAAATTATATAAAATTATCTAAAAAAATATCGTTAATTATTTTTTGGTATATTAAATTCCAATACATATGACTTATATCATGTCTTATGACTAATCTCCTGTAGATTACCTCAAAAGAAATAAAATTTAATAAACTTATTGGTTGAACATTACTAGTTGAAGACATCTTTTAAAATTGAATTTAAAATGTATTTCAATCCTATTTGTGTTTTTTAATTGAACCATCAACATATATTTTATTTCGCTTTCAGTATAAAAGTGACTTGCATCACAGTCTAAGTTGTACTTATTTTTTTAGTTTATTTCTTGATAAGTCAAAATTGTTATATTGTTAGCTATGTATGATAATAAACTATCCATATGAAAACATATACAAATTACATTATACACATAAACATCCACAAATTGAAATAATAAGCATACATAAACTGAAATAATGTCCATCCATCCATAAACTGTCCATGTATGAAAATATACAAATTTTATACATCATATGTGAATGTGCCCTATGAAATGGGTCTGAACATATACAAACTATATATGATCCACTCTAGAAAGTATCGCTTCTAGAAATATTATGTATGTTTCGCTGCACAGAGTGAGCATCCATAATCGGGTACTACAATATAACACGCCCAAATTAAAGTTAATTAGAATATTATTTGTGGAAAATAAACAATCTGGAAATAAATTATTTTGATTTGTGCATTTAAATAGTTCCCTACTTGTGACTCAGTAGAGTACAAATGGAAATCATGTGGGATGGGGATATGACCAATATGGGTTTAGTGCTACCCTTCATGTGGCTCAATGCCTCCATACCTAACACCCCAGTCACATGTTCACATAACTGCAACATTGAAACCCCTTTGCATCTGGGCTTATGTACACAATGACAAAGACAAATTATACTTGGTCTATGAATTAATTAGTATGCATACATGTAACTTAAAAAATAATGTTGAAAAATTAGGAATAAAAAAAATCACCTCAAATATTATTCCATGAGTGTTATGAGGTGGAGGTGGAGGAGATTGAGCCATGAAAACATGCACTAGAGGAGGATGCTTTGGCTAGTCAACCACCCCTTAGATGAACTAAGAAGCTCATCTACGTAGTTGGCCTATGCATGCATTTTATCATGAAATTTTTAATATAAATGCAATATGATACAAACTTATTAATATAAATAACATATAATTTGACAATAAGAGTCAAAGGTTATGTATATATGTACCTAGTCTATGTCACGTGGGTTGTGCACCCTCCAAGTGTCATGAATGGTATCACGACATGTACGTGCATATGAAAAATTTGTTCATTCCATATACTCTCAAGATATGAATCATCATGTAATGAAACTGGTGGGCCATGAGGCAACGAAGGTGGTATGCTCATCTCTCCATGCAATGCGACATGTGCAATGGGTAATTTCCTCTACATGTTATCTGCAATGGTATGCCTAGTCTCAATGGCAAGTTGTGATGATTGATCTAGCTCTGGCAATAATAACATGCTCTGAGATGGTCTTGGAAACAATCTCGAAAGTGGTACTACATGTGTAGGGTCCCTACAAGCCCCGACACATTCATAACTACGTTTCAAGCCGGGTCCATAAAACTTAGATTCAGTGTTGGTGTAATCCAAACTCATATGCAGTACAAACTGCATAAATATACTTTTCAGAGTAAATCGGGACCTAGTCATGGTGGGGGAACTAGCCCCAAGCTCCAATGAATCAATCACGAACAAAAGGGGCCACATCAACATTCTTGAAATATTTTAGCAGAATCAGGCCAACATATCTAGCACGATAGTCCGGAGGGATGTCAAACAACTTCCCATGAATATCAATGTTCTTGGTGGCATCTTTCACTGCCTTCCAAGTATGTGGGCCTCTAACCTCTAGCCTCCTAATCCTATGTATGGAATATAGGAGGTGGCTTTGTGGACCCTCCCTCTAATATGTCTCAATCAACTTGTTGATGTTATAAAACATCAGAAACAAACTACACCTAGTTGGAAAACTAGCAGATATTTTATCCAACTCTCATGTGATCCATGTCTATTGGGCCCTAACATCCTCAATTGTGATACTAGTTGTAGCTTCGTTTTGCGGAGGGATCGACACTGACTTTGATCCTCATCTTCACCCTATTGAGGGTCTACAAATCATAAACACAATTTAGTATATGTAATAAATTAGAAGAATAATAACATATACATTAAATTCAAATGCATCACTTGAAGATAATTTAAAAATTAAAGATAATTTAAAAATTAAAGATAATTTTAAGACATAAGCACATAAAGTTTAAAGAGGATTTAAAATGGAAGATGTATACCTACAACAGATGAAGAAGGTCCACTATTCGTAGCAAGATCATCAACAGAGATGGAAACACTGCTTCTAACACTCTCACTGGTGTCGGAGGGAGGATTTATGAGTGGAACAAGCACTCAAGTATGGCTATGTGATCTAGCCGAACCATGTATAACAGATCCCCCAACACTCCGATGGGTTGCGGTTGGGGGGTGTATGGGAGATGGATCTACAAATTACATGTAATACATATAAACTAATCCAAGAAAAAAAATGTTGACATAGAAAGAATGTTGACAAAAAAGCCATTTATAAACTCAAGTGGAATAATCTAAGCTAAAGTCTTAAACTAAATATAGTGTCTTTTTTGATAAATTATCAACCAAAGTATTGACTTCCATGTAAACACAATAAAAAAATGTGATCAAATCTAACTTACAATTTTTCTCATTTATAAATGATGCATTTTATTCATAGAGTAGAAATATATCAATATATGTAAAAAATTGAAATAAACCTATTTGGAAAACTAATAGAACTTCATGTCAACCAAATACTCTATAAGACAAGTCCTTATAATGTTTGATTTTGAAACATGACATGTACTAGGTACAAGCACATGAAGATAATGTTTCTGGTATGACACATTACATAATGAAACAATATCGTACAAATCAAAAAAGAGTCAAATTGCTTATATATTCACTTTAAATGCACTTTTCGTCATGGATTTAATGTATATATCAATGATGCATTGTTGAAACTTAAACTTATATATGTGTGTGTATGTGAGAAGTTATAGCTATAACTATGTTATATATAATTATATAATTATGTCACATGCTATGTTATATTATATAATTATATATAGTTATGTTGTATATATATAATAGTTATAGTTATGTTATACTTTACAACTTCATATATATATATATATATATATATATATATGTGTGTATGTATGTATGTATGTATGTATGTATGGGGTTAATAAAATTTAATTAACTAAAAAAAATCATTTTGGACTTTATATTTAGTTAATATTTGATTTAAATACAATTAATTTTATAAAAAACAAATTATTATATTTATTATTTAAAAATATTTAAAATAAAAATTTGAAATAAAAAAATGAAATAAATTTCTTATTTGATTTAATAGAGGTTCACCATGAGCAACCATATTCATTATGTCAATTTAAAGCTCCTAATTTATTTATTTATTGGTTATAGTTTAATTGTTTTTTGTTTTGAATTTTTTTGGGCATATTTCTAGTCAAATTTGTTCGAAATTTAAAATGCATTTTTAATAACAAAAAAGCAAACTTGTTTTGAAAACTTCAAAACATAAACAAATTAAACCAAAAAAAAAAAAGCCCTAAATTATATTTTTTTTTGGTGTTTTTCAAGGGTTTTCTTGGTGGATTTCTAAGTTGTTTTTGGTTTTCAAGGGTTTTCCTGGTGGTTTTCTAGGTTTTTTTGTGGTTTTCAAGGGTTTTCTTAGTTGTTTTTTGTGGTTTTCATGGTGGTTTTCGTGAATTTTTTTTTGTAGTTTTTGTATGCTAGGTTTTTTTTCAAATAAATTTATTTTATTTTGCAGAAAAATATTAAATAAAAGAGACCAAAATGATAGGAAAACTACCTCAGCTTGAGCCTTTGGGTTGTTCACAAGGTTCATGGGTAGCTAGATTGAGTTCATCGATCTCAGTCGAGCTTCGAAATATTCCGTTGAACTCATTTTCTTCTCACGGTCTGAGAAAAAAATAAGTTGCACAGGTCATGGCTGAGGTTTTTTAATAACATATAATGCTCGATCGAGCCATTGGTTCGATAAAAAAATATAGATCAATCAAGCCATAATTCTTGATCGAGTGCTTAAAATCACTTGATCAAGCATCCCTTTTTCACTGAAACGTACCCCAATTTCACCAAAAAACGCAACCCAACTCCATGCTATCACCCATATATATATATATACTCATTTTTTTCTAAAAAATCCTTAATTTTTTTATATTTTTCTAGTAAAAAAGTGGTTTTCCAATTTTTTATTTTGTTTTGATTTTCACCCTTTCATATATATATTCAAAATGTTTTAATATAAATAATTAATAAATAAGCAAGAATTATGTAATGTCATTTTCAAATTCACAATTAAGTTTACGTTTTGTTTTTTGATGGTACCAATGGTCAAGGTTGTAATGTCAATCAATTGGTAATATATATTCAAAATGTTTAAATATAAATAATTAATAAATAAGCAAGAATTATGTGATGTCATTTTTAAATTCACAATTAAGTTTATGTTTTATTTTTTGATGGTACCAATGCTCAATGTTGTAATGTCAATCAATTGGTAATTTTAACCCAAAAAAAAAGTTAGAAAACTTTGAAAACCAATTAAAATATAAACATTTAAAAAAACAGAAAGGGTACACAAATTTTAAGTCTTCAGTTGTCTGGCTTTTCATAGTCATGATATTTAGTAGTTAATGTCACCATTGAAAAAATGTTTAAATTTTAACCCTAAAAAAACGGGTGATGTTGCATCACCACTTTCTTATTTCAACATGTTTTTTCATATCTTTCATAATCATGATATTTCACTTTTAATGCCATGATTGAAAAATGTTTGAATTTTAACCTTGAAAAAAAAGTGATGCTACATCACCATTTTTGCATTTCAACGATATTTTTCATGTCTTTTGTAATCATCATATTTGGTTTTTAATGCTATTGTTATAAAATGTTGGAATTTTAACCATGAAATGAAAAAAGGGTGATGTTGCATTGCCACTTTTCAAAATCAACATGAAAATTATAATTTGATGTGACCTAAAAAAATGAGAACTCAGTAAATTTCTTGTTAAGTTGGAAACATTGTTGGTACAATACTATGATTTTTTGGAAAGGTTTAAGGAAATGATGAAATTAATTTTTGAGATATAGTTGTGCATGAGCGAATCTCATTTGGGATTCTTATGAGCTTGGTTGAAGGAACAAGAATTATAATAATTGGCAGGAATCATGGGCAATGTTGATATTGCCTAGTAATCTTGTTTTAAAGGTTGTGAATACCTTAGAAGGGTTAAGAAATAGCTCTCAATAAGACGGTGGTGTGGCATTGGACATACCTACAAAACCTTGAAAGATTTCATCCTTGGATGGATGATGTAGCTATAATAAATGTTCCCTCAAGGGTGAGAAGCTTGATTAATGGTAAAAGGGCCTAAATAGTTGAAGCTAGTATGTTAATGTTGGGATTAAGGAATTCTCTTTACACTGTAAGTACAAAAATAGAAATGCATAAATTAAAAATTCTTAGTTCTATTTCTCGGATAGATGACTTAGATGGCTAAGGGATGGTGTCTTGAATAGAAAGGATAACGGATGATATAGAGCATGGAACATGAATTTGATGAATAGAGATTGTTTATGTTTTCCATGTCTGAATTGGATGGGGGTATATGCGTAGGTTATCTTTAGGAAGCAAACATAAGGATTGCTTTTTATATTCTAGTTATATTTGACACTACTTGAGTTTCCTCCATACGAGGCAATATAACCAAGGGTGCAAGAGGGAACTCTCTTGCTAAAAGTGAGCCATGTTGTTGAAGATAATGGTTGAATATTGTTGAGTGAATGAGCAAGTTGATAAAATCCCATAGGTAAAATTCACATTGAAATTTGAGTGAAAAGGATCATGTGTAATTGATGCACATGGATACCTTTATATGTGCACATGAAGATATATAAGGAATACCTAAAGGTATGCTTGAGTGTCTTATATGATGCACAACATGAATGCATGGAATGGTATGCATGCTAATGTTAATAAGGAGTAGTAGGAATATATACCGCTAGCAAGGTCAAGTTATGGAATGCTAACCCTATTAAATACTTATGTCTAATGTATATAAGTATCTCCTAGGATATGTCAGTGTAAGTGCTCACTTGGAAATTAAATGAGACTATTATATGTATATCAAGCCTCATGGAAGAAGAAGGCATATTGGTGAGAGTGCTTATGTGGATTGCCATTGGGACAATAGCAAGGTCTTATAGATACTTGAACTTTAAAAGGAAATTCCATTATAGGGATGTGAGGGTGATGTTAGATATTGGAAGGGCATGATAATGATTTCCTTGATATGAGAAAAAAAATTAAGTATTAGTGTGGAATGGGTTCTTTCATAGGTAGAAGAATGACACATAAATGAGCATGGAGACTAATAGATTGTTTGATCTAATAAAAAAAGAAGTGATTTGTCAAAAGGATTTCATGTTTGATGAGCACACCTCAAGTACTATTCTATTGAAATTTTCTTTGAGTACCATGAATATAAAGCAGTAGAAATCTTGGGGAATTTTGACATTTTCAACCTATAATAAGTCAATTGGTTTATTCTTGAAATACTTCTAGTGTGGTTCCATTGAATAATTGATTATTAGTCAAAAACTTGGAAATAACTCCACTAATAGTGATGAAAGTGGCATTAACACTTTTCTTATAGAGGAAGCTCATTATCTTAAGTGGGTTACTCAAATAGTTGAATTTGCTAGTGTTGATGTAGGCAATTGATATAACATCCCCTTGTTCTACCCCTGCTTATTGTAATGATAATTGTGACTATAATTCTGTATGCATGGAAGAACCATAGCTAGTTGGACCTATTATTAAACAAATTCTAATTATGATCTAAAACTAATTAATTAACTAACACAATTAAGGAAGGGACATCGTTATGAATATTTGGTTTGGGGGATGCTTTCTTGCTCAGTTGTTTTGCTTGAAGCCACTTGCTTACCGACATGGTTTGAAAAGACACAACCCATACCCAACCAAATTAAATGTCAAGGTTGGTGGAATATTCTGAGAGCCATTTGTATGACAAGTTTAACAGGATGTGATTTGGGCTAGATTGAATTTGGAAAATTTTACTAACAATCTGGATGCGATTGGATTGGGGCAATGGAAGGGAAGGTCATGCCCATTCGCCTCCCCCCTCATAAATTGAGGAGACACCCCTCCAAAATCTGGTGTCAAAGATCTAATATGAGCTCTGTAGAAATATGTAGAGAGGAATGAGGCCGTTCTCTCTCTCTCTCTCTCTCTCTGTAGAACTTATGAAAAGACGTTTAGAAGGAGATATACATCCTCATAGTGGAGGACAAGGGAGCTCAGGCACTATCTCTCCCTTATGTTGGTTCAAGCGAGCTTTCATATTATTTTGGAGGGATCCTAACTGGTTCTAAAACTAATGGAAGTTGTGGAGCATAACGTGAATGACTGAGCAATGTTAAAACTAACTCTAAGATTGTGCCATGTAATCTTGAGCAAGTGCTTTGTGGATTTTGGTGTTTATCCCTGTGACTATGATTGAACTTAAATCCTTGTGTGAGCCTGTGTTTCTAGTGTGTTTTTTAAGGATTTAAATTCAACCACTAAGTGCTTTTTGTTGTATGTGAAACCACTTAGTGTTGGCCAATTTGTTGTTAAACCAACTACCCAACGGGTGCTTGATGTTTTTTGTGAAACTACTGGTTTCTTGCTATTGTCTGTGAAACCACTTAGTGCTTGCAATTTTTTTGTTAAACTACCTACCTAATGGGTGCTTGATGTTGGCTGTGAAACTACTAGGTGCTTGATGTTGGTTATGAAACTACTAAGTTCTTTTTTTGTTTGTGAAACCACTTAGTTATTGCCAATATGTTGTTAAATCAACTACATGGTAGCATCAATCCTAAGAAGTTGAGCAACACACTCTTAAATTTAGGTGAGACCCTATGTTTTGAAACTCACGAAGCAAGTGGGTCACTATGGTTCTTACTATATAAATATTAAACCACTTGGACTATGCAACCCATCGCCTGAGCGTTTAACCAATCCATTAGTGTAAATTTACCCTTATGCAAGTATCCCCTTAGACTCTAAATCCATCTTGGGGTTGGTTAGCTGCAAGAAATGTTACAGTGTAGGGGGCCTATGGTTGGGTGGAGAGTGGAAGTCCCTTCTCTAGTCACCAACTGATTTAACTTACTCATATAAGTATAATGATTTATGCATATTTTATTTATGGATGACAGTTCTGCTTTCTATGTTGATTCAATGATGTAAGGTCCTCTATCATTCATGAAAGAATACCTGAATCATTGTATATTCATTGTTGACTATTTAACCTATTTATCCATGGTGCTAATGAGTTCTTGAGTTATGTGGTTACTTCCATCTCAATGAATTGTAGGTTGCATGATATGCTCATGACTGATGGTTTGAAAATTACTCAAGATTAACCTATTATCTTCTTATAAGTTCTATGTCATATGATATGTTTATCAATTTTGGAAACTCACTACCATAACCATGATTGCAGGCTAATTTACAAGTTATGAGTTTAATTTATATTGTATGTGTTAAAATGCATATTTGGTTTGAGATGATGGGCATTTATTCTATGAATAACAAGACTTTTCCATGAGCTATGCACGCTTACATATTATTGTAACAAAGAATTGTATTTAACTGAATAACCTAAGATTCAATGCTTAATACATGGTCTGAAACTCTTTTGTGTAGTCACACTAATTTGTATGTATTCTTGAAAATGAATGAATAAGTCTTACATTAATCATGCAATTAACTAACCTGTAATAGATAGTAGAGATGGAATGCCCGAACTTGGGTGAATTGGCCTTTGGAACCCTTCCTTTCTCTCACTCTATATTTGGTGCAATTTTGGTCCCATAGGTACCCTATTATTCATTCTATATAAGGTATAATGTTTTTAAGAGATTATGTTCAGGCCTTGGAAATCAATCTTAGAATTTTTTGTTTGGGCTAATGCCCCAAGTCATAAGTGTTTTTCTTAATTCTTAGTTTTATTTCCCCTCCATGCCCTAAAGAAATTCCAATAATTTCAAAATCCATATTGGCAGTAGTTTTTCCACTTTGGAAATGGCTTGGATTTTTTCGATGCTAGATTTCACTTTGTTTCATTGTGTGGACACCCAAAAATTCGGTAGTATAGAGGGGTCATTGATACCCTTCAAAATGGTTCAACTGAAAATGTTGGTAATGGTAACCAAATAAGTGAGGCAAACAATAAGAAAAATTAAAAAGGTAAAGGAAAGGAATTGGGTAAGAATTTAAGATGAAATTGATATATTTTGTTTCAAAGTTAATGCATCTATTACATGGATGCCTAAGTGTTGATAGTTTTGGATGCCACCAACAGTAGGGGGTCTCCCCAAACTTCACACTATTTGGGATAGGAGCCCCATCTAGAAGAAAGACCCAACTACCATTTATGCTTAGAGATTTTCCTAGGATACAATTAACAACATAAGAGAGAACACATATAATTTGAGATAAGCAAGTAAATTAACCTTGTGAAGCATACAATTGTGATGTATATAATGTAATTTCATGGACGAAGTAGAGAGAGTGAGACTTTAGAAGAAAAGGAATAGTACCATTCTAATAAAGACACACACATACATAGAAGAGATCATTAATTAATATGTAAAATAGTTCGAAAAGTAACAACAATCATTAAAGAAAGTAAGACACACCATTCAAAAAGATGTGCACTAAATATAACAAAATAGTTCATTGTCCTTAATACGTGTGAACACAAACATATATTTTAAACATTAAAATAATAGTCTTACAGCATCCACGATACATGCATTAAGGTGTGCCCACTCAGAGAGCTTCAATATACTAAGTGAAAATTCTAAGATACACAACAACCATGATGCATCATTAACCCCGATAGTGGAACCTGAAGCCACCACTTTCTCCTCCAAAGAATGATATTCTCTCTTATGTTAGCTTGAGAATCCAAGGCTAAAGGCCATTTACTTCAAGAATGAGGGCCTATTTATAACAAATGGGGTGACCTTTCACCTCTGATGTGACTCTTGACCTCCCTCGTGACTCTTGAGATCCCATATGAATTTCGAGCTCCTACATCACTCTTAGACTTCCTAGTGACCCTTCACATTCTATCTGTGACCCTTGGGCTTCCACACATTTTAAATTTTCCATTAATTTTCGAAATTACATAATTACATTCCACCAATAATGTGACAAAACTACATAGAACAAAACAACGCTCTTGTGTTCACACTTTGAGAAGCTATAATTTGGCGATTGTGACATGAGACTTCATTGTAATGTGTCAATGCCAAGTTATTTTATTTTTTTAGATGTCTTCAAAACTTCATGATATATCTAAAATGTACTTCATCTTCACCCTCCAAAGGGTCTAGATATGATATTAGAGCCTTTTGAGTCATCTTGGGTTGCCATCTATCTGTCATAGTTCAAAATTCCTTTATTTCTTGCATGATGGTCTCTTTATGTCTCATCTCCACAATTGTCTTCTTAGAATCTCACCTTGATAAGCTCCTTGAAAAACATCTTCTATGTTAGGATGACAGTACCTGCAAATAAAGTTCACCCATGGCAAGACTACTGGGTGTTTTGTATATTCTTTCCACAACTAGTCTCACGTGTGGGGGTGTCACAGGGGGGTGCAATAGGCCCCCCTGTTCATTACGCTAGGTGCAGTAGGGGGGTCGCTGGAGAGGGGGGGGGGGTGCGTAGCCCCCCTGTACGGGGTTTGGGGTAATGCCCTGGGAAAAGAAATGGACCCTATATTAGGTTGTGGACCTACCTAGTTTTTGTGCATGGGTTTCACACATGGTTTTGGGCATGATGGTTTTTTGCCCATGGTATTTTGTAGATCTGTTCAAGGGAATTACGGTTATGTTCTAATCCATTGTTAATGGATTGGGGTTTATGAATGCTTCGACATGTATATATATGTATTGTAACATTGAAAGGAACATAATGAAAAATCAATCTAGTAGTCCCGGTTTTGGTATCTAGGGGAAATTTTTTGTGTATTTGTTTTGTGTTTCTTGCCATTGTATATTTTCTATTTTTAAGAATTAATTTTCAGGTAATTTCTATACATAGTTAAAACCTACATTTGGTATCATATTTGTTTCAGCTTCAAGGCGATGCCTTTGTTGCTGAGGGGTTTTGCTTAAGCTTGTGGTAGACCTTGTTCAATGGGAGATTTTTAGGATCGATTCTTGCGGTGAAAGAATATGGAAAGAAGTGGAAAGATAAAGATTAGGAAATTTAATGGTAAGAATTTTGAGTTGTGTCATCTCAATATGGAGGATCTGTTGGTGGATAAAGATTAGTGGATCACAATAGATACGAGTACTAAACCAACGATAATGTCAGCAGAAGACTAGACAAAGTTGGATCAGAAGGAAAATATCACAATACGGTTGTGTATCTCAGATTCAGTATTGTTGAATGTATCAGGGGAAGCTATAATGAAGGAATTTTGGGCCAAGTTAAGGACTTTGTACCAATCTAAGTCTCTGGTGAACAAATTGTTCCTACAAAGAAAGTTGTATAACCTGAGGATGAAGGATGGAGACTTGGTGACAAAGCATTTGAACGCCTTTAATACTATGATAAGCCAATTTTAATCTGTTGACATTAAAATTTAACATGAAGATAAGCACATCAGTTTGTTGTGTTCTCTACCAGATTTGTGGGATAGTTTGGTTGTTGTTATAAGTAGAAATACAACTATCTTGATGTTTGATGAAATAGTATCATCCTTACTTTCAGATGAGATGAGATGGAGAAACATGGATATGCCTTTTCTGTATGAGGATGGTCCTAGAACAAAAATAAAATAATTCCTCGAGTGGGAGATCTAAATCTATAGGGAGATATAAATATCCAAGAAAACCTATAAAGGTATGTTGGAAATGCGGAAAGGAAGGGCACTACAAAACGGACTGTAGATCTAAAGCTCTTGAGAAAGGAAAGGGATATGATGATGCTCCTTCTGTAGAGGCCAAAACCACCTCATGCCCCTCTCCTTCATGCCCCTCATGCCCCTCTCCTTCAAAAGAGTGTTGTCCTCAATGCTTGAGTTGTTTTGGATGCTTTTGTATAAAATTTTCATCCTCCCATGTGGAATCTTCAGCGACTAAGTTCTTCCACTTGATGAGATACTCCGAAATTGATCGATTTTGTAGCTATCAAGTTCTTGTTTCTGTGACTGCTTCCAGTTCCAATATAATTTTTCCTTCCTTTTCAAGTTCTGGCAATATTGTTTGAACTGGGAGCTTGTCACCTATAACCTTCTTTAAACATGAAACATGGAAAACTAGGTGCACTCAAGACGCTCCAGGAAGCTCCAATTTGTATGTCATAGTACCAATCTTTTGCAACACCTTGTACGGACCATAATACAGTGGTGATAATTTATTATCCTTCTTAGCTTTCTTGAGGGACATTTGTTTATGTGGTTGTAGCCATAGGAATACCCAATCACCTACATCAAAACTTCTTTCGCTACGATGTTGATCTGCCTGTTGTTTCATTCTATTATGTGCCAACATGAGGTTATCCTTTAAGAGTTGGACTTGTTGTTGATGTTCGACGTGATGTTCCACTACTTGAACCTTAGAATTTTCTCTTAAATATGATGTGATGGATGGTGGCTGATATCCATAAAGTGCCATAAATGGGGTCATTTTTGTTGCTGTATGGAAGGAAGTGTTATACCACCATTTAGCCAGAGGCAACCATTTGACCCATTGTGTTTGTTTATCAGATACAAAGCAATGAAGATATCCTTCCAAACATTTGTTTACTATCTCAGTTTTCCCATCAGATTGAGGATGATAAGATGAGCTATGAGCTAACTGAGTACCAAAACAAAAAAAAAAATTATGTCCAAAAATTTCTAGTGAAAATGGGATCTCTGTCACTTACAATAATCTTTGGGTTTCCATGTAGCTTTTGAATTGTTTCCATAAATGCAGTAGAAACTATACTAGCTTTAAATGGATGTGATAATGCACAAAAGTGTGCATACTTGGTAAGTCTATCAACTACCACCATGATGACACTCTTTCCCTCAAACTTGGGTAAAACTGTTATAAAATCCATTGAAACCTCCTCCCAATGTTGACTTGGAATGGATAAAGGTTGTAATAGACTCGGGGTATTAATTGTTTCAACTTTATTTTGTTGGCAAACCAAACATTCCGCCACAAACTTTTGAATATCCGGTTTAAGGCCATCCCAAAAAAATTCTTTCTTAACCCTGTGGTAATTTTTTTTAAATCTTGAGTGCCCTCCTAAGGGAGAAGTGTGCAATTCCATAAGAATCTTTTGTTTGAGTTGCGAATTCTTACAGAGGTATAAGCGATCTTTGTACCATAATGAATCATTTTTCCAACTAAATGTATCAGATGTACTGGAATCTTGTTGTAACTTTTGAATAAGTGCCCACACTTCTTCACCATTCTTCCATTCGTCCATTGCTTCGTTTATCCAATCTGGTTGGATAATAGAAATGGCGCACAACAATGCTTCCACATCCTCATCCTTTCTTGAGAGTGCATCTGCCACCACATTTTGCTTCCCTTTTTTGTAGATGATTTCAAAGTCATAACCCAACATCTTTGTGACCCACTTTTTTTGCTCTTCAGAGGATAATCTTTGTTCTAAAAGGTATTTAAGGCTATCATGATCCGTTTTTACCTTGAAGTGTCTTCCCATTAAGTAGGGTCACCATTTCTTAAGTGCATGTAGTATTTCCAACATTTCCTTCTCATAAATAGCTTTGTGTAAAAACTTTCCCTTGATTGGATGACTTTCAAAAGCAATGGGTCTTTCATTTTGCATTAAAACAACACCAATTCCATTTCCTGAAGCATCACATTCCACAATAAAGGTTTTTTTGAAGTCCAGTGTAGCTAAGACCGGTGCATGGCACAGTGCCTCTTTAAGATGTTCGAAGGCTTTTGTTGCTTCTGGAGTCCATGAAAATGCATCTTTCTTCAATAATGTTGTTAAAGGTGCTGCTATTCTCCCATAATTCTTAACAAACTTGCGATAATACCCTGTCAACCTGAGAAATCCTCGCAGATGCTTTATGGATGTGGGGATTTTCCATTCCTTAATGGATTTAATTTTGCTAGGGTCTACCTTAACTCCTTCATGAGATATAATATGACCTAGATATTCCACTTCTTGTACTCCAAAGAAACATTTGGTTCATTTTGATATAATTGTTTCTCCTCCAATAGTTGTAGCACCCTATCAACATGTTCAACATGATCCTTCCAAGACTTGCTGTAGATTAGTATATCATCAAAAAATACTAAAACAAATTTTCTAAGGAAGGGTTTGAAAATGGAATTCATCAAACCTTGAAATGTAGAAGGTGCATTGGTAATGCCAAAAGGCATGACCAAAAATTCATAATGACCCTCATGAGTTCTAAATGTTGTTTTTGGAATGTCTTCAGTCTTCATTCTGATTTGATGATATCCTGAACGAAGATCCAACTTGGTGAAGTAAATTAATCCATGCAATTCATCCAGTAATTCATCAATGACAGGAATGGGAAACTTATCTTTAATAGTGAGCTTGTTGAGCTCCCTATAATCCAGGCACATGCACCATGATCCATCCTTCTTGTGCACCAATACTACTGGAGCAGAGAAATAACTTTGACTAGGTTGAATTATACCAGCCTCTAGCATTTCTGCAACCATACGTTCAATTTCATTCTTTTGGGCATAGGGATATCTGTATGGCCTGATGTTTGAAGGAACACTTCCTGGAATCAGATGAATAGCATGATCATGATCACAAATAGGTGGGAGACCTTTCGGAGTCTCAAATACCTTGGAATGATTGTTCATAACTTTTTGGAGATCTGGAGAAATAGATGATTCCGATGTGGAAACATCTAGCGAACATAACTGTGCAATTACACCTCTTTGTTCCTTTTTTAGAAGCTTTGTCATACCGTTTGAGCTGATTATCTTTTCTGGTTTCCCTAAAATACCCCTTAATTCAACTTCCTTTCCTTCCGGAGAAAATTTCATGAAAATTTCTTGAAAATTAAAAGCTATTGTACCCAAGGATTGTAGCCATTGGACTCCTAGTACAACATCAACACCTCCCATTGGAATGGAAAGCATTGGGCTAGTCAATACATATTCTCCCATGGATAGCTTGATATTATAGCACTTTCCAGAGCAATTTATCATTCCTCCATTTGCAACCATCACTTGAAACTCTGGTGCTGGATATAGCAAGCAATTTAATTCTTTTTCTACCTTACAATGAATAAAATTGTGGGTGCTTCCTAAATCAATCAACACTATTACCTTTTTCTTCTTGATTTGTCCTTCTATCTTTATGGTTTGAGGAGTGGTAATTCTAGCCAATGCATTACAAGATATGGTTAGATTCATTTCTTCTTTATCTAGGCTTTGTTCCTGTAATATATCCTCCTCTTTTGACCTTTCTTGCACCTTTTCTTCTTCCTCTTCTCAATCTATGTAGAATAATTTCTTCTCAGCACACTTATGACCTTTAGTGTATTTGCTATCACAACTATAAAAAATCCATTTTTCTCTTTTTTCTTCCAATTGTTGTGTTGTCAACCTTATAGGTTATGGAAGGCTAGGGGTAACAACACTTCCATCTTTATAGTTGTGACTGGTGTGCTTCCTGGTTGCCATAATTTTTCTTACCATTTTTCTTGCTAACTTGAATGCCTTCTCTAATGAATCAGGTTCCCAAAGGCGAACATCATGTTGGATATTATCCTTTAAAGTCCCTATGAACACATCAATCCAATGCTCCTCTAGAATATTTTTTACCCTTATGTTCAATTTTTGGAACTCCTCAATGTGCTCCATTATTGAACCCTTTTGTTTGAGACTTATCAATTGGCTAAAAAGTGTGTTTCTTTTTGTATCCTCATAATGTGCTATCAATTCTTCCGTAAAAATTGCCCAAGTGATAATTTGTTTACGAGAGCAAAGCCATTGATACCATACAAACTGATTTGGTTCCAAATATAAAGTTGTAATACGTACCCTTTGTGTGTTTTGCACATTATTGAGATCGAAAAATTGCTCCATCTGTAATATCCATGTTGCGGGATCCTTGCCATCAAACTTCCTCATATCGATTTTTGGAATATGGTGGGTCTTCGATCCAACATTAGAGTCTATGGAATCATGATTAACATTTATTTTTTTGTTCTCATCACGAGTTTCCTTTACTACCCTTTCACCATTAGTGACCATTTCTTGTTGCAACTTATTCATATTTATCTTCAATTCTTCCATCTTATCATCCATGACATCAATTTTAGCGTCCATGCCATTCATCTTAGCTTCCATGCCATCCATCTTAGCTTCTATGCCTTTCTTTAAACAATCCATCTTAGCTTCTACACCTTTCTTTAAACCATCCATCTTAGCTTCTACATCTTTCCTTAAACCATCCATCTTAGATTCTATTGATTTTTGTGCAAGTGACACTTGTTGCACTTGGTCTCGTAATTTTGATATATCATGTTGCATTTCTTCCTCTTCTTCATGAGTCATGCTAGAGCTTTCAGGTTTCTTACTAGGTGTTTTCATTTTCTTTCCTCGAGGCATCAATTACCGATTCAAACTAATTTTTCAAACCAAGCTTATGCAAAAATTTAAAAAAAACTACACACCTTTTTTCACTTTGTAGAAGCTTGATATTGAATCCGATGTATCTCTGCAATTTCAGATCATCTAGTTCTGAAATTGTGACCTATAGTAGCCCTCTGTGTCCTCTTTCCAATGCCACATGTCTGATCCAAATTGGATTCTCCAAGGAAGAGTTATGCACAATCTCCCAAGATGACCTGATTATAGACCTTTTCAGAAAAGCGAAATTGTATGAAGTGCCATGTGTCACTATTTCAACCTTTGGCTCTGAAAAATATATACAAGAAACTACAATCCATCCTCTTTCTGTACCTTCTTACAAAATTTGAATATGATGCTCAAAGAGAAAGTTATGACAATTTTCCCCATGTCACCTATTTGGAATGTAATTCAGGAGTCTACAAAAAGACCAACTTCCTCAAATCATATCTCCACAAATATAGCGGGAAAGGCTCTCAAATTTGGACCCGCGGTTCAATACGATTTCTTATCAAATGGTTTTTTTTTTTTTTGCTTCTGAAATGTTGCAGAAAAAAAGTTATAGTGAAAATGCCACGATGACCTTTTTGGAGTAGCGAAACTCTAGAATCTAAAGTTCTGATACCAAATGTTGTGAAACCAGCTCACAAAAAGATAGAAAAGAGAGATCAATGCCTTAGAATTCAGCCTCTTCGAGGGGGCAACCTCCTTTACATTACACAAATGAGCAATTCTTTGATGATTCAAATGACAAAACCTCCTTTCTATATATAGGAGTCTAAGGAGTCACAATATAACCCAACTGACCTAACAATAATAATATAAAGCCATGAAAATAACAATAGAGGGATTCTATGGGGCACAATAATAAAAATATGGGACAATAGGGGCACAAAAATATTAATAAGGGATACAACTACAATAGTAATGGGGTAATCACTAGTATTATAGGGACCTAACATATTAGAACACTTTTGGATGTTTTGCATATTCCTGCATTGGCCAGCAATCTGATTTTTGTAAGCAAGAAGGATGATGGAGGTGTAAAAATAGTGTTCGAGAAAGATACCTACAAGATGGTTCAGGGAGCACTGGTATTGATTCGAAGAGTTTGGATTGGAACTATGTACAAGCTTCTGGGTACTACTATTATTGATGGGTGCAACAGTTCTATGGTTCCTAAAAGTGGAGCAGAAAATCTAGCGGTCTCCGGAGAAAAGACCATGCTATGGCATCAAAGGCTTGGGCATAATGGAGAGAAGGGCCTTTGAATATTTCATGGTAAAGTTATGGTAGAAGGTATGTATAATTTCTCTCTGGATTTTAATTTTTGTGAACATTGTGTATATGGGAAGCAGAATAGGGTGAGGTTCCCCTCTGGTGCTAAGAGGGCGAAAGGGATATAAGAGCTTGTGCATAATGATGTGTTTGGACCTGACCTATGTTAGTTCCATCATTGGGTAAGTCTGTGTACTATGTATTATTTATAGATGACTTTTGTAGGAATACATCGATATATTTCCTTAGGAATAAATCTGAAGTCTTTGACAGGTTTAAAGAATTTAAGGCTATGGTGGAAAACCAGACAAAGAAAAAGATAAAGGTGTTGAGGACAAATAATGGTGGAGAGTTTTGCAAGAAGGAATTTGAAGAGTTTTGTAAGAAGTGTGGTGTAGAACAGAAGAAGAATACTCTATACACACCTCAGCAAAATGGATTTGCAGAAATAATGAAGAAGACATTGATGGAAAAGGAAAAAAGCATGCTCAGTGGTGTTAGGTTAGGACATGAATTTTGGGCAAAGGCAATGGATACTGCATATTACCTGGTCAACAAATCACCTTCATAAACATTGGAGGGTAAGACTTCAAATGAGGTATGGACTAGTAAGAAACCATCTCTTTCACATCTAAGGGTATTTGGTTGTGATGCATATGTACATGTTCCAAAAGATAAAAGAACCAAGTTGGATAGTAAATCTGAAAGGTGCATATTTATTGTGTATAAGGATGGTTTAAACTGTTATAATATTTGGAACCCAGAAACAAGGAAGGTTGTGTACAACCGAGATGTGGTGTTTAGAGAAATGGAAGATGTTATTAACATGAAGTCCTACTAAAGGAACCTAAGAAGATAGAGTTTGAGCTAAAGGAGGAAGAATCAGACTCTACAATAGAACAGGAATTAGAAGATGAACAACCACAAAATCTATATGTGAGAAGATCAATTCGAGAAAGAAGGTAGCTATAAAGGTATACTCCATCTGTTTTCCATTCAAAATTTTCTTTATCTATTACTAATTATGATCGAAGAACTGTTAGGGAAGCAATAGATTCAGAGGATGGAAAACTCTGGAAAGAGGTCATGGTTGTTGAAATTGCATCTTTGGACAAAAATGAGGCTTGGGATCTGGTGGAGTTGTCGGCTAGAAGGAAACCCATTGGAAGAAAATGGGTGTTTATGAAGAAGATGAACACAAAAGGCAAGGTGAAGAAATACAAAGCTTGGTTGGTAGCAAAAAGTTATTCCTAGGTGCCAGGAATTGATTTTGGTGATATTTTTTCTCCTGTTGCCAAGGTAGCTTCTATTGGATTACTCTTATCTGTTACTGTTAATTTTGATTTTGAGGTAGAATAGATGGATGTAAATACAACATTTCTTCATGGGGATCTGGAATAAGAGATCTACATGAAGCAACCAGAAGGCTTTGCAATCAAGGGTAAGAAAGAACTAGTATGTAGGTTAAAAAATTCTATGTATGGGTTAAAATAGTCACCAAGGATGTGGTATTAGAAATTTGATACATATATACGGGGACTTGGCTTCACTAGAAGAAAAACAAATCACTGTGTATTTTAAATTAATTAGTGACCATCTTATTTATCTGGTCTTGTATGTGGATGATATGTTGTTGATTGGGAATGAAAAAGAAATTATCCAGGATTTGAAGACCCAATTGTCCTCCAAATTGGACATGAAGGATCTTGGTGTTGCAAACTATATATTGGCCATGGAAATTAATTGATATCAGGTAAAGAGGAAGCTCTAGTTGAACCAGAGGAAGTATGTCAAGACAATACTCCAGAGGTTTAATATGTAGGATAGTAAACCAGTGAAGGTTCCTATTCCTGTAGGTGTAAATTTATCTATTGAACAATGTCCCAAGGCACAAGAAAAGGAAGTGGACATGTCTTGTGTTCCATACACAAGTGCATTTGGTAGCCTGATGTATGCCATGGTCTATAATAGACCATACATTGCACATGCAATGGGAGTATTGAGCAGGTTTATGTCAAAACTAGGGAAGGAGCATTGGACAACAATGAAGCGAGGTTTTAGGTATTTTCATGGCACTAGCGATTATGATTTGTGCCACCAAGGAAGACCAAGATTGGACAGAGTTTTGGACATCCATGGATTTATTGATGAAAATTGGGCTAGAGATCTAGATAAGAGAAGATCTACAAGTGGGTATGTGTTTAACCTATTCGAAGGTGCAGTTGGTTGGATGAGAAAGAGACAGTTTGTAGTGGCACTTTCAACTACAAAGGTAGAAGACATGACAACCACTCATGCAAGTAAGGAAGCAGTTTGGTTGCAAAGATTGTGTTCAAGTATGGGGTTAGTACAATGATCTATAAGGATAGATTTTGAAAGTGAAAGTGCAATTTTCTTGGCAAAGAACCCTACTTATCATTCAAAGACAAAGAACATTGATGTTCAGTATCACTTTGTGAGGGATATGGTTGAGGAGAAAAAGGTGTTGCTGGTAAAGGTGGACACTTTGAAGAATGCTGCAGATGCATTAACGAAGACTGTGAGCACTGAGAAATTTTCTTGGTGTAGAGACAAAATGGGTGTTGCATGGTTGGACCAATGACTAAGCTCTACTATGGCCCCCTGCGTGGAAAGGAAAACAAGTCGGAGAATGTTGGGTGTATGTTATATTCTTTCTACGACTAGTTGCACACGTGGGGATTTTTAGGGGCGAGGTAGGCCCACTGTACGGGGTCTGAGACAACGCCCCAAGAATTTTCTTTTGGACCCTATATTAGGTGGGAAGACCTACCTATAGCTTTTTGCATGGGTTTCACACATGGTTTTGGGCATAATGGTTTTCTTCCCATGGTATTTTGTAGATCTGGTCAAGGGAACTACGGTTATGTTCTAATCCAGGGTTAATGGATTGAGATTTATGAATGCTTTGACATGTATATATATGTATTGTAACATTGAAAGGAACATAATGAAAAATTAATCTAGTAGTCCCAGTTTCGTGATCTAGGGGAAAATATTTGTGTATTTTTTGTGTTTCTCGCCATTGTATATTTTCTATTTTTAAGAATTCATTTGCAAGTAATTTATGTACAAGGTTAAAACCTACAAAGAAAATATTAGTCCCAAAATCACCTATTCTACCTTGTTTTCTCATGCAAGATGTTGACTATGATGGGACATTGCACTAAGACTAGGAGAGAGGCTTTCTTGGGCATAGAGCGTAGTTTCAGGAGGCAAGGAGTGATGGTCTAGGCACTAAAAGTGTGCACTGTGAAAAGGAAAGGAATTAGAGAAATTTTGAGGTCTAAAATGGGCCTCCTAATGAATATTATAAAAGAATAGTGGGAAAAATAAAATAATATTAGATTACATCATCAATTTTTGGGGAGAAAAAAAGAAAAAACTACTTTTTCAACTCGTATTTTCAACTTATCTCCCTATGATTTTACTCAAATTTCAAGCAAGAGCACTCGTTGGAAACATAATTTAATTTTTCATCCAATGAGTACCCATGTTGCATACATTTGATGGACCCTACTACACCAAAAAGCTTCGATACATGAAAAAATGTGTTTGCAATCACATTTTTCCATGTATTTCACATTTTTCGTGTAGTAGGGTCCATCAAAAGTATGCAACATGGGTACTTCTTGGATGAAAAATTAAATTCCACATCCAACAAGTGTTGTCACTCAGAAATTGAGTAAAATCATAGGGAGATAAGTTGAAAATGTGAGTTGGAAAGTAGTTTTTTTTCTTCTTTTTCTTCTTTTTTTTAGATTTTTACTTCAAAAACGGTGAATCATCCCCAATGATTGACATCATCATATTGAATCCTACTGGTTATTATAAAGTTATTTTTGTTGTACATTTTTGTTTTGAGGCCCATATTTTACCTCAAAATTTCTCTAATGGAGAGGCGAACAATCTTGGGCGCAAAGCGTAGGTCCAAGAGGTAGTGGCTAGAGGCTTGAGGACTGAAGTTGCCCAATGCACAACGAATGAAAGGGAGAGTCTTAAGGTTGAGTGAAATTCATTTCTATAAGGGTCAAGAGATGACATCACTATCCACTAGAGATGAAAGTAGGGTTGATCAAGCCTTTGCGTGGTGTGCAAGTGTAAGAAATAATGATTGGGTGATTGTGCACTAGAGATGCACAATATGCAATGAAGTGAGTTGACCTTAGCATGGGTGCAGTGTGCAAGGTGAAGAGAAAAAAATCCCACAACTAAGGCTTAAGAGTGCACAATGTGCTCATCATTTGGCTAAAAGTTGAATGTTCTCATATCTTGCGCAAGATGTGAGGGCATGAAATAATCCAAAATTTGACTATGTGTGAGATCAATGGAACAAAGAGGAGAGAAAGAGAATGCATGACAAACCTTGAACATGATCTCACACACATATACAATCATTATTATGAAAATAATATGTACAATACCCAAAGCCAACATGTATACACTAGGGTGACAACAAAATGACACTTATCTCCAAGTGCAATAGTTAGGGCGCAAGAATTTATGACACAAGTTCCAAATGAAATCAAAAAGTATGCTAGGATATGGAAGTATGTCCAACTCATGTTCTTATGATAGATAGGATCAATTAATGCTATAACATGTGTTTGAGATCCCTCTAACAAAAGACAATGCTTAAGAAAAAAAAGTGACACATACAAGAGTGAATTGACACAAGCAAGATTTAAAACAAGAAAAAGTGACACACAAAAAATAGATAGTTGATAAACTTACCCAGATGATGGTGCACTTGCAACCAAGAGTGAGAAAATGTTCCTTGTGCTCCAAAAGTGTGCAAAGATCAAAAGCGAAAGACCAATGTTAAATGAGATATGGGTTGGTCTCTTCATATAGGTTAAGCAAACTTGGAATTAGGGTTAGGGATTTTGAGTGCGCTCAGTGCATGTCGGAAAACTAGGAGATAAGGATGAGTTGATTTCTTCTAGAAGTGTGACAAAACTAACTCGAGGAAGTGTGCTCTCACTACTAACAAGAATTGCGCACTAATTGTGCACAAGGAGTGCACAGTCACTATCAACAAGGAGTGTGTAATCACTGTCTATGGGAACTTCACAATGAATGTCTCTAGGAATTTCTTTATGTTTATCAACAAGAAGTGTGCTTGCTTGTGTTCTAAGAGTGTTCACTGATTGTCAACAGGAAGTGCACTCTTCCTAGTGGGAATAAGTGTGCCTCATGGTCTCCAAGAAGTGCACAAGGCCTACTTGGAAGGGGTGCTCTTATGAAGGCATCAAGAGTTGGGCATGTGAAGAAAAGCAATTTCGACACTTAGGTTTCCTAAGGGAAGACTTGAACACTTAGAAAACATGATAGATCATGACATGAATGACTTAAAACCACAAATGACATGATTGTAATGGGGATAAAAAATTTGAACGGAGGGAAATTTTTGGAGGGTGTTGTAGTAGCTACAACACCAGTAAAAAGGTATGATTAAAGCAAGAAGCCTTCACCATGAAAATATTTCAATGAATCTTACAATGCATGCAAAACCAAAGTGGAAACTAATTACTCATGAATTTTAAGAGATGCAACTCTCATTTTTGGCTCTTTGAGCTATTGGAATAAATGTTTGATTGCATCATGAAATGCTTAGAATAAATGTGATGCACATATATGATGCTATGATAGTTTCATTTAAATCTAATTGAAATCAGATGGGCTGATGGAATTGTTATATGTGTAATAGTTTTGAGGTCACTGTAGGATGTTGTCAATCTTTGTAATGAAAATCAGTATTGACAATTGTTTGACTAATTGAAAAACAAGATTGTAGGTAGAATGTTGGAATGGCGTGTGAGGCAGAAGCCATAATGACATAATAAGACCACCTGTAAGGGATCCCAATGACATGAATAAAAATATCACCTGTAAGGGTTCTGAATGAAGCAAATTTGGGTAGTTAAAATTTCAGATTTGAAATTTTTGAGTATATCTCATGAAAAATAAATGTTGTGACATAGGGGAAATGATGGAGCATGGATCTCAAGAAGAATAATGTTATGGGGACATGGTAGCCTTATGAAAAAAAATATCTCATGGGAATAATTCATAACCTATACCTTGACTATAAGACTCCATAAGCAATGCAGTGAAAAACACCAGGCTGACACTTGGCCATAAGATTCCCTTCACATTACATTAGAGAATGAAAAAATTACACTTGGTTGTAAGAATCTAATGACTACCCCATGCATGAAATATGATGGAGAGGTAGACTTCCTAGAATGGGGTATTCCTAGGTGAGTATTTGATGGGGATCCATGTAGGAAAACATTTAGAAACATAGAATACCCTGAATGGGGGTTTCATGGGCTTGTAAAGGTGAGTAGTTAATGGGGGCCCATGAATGAAAATGTTTGGATAGGTAGAATACCTAGAATGGGGTTTTCCTAGGCCCATAAGGATGAGAAGATGATGGGATACCATGCAGGAAAACCTTTGGATAGGTATATTGCTCGAAATGGGGGCTAGCTAGTCTTGGAACGATGAGTAGCTGATGGGAAAGGAAATATTCCCCACACTCACTAGGATGTGAACACAAGTTGGAATTGTTGATTAAAGATGCAGCTAGAATTGTTCAATAAAGACAAATCTAAAATTATTACCTAATTAAGAAGACAAAGGAAGCATAAAATAACTATAAAGATAAGTATTAGTTTAAAGAATTGGTTGTTGAAATTGTGGTTTAATTTGCTTTCATTTTTTTATGATCAATCTCATAAGAATTGTATGATTATGGTATAGATGAGTTGTGGAATTATTCAATGTATATATATGATGTTAATCACAAGTGATATCATTGTGGTTATATAAGAGTGGTGTGATAGAGGGTTAGTGGAGTTAAAGACCTTAGGGACTAGGCCATTGTAGTGATATCGAAACCATGTGATATGCATTGATCATCATTAGGTATGTTGTTACAAAGGTTTTGTGTTTTTAGAACAAGCCAGAGGGATTCCTTTGCTATGAGACTCCATCAAGAACCTCCCCATACGAGAAATCATTTCTAAGGAATGGATCACCCAAGGGACTGGGGAGGCAAATAAGGATATTCCTAAACTTGGAAGGCGTGTGACTGCACATAAGAATAAACTAGAGTGAAATGATTTTGAGGAGTTATGGGCATACTCATTAGGATCAACAATGCATTGGGTGTGTCCCAGGAAACCACGAGATGAATATGTTCCTTGTTAAACATTGAGGATAATGAATGACATGGATGGACATGACAATTCAAGACATAGAAAATGTTGTTAATGCAAATAATTGTAGTGTAATGCTCAACTATTGTTTATGTTCTATGTTATATAACACTAAGTACAATTTTCCTTTTATGAGGTGGTGTACTTAACACCTCCTTTTTCTACCCCTACTTATTATAAACATAATCAATATTATAAAGTTAGTGTGGAAAAACCATGAATGGTTGGTGGGCTCCAGTATTGCAGCAATAATGCTGCAACTCCTGGAACTCCATTCTTTAATTTTATCAACCCAGTAGTTCGTAACAAACTTGGAAGCGACGGTGCTGTATGCACAAGTACTAGCTCTTGCCGCAACTGTCACTTGGTCAGCTGACACAAATCCGCTAGGAGCTTAAGCCAACTTCTATGAGCTATTAGAAGAAGTTTTTTAATTGATGGATGAAAGCTAACTCGAAGGAAGCTAATCTATTTGCGAAAAGACATTGAAAAATTGAAGGAAAACGCAAACCCTAGCAAACCCTAATTCTACCAGCTAGTCCTACTGATGCAAAGGAGAGAATGAAAACTACTGAAAGAGATGCCATTACTTTTATGAAGGTAAAATACATGTGTCTAGACTACCTCTATCTGAAGAAAACATATTTTTGTATTTTTGATTAAGTCGTCACAATTATTATGCATGCAATTTAACTGTTTTTGACTGTGCAGAGGTGGATTGGAGAGAGGAAATGCTTGGAAGAGGTTGGGAAGGTTCAGAGAGGGCCTAAGGGGTCCCCAACACCCTTCCAGAGAATTTCATAGGGTTTGGCTATCAAGAAACCTCATTCGTGAGCTTCTACAAGAAGTCTGCAGGGGTTCTACAGGATGTTTCAGGAATTTCTACAGGATGTTCAGAAATTTCTACAGGATGTTTTTAAATTGGATTTTGGAGGATGGGTGAGTGAGGGAAGATGCATAAATGGATATGGAGGTAGGATAGGGGTCTGAAGTGGCCCAGAGACTGGTGGATGGAGTGGTGAGAAGGTGTAGATAGCTAAGTTGGCTCAAAGAAGGCTTAAACAATGATGTAAAAAAGCTAGGGTTATGTGAGCAAATGTGGCAAACGTGAGGTAAGGATTCTAAGTAGAGGGTGGAGTGGATGGTGCTAATGGAGAATAAGCAGATGAAGGAGTGGTACAGGAGCTCTGAAAGTCGTTTTTCCAATCTGAACCAACAAAGACTTGTAAATTCAAAGACCTAGTTACATTGACCTGATTTGCTAGCTGTCAGTAAAGAGAATGAACAGAAGTGTGACCTGCAATGAAACCATGTATTTTAACTCGTGCAACTAAGCAAATGAAAGTCTAAACTTGTAACCAACTTCTACACATGAAGATCAAACACTAGTAATTGCATGGCAAAGCAAAATCAGTGTTTTTGTGGGCAGCAAAGTCATCCTAGTCACTGCTCTTGATCCCACTGAGGGAGAGGTGAAACCGCAGATGTTTGTTGGCCCTTTTCTTGAAGCTTTTTCTTTTAACAACCTATCAACTAAATCTGAGCATGAAAAGCTATTTTACTCATCAAAAACAACCTAAATAATAAAACAAGGTTTAAATCTAAATAACAGTTTTTATTCTAAGAATGCAGCAAAGACACATGAAAGTAAATAAAGGAGGTACTGGGCGCTTGAGATGGGCCCAACCCCAAGAGCTACAGCCTCCTAAGAGAGATTTAGAGCTGGTGTAAAGATGGATTCATCTTTATTGATCAAAATAAATGTTACATTCCAAAAACTGTCCACAAGGAGAACTTGAAAATGTGCTGAAAGCAAAGCTAATCTACTGCCTAAAAATCGAACTACAAAATGACTACAAAATGAATAAAAAAATGACTAACTACTAGCTAACCCAAAATGAGGCCCTAAACCTTCTTATTTATACAAATTGAGGACCCCAACAGTCCTCCTAAACTTTAGGGACTCGGCTGCCCAAAACTTGTAGTTAACAGCAGTCCTACTTGACTTACTTGGCTGCCCTTGTGATAATTGATTTGGTGGCCCTTGAACTCCGAGTTGATGGTGGATAATTCGAGGTAAGGGCCCATAAATGAAGGGGACACCTTCCTACAAATCCTCTCCCTTGATCTCCCACGAATTTGGCTGCCAAGTGCTCATTAAAACCTTCAATTTTGTCTCCAAATTGACCAAAAAGGCTACACAAAGCACACATTAGACTTGTTGGCATAATGACTAATCCAATTCACTCTATTAGCATAAATATAATAAAAAACATGCAATAAACTAATCAGAATGGTGGATTAAGTCAAATTAGGAGGTTGAATGAGCCCATATAATTATGCATTTTTGGGGCTCATCATCACCCCCCTACTGAAAGTGTTGCTCATCCTCTGAGCAACCAATCTATCTCCTCATCTTTGATGGCCCTGGTGGCCTCCCTATCATGCTAAGTTTCTGAAGTGATGTCCTCTTCTTAGTCATGAAACCATGCTTTTCTCTTTGCTTCTTCCCACTGCCTGTGCTCCTTTTCCTAGAGAAGTTTCAACTTTGGTATGATTGTGCAAGTATATTCAATCAGATGGTGGCAATGGTGGTGAAAGGAGATGAAACCAGTGGAGGATGGAAGAAAAAAGTGGTTGCATGCCTCCTCAACAGATTTCAAGCTTCAAATCCCTCTCCATAATTGATTCTGGCTTGCCCAAAGGCTCTACAGGATGTTTCTGGTAGCAATACAGAACTTCCTGTAGAAAGTCCTGTAGCTTCCTATAGAAGGTTGAACCATGACTAGAATGTGTCCGAACCCTGAAAAAATGAGTGTTCATGGAGGGGATGGATGTGAGGATGCCTGGGAACTTGGTAGGGACCCTTCTGCTTGTGTTGGGAGGCCCCCTTTCCGCATTGTGTTCCTGCAACCTACAACAATTTCCATGGATTAAACTTGTTTTTTACCTCTCTGTTTCTTCCTTCTTTTCTTTCTTGCTTTTCCTCTTGCTTCTCCTGTGGCTTTTCCTGGGATGGTTTTCCCTAGGTTTTCTTTCCCTTAGCTTCCTTACCCTTAGTTTTCTTCTATGCCTCACTATCTTGCTTCCTCACACTCTGTTTTGGCTTGTGCACTGATCAGAATGGGAATTCTGTATATGGTTTCCTCCCCAGAACGTGGGGGACAGTATCCCTCAAGTGTTTTTTCTTTGCAAACCATTCAACCAGTCCTGTCATGTTTTTCACTCTATCAAGTCTTGCCATAGAAAAGATAATGGGCTTTTTATGGTCATTCAAAACACACATGTGTTCAACTATCTGTTCAAGATTGAATAAGAGTTCCTCAATTGAACCATGTAAAGCAGTAGGACAATGCTGCTCCTTTGTATAAGGGAAATAAATCTGCATGTCTGCTCCAGGAGAAACAATGTTGAATTTGGGATCAAAAACATCAATTCCATGAACCACACCATCAATTCCATGAACCACACGATAAAGACCAGGAAGGGTGAAAGCAGTGTGGCTCTCATACTGTCCAACAATATCCTTGCTTCCAGCAATCTCTTGATATGTGCTAGTGATAATAAAATCTGCATGATTCATTGCAATTAGATCTGCAGTAAACTGGCAAGAGAAATGTATTTTTCTTCATATTTTTTCCAGTATATGTCTGAATCTGGGTATTTGGTCTTCTCCACAGCATGGGCTATGTTGCACTGAGTGATTCCTTGTCTATGTGAAATCAGAGATGCAACTAAATTTCCATCACTGTAATTGCCAATGATCAGATCAGGTTGACCTTTTAGCTCTGCTGTTACTTCATTTAATACATCCTCTGAAAATATTTCCAAGGCCACACATCAGATCGAGAAACCCATTTCTGCAGAACTCCTTTTTCTGTTCTAAAGGGTACCCGAAGGATCCTTGAATGTTGTGTTCCACCAATTCTTTCAATTTGTTGATTGCATGTTGTACCATAGGCCTCAGGAATCAACCGAGTCACCACAATAATTTCAGGTTTGATGTCCAATCCTTGATGTTTTATTCTCAACAACATTTCATTCTCCAATGCACGAACTTGATCAAGTATATACACAACCTATCCACCAGTATCTGGCATTCCTAAAACATTTGCTTGGCCAAAATAACCCTAAGGTGAAAGAATCACAACATTAAAGACCATAGGAATCCTTCCTACAAACGTTTCTAAAGTTGATGGATCAGGGGCCTGCAGAGTCTCTAAGAGCAAATGAATCATATCCAAGACATGTTCTGCATTGTCTCCCCATCCTTTTTCCAATCCCATTTCTTGTAATTTGTATTCAAACTCTGTATATGGTGTATTCTTGGGGAACTTTTTAAGATGTTCCTCTGCCTTTACCAAGACTGAGCGTAGCTTGGACAAACTTTGTATTCTCTCATTCAGCATCTGCTTCTGGCCTCTGTAGCTGTGTGCTCGAAGGAAACCCAGCAAGGGCTGCATGCTTTCTCTATCATGGAATAATCTTGAGGACAAATGCCAATTGAGAAATTGAACTCCACTACCAATGGAAGATGGCTGTGTTGGGCGAGGAAAAGATTCATTGAAGGGCTCAAGGTTTAACTCCAATGCATATTTATCCTTGACACTTTCATCCACAAGGTGCTCCTTGAATTCCAAATATTCAGCCACAGAAAGCTGTTCAACAGCAAGTTCATCAACATTGACACGGACATAATCCCACACACCAGACCTTGGCCGTACTGCAAGAACAATCTATGGTGGAAGAATGATGGCCTCCTGTGTGGACCTTAACACATCTCCAAATAGCCCATCTTTGAGCGTTTGAAGTTCATCATTCTCTCCCAATACCTCTGTTAGTCCATCTAATAAATGATGAGGCTACCAAATCTTCTTCCCTTGTGCTACATATCTCTCTTCAGGCTCCAAACTTGATGAAGGAAAACTCGGGCTTTCCTGCTCTAGAAGGCTTTGCTATACTTTCCTGTAGGACGTCTTCCTGTAGAAACGCCTGTAGAGTGCCCCTGCGCCTCTGAGTGAGCCTGATACGTAGCAAAATATCGAAGACAGGTAGAAAGACTCAGTGGAGGACGATAGGTTAACTGATTGTGCACACTTCAGTTGAGGATGTGGAAAGTGCAGATGAATAGCAGTTCGTGAGTTTCAGCTAAGCCGTCTTTAATTGCTGCGTGATTTGTGGTGAGGTGGCAAAAACATGTGCACCATGCAGACAGAAGTGCTGCCACAAATCATCACATTTCCTACCTGTGATCACTCCATCAATCACATTGAAGGTCAAACAGTCACCATTACTTGTTTCCTAATTTCCTCCTGAGATGGATGAGCGCACGTGTCTTACTCACCCACCGAGCACTGTTGAACTAGATGAGGGTGGCCAGTTAGCTGGCCACCGATTTTTTTAATCCCAACCATCTCATTGCTCATGCTATTTCCGAATTACATTCATGCAATCAGAGGAATGTGTTTTAGTCACGTACCTGAAGTCAAATGGTTGCTGTGAGGTGCTTTTTGCTGCTGCATGCATCTGTTTTGGTGGTTGCATGATGGATCCTTTGTGCTATAAGCTCTTTTTTATCTGATATGTGGTTATTTTGATTGTGTAGGTATCCTCTACCCGGATCTAAGTTGCAGGAGTTCATTTCCACGTTCAGATCTGCACCCTCAAGCTGCTGCTGTTGAATTTTCACAGGACCGAAAATTGTTTTCGCCATTGCTCCCGAACGATAGATCGGATCGATCTGAAACTTGCTGAGCATGTTCCTATCATCATGATGCACCTCCCATAGCAAAATTTCGATCAATGGATGCACATATTTCGAGAAAAATGGAAAATGGCTGAATATTTCAGAGATCAATTTCTTGGAAACCGTGCATCAGAATTGGCTGAAACTGCTTGGGTAGGTTACTATCACCCATATGCATCTCCCCATGAAACAGGTTTTGAAACGGATGCACGGATATGGATAAAATGCAAAAATGGTTGAAGGTGATGGAGGTTGATTTCTTAGAAACCGTGCATTGGAATTGGCTGAAACTGGTTAGGCATGTTGCCATCACCCCTGTACAATTCCCCATAAAATGGTTTTTCAAATGGATGCATGGTTTTCAAGTTAGGGCAAAAACAAATTATGTTCTATATATTTTTTCTTCAAAGCATTCTGCAAGTTTTTTGCATGGTGAAAAAGAATGAGCGTGGGCTGTGGTGCAGGCATGGAAATGATGGAGGAGGAGTTTGAAAATTGCAAGAGGACTTTTGAACCCTTGAGGAAGCTACCATGTTCACCAAACTACTTTTTTTCAATCCATTTTTAACTTCTTGGAATTTTTACAGGAACTTCCTGTAGAAAACATAGTTATGAGGAAAGAATCACAATGACATGGAAAAAATGATGGAAAAGGGTGAGGGATGGAAAAATGGATGTGTGCAGGCCTCATGGACATATTCCCAGCCTTCGGGTCCTCTTCGGAGATCAATTTGGCTTTTCTGTAAGCTTCCTGTAGAAGACACAGAACTTCCTGTAGAAGGCACAAAAATTCCTTTGTCTTTGTTTTGAGCGATCCTCCTGACCTGCAATGTCCTTCTTGCAACCTGCAATTATTCAATGGAAATTAGCTTTATTTTTCTTTTCTTTTTCTCTTTTCTTTTTTTTGAAAAACAACTAGGGCGCCTCATGGAGGTTTTCACCCTAATTGCCTGCCCTGGGCGCCTCCAAGGGAGGTTTTCACTCAAGGATCTTATTCCCTTTTTATTTTCTCTTCTTTCCAACCCATTGCCCGCCTCATGGAGGTTTTCAATCAATGAGCCAATCTAAGGCGCCTCCGAGGAGGTTTTCACCATAAATTTTTATTTTCATCTTATTTTCATTTTTTTTCTTTTTTTTCTTTTTTCTACCATACCCTACTTGAAAAACAAAATCATTTTCAAGTATAAGAATACTTCCAATGGAGCCATGTGCACATCTAGATTAGTGACAAAATGATGTGAAGGCTCGAAATGCTTTCTTTGACAGCTATCCAGATTTCAGAGACAAAATGATCTGACTTTGAAGGGATCAAACATAGCTGAGGAAGAGAGTACCGTTGCAACTTAGTGACGATCTGAAACCATATCTCAATATAGCTCTGATATCCTTGGTCCTTTTGCTGATCTGGATAATGTTTCATGTCACCTTCTATCACGACTTTCTCATCTCCCTCTATTTGATGATCTTTCTCTTGAATACATGGAATATTTGACGGTAACCATGAGGGAGCTTTCTTGATCTCTACTTCTGATGTCTTCTCTTCATCAAGTGCAGTCCAGGTTTCTTTGATCTATTCTTTTGAATCTTCTTTTGCCTTTGGTCCTTCAATGTTGTCAACATAATCTCTGCTTTGAAACACTCTTCCTGAGCTATGGTGAAGATCATTGAGCTCAAGAGGAGTCATTTGGACATGTTGTGTCCCAGCATTGCAATTGTGTTGAGCTACTCCAATGGACAGGTTTGGAAATGGTGGTATGGGTAGCTGAGTGGGGGCGTAGATTTGAGATGGATTTGGATGGGGTTGTGGTTGGGTAGGCATTTGGGGTTGCCTTGGTGGAGCAAGAGGCGATGGTTGTGGACGAGCAGGTGGTGGAGGAAAAGAAGCGGGAGGAGTGTTGTATTGGGGCCTCCACCCCTGCTGAGGTGCATTCCACTGAGGCTATGGCTGAGCATAAGAGTGAAACGAATGAGCAGCTGGTTGGGCATAATATGGATCTGTGAAGGAACAAGGAGGAGGTGTGAACCAGGAAGGATGAGAAGGGGGACCCCAAAAAGGCATGGAAGTGGCTTGATAGGGGTCATAATAGGTCTAGGATGTCCCTTGCAATTCCTGCTGATAAGACCTAAGTTCATGTGGCCTCCTTTGGTTCATATAGTAGAGTGATTCAGTGGCTCCTTTTGCCCTCTGATATGCAGCTTTGATTCCAGGCAAGGAAGGGCACTGATTCGTAGGATGGTATTCTTCACAGAGGAAACACACTTCTAGGGAGTGCATTGGACATTCGTCCCCAGGATGCTTTCTAGTGCACCTAGGGAAAAAGATGGCCAAAGCCCTCTTGGCTTCCTCTTGCTTCTTTTGGATCCATAGGGTATCCAATTGCATGGCAAGAAACTACCTCATATCACTCTTGAAATCTTCCATTTGATCTTCAAATTCGTCTTTGGACAAGGTGTTGCTCCCAACATTTCTGCTTGTAGCCATTTGCTCCAGAGGAATGGTTTCTTCTTCTTCTTCCCTTGAGGTTCTTCAAATATGTCTTGCTGTCCACCTAAGGGTTCTTTAATCACAGCCATCGAAGAAGAGAGAATGTTGGCTGTGTGAAGCAGTGGGGGCGTTGTGCAATCATTTTTCTAACTTATCTCTACTCCTACAAGGCATGAAATGAAATCTTTTTGGTTGATTTTTGCTTTTTTCTACTTCTACCTCCAAAACTGAAATAGATTGAACTGCAACTAACTATCTTGCTAAAATGAAAATGCGGAATTGAAATGAAAGTAGGAAAGGACTAATCTATTTTGCTCAAATGAAATTGCAGGAATGAAATGCTAGTCTATGCCTGCGGAATTGAAATGCTAATCTACGCTTGCAGAAATGAAATTGCAGAACTGAATTGCTAACCTATGAAAGCGGGAAATGCTAATCTACTTTTGCATAAACGAAATTGCATAATGGAAATGAAATAAACTACTTAGCAGAAGATTGTAGTGGAAAATAGAAGAAAAGCGACAATCACCAATACTCTGACGCTTCCCCGGCAACGGCGCCAAAAAGATGGTGGGCTCCAGTATTGCAGAAATAATGTTGCAACTCCTGGAACTCCCTTCTTTAATTTTATCAACCCGGTAGTTCGTAAAAAACTTGGAAGCGATGGTGATGTATGCACAAGTACTAGCTCTTGCCGCAGCTTTCACTTAGTTAGCTAGCACAAGTCCGCTAGGAGCTCAAGCCAACTTCTATGAGCTCTTAGAAGAATTTTTTAATTGATGGATGAAAGCTAACTCGAAGGAAGCTAATCTATTTCCGAAAAGAGATTGAAAAACTAAAGGAAAACGCAAACCCTAGCAAACCCTAATTCTACCAGCTAGTCCTACTGATGCAAAGGAGAGAATGAAAACTACTGAAAGAGATGCCATTACTTCTATGAAGGTAAAATACATGTGTCTAGACTACCTCTATCTGAAGAAAACATCTTTTTGTATTTTTGATTAAGTCGTCACAATTATCATGCATGCAATTTAACTGTTTTTGACTGTGCAGAGGTGGATTGGCGAGAGGAAATGCTTGGAAGAGGTCGGGAAGGTTCAGAGAGGGCCTAAGGGGTCCATAACACCCTTCCAGAGAGTTTCACAGAGTTTGGCTATCAAGAAACCTCATTCGTGAGCTTCTATAGGAAGTCTGCAGGGGTTCTACAAGATGTTTCAGGAATTTCTATAGGATGTTCAGAAATTTCTACATGATGTTTTAAAATTGGATTTTGAAGGATGGGTGAGTGAGGGAAGATGCATGAATGGATATGGAGGTAGGATAGGGGTTTGAAGTGGCCCAGGGACTGGTGGATGGAGTGGTGAGAAGGTGTAGATAGTTAAGTTGGCTCAAAGAAGGCTTAAACAATGATGTACAAAAGCTAGGGTTATGTGAGCAAATGTGGCAAACGTGAGGTAAGGATTCTAAGTAGAGGGTGGAGTGGATGGTGCTGATGGAGAATAAGCAGATGGAGTGGTACAGGTGCTCTGCAAGTCGTTTTTCCAATTTGAACCAACAAAGACTTGTAAATTCAAAGACCTAGTTACGTTGACCTGATTTGCTAGCTGTGAGTAAAGAGAATGAACAAAAGTGTGACCTGCAATGAAACCATGTATTTTAACTCATGCAACTAAGAAAACGAAAGTCTGAACTTGTAACCAACTTCTACACATGAAGATCAAACACTAGTGATTGCATGGCAAAGCAAAATCAGTGTTTTTGTGGGTAGCAAAGTCATCCTAGTCACAGCTCCTGATCCCACTGAGGGAGAGGTGAAACCACAGATATTTGTCGGCCCTTTTCTTGAAGGTTTTTTTGTTAACAACCTATCAACTAAATCTGAGCATGAAAAGCTATTTTACTCATCAAAAACAACCTAAATAATAAAACAAGGTTTAAATCTAAATAACAGTTTTTATTCTAAGAATGCAGCAAAGACACATGAAAGTAGACAAAGGAGGTACTGGGCACTTGAGATGGGCCCAACACCAAGAGCTACAGCCTCCTAAGAGAGATTTAGAGCTGGTGCAAAGCTGGATTCATCTTTATTGATCAAAAGAAATGTTACATTCCAAAAACTGTCCACAAGGAGAACTTGAAAATGTGCTTAAAGCAAAGCTAATCTACTGCCTAAAAATCAAACTACAAAATGACTACAAAATGAATACAAAAATGACTAACTACTAGCTAACCCAAAATGAGGCCCTAAACCTTCTTATTTATACAAATTGAGGACCCCAACAGTCCTCCTAGACTTTAGGGACTCGGCTGCCCAAAACTTGTAGTTAACAGCAGTCCTACTTGACTTGCTTGGCTGCCCTTGTGATAATTGATTTGGTTGCCCTTGAACTCTGAGTTGATGGTGGAGAATTCGAGGTAAGGGCCCATAAATGAAGGGGACACCTTCCTACAAATCCTCTCCCTTGTTCTCCCACGAATTTGGCTGCCAAGTGCTCATTAAAACCTTCAATTTTGTCTCCAAATTGGCCAAAAAGGCTACACAAAGCACACATTAGACTTGTTGGCATAATGACTAACCCAATTCACTCTATTAGCATAAATATAATAAAAAACATGCAATAAACTAATGAGAATGGTGGATTAAGTCAAATTAGGAGGTTGAATGAGCCCATATAATTATCCATTTTTGGGGCTCATCAATGGTTGTGCCTCTGATTAAGCCAATGCTAATTATTATTTAAAACTAATTAATTAATTAACAAAATTGAGGAAGGGAAAACCTTATGGATCCTTGTTTTAAGGGAATATCGCATGCTCACCTCTTTTTCTTGAATCCACTTACTTGCCTACATGGCTTCAAAAGTCACAACCCATACCTAGTGTTAGCGCTTGAGATTTCACCCTAGGCTGAGGAAGGTAAACCTTCAAGGCAACATCAAACCATTTCACCTCGTAGCTAGCCCTACGGGGTATGAGAAGGCTCTCTCCAGTCTATCTCGGCAAATTTTCAATGGGGTGAGATGACCAACAAGTTAACACTGATATTAGGCTAGTAAATTGATTAGGAAGGTTGATTTAAAGGTTTTTTGGGTTTTTGGTGGCAAATTGGAGGGAGTGCAATTCAGGGTGCGGGGATTGAGCTCAGTTTTTTGCAGGTGGGTCTTTGGGGCAAGGTAGGAGTTTGTGCTGATGCCTTTAGCTGAGATCGATGATCAAGGAAGAAAAAAGAGAAGCTAAAGAGGGCAAACAATGACTTTGAATCCTCTCTAGACAGTGGAAAACATAAACATTAAACAAATTTGAAAGCTGAGCATGGCAAGCATGAATTCAAACTTTATCACTTCATTTGTTTAATTAGCAGCAGTAAAGAAAGGGATGGAACACATAAACACACTTACAATTACAATAAGAGAACACACCATCAACACAAAAGTCCACAAGAATCCCAATGATGTCTGCAAAACCCTGGTCTTCCTTTTCCTCAAATTGCAGAGATACAAGTAAAATATACAATAGGAGCTTCTCCCTCAAGAGTCCAACCATGAAAATGAGTAAGAGAAGGCATAATATAGATGGTCTAACTCCTTTCCCCACCTCTAGGGGTCGAGCTCAGCTTCCTAGGAGCTGTTTCAACTAATTCTAAACTGAGCACTAGATAATAGGCAGTCAAAACAACTTGCCTCTAAAACCTAGGAAACCTATCCATGCATTAAATATTTACCATTTACATCAAGGAAACTTCTAGAAGTGTTCAAGGAGAGTAAAAGTATCTAAGTGCTATGAAAATTACACAAAAATCCATCATTTACATGCCTCAAAAGTCAACCAAGATGAAAACAGTGTTTCGCTGGCCGAACTGGTCAAAACAGGCAAATTTCCCTGACTGGACGCGCACATCACTCTGACTGGTCGCGCACATTCACAGCTCTGTTTGAGGACCTTCTCGATGTCCAAATTAGGTGCACGATAGCTCGTTGGAAAGGCCTGCGAGTCTAGTTTTCAACCCCACCGGAATTTTTGAATTTGGAGTTTATTTGACCCCTAAAAGGTCATTTCTCCCAAGACAGCTTTCTGCAACTCAAAATAGGGGCAGAAAGTCAAAATTTGCATGTATTTTGAGCTTTTGGAAGCCCAAATCTCCATAAAATCTGAAACCCATCCATAGGAAAGTGTATTTTTGCATGAAAATTCCAAAAATGCAAAGTTTTCCCCGTTCTGAGTTGCCCCCATGACTGGTCGCGCGCGGGGTGAGACCAGTCAAATGGCCAAAACCTGTAAAATTCCCAAAAATGCCAAAACTACCTCAAAACTCTCAAAATTTCTTGGGTTTGCTGCTAGGAGGATGATAATGAGTATCATGGTGAGTGAGAGAGGCCTCAGCCAAGATACGGAGTGGGTTGGTCTTCTTCTTCCTCTTGCGGGCCTCGGATAACCTCCTTTGGAAAATCTTCATTTTTGCCTTGCAAACATGCATCCTCGCCCAATAATGATTCTTCATGTTCCGTAGCAACCTCTTGTCCTCGTTTTCCTTCTCTAACAGCCTCTGCAAATCACCTCCAGAGATAGCACAAAATTCACCCCTGCAAGAGTGACCTGCCCATCATGAAGGTGCAAAACAAATAAGCGGGCCAACTCCCTGTGATGCTGGATCTGAGCAAGCCTCTCACAAAACTGCAAACATGACATGTATCGGAAACAATTCACTGCCAAAGGGCAGGCCTGTAATTCTGCTAAATATGTGGGCTCTTCTCTCTTATGATGACCACCTTTTCCACCCCTACGAGGCCTCTGCTGTACCTCAACCTCTGTGGAAGAAAACCGGTCATCACCTTGCTCATAGGTTTCAGTGGTTGACATGGTGCTTTTGAGCAAAGTGGAGAAAATAGATAAAGTAAACTGCTGCCCTTGCCTGCAAAAATACTAAGTTGTATGCTGTTTTCAAGGGGAACAAAATCATGAGGGAAATGTTAGGGGAGGGGATTTTTCATAAGGAAAGAGAAACATATAAAAATAGGGAATTTCTAAGGGACAATTCACAAACTGTCAAACATACAATCTCATCTTAATCACCGAGAAATCATTTGCAAAGAAATGTTTTTATTAGGGAAACATGGATGATAATAACCAAGAGAAAGGATATACATGCTCAACAGGGGGTAAGGGACAGCATGTATAACAGGGGTATGGGGCAGCATAGATCACTAGCATCAACAACTTGCTCTTTGATTTTGTCTTTTGACTGTACATTATAAGGCATACTCTGTTTTTCAAGGGATTCATGTACATTTGATGCTAAGGGAAACAAGGGATTCTTTTACATTTGTCATAGGGGAAAAGGGATTTCATTGACAACTTCAACAGGAAAAAAAAAAGTTGTATTGAAACAAGGATATTAGGGGATAGAAGGGAAAAGGAAAAACAGGGTTTGGTTTTGGGAGACACAGCAACATTATTTTTGTAATGAATACTCAAAGCAATATGTCTTTTTGATAAATATACACAGCTGCATTGTCTTTGTTTTTGCTTTGAATATACACAGCAAATATGTTCTCTGTTTTGTAATGACTATGCACAGTCATATTGCCTTTCTTTTAGTTTTTGTCATTTTGCCATCATATTGCCTTTTTCTTTTTGCACATCATTTTATTCTTGCTGTGTTTATTTGTTATCCTTGCTGTGTGAAGGATGTTAGGGTTTTGGGTAGATTAGATGGAGGGCATTAGGGTTTAGGGAATGTATGTGAGGGAGGGATAGGGTTTAGGTATTGGGGATGGGAAATTTAACATTCTTTGCAAATGACATAAGATAGAGACATATCATAACAATTGTGAATTTAATGGGAAACAATGGAGGGAATAAATGGGAGTTTAAAACCTTGAAAAAGAACACCAACCCTAGCATAATGCCTACATGAACAAGCAATAACTAAAATCCATTCCTCTTTACATTCTTGGTAGCAAATATATATAAGCACAAGCCCAACATCCTTGATTTCAAACATCCAGCATGTTAGAAGACCCTACCTCGATCAATTTAGCAAGCAAGAGGGCGATTGAGCAAATTTGAAGTGGTTTTGTGGAAGACAGTTTGACTAGTCACGCACGGGCTTTGACTGGTCGCGCACAGCCTGACTGGTTGCGCCTGTTAGGAATTAACACTGCGGAGGAGCTGCTGACTGGTCGCGCACTGCCCAACTGGTCGCGCACAGCTCCTGAGTGGTCGTGCACCTGAAAATGACCCAAATTCTCTGCAATTCGCCTCCTTTCGCCTTCTTTGCCCTCTCACTCTTCTTTGCAAGCTCTTAGATGCACAATGAGGGTGTTTTAGAGGGAATTTAACTCTTTATAAGCCCAATTTGAAAAAATTTACTTACCAAACCCACTTTCTAATGTTTTGTTTTGACATTCTCTTTAACACTGTTTTGACTTTGCTTTGTCCTGAATTTGACTTTTTGGGTGCTTTAACTCCGTTCTTTTTGCAGGTTGACCATCTGATGGACTCTAGTGAGGAGACCAGGGTTATTGCCGGCATTTTGAAGAATTTTGAAAATTTCCTTATTTTTTGCAAAATTGACATGACCTTGGCTTTAAAAACATGGTTTTTAAATCCAAGGTATAAATGAGTTGTACCTGATGAAAATATCCATGAAACATATTTACATACCTCCTTCCGGCTTGCTGGGGACCCATGGACCTCTGACTCATGATCTTGCAATGACATTTGACTGAAACCCTAGACCTAAGACTTTGGACTTCAAGACAAAACAAAACAAGCGTGACACAAGTTCATTAACTGATATGACCTGATCCAGCAAAGCCAAGAAGGGAACAAGGACCAGCTCCTCCATCAGTTTTATGGCATGCCTAATGGAATGCAAAACTGACATCGATGAGACACCTACTTATGCATATGCAAAGAGTTTTTTTTTTATCACTGATGGAGGGCATCATGACCGACACTAACATTGGCTCCAATGGGGATGGTAGCTCCTTGGAGGTGCCAAGAACCTTAGACCTCTGGGAGAGCAGACCAGTGCCTTTCAATCATTGGGCAATGGAGTCATTATTTCGGCAAACGACACAAGACTTTGACTCATTTATTGAATGAAAACTTGACTGAAAACTGACTGAAACTTAACTGAAGCTTGACTCAAACCGACTCGATAGCAAACTGAAAAAACTTGAAAAAACTCACTCAATAGACCAAACACAAATGACTCATGACTGACTTAACTAAAACAAGAGAAGGGCAGCAGTCCATCAAGATGTGAAATCATGATGACAACCACCGGTTTTTCTTACAAGACTATATACATCAAACTATATCAAAATGCCAATGCAACCAATCAAGCAGATGCCTTCTTGATTGATTCTTCGTATCAGATCTTCTGGTCAACAGTACAAACCTATAACTGAGCATCCAAAAACATAGCTGACCATGATCTCCTTCATCACTGAACACAACAATAATCACTTTCACTGCTGACTGTAACAAATCTGCCATTGGATCCTGGAAAACATGAAGACTTGACATTGCCACCTCCTGCTGAAAGAACAAGGTATCTTTTGTTTCAAATTCTAATCTGCCTTCCTCATGTGCTTCGGTGAAAGTATGCTCGTGGGCTTCAAAAAAATCTGAACAAATGGATGGGCAGATCTCTTCTTAGAAAGGCATTTCAACACATGAAACATATGAAGAATCTGAAAGGTAATCTTGTATGCTATGATCTTCGGTAGTCTGACAATATGGTAGGTCATTCTCAAACAAAAAACAATCCTCAAGATCATCAAACATGACAGCCTTATTATCTTTGTGAAAGAAAAAATTATCTTTTTGCTGGTCTACAAAACTGATTATAAGACAGTCATCTTTTTCAAAAGAGGAAGAAGTTTCTCCAACACTTTCCTGACTAGGTGTGCATTGCAAATCTGCTATAGCTTGGGCTGTAACAGGACCTTTCAAGAGCTGATCTATCTCCTCTTCAGACAAAGGAGATAAGACTTTCTGTTTTCTTCTGCTTAAACAATAATTATCTTCATATGACAAGGCATTCAAACTATCATTTATTACTGAGCTATTGAAAGTAGATTCATCACTTACTTGCACAAAGATCTCACCTTGCTGTTCATGAACATCTGAATCCAAAACTCTGTCTATGATCTCAACAACAGAGCTCTCTTTGATGGGCTTCAGCACAAGGTATTCTTGGTCATCATAGTCTGAATGTAGTTCTGAAGTAGCTGTCCTAACATTATCACATTCTGCAATCCGGTTTTCTTCTGTGGGCAGATCTGAAACAAGCTCTTCTCTTTCATCAATTAAAGCCATATGGAAATCTTCAGCCTGCTGATCTTGACAAGTATCCTCTAAGATTTCTGTGTGCTGCTGAAACGGCTTTTCATATAGGGCTTCCATGATCTTTTCATCCATGAAATTATCATCTTCATAAAACTTCTCAAGGCTTTCAATAAAACTATAGGCATGCTTGCAACAGTCTTGAACTAAATTCAATGATGGATAAGAGTCCTTATATAGTTCAATGAACATCGCATGAAAATCCTTTAAACAGTAAATACAAGCAGGCGGCAAACTTTCATACCAAGATTGAGCTTTACCTTCCAGAGTGGCCAAGAATACCTTCATCAAGCAATCTTCAGGAAAATCAACCTTCAACTTGTGAATATGCATATGAAATCTAACTAGATGAAGAGCAGCATCCTTCTTACCATCATCATTAAATATAGGAAAATTCCTTGACCAATCTACCTTTGGAATTTTATTCGGAAAACCTGGAATGTGATCTCGGCTCAAGGGAGCATATCTTCTTGCAATTAGGTCCATCATGAAAATCTCACAGCTACTGATCTTCCTACAGTGAAGTCACCATGAAGCATTGATCTCTGGAGTTTTCAGTGAAGGAGTCGCCAGGTGAATGATTTCAGCCTTTCAAGTTTCTGATCATTGTCCACCATCAACAATCAGATCTGAACTTGATACATGTATTGGGGTAAAATGCAAATGAAGCGCTACGTTCACAAGCTCACGGAGATTGACTGAAGCAGCGTTTATCTACTAACGCTGATGTAAAACAAGAGCGTTTTCGAAGGCTACCTGGCGTAACTTCAGGCTCCGTCTAAGACTTTTGAAATAACACGTCAATGAGCAAACGATCAGTTGTTCTCCCCAATATGGTCGCCACTATGTTAGCGCTTGAGATTTCACCCTAGGATGAGGAAGGTAAACCTTCAAGGCAACATCAAACCATTTCACCTCGTAGCTAGCCCTACGGGGTATGAGAAGGCTCTCTCCGGTCTATCTCGGCAAATTTTCAATGGGGTGAGATGACCAACAAGTTAACACTAATATTAGGCTAGTAAACTGATTAGGAAGGTTGATTTAAAGTTTTTTGGGTTTTTGGTGGCAAATTGGAGGGAGTGCAATTCAGGGTGCGGGGATTGAGCTCAGTTTTTTGCAGGTGGGTCTTTGGGGCAAGGTAGGAGTTTGTGCTGATGCCTTTAGCTAAGATGGATGATCAAGGAAGAAAAAAGAGAAGCTAAATAGGGCAAACAATGACTTTGAATCCTCTCTAGACAGTGGAAAACATAAACATCAAACAAATTTGAAAGCTGAGCATGGCAAGCATGAATTCAAACTTTATCACTTCATTTGTTTAATTAGCAGCAGTAAAGAAAGGGATGGAACACAAACACACTTACAATTACAATAAAAGAACACACCATCAACACAAAAGTCCACAAGAATCCCAATGATGTCTGCAAAACCCTGGTCTTCCTTTTCCTCAAATTGCAGAGATACAAGTAAAATATACAATAGGAGCTTCTCCCTCAAGAGTCCAACCATGAAAATGAGTAAGAGAAGGCATAATATAGATGGTCTAACTCCTTTCCCCACCTCTAGGGGTCGAGCTCAGCTTCCTAGGAGCTGTTTCAACTAATTCTAAACTGAGCACTAGATAATAGGCAGTCAAAACAACTTGCCTCTAAAACCTAGGAAACCTATCCATGCATTAAATATTTACCATTTACATCAAGGAAACTTCTAGAAGTGTTCAAGGAGAGTAAAAGTATCTAAGTGCTATGAAAATTACACAAAAATCCATCATTTACATGCCTCAAAAGTCAACCAAGATGAAAACAGTGTTTTGCTGGCCGAACTGGTCAAAACAGGCAAATTTCCCTGACTGGTCGCGCACATCACTCTGACTGGCCACGCACATTCACAGCTCTGTTTGAGGGCCTTCCCGATGTCCAAATCAGGTGCACGATAGCGCGTTGGAAAGGTCTGCGAGTCTACTTTCCAACCCCACTGGAATTTTTGAATTTGGAGTTGATTTGACCCCTAAAAGGTCATTTCTCCCAAGAAAGCTTTCTGCAACTCAAAATAGGGGCAGAAAGTCAAAATTTGCATGTATTTTGAGCTTTTGGAAGCCCAAATCTCCATAAAATATGAAACCCATCCATAGGAAAGTGTATTTTTGCATGAAAATTCCAAAAATGCAAAGTTTTCCCTGTTCTGAGTTGCCCCCATGACTGGTCGCGCGCGGGGTGAGACCAGTCAAATGGCCAAAACCTGTAAAATTCCCAAAAATGCCAAAACTGCCTCAAAACTCTCAAAATTTCTTGGGTTTGCTGCTAGGAGGATGCTAATGAGTATCATGGTGAGTGAGAGAGGCCTCACCCAAGATACGGAGTGGGTTGGTCTTCTTCTTCCTCTTGCGGGCCTCGGATAACCTCCTTTGGAAAATCTTCATTTTTGCCTTGCAAACATGCATCCTCGCCCAATAATGATTCTTCATGTTTCGTAGCAACCTCTTGTCCTCGTTTGCCTTCTCTAACAGCCTCTGCAAATCACCTCCGGAGATAGCACAAAATTCACCCCTGCAAGAGTGACCTGCCCATCATGAAGGTGCAAAACAAATAAGCGGGCCAACTCCCTGTGATGCTGGATCTGAGCAAGCCTCTCACAAAACTTCAAACATGACATGTATCGGAAACAATTCACTACCAAAGGGCAGGCCTGTAATTCTGCTAAAGATGTGGGCTCTTCTCTCTTATGATGACCACCCTTGCCACCCCTACGAGGCCTCTGCTGTACCTCAACCTCTGCGGAAGAAGACCGGTCATCACCTTGCTCATAGGTTTCAGTGGTTGACATGGTGCTTTTGAGCAAAGTGGAGAAAATAGATAAAGTAAACTGCTGCCCTTGCCTGCAAAAATACTGAGTTGTATGCTGTTTTCAAGGGGAACAAAATCATGAGGGAAATGTTAGGGGAGGGGATTTTTCATAAGGAAAGAGAAACATATAAAAATAGGAAATTTCTAAGGGACAATTCACAAACTGTCAAACATACAATCTCATCTTAATCACCGGGAAATCATTTGCAAAGAAATGTTTTTATTAGGGAAACATGGATGATAATAACCAAGAGAAAGGATATACATGCTCAACAGGGGGTAAGGGACAGCATGTATAACAGGGGTATGGGGCAGCATAGATCACTAGCATCAACAACTTGCTCTTTGATTTTGTCTTTTGACTGTACATTATAAGGCATACTCTGTTTTTCAAGGGATTCATGTACATTTGATGCTAAGGGAAACAAGGGATTCTTTTACATTTGTCATAGGGGAAAAGGGATTTCATTGAAAACTTCAACAGGAAAAAGAAAAGTTGTATTGAAACAAGGATATTAGGGGATAGAAGGGAAAAGGAAAAACAGGGTTTGGTTTTGGGAGACACAACAACATTATTTTTGTAATGAATACTCAAAGCAATATGTCTTTTTGATAAATATACACAGCTGCATTGTCTTTGTTTTTGCTTTGAATATACACAGCAAATATGTTCTCTGTTTTGTAATGACTATGCACAGTCATATTGCCTTTCTTTTAGTTTTTGTCATTTTGCCATCATATTGCCGTTTTCTTTTTGCACATCATTTTATTCTTGCTGTGTTTATTTGTTATCCTTGCTGTGTGAAGGACGTTAGGGTTTTGGGTAGATTAGATGGAGGGCATTAGGGTTTAGGGAATGTATGTGAGGGAGGGATAGGGTTTAGGTATTGGGGATGGGAAATTTAACATTCTTTGCAAATGACATAAGATAGAGACATATCATAACAATTGTGAATTTAATGGGAAACAATGGAGGGAATAAATGGGAGTTTAAAACCTTGAAAAAGAACACCAACCCTAGCATAATGCCTACATGAACAAGCAATAACTAAAATCCATTCCTCTTTACATTCTTGGTAGCAAATATATATAAGCACAAGCCCAACATCCTTGATTTCAAACATCCAGCATGTTAGAAGACCCTACCTCGATCAATTTAGCAAGCAAGAGGGCGATTGAGCAAATTTGAAGTGGTTTTGTGGAAGACAGTTTGACTAGTCGCGCACGGGCTTTGACTGGTCGCGCACAGCCTGACTGGTTGCACCCGTTAGGAATTAACACTGCGGAGGAGTTGCTGACTGGTCGCGCACTGCCCAACTGGTCGCGCACAGCTCCTGAGTGGTCGTGCACCTGAAAATGACCCAAATTCTCTGCAATTCGCCTCCTTTCGCCTTCTTTGCCCTCTCACTCTTCTTTGCAAGCTCTTAGATGCACAATGAGGGTGTTTTAGAGGGAATTTAACTCTTTATAAGCCCAATTTGAAAAAATTTACTTACCAAACCCACTTTCTAATGTTTTGTTTTGACATTCTCTTCAACACTGTTTTGAGTTTGCTTTGTCCTGAATTTGACTTTTTGGGTGCTTTAACTCCGTTCTTTTTGCAGGTTGACCATCTGATGGACTCTAGTGAGGAGACCAGGGTTATTGCCGGCATTTTGAAGAATTTTGAAAATTTCCTTATTTTTTGCAAAATTGACATGACCTTGGCTTTAAAAACATGGTTTTTAAATCCAAGGTATAAATGAGTTGTACCTGATGAAAATATCCATGAAACATATTTACATACCTCCTTCCGGCTTGCTGGGGACCCATGGACCTCTGACTCATGATCTTGCAATGACATTTGACTGAAACCCTAGACCTAAGACTTTGGACTTCGAGACAAAACAAAACAAGCGTGACACAAGTTCATTAACTGATATGACCTGATCCAGCAAAGCCAAGAAGGGAACAAGGACCAGCTCCTCCATCAGTTTTATGGCATGCCTAATGGAATGCAAAACTGACATCGATGAGACACCTACTTATGCATATGCAAAGAGTTTTTTTTTTATCACTGATGGAGGGCATCATGATCGACACTAACACCTAGTATAACTATGTTGAGGTTTCTTGCATACTCAGAGAATCATTTGTCAAATAGCTTTAACGAGATGTGATTTATGGACTAAGATTGGCAAAGTTCACTAATAATATGGATAAGATTGCACTGGGGAAGTGATGCCCATTCCACTCCCCCCACCCATAACTCCTGGAGATAACCCTCTAGAATATGATGTTGAAGAACTAAGATGTGCTCTAGAGAAACACACAAAGAGGAACGATGTAGTGATATCTCTTTATCTCTCTCTCAGTAACTCAAAAATAAACATTGAGAAGTAGATATACACTTTCAGAGTAGAGGACAAGGGGGCTCAGGCACTATCTCTCACTCGTGCTAGTTCAAGATGGATTCTATATTCGTTTGGAAACCTCCTAACTAGTTTTGGATAGAATGGAAGTTGGAGTATAACATGAATGATTGAGTATCATTAGAGTTGACTCTAATCCTATTCCTTGTAATCTTGAGCTAATGCTCTATGGATTTTGGTGTTTATTCTTGTGACTATGATTAACGCCACAAAAATCCTTATGTGATCCTATATTGCCAATGTGTTGTTTAAGGATTGAAATTCAACCACTAAGTTCTTGCGAATTTGTTGTTAAACCAAACCTATTGGGTGCTTATTGCTAGTTATGAAACTACTAGGTGCTTGTTTTTGGTTGTGAAACCACTAAGTTCTTGATGTTGTCTGTGAAACCACACAGTGCTCTCCAATATACTACTAAAACAACTACATAGTGGAATCAATCCTAAGAAGATATCCAACACACCCCTATGAAATTTGGGTGAGACCCTGTGTTTTTAAACTCAGGAAGAAAGTGGTCTAAGTATGGTACTTGTTGTATAACTATTAAACCACACAGTGGATCCCATCTCCTAAGTGTTTGACCAACCCATTGGTGCGAATTTACCCCTATGAAAGCATCCCCTCAGACTCTAGATCTGACTTGGGGGTGGTCAACTGCAAGAAAGGTTACAATGTAGTTAGCCTATGATTGGGTGGACATTGGAAGTCCTTTCCCCATTTTCCATGTATTTTAACTTACTCATATAAGTATAATTATTTATGCATGTATGATTTATGGATGATGGTTATGCTTCTTATGTTGATTGGATCATGTAAGGTCATGTATATTTCATGAAATAATGCTTAAATCTGATCTAGGTGGATGTTGGTGGCCACCCACCTATCCCATTTGGACCCCTACAACTGTCTCTTTCAGTTTTTCAGTTTCTGTAATTGTAGCACAATTTACTATTTTTAGCAATTTTTCGGGTCCTGAACTTCCAGAGCCGTTTTGAGGCCCTAAACGACGTTTTTTGGGAAATCTGGGGGCAACATGGGTCCATGGACCAATGTTTCCCTTCCTATAGTTGTAGTGTTTGGATAGATGTTTCTAACGAGATATTATATGCATCAAATGGAGATCGTATGCCAAAGTTACGACCTCAGGAAATTGATGTACCAATTTACCCAAACGGGGCCCACAATTTAGCGTTTCATCTTCTAGGGTTAGATTTTGGGATCTTAAGGGTTTTCCATTGTTTTTCAACAATAAATAGGCCTTCGAGCCTCATTATAAGATAGTTCAGAGGCATGTAGCCACCACATCTCTTCTCAGAGATAAGCTACCATCACCCTAGCTGGTTTCTTTCCATTTTTATTTGTAAACACATTTCAGTATTTTACAGTAATGAAATGAAGTATTATTTCTCCTACATATCTGTATGTATGGTTATCTCTATAATTTTTTTCGTTCCTGTTTAAATCAGGATCAATGGTATCAGAGCGGGTTGCTTTTTCTCTATTTTTCTTTGCATGTTCCCAACAAGGTCATGATATAAGGAGTTAGGGCTTGAATTGGTCGAACCTTTTCAAGACCAGCCCCGCAAATCCTGACGGCCTCCCATGGCGAATGAAAAGAAAGATGAGGGGGTAGGAGATCCTATCAAAATCTTGCTCGAAGAAGCCCTCGAGCGGCAAAGGAACGCGATGATGGATAGCTTTGCGCAGATCCTCTAGTGGCTACCCAGAGGCAACGCATCGGCTTCCAACAGCTACTCTGGAAACGCCACACCGTTTAAGTTACAATTAAATTTTGAAATTCCCATCTTCGAGGGTCAAATAGATGCAGATGTCTTAGATAAATGGTTAAATCTGCTAGATCGGTATTTTTCTATTCATGAATTTTTGAGTTGGGAAAATATTGTTTTTGCTCTTCTCAAAGTAGCCCCCCACGTCAAGGACTAGTGGGAAACCTATTGCAAGTAGAAGAATGAAAGTGCAAGCTCACTATTGTCAGGCGCACCCACTTGGAATTCATTCCGAGATGTCGTCAAGGAGCAGTACTACCCTATCAAAAGCTATGAAGACAAATACATCAAATGGACCACACTGCGGCAGGGAAGGGACCAAGATGTGCTGAATTTCACAAACATTTTTCATACCCTTCGCACATAGTTTGGTATCATACTCAAATAACGCGGCTGCCTACATAGATACATCCAGGAAGAGATGGAGTTCCTGAACATCTCCTCGCTCGGCACGACATACCAATATGCTGTAAAAATCAAGCAAAAGTTCAAATAGAAAAAGCGAGACTTCGGATCTGCAAATCCAAAGACCAAAGGACAAAGCCAAGGTGGGGTGACCCAAGACAACCCGTCAAAGTCGCAAGAAAAGAACAACACCACGAAGTTGAAGAAGGACACAAGAAAGTGATGTGAGTTCCACGAGAGTCCCACTCATAACACAAGTGAGTGTCAAACCAAGCAATCATTGGTGGCCGAGTTGAAGGCTTCCGAATCAGATGCATGTTCTGACCTTGAGCTAGAACCCGACAAGGGGAATGGTAAAGGGAAGCAGATCATTGATGTGGAGCCCATCGCCACTGTTGCCACCACTAAGATCCAGAAGAATGAACCCAAAGATCCAGAGGAGGGGGAGCATCTTTTCCACTCACAGATGTGGGTGAAGGGTTCACTGCTGCAATTCATTGTCGACAGTGGTAGCCAAAAGAACCTCATTTCAGCAAAGGTTATGAAGCGGTTGGGCCTACTAACTACACCACACCCACAACTGTACAATATCGGGTGGCTTCATGAAGGACGATATCTCAAATTTTTCCAGCGGCGTCACCTTCCCTACAACATCAAGCCCTTCACAGACGAGGTATTGTGTGATGTTACACCTCTGGATGTTTGTGATGTACTATTAGGCTAGACATACTTATGGAGGCGACATGTTGTGTATGATTCAAGGCCTCGCGTTGTTATTATTACTTTGGGTGATTCATTATACAGGATACCAGAGGTAGCTTCACCTACCGCCACCTCTTTGATCACTGCCAAGAAATGCAACAAGCTCATCTCCCAGACTAGGAAATTCATTTTCTGTCTGGTTCACTCCCAAAGTAAGGGGAAGATTGTCACCACATCCATTACCCCTGAAAAGGGTTCCTCCACGCAGCAGCAGCAACAAAGGGATACGGTCATGACAGAACACAGGAACAACTTCTCCTCACCCACAAGGGTACCACACAAGCTTCAGGTGGGAAATAAAGTCTGGTTACATCTGCAGAAAGAACGCCTTACAAGAGCCCATCAGAAGCTTCGAGCACACCGACATGGTCCTTACACCATTACCAAGGTTATGGGAAATAATGCTTTGGAGCACAACATTCCTCCATTCCTTCACTTGCACCGAGTGTTCAATGTGTACCACCCACGACCAGGCTTCCCACCATTACTGGACATATCCGAGATTGTAGAACAACTCACCAGGGACCAAGTTCAGCAGATGGAGGAACTCAATGCAATGGGGACCATTTCTTCCTAAGAGGAGAGGAATGATCTAGGTGGATTTTGGTGGCCACCCACCTATTCCATTTGGACCCCCACAACTGTCTCTTTCAATTTTTCAGTTTCCGTAATTATAGCATAATTTACTATTTTTAGCAGTTTTTTTGGGTCTTGAACTTCCGGAGCCGTTTTGAGGCCCTAAATGACGTTTTTTGGGAAATCTGGGGGCAACATGGTTCCATGGATTGACATTTCCCTTCCCAAACTTGTAGTGCTTAGATAGATCTTTCTAACGAGCTATTGTACGCGTCAAACGAGGATCGTATGCCAAAGTTACGACCCCGAGAAATTGATGTACCAATTTACCCAAACGGGGCCCACAATTTGGCGTTTCATCTTCTAGGGTTAGGTTTTGGGATTTTAAGGGTTTTCCATTGTTTCTAAACAATAAATAGGCCTTTGAGCCTCATTATAAGACGGTTCAGAGGCATGTAGCCACCACATCTCTTCTCAGAGATAAGCTATCATCGCCCTAGCTGGTTTCTTTCCATTTCTGTTTGTAAGCATACTTCAGTATTTTACAGTAATGAAATGAAGTATTATTTCCATTGTATATCTGTATTTATGGTTATCTTTCTAATTTGTTGCATTCCTGTTTAAATCCAGATTAAAATCACTATATATTCATGGTTGACCAGTTATCATGTTTTTATATAGTGTTAATGAAAGCTTGATTTATGTGATTACTTCCATCACAATGAATTTCAGGTTACCCGATATGATCATGACTAATGGTTTGAAAATGACTCAAAATTAGCCTGATATCTTCTTATAAGTTATTTGTTATCTTATATGTTTATGAATTTTGGCATCTCACTACCATAACAATGATTTCAAGCTAATTTTCATGTTATGATTTAATTTATATCATGTTTGTCTGTTGTCCTTTGAGATAATTCTAGGTTAATTAATCATGCCAAAGCATCTAAAATGTTTGGTTGTTTTAAGGTTTTTTAGATGACCAATGTTATGAATAGTTAAACACAGGTGTTTAAAACTTAACAATGTTGAATATAATGAAAGGGTTGATTCTTTGTCTCTAAACAACAAATTGATTTATAATTGCATGAATAACAGAGTTGAAAAAGTTACATCTCGCTAAATATTCAAATTGGGTATTTAGCTAATTATAAGATAGAGTGCAGGTGAACAATGTTTACAGCCCAAACAAAATGTATTTAATTCTATGAATATGGGTGTGACAATTTATAAATGTAGAGGAGTTTATAATAACAAACAGTCTTATAAACTAATCTCTAATTCTTGACTATAACTTCACAGGGGATTTAAGATGGACTGATATTCAATTTAATCTTACCCATAGTTCTTCATTAAAACTTAAATACATGAAGAATAACATAATGAAATGAAAACATGAGAAAAACTCACAAAGAGACAAACTATTTGAGGCAAATCTAGAATCCTTTCATTAATTCGAAGCAAATCTCTAGTTTGATTACAATTCTTCTTTTAAAAAGATCATCCAAGGTTTCAACCCTTATGTTGTGGCCACAAAAAATCACCCTATTAAAACCTGCCTTGATAGCAATTTTGAATGGGTCCCCAAAAAAATTTAACCTTTCACCTCTCTGAATGATCTATTTTATCCCAGAGACTTTAACTCGTTGCCAAGTCAAATCTTCAATGCCCAATGGTTAAGCCCCCCTCTTCAAATACCTGCCACATGCTTCATCTCTAACCCTTTCTAGCCCCTCATTCATACCCTCCATTGAGACCTTTTTCGACCCTCAAAAACCTTTTATCACACCTTATTTCCATTAGAACTCTTTATAATGGAAATGCTTCACAAACATACATAAATCACCCCTTTTTCCACCTATCGCAATCAATTCAACGCATACCATAAGGCACCAGACCCGACGGCATTATTAACCACATTATATATATGTCTGGTCCAGAGCCCCATTGCATATCGTAATCGGCGGGATTCCCAGGTTATATATATATATATATCTATATATATATATATATATATCTATATATATATATATATATATATCTATATATATATATATATATATATATATATATATATATATATATATCTATATATATATATATATATATATATATATATATCGGGTCCAGAGCCCCATCGCATATCACAATCGGCAAGGTCCAAGGCCTTTATATAAGACACACTGCTACCACCCAGACTCGATGATGATTATAGACCAAGATGCATATTATTTCAAGTCTGGCCTTATGCCCGGACGCGGCTTTTCCCATATATTCCTGTGTTTTTCGAAAAGTATTGAGGTTGGGGATTTTCAAAGGGAAGTCTAACATTGCGGACCAGCCGGCGATATTAACATATATATATATATATATATATATATATATATATATATATATATATATATATATATATATATCTATATATATCTATATATATATATATATATATATATATATATATATATATATAGATAGATATATATATATATATATATATATATATAGATAGATATATATATATATATATATCTATATATATATATATATATATATATATATATATATATATATACATACGTTGGGTCTGGAGCCCTATCGCATATCACAATCAGCGAGTTTCGGGGCTTATATATAAGGCACACCACTATATACCAGACCCGTCGATAACTATCAATTCGGGTGCATAATTTTTCAAGTCCAACCCTAGCGGGTTTTCCTGTGTATTCCCTCGTATTGCGATAATACGTTGTGGTCGGGGCTTTCAAAAGGGAAAGCTTATGTTGCGGATCCGAAGGGATTATTAAACACAGCTCATAAGATTTGAATTCCAACTATACGGCCCGGCCATGGACTTTTCCGTGCTTTCCTGTGTCAAGTCCCTCCACCGTTGATCTACCCTTCGTGGATCCAACGGTCCACACAGATTTTGGGTGAACAAGTAGCTCGAGGAATACCCGCCCGAAAAGTGGTATCCGCTTTCCTCCTAACTGCTACTTGTCACTTGAAGAGTGGAATCGGAGGCCTTCCTCGCAATATTAGTTACCACTTAAACCCCTTTCGAAATACCACTTGGGGTACCGGAAACTAGTTCCTCCCTACATCGTTGATCTTTTGATTTTCGATGGATTTACTCTTAAACGCTAGTCTCTCTGCTCTTCACTGAAGCAATGTGTCGCCTAGAATATTTCAAGTCTAGATTTCAGATCCAGTTATGTGTTATGCAATGGTTTTCAGTGTAAATCAGATTTTTGCTTGCGGGACTTAATCAATGCATGGGTTAAAAACCAGGGGGCGATTCTTTCACGCTTGTTCCTTTTGATGTTATAAACGCTTAATGAAGGCAAGATTTGTGTTTTTTAAGAATTTTTATCACATTTGCATAATCATAGCTGATATGAATTATTTCTACAGGCAAATTCGAGAAAACCTGGTAATGGATAAATGTAAGTTATATCAAGATGACACGTCTGCACCACCGGCTTCGAAATTGCAAAACACACTTTGTAAAAGGGAATAAGGACCACCATAGTGCATAATGGAGGCACTCTCTCAATTCAGTAGAAGCACTCATGACAACGCTGATCCATCAAGATGTCATCACTTCTAGATACATCACAAAGCATGCCAAATGTGGGATGATGACCGTAGCATCTTCAATTTCCTTAAGGAAATGATAGAGAATAATAGCCACTCCACACAGGTGCAAAGAAATGATACATAGTCTTTCTCTGTTCCAAGGGCATCCATTCATTCCCCCAGGAAATAGAACACTCCAACAAAGGTGACCTCGATGTGTGAGCAGTTTCACTGACCATTCTCATCTGTATATGCTGATCTATGTAATGAAAAGAGGGAAATGAAAGGTCATGGAAGACCGAGGGTCATTCCCTACTGCATAAGTATTACCTCTGGATAGGAGAGGGGGGCTTTTTGTTTGGAGAGAACAACTTTGATTTATTGTGAATAAATAAGACCGTTTGGTTCAAGAAGGAGCTTGTTGTTTCAGATTTATTTCCCATTTCTCTCATATGTTTAGAACCAATGTGTAGTTTCTTGTATAAAGACAAATGTGCTTTGCTTTGTGCATATTGATAAATAGCAGTTCATAGCTATTCCTGGTTATTTGAATGTAATTCAATAGCATTGATAATGCATGAAAGGTTGTTGATTCCAGACATTGTTAAACATCAATTGCAAGTGTTATTTATATGGAAAGGAACGTATATTCCTATATAAGTAATTGGATTGCAATTAGGATTTAATATAGCCTTGTTCTTATGTGGACCAGTAATTGATTCATTTGGACTTGGGATTTATATATGATGTTTAACCTCCTTTTATTTTTCCCCTGCAGGATAGATTAGGATAGTTAGGACTAGATTAGAGTAGTTAGAATTAGTGTAGATAGGACTTGATACACATAGGTTAGCTATTTTGTTTGTTGATTTAATTGAAATCTTTGTCCAAGAAGCAATATTTCAAGACATATAGCAGTCTACGAGATCCTTTAAAATCCATTGGAGCTAGCCATCCCAAACAAAATTAGATCTAATTAGGGTCTATGATCAGGTTAGTTCCCCTTGTTGGTATAGCGAAAATTTTCCATGTCAACAAATTGGCGCTAGAAGGAGGGCCTGAACTGCCATCCGCAGATTTTTATGATTTCATCTATAAATTTCATGCATGGAATTCAAAATATTAATGCATGGATCGTGAAGGTCGAAAATACCCTTCCTCCCATTCAGAAAAACCTCATTTCGAAGAAGAGACACTGTGGGAGTATCTTGTCACTCAGGAACAACCAGTCATAATACTTACTTGGGCTTATGCTCGTTCCCTCTCTCAACTCCCCATATTTCACTCTTTACCTCCGACAACTAAAAGAAATCCAAGGATCTATCCCATAAACGAAGAGACATCTATAGCCCCATCTCTTGAAGATATTGTGCTTGAATCCTTGCAAAGTATCGACACTCCTTGGGAAGAAATTCCTAAAGGTCCACTCTCTAAAGGTAATCCCTGGCCCGATTTGGGAAGTCTTAATAAAGAAAGCCTTGAAGAAACCTCCAACCAAAACATCCTATCCACGATATGGCTAACATTCCTCTCCCAGGTGGGAACCAACTCCCACCTCCTCCGAGAGCACTTCCTCCCTGGCTCACTCAGGACGTTGTAGTGGTACCTGGACAGTAGCATCCCTTACCCAAGAATACAGAAAGAGTACTGCCTAAATTCGACCCTAAGCAAGGAGACACTGTTGATAACCATATTCACTCTTTCTTCCTGGTCGTGCGCATGTTTGGGGTAGCTGATGAAGATATAGTATGTCGCCTATTCCCTTTTACTCTAATTGGTGCAACCTCCAAATGGTACTTTAGCTTGAGAATAGGATCGATCACCTTGTGGGCTGCCTTCCAACAGGCCTTCTTAGAAAATTATGGCGATGAAAAAACACCTGCAGCACTAGTTTTAGAACTATCCCATTTGAAAATGGAAACCAAAGAAGAGGTCAAGGATTTTAACATCCAGTTCAACACCTTGTTCAACAGAATCTTGGCTAATGCTAGACCTATTGAGGAGGCGCTCATGGAATTCTACATCACTGCTCTCCCTATCCCTACTGCAATGTGGGTCAAGAGGATTAATGCACAAACCTTACAGGGTGCTATCAATTAAGCAGTAAAATTCGAGAATGAAATGATCAGTCTCACAACATGTCATCATACAACCGGAGAAAAGAAAGCCTCTCAGTCATCCAATAAGAATAATGAGAGTGATAACAAAGTGGTTGAGGGAAAAGAAAGGGACACCACAGATGTGGAAGGCTTGCATCAAATCATTGAGAATTTGACAAACACAGTCATCGATATGAAAAAGAATTCTGGAGAGAGTACAAATGGGAGTGGATGAGAGTATAACAATAGAAAATATTTCAAACCTTTCTATCGTAAGAAGATAGAAGGTGGTCATGGTCCACTTGCACTACCTACTCCACCCAATTAAGGGAATTTAAATACAGAAGAGTTGTCTCTTATCGGATCGCTCCTTAACCAAGAAGAACCTATAGTGGAGCTAGAGCCAGAACAAGAAAATGAGGAAGAATACCAAGTAGAAGAGCCCTTGGACGAAGAATCTCAAATCAATGTACTGTGGGATTTCTACATGAATGAGAACGATGACGACGAAGGAGATAGTATGGCAGAAATCCACACTAATGAAATCCATACACAAAGTAAAGGGCCACTTGCGGGCATGATAAAGCCTGTAGACCATACAAAGAAAGATGTTCACCCTTTGAAGGCATCCGCTTCCAAGGTTCCTGCTGAGGGGAATAAACCTAGTGGTGGTTCCAAGAGTACGCCAGTCATGAACTATCCTTAGAAAGAAAATGCATCTCCAAATGCAACGAAGGCAACTCACAATGGTAAAGTCCCACCTAAAAATGGAAAAACTAGTATGTTTACTCTACCCTACCCTGTTTATAACATTGATTACAACATTGTGGATGATCTTAAGAAATCTCGAGCTAATATCACATATTTTGATTTGTTAAAGTTAACGCAGCAGAGAGATCTGCTCTTAAAATCTATGAATGAACGGAATTGCAAATATCCCACCATTCTGAGCAACCAAACCCAGAAGTCGGTCTCTAGACCTATTAGTACTCCCAGTACAACCCAAAAGCCACCAGCCATGGAAGCCACTCTGTCAAAAATGAATCAAAACCCCTAAGATGTTAGTGCGGCCATGATAGGAAGGAAATCAAAATCCATGACTCCCCCTTTCCTTATCACATTTGAAATATTCAACATGAACATACACAATTTCTTAGTAGACTCAGGTGCCTCATCCATTTTGATGCCTTACGTTGTTGCTAAAATACTTCATGCTATACCCAAGAAAACTAGAACTTGAATCATGCAATTACACAGGACAAATGTGAAAGTAATTAGGGAATTGAAAGATGTATTGATTCGGATGACTACTAAACCACAGTACACACAAGTCATGATATAGTTGTAGTTGACATACCTGAGGCTTATGGAATGCTGCTTAGTAGGGATTGGTTAGCAAAACTGAATGGATACTTCTCAACTGATTGGTCCCATCTCTTGCTGCCTCAAAAGGGAAAATGTGATATGCTGAGAGTTGATCAAGAAAGATACATGAAGTATGTGGTGACGGAACTAAATGGTCCCAATGAACCTCTAATGTTTACCAACTCTATTCTTGGGAATTATAGTTTCAATGTTTGCACCACAAAAACCTGTTTTGGAGAATTCCATGCAGAAACAATCGAAGCTCTCCCCTATAATCCAGCTGATGAACCACCTTGTAATATAGTAGATGATAGAACTAGTTTCGTAGGAAGCAATTCAATTGATGTAACACTAGACTCTATATTTTCGACACTCTATTTTGATGGCTCTAACTGCCTTGAAGGTGTAGGTGCTGGGAGCGTTCTCATTGATCCACAAGGGAACCAACATTTGATGGCCAGCTGGTTGGAGTTCACATGCACCAACAACATGCCAGAATATGAAGGCTTGCTGCAGGGCCTAAAAAAGGCCATTGATATGAAGGTAAAAAATATCAAAGTTTTTGGTGACTCGCAAATAATTGTGGACCAGGTAAGGAAGAGGATACATTGCAATTTTCCACACATGGTAAGGTACCAACATGAGTTATGGAACTTAAATAACAGTTTTGATTCTCTTAATATCACATATAGACCTTGAGGACAAAACCAAGATGCCAATCTGATGGCTGTTATGGCTGCAAAACTTTTGCCTGATTTTCGATTAAAGAAGAATAAATGCTATGTTGAATTGATTTTTAGACCATCCGTGCCTGATAACATCTCAAATTGGTAGGTATTCAAAAATGACGAGGGCAATGAAGTCCCCATTTCCTATATGAGCTCTAATCTCCAAGTAGCAAGACTAAACTACCCAGACGTGGAGAAACAAGGCTTTTCAGTTTTTAAGGCCATAAAAAATTTCTACCATTATTTATTAAAGGCCAGGACTAGAGTGATTATTCCCCATCTTGCTGTAAGAGCCCTCTTCGTGCAGAAAGAAATGGGTGAACGGAGAGGAAATTGGATAGCCACACTTCAAGAATACGACCTCAAGTTTAAGCCGGTGAAGATAGTTTGAGGGCAGGGACCGTGTGAGCTCATGGCAGAAGCCTTGGTGGAGAAAGTAGGGGCATCCGAAGAACTAGAAGCACAGAACTTACAAAATGCAGAAGTGGAATTCAGGGTGGAGACCCTATGGATTAATGAAGCGCTGATGTGTGAGTGCGAAACGTCGGAAGCCCTTTTGGATCCTGAGTTGTGGTATTACAACATCCTCTTCTATCTTAAACGGGGGTCATGTCCTGAACACATGGATGCATCACAACAAAGAGCGCTCAGATTGAAATCTAATCAGTATCATTTGGCCAATAACACATTATACAGAAAAACTATGATAGAATCTGGCTAAGGTGTTTGGAAAAGGATGATGCCTACCATGTCTTGAAAGAAATGCCCAGCAGGTTATCACTATGGCGGAGAGACCACTGCTCACCAAATATTAAGAGCTAGATATTATTGGCCTATGCTCGGAAATGCAAGGTATGTCAAACTGCTGCAGGACGAGAAAGAAAGCCAACCGTTCCCCTGAGGCCCATTATGATCTATTGCCCATTCCAGCAATGAGGACTGGATTTCATAGGCGAGATCACTCCAAACTCTTCACAGGAGCATAAGTATATACTCATAGCGACCAACTACTTCACTAGATGGACCAAATCCATCCCACTTTGGAAGGTGAACGAAGATGAGGTAATATCATTTATTGAGAAATTCATTATCAACAGGTATGGCATTCTTGACGCTCTCATATTTGATAATGCTTCTTACTTTTCATCACTGAAATTGACTAAATTTGTTATTGATAAATCAATTCACATAAGGCATGCATCAAACTATTACTCCCAGGGAAATGGAGTTGCAAAGTCCTCAAACAAGAACCTCATATGCATAATCCGTAAATTTGTCACTGACAACCAGAGGAACTTGCACAATGCTCTAACAAATTCCCTTTGGGCCGATAGGGTCACCCCAAAAGTGGCCTTATGAAACTCCCCATACTTCCTCGTCTATGGACAGGAAGCCATCTTGCCTCCAAACTTTACCCTTCCCTCTTTACAACTCTCCCAAGCTTCAAGAGGAAACCCTTCAGCCTTGCTTCAAGAAAGGATCAATCAACTGGTGAGGTTGGAGGAATTGAGAGATAAACCCAGAAATAAATTTAGAAATCACCAAATGATTGTGAAGAGGTGGTTTGATCACCATCTCGTAGGATATAAAGATTACCAAGTAGGAGAGTTAGTCCTGAAATGGGACAAGTTGAATGAGCCAAAAGGTAAGCACACAAAATTCGAACACTTATGGCGGGGCCCATTCCAAGTTGTGGAAAAAATTGGTCAAGGAACTTACAGGTTGAAAACTTTACAGGGAGAAACTGAAAAACTCCTTGTTAATGGCCAACATCTGAAGAGATACTTCTAGTAGCCACCACATCGTGGTTACCTCCTAAATAGGTTAGGATTCATTTTATTTTTGTTGTTAATTTAGTTACATTTTGTCTTTTCCTGTCTTGTTTTTCTGCAAAGTTTATTTTCCTTCTATTTTGAATTGCGGTCCTTTTCAACTAATTGATTTCGGTCCTCTAGTCTCATTTTTACCTTTCAGATTGCCCTCATTCACCACCTTCAGATTTCGCCTCCTTCATTAACTTGCTAATGAGTCTGCTAATCGTAAATCCATCATTACCTTGCAAATCAAATAAATTTTCAATGAGCCCATGAGAAATGGAAAATCAGAGGTGGAATTCAAACTGAAGACACTCACTAGCATCTGTTGGGAACTAGGTGAGATATGTTGATAACTTGGATACCTGGAGCATGTAGGGGCATCTTTATAAAACGAAAAATGTGTAACTACAGTTGGATCGGCATGGAGGAACATTGCATTTTAAATAAATCCCACTCAGACCTAGCCTATGCTTGCCTGCAAGGTTTTCAATTATTCTCCATTGGTCCCATCCACCACACTAAATTCTCCAATACCTGTCATCTACAAGTGAATCTCATTTCATGGGCTAAACTCACTTTCATATACCATGTGGCAAATCCAATTGTGCTCTAGTCCTTGTGCCTGAAACTGGAAGGACCTATTTAAAAGAAAATGAAATGTCAAGTCCTTGTGCCAATCTGGAAGGACAGGTTGTTTGGGAAGTTGGTTAGAGTAAGGATTGTTGCTGGGCTCAGAGTACTGGTTGACACAGCAGGCCCAACCTTGCTTAATCAATTTAAAAATATGGCATGATCCATGACTGTGCCCCATTCAATCATATGAAAACATAACACTAAAATTCTCATATAAAGTGCAGATAAACATATCTTTATCAATATTGATGAGCAATAAAGAGCTGAGGTACACACCCAAATAGGTATTGACAGACCAGTGATGGCCCCGAAAGGATTTTTGAAAGTAGGGAATAGGTAAAGGAAGATCAATAAATTCCATAATATTACCATTGGAGAATTCTTGTCAAAACCCTATCAGTAAGTAGAAGCTATTTGTCTTTATCCCACTTGAAGCAATTAATGTTGAAGTGGAACCCATGCCTGTCCCTCTGTATAGTTTTCATTTCAAGTTTATCTTAACACCCTAATGTTCTATTGATCCAAGATTTATTTCAAAACAGAGATAACTGGTTTGCCTAGCGGTTCACCATTTGTGGTGGCCACAACAAATCACCCTATTAAAACCTACCTTGACAGCAATTTGGAATGGATCCCCTAAAAAAGTTGACCTTTCACCTCTCCGAATGATCCGTTTTATCCTAGAGACTTGAACTCGTTGCCAAGTCAAATCTTCAATGCCCAATGGTTAATCCCCCCTCTTCAAATATCTGTCGCATCATTCATCTCTAACCCTTTCTAGCCCCTCATTCATACCCTCCATCGGGACCTTTTCAACCCTCAAAAACCTTCTATCACACCTTATTTCCATTAAAACTCTTTATAATGGAAATTCTTCACAAATATACATAAATCACCCCTTTCCGCCTATCGCAATCAATTCAACGCATACCATAAGGCACGGGACTTGACGACATTATTAACCACATTATATATATTTTGGGTCCGGAGCCCCATTGCATACGCAATCGACAGGATTCCCAGGCTATATATATATATTTGCTGAGTAAAACTAATTCTATTAAGAGGACGAATAGTACAATAAGAAGTTACAATCAAGAAAAGCAGGAACATAGGTAGCCAGAAAGGATAGGCTATCCACCTCGGCTCCTAGAAGAATAAGAGAAGAGAGTAGAGCTGAGCAAGAAGAAACAAGAAGAACAGAAGAAAAATATCAGAACAGAGGATCCTACCCAACATGGGAGGAATCAGCTATTCGACATTTTTTCCCTTTCTTTTTACCAACTTTGACCCATTCAGGAGGGCATTTCTGAGCTGGCATGACTTGCAAACTGAGCTAGGCGGAGTGAGAGGTTTCCTTATCTAAATCTGAGGTAGAGGATTCATGAATCCTTTTCTGAGAGATTGGCTGGATAGACGAATCCTCAGGCCCCGTCGAGGGCGGATCCTGTGCAAACTTTGCTTCCCTCCCTTCCTCAAACCCCTCATCTTCATCCGAGCTGAAATCAAAATCATCCATGGGGGGAGGGTCATGAGGCTTCCAGATTTTGGATTTCTGCTTAGGATTGGCTTTCTTCTTTTGGGCCGGCATCGAGGGACAGGAGCTTCGAAGGTGCCCTGTGTTGTGGCAGTTTCTGCAGCGAAAGGCTGTGTTCTCATAGTAAGGTCTGAGTCCAGTGGAAGTCTCCAATTTTGAGATTGATCTGGTCAGGGAGACCTTTGCTCATGTCTATTTCTGCACAGATTCTGGAGAAGGTGTATAGGCCCTTTTCCCCTCTAGAGATGTCTGTGTCTAGTAAGCATCCTAGAGAGTTTCTGATCCCTTGAAATACAACAAAGTTCCATAGATACTCCGGGAGATTGGGCAATCTGACCCAGATTGGGAGCTTGGTGATGATTGCTGTAGAGGGATCGAAATCTGGGAACCAGGGGGTGAGGAATAAACCTGCTGAACCCCAAAACCATGGGCCTGAAGTTAAAGCTCTTTGGTAGTCCTCGCCGAAAGCAAACACTACAATGAAGAAGCCCTTTGAGCAAAACAAAACCTTACAATTGTTGGTCCAGTTAGAGTGAATCCATTGGTAAAGGTCTGCTGTGCATGGCCATAGCCCATTGAACCTGCAAATAATAGCATGCTCTGCAAACTTTTGGGTTTGCTCATCCAACGATGGATGAATTATTTCAATGGAGGGGGTTTCCTCCAGTTTTTCCACCAAGAAAGGTTTGGGAGCCTGAACTGGTGGAGCTGTTTTCTCAGGCATCTGAGCATGGACAACATCTTTATATGAAAACGCTTTAGCTGAGGAAGACTGTCCTACAGCTCCCCCTCTCAGACGAAAAGTGAAAACAATGGAAGCATTTCTCTTGATGCTGTAGAAATAAAGGGGGTAAAGATCCTCAAGTTGTTTACCTTCGTGGAGAAGTCGTTGAGCTGTAGAGGGGATCCCCAGCTTGAGTTCCAGAGCATGCTTGAGGTTCTGCACAAGATCCGATGAGCTCGCCCATTGAAGCAGAGTTTTGCCAGAGATGAGCATGATTTGGATCTGAAATGAGCCAGAGAGGTCAAAGTTCCGCTTTCCTCTGCAGATCTGAGACAAGAAGAGGATGGTTCCTTGAAGGGCTTTCTCTTCCTGAACTTGCCGCAAGGGCTTATGAGGAGATGATGGGAAAATGTTGGCGTCATTGAGTCTGTCAATGCTATCCGCCTCATAGAGCTTCCATATACTCCGCCCAGGCAGATTCAGGGAGCGGAAGGGGTTCTGATGATTAAAAACAGAGCATTCTTCCGGAGCAACAAATGTCCACCCAATGACTATCGCTTGAGGAGAAACAGGAGTAGAGTCTGCATGTTCCCCCTTGGCCATTGCGTTTGGAATCTGAAGGGGGCGGCTAATACTCCGCCCAGGCAGATTCAGGGAGCGGAAGGGGTTCTGATGATTAAAAACAGAGCATTCTTCCAGAGCCATAAATGTCCACCCAATGACCACCGCTTGAGGAGAAACAGGAGTAAAATCTGCGTATTCCCCCTTGGCCATTGCGTTTGGAATCTGAAGGGGGCGGCCGGGGCGAGTTGCAGCCTCCGGGGGCCGTGAACTAGCTGCCCCAAAGTCCTGAGCAGAGCATGACAGAGTGAAGGGGGCTCTCAGCAGTGAATGGAAGACGCGCAGTTCAACAATGGAGGAGGATACGAGCGATCCATGACTGACGCGCCCAACACCATCATCAGCAGGGCCGAGCAGAAGCCAGACAGCGGCCGAGGGAAGGGAGGCGGCGGCAATGCAGCTAGGGTTCATTGTCGGAAACCCAATATTCCAAAAAAATTCTATATATATATATATATATATATATATACATATATATATATATATATACATATATATATATATATATATACATATATATATATATATATATACATATATATATATATATATATATACATATATATATATATATATATATATACATATATATATATATAGGGTCCAGAGCCCCATCACATATCACAATCAACAAGTTCTAGGGAATTTATATAAGACACACTGCTACCACCCGAACCCAACGATGATTATAGACGAGGATGCATATTATTTCAAGTCCCGCCTTATGGTCAGATGCGAGTTTTCCCATATATTCCTGTGTTTTTCGAAAAGTATTGAGGTCAAGGTTTTTCAAAGGGAAGTCTAGCATTGCGGACCCGTCGGCGATATTAACATATATATATATATATATATATATATATATATATATATATATACATACGTCGGGTCCAAAGCCCTATCACATATCGCAATCGGTAGGTTCTAGGGCTTATATATAAGACACACCACTATATACTGTACCTGCCAATAACTATCAATTCGGGTGCATAATTTTTTAAGTCCGCCCCTATGGTCAACCATGGGTTTTCCCATGTATTCCCTTGTATTGCGATAATACGTTGTGACCGGGGTTTTCAAAAGGGAAATATTATGTTGCAGATCCAAGGGGATTATTAAACGCGACTCATAAGATTTGAAGTCTGGTTGTACGGCCCAACCACAGGGGTTTTCTGTGTTTCCCTGTGTCAAGTCCCTCCACCGTTGATCTATCATTCATGGATCCAACGACCCATGCAAATTTCAGGTGAACAAGTAGCTTGAGGAATACCCAACCGAAAAGTGGTATCCTCTTTCCTCCTAGCTACTATGTGTTGCTTGAAGAGTGGAATCGGAGGCCTTCCTCGCAATATCGGTTACCACTTAGACCCCTTCTGAAATACCACTTGGGGTACGGGAAACCACTTCCTCCCTACGTCATTGATCTTTTTCTTTTTGATGGATTTACTCTTAAACACCAGTCTCTCTGCTCTTTGCTGAAGCAATGTTTCGCCTAGAATATTTCAAGTCTGGATTTCGGATCCAGTTATGTGTTATGTAATGGTTTTCAGTGTAAATTGTATTTTCACTTGCGGGACGTAATCAATGCATGGGTTAAAAACCAGGGGGCGATTCTTTCATGCTTATTCTTTTTGATGTTATAAATGCATAATGAAGGAAAGATTTGTGTTTTTTAAGCATTTTTATCACATTTGCATAATCATAGCTGATATGAATTATTTCTACAGGAAAATTCAAGCAAACCTGGTAAAGGATAAATGTAATTTGTATCAAGATGACACCTCTACACCACCAATGTTGATATTTCAAAACACACTCTGCAAAAGGGAATACGGACCGCCATAGTGCATAATGGAGGCACTCTATTAGTTCAATAGAAGCACTCATGATAGCGCTAATCCATCAAGATGTCATCACTTTCATATACATCACAAAGCATGCTAGATGTAGGATGATGAGCGCAGTGTCTTTAGTTTCCCTCAAGAAATGATCGAGAATAATAACCACCCCACACATTTACAAAGAAATGATACGTAGTCTTTCTTTGTTCCAAGGGCATTCGTTCATTTCCCCAGGAAGTAGAACGCTCCAACAAAGGTGACCTCGACATTGTTATAGACATTTTTGTGCCTTGCAGCTCCAAGCATTAAATTTCCATAAACCAAGGGCTCCTAAGTCCCTAAAAGTGTTGTTCTAACCCCTAAAGGAACAAGGTCAACAAATTACAGCTTCTCCCAGAAGTTCTCCACCAGAAATTGCTCAGAATAAGTCAAAACAGGATCATTTCAGTTGCTCCACTGGCTAGCTGCGTTGCATAGCACCTAAATACACTAGCTGACTATCAGGGTGCGTTGAGCGGGAAATGACAAATGGCAGTGCCATTCCGCAAGGTGGAAAGACAATGGAAGCTTCCAGAATCTTCTCCAATGACACTTGCCTCACTGAATTCGACCAAGGATGAGTAAGAGGCTTTCAGTCTCCAAGTGGAAGCAAGAACTGACAAAGAGAAGACACTAATCAAATCATAAGCTGACTCATCCTCCTTGCATACATCTATATATGGATCCCTCATCCCAGAGATCTAGAGGCTGGAATTTTGTACATTGCAAGGAATTGTTGTTGGTTTTGAGATAGATATCAGAGGATTGGGTGATTTATGCTTTGTTGGAGGTGAAGAAGGGGCTCCTTTGCTGGGAGGTTGATGCTGGGTCAGGAATCATCGGTTGTAACTCCGCCTGGATCTTCTTGTTATATCAATAAAACTATTTGAGTTTTTCCTACATGCTTGTGTATCATTGATGCTTGTTACATTTGTATGTTTAGCTTAAATCTAATCCTAAGCTGTTTATGAATATAGATCCATGTCTTTGTGTAGTTTTATTCTTCTATGATCTTACAGGAACTTGGTGAAGCTGGGCAAGTAAGGGAGCAGGTAGCTGGAAGCTGTCAAAGAAGAGAGGGATTGGATCAAAGGATTAGCGCAAGACACAGGTCGGTTCTTTCTATCCCCCTCTATCTTTAATTCATAAAGGAAATACAAAAGTAGTTTTCTCTGTTTGTTTCTAAGGCAGCTGTCACACCTTAGTGGGATAGAGCAGTTCTAAATAGACACTTTTCCCAGTAACAAAGTTGCGACTCCACTGGGGATGATTGTCTAATTAGTTTGTTTGTGTATCTTTTGTTGTTTGTTTCATAAACTTATAAGTAGCATTCGAACTGCATTTTCCATAACAAATGCAAAGTAGACATCTGCTACTTCAATCCATTCACTGGATCTGTTTATGATTTGAACAGCTGATTCACAAATGATCTGATTGCCCTTTGTGATAGCTCTTAGACCCTCCTTAGATCTACCCCCTGATTGTGCATTACTGATTGCTTTTACTCGGCCAAAAACCAAAGACTAAACTGTAAACCGTGACCCAGAACCCGGACAGATTCTCGTTTCTGGCCCAGCGCAGGCACTGTTAAGAGTTCCTGCATTTCAGCGCAGTTCCCGAAAGGGCAACCTACGCTGCAATCCAGTTTCTCTGTGTTACAGGTGCGCTGATCAGACTAGCCCTGTGCAGCTGAGGTTCTTGTGCTTCATTCTTTCCAGTTTTGTCTCTGATTTTTGCAGCCTGTGATCAGTGTATGTGTCTGTTTAAAAACCCCTTTTCCTTGTTGTAATTCCACCTCCTTTGTACAAAAGAATTGTAGATGTTTTTGTGTGTTTGTTGAGTCGTTTATAGTTTTCCATTGCAAAAGTAGAATAGTCGTACTGTTGTCCTTTGATTTAGATCTATCGCAAGTGTCGATTTCGATCATAAGAGAAAGTTTGATTGCTGTTGATGGTCGATTATACTTGTACTATTGCCTTTGGTCTGAATTTGTGACTTTCTAGTGTCAAAAACGAGTATTTATTTCAAAATCATAAAGTGTCGTAATCGTCTTTATCTTTTGATTTCGAAAAGAAGCTTGTTTGTGTTTGTCGCTTGAAAGCAAATTCAGATTTGTACATCAACTTTCTTTTTAGCATCAATATTAAGAAAGTCGAAAACAAATACATGCACATGTGCATTTGCATATTGACAGTCTGTTTGGCTTGATTTAGGAAAGTGCATTTACAGTGTGCTCTTTGCTCTTTGTGAAAAGACTGTGTCTTTCTTTTCCCCTAGTAGCTAGGATTTTCATTGCTGAAGAGAGATAAAAGTTTGCTTATCATCTTTAGATTGCATTTTAGGAATTACATCTACATCTCGTGGTGAACCCAAAAGGAAAACTTCATAAGAAAGATCAACTTAAAATGAATTCAATGAATCTATCAACGCTTTGGAACTTAACGCACAACATTTAGAGGTCTAGGCTAGAGACGTATTCTGGCATCGTAAAGCCTGGTAACTATTGTCCTCACTGATGGTTGGGTGATTCCTCCACTTTGAAACGATAAGTGCCAGTACGGACTTGTGCTCCCACGTACCGTCGAGTATATATTGGGAGACCCCTATAGGCTTAAATCCTTTATCCATAGGAAGCCGTGTCTGCCGCCCTATCGATCGCAATGCACTGAACACAGCATTCGGGAAGATTGACTGCCGTACCGTAAAAAGTATTCTGCAGTTTTGCGATTGTTTTGGTACTCCCTCTACCTAGATCTCCAGAGCAGTCCCTTTCATTCCTTTTCAGACTCCTTAACGGAAAAGGTCCATCTGAGCACTTGTCACTTCAGGCTCATTAAAAATCGAAGGAGACTAGAGTCATCTTTTGTTTTTTATCGACTCTTAAAAACTGAAAAAACAAGTTGTGTCAAAGCGTCTAAAAATTTATTTTAAGCGGAATATTCATTACCCCTTTCCTACGTTGATCTTGGGTTGAGAAAATGGAGTCTACCAACCAAGGAATTCCCCTTGGTGGAAATCCTAGTCCCTTCTCCTCTTGGGGAGATGTTGGTGCACCCCATATGGCCAAATTGTCGCTTCCAGGACTGACAATTGGTTTGCCTGTATGGCTCTTCTCAACCTCTGTCGTTCAGAACACCACTATTCCTGAACAATCGAATCAGCAATTAGACGAGTCCAGAGTTTCCCACCAGCCTTCTACTTCCTCTAGTTCTTCTTCTCCTCCTTCCTCTTCGCTTGATGGGGCTGGTAAAGCCAAAATTCAAGTTCCTAAGGAGAAGAAGGAAAAGAAGAAGAAAGAGAAGAAGAAGAAGAAGGAGCCAAAGGCAAATGGGGGAAAACGAGTGTCGTCTAACGAAAATCTACACACTGCACCGACCAGGCCTAAATCGCCATGTGTCATTTGCAAAGGAGACCACTTTCATAGAGATTGTCCTTGCATCCCTCGGATATTAAAGGACTGGTCTCCTAGATTGCACAACCCGGTGTCATCAACCTTTGATAATCATGTTGAAAGCACACCGTCGACTAGTGAAAGTGAAGTCCCAGGACAAAAAGGAAAATATAGATTTCCTTGTAAACTGTGTGAAGGTGATCATGCCATCCACCGTTGTCCCTTCTTAGACGAAGCTAAAAGAGTTTTGGATGATCGTCCGGTTTCACCGTTACGACTTCCTCCTGGATATAAAAAACTCTTGCCGAGTCCGTCACTAGTCAAAAATTCAGCTGGCCCGCTCAGGTGGTCGGCTGAAGCACCTGTCATTGAAGATAAACCATCTGGATCCATACCAAACGAAAGTCAAAAGGTCGAGGTGGCAGTTGACCCGGTCTTGCCTTCAGAGGTTTCATCTTCAGATGATACACTCACTGAGGAGAACAAGGATGACACCGTCCAAATTCTCTTCATAAACACAGACTCCAACGAACATGGGGGCAATATGCCTGTTCATTTACTGTAGGAAGGAAGTTCGTCAGAGTCGTACCCGGCCGTCTATTCGGTCCCATCTCCAAGCAACCTAGTTGTCTCCTTCGACTGGAATCAACTAGGCAGACCCCGTTTACCAGCTAGCATACCATTCCGAATTATCGTCCAAATATATAGAATGGTTATGGCTGGTACCATCATAGATGAGGGGGCTTCTGTGAGTATCCTTTCCTTGACTGCTTGGAAAGTGCTTGGTTCGCCATCGCTTTTGCCTGAGATGAGAAATCTGACAGGCTTTGATAAAGGAACCAGTCGACCTTTAGGGATCCTTCCCGATGTGCTCATAACATTGAGAGGGAAAACCGTTCACATGAATGTAATGGTAGTTCAAGGACCCCTAGATTACAATCTACTCCTTGGACGAGACTATATTTATTGCATGGGAGCGATTGTCTCCTCACTCTTTAGAGTAATGTGTTCTCCGCACGAAGGAAGAGTGGGCAAGCTCGTGGACCAGCTTTCATTTCCCGTATCACGCATAGCAAATTGTCATATGCCATCCCTAAATGGTCTTTTCACGCAAGAAATGTCTCAATCTCCAGTCCGTCCTCCCGATGAGCGCGAGTAATTCGGAAGGATATGACTGAAACCCAGGGGGCATGCGTCCTGGTCTGCTTCGGTAGGAAAACTTCGGGTATAGGGTAGGTTTCCGCGGGAGAATATGACTAGTCTGTACCCCGTCCGTGATTGGAAGAGGGGTTATTCTAGAACAAGATTCTCTTGTCAAAGTTATGTGAGTTGGCGGGCATCGTCGCTCACCTTTGTTTGTTTCGAGAGACATCGCCGGAGAAGTGTTTTGTTTGCGCTGTGAATAGAGCAATCTTTGGGTAACCTGTAAGAGGTAGGCCTCTCTCGTCAAAACAAGTGTTTTGACGGAGAGAAGTAGAGGTAATCTTGAAACTCTTTTTTATACCTGGGGGCATGCAAACCTTTTGGAGTGCAAGCAAAGAGCGATTATTTATCTGTTTTTTAGATTAGTCGTTTCCTAACTTGCATAAAGAAAGGATGTGGGGCAAAACTCGAAAAGTTGTCGTCTTTATATGAGACATTCTTATCGTATGACTGGATTAATCGAGCAGTGTTTACCGCGAGGTTCAATCTCGTTAAAAAATAAACCCGGACCGAGAAAATGTTTCCACCCGCGTTTAAGCTCGTTAAAAAATGAACTATTCCCCGGTAAATAACCACCGTGAATGTAGTACTTCAGCCATTAAAGCCTTGGTCGTGTTTGCACCGTCACCTCCACTTTTTCATTGGCCGATCTTTCACCTCCATTTGATTGTTTACCCATTTTGAGGAACAACTGCGAAGAGTGATTTCACTAGCCATCCTTGTGACACTGCCGTGATTGGAAAATTCCAAACCTTACCTGGAATCAGCTGCTACCCGTTTTATTGCTCGTTCCTCAAAAGACGAGTCTCCTTTAAGCTCTTTTCAACTGACTCGTAAAATATGAAAAGATTGCCGAGTCCTTGGCCTTCCAGCTCGTTAAAGAGACAGGAAGTGCTATCCCTCCTCTAGATTTTAATCTTTTTGGACCTAAGGGATAATTGCACAAAAAGATCGAGCGCTTGTTTTGTTCGGCTCGTTAAAACTATCGAAAATTCATCCCTTCTATATTGTTTTATACTTTTTCGGACTTAAGGGATTAGATGACGAAAAAGGAATTTTGGAGTTACCTTTACGTACCTTTTCAGACTCTCTAAAAATGAAAAGGACCGAGTTATCTTTGTCGTTAAACTCGTTAAAAAGATTAATAGCGACAAACTTGTCTTTAGACGAGAACGAGTTTCACTATCGCTAGGCTCGTTAAAACATAGCGATGGGTTTGCCCGAAGGGAAAATTATAGAACAAGCATATGTTATCCTCCTCAAGCTTGACAAAAATAAAGAGGTACTGGTCAGCAATGACTGGGGAAAAATTGGGAAGAAAACTCAAAGAATCTTTATTGGTGGCAAGTCGCTCTTGAACATGACACTTCCACTCCGTGTCCGAGTCGGGTTGGGTTGTTTCATTCACCGGTCACATCACCATGGTCACGCCATACCATCCACATTTGGGGTTAATGCTACCAATCCATCACATAAGTGTCGTCGACATGTTCAAGAGAAGTCATCCAGATAAGTCACCTGTGTCCCACCCACTACCATACATTATACTCCATACTTTCATGACCGCCATCCTGAACCGTATGTCATCAGATTGTTTTCACCTCCATCAAAATCATTTGCTCTGTTCTGTGTCATTGATGTGGGATTCATTAAGGCCCTCCTTTGATGGATCACTTCTTGTCGACATCAGCTCATTATCCAAGAAGTTGATCTAGGAACACCCCATTCAGTACTTTGAAGCTTGCATGCCTTAATGGCAAGTTTCTCACTTTCGGCGACAGGTTTACATCAATGGCCTTCGACCGAAAGATTTTGCGTGGTGTTCAACGCCAAGTCCTTTATTCACACCACGTGAATTGTATTGTAGTACCTTGAGGGTCATTATCATTATCGGTGATTCCTCTCGCGCTTGTTAACAATTTACATCATTGAATGGTAATCAAGCGATGTCTTTCCATGTTCGACTTCAGAACATTTCTCACATGGATCGACTTGTACTTCGAGTGAAGGTCGGATGAGATTGAAGACCCCGGATCTAGTTTCATCCATCCGGGCTGCGATATATATTCAGGAAAATAAAGACATTAAATGTACAGCATTGCAGCACAGATAATCATCCTACCAAAAGAATGATGGCTCTATCAGAATCATCAGTCTACACTCAGACGATTGTCTGTCCGATGTACATGAAAATGAATTTATAAAGCTGAGCATGGGAATGCCTGCCTCAGCTAGATCATGAAAAACAGTATGAAGATAATGTATTGTATTGTATCTTATTACAGGTCTCCTCCCAGCATTGAAAGAACTTCGGATCCTCATAATAAAGCATTTCACCCGATTAACGGCCTCATACTTTAGGGGGCAACTGTTATAGACATTTTTGTGCCTTGCAGCTCCAAGCATGAAATGTCCATAAACCAAGGGCTCCTAAGTCCCTAAAAGTGTTGTTCCAACCCCTAAAGGAACAAGGTCAACAAATTACAGCTTCTCCCAGAAGTTCTCCACCAGAAATTTCTCAGAATAAGTCAAAACAGGATCATTTCAGCTACTCCACTGGCTAGCTGCGTTGCATAGCACCCAAATACACTAGCTGGATGCGTTGCAATGCACCTAAATGCACTATCAGGGTGCGTTGAGCGGGAAATGACAAATGGCAGTGCCATTCCGCAAGGTGGAAAGACAATGGAAGCTTCCAGAATCTTCTCCAATGACACTTGCCTCACTGAATTCGACCAAGGATGAGTAAGAGGCTTTCAGTCTCCAAGTGGAAGCAAGAACCGACAGAGAGAAGACACTAATCAAATCATAAGCTGACTCATCCTCCTTGCATACATCTATATATGGATCCCTCATCCCAGAGATCCAGAGGCTGGAATTTTGTACATTGTGTTAGAGTCGGTCTAGTAGCCCTCCACCAGAGATCAAAGCTCTTTGCATTTCATAGTTAGGTGTCTCATCAGTGTGATCATGTTGCATTCCGTTAGGCATGCCATAATCTCGGTGGAAGAAGTTTATGTCGTTATTCCCCTCTTGTTTGGCACTGCTGGTTCAGGTTTGTTCAAATAAATAAAGTCCTCAAAGGGTCATTCATTTTGCTTTAAGCTTTTAGGTTTTAGGTCTAGGGTTGAGTCTAATTTTGTCTTGAGAGGTCATCAAGGACTAGTAGGCCAGAGGGATGTCCTTCATTAAACATTTCTTATCATTGTACAGCTAAATTTTTTCCTTGTTCTCAAAAACTCTGTTTTTGAAAACAAGGTCATTATCTCATTTTTGTAAAAATTATCAAAATTTCAAATTCTTCAAATGTCGAACTGCAGCCTTGGTCTCCTTTGCCAAAGCATCCAAGAAGCTATCCCTGCAAAAAATTTCAGAAGAAATCATCATTTCAACCAATTTTTCAAAGAAATGAAATTAAAGGTTAGAGCCAATTAAAGCAAAAAGTGTCGACATTCAAACATTACAAAGTGGGTTTCGGGCAAGTAAAAAATTAAAAGGGAGCCTATAAAAGCATGCCATCCCTCATTGGTAATTCATTTTCCTCTCAACACTCCAAGAGAATACTTGTCAAGACGGGTTCAAAGTTCATTGGGCGAATTGCGCAGTTGCAGCAGCGCGCTACGCATCAGAAGAGGCGCGCTACGCATTGGGGAGCACGCTACGCATCAGCGCGTAGTTTCCAGTTCAATTTAACTCAGGTGCTATGCGTTGGGAGGCGCGCTACGCATCAGGCTGGGCGCGCTACGTGTTGGGTTTCTTGCTCAGAAAATCACCAGCAAGCCACCAAAACTGCTTTTCTCTCCAAATCGTTTCAGGTAGGCCTCTAATCATGGTGATTTTTGGTTTGGCTAAGATGAATGAGCAATGAAAATGCAAAAATGCCATGCTAATATGGAGTAAACCCTACCTTGTTGTATCAAATATTAAAAATGCAAATGTGTTAGGGTTTCATTGAAATTTGCTGCCCAAGGTTACCTATTTTCCCATTCTTCTTTCCCCATATTTTTCTCACCATTTTCCTTGACATTTCCCATGCAAATCATATAATTTCCCTACTAAAAATCATTAAAATCCATAAACCCTATTAATTCCTAAAATCCTATGTAAATTTCCTAAACCCTACTTCCCATTACAATCCTACAAATTATGATTGTATATGTTCCATGTTCCTTTCCTAACATTTCCTTCCACATTTGTTTTCCCTAATCCCCTCAATTTTCCCTTTTCCCTAACATTTCCCATGTGTGTTTGTCCCCTTGGTAACAGCTTTCAAACAAGTCAAAACAACAGTTCATTGGGTGCACAGTCAGCATTATTTTTCAGTCACTTGCCTCCAAAACCATGTCAGAAACCGAAACAGATTATGAGCAAAGTGATGACCGTGAATCAACACCAGAGGTAGAGGTTCCAAGGAGGCATCACAGGGGTGGTAAGGGTGGTCAGCATGTCAGGGAGGAACCCACCTCTTTGGCTTATCTACAAGCTTGTCCACTTGCAGTGTCATGTTTCCGATACCTATCATGCTATGAATATTGTGAAAGAATCCACCAAATTCAACACCACAAGGAATTGGCCCACTTGTTTGTCCTACATTTGCACAATGGACATGTGAATCTTGTAGGAGTGGACTTCACATTGTCACCTGAAATTGTTGCTCAAGCAACAGGGATACCCAATATTGGAGAAGAATGGAGCAAGCACTAGCTGTTGGACAGATTTCATTATGATCCATATATCAAACCTGCATATATGAGGTACCTAACTGGTGTTTTTCCCTTCAGATTCTTAAGAGATGAGTATGCACCTATGATGAAGATCATCATTCACTATTTCACTTGTGAGGGCAGATTTTCACGTTTGTATTCGTACCATATCCATTTGTTGATGCATTTCACACGGGTACGAATGATGAACATTCCATTTTTCATGTGCCGAAATATAGAGAGGATGGTGCCCTTGGTGCAAAGAAAGAGCCCAGCACAGCAACACAAGAGCATTTATCATTATGCACTGATCAAGATTGTGGTCATGCATCAGTTGGCACAACAGGGTATTCCATGGGAGGATTTCATTTCTCGTGACTTGTTCACAGTGCCACAGCCACCTCCTGAGGTTGTCCATGATGAGGGAGGGCCTTCACATCAGTTTGATATTCCAGAGCCCGAGCATGTCAGCACTCCTCCTTATGTTACATATCAGAGAGGCCACAGGGTCTTATTTGCATCTGCACGGTGAGTATTATCTCCACATCAGGTGGAAGGGGTCTCGCCTTCTTCATCAGCACAGCGAGTGTTATCTCCACATCAGGTGGAAGGGGCCTCGCTTTTGACAGCAGCACAGGTACCAGAGAGAGGCAAGCAACCCAAGATTGATGAGGGGCCATCAGGTGTTCCAGGCATAGATGTTGTTGATCTTGATATCATTTCTCCTAGCCTAGAGTCAGAGGAGATCATCCAGCAGTTAAGGGCTGAAAATGACTTGTTGCAGCAAAAATTGGAGATGGAAAATTGGACAATCACTTATTTAGAGCAGCGCAACAAGCAATTAGAGGATGAACACTCTCTTCATGAGTTGCGGAGGATCCGAGAAGACCGGAACTTGGCTCGCAAGAGACCCGGTGATTTGACACCTAAGGAGCGAAACTCTATGCTCATTCAGGTGAACACACATCTAGAGAGGTTGATAGCGAAGGAAAATAGGGACAAGGACATGCTCCGACACATGAAGAATCACTATTGGGCTCGAATGCATGTGTGTAAAGCAAGAATGAAGGTGCTCAAAGGACAGTTGGCCAAGGCACTAAAACGGAGGAAAAGGCCTGATCCCCTTCATATTTTGGCTGAGGCTACCTTGAAGGAGCATGGTTCTCAATGATGCACTTCCAACTCAAATTTCAGGAAATTTTGAGCAATTTTGGTCAATTTTGACTTTTTTGTGCCACACACAGGTTTTTGCTCTCGACACGTAGCGCGCCGTGCGCTACCCTGAAGATGGGCAAGTCCATTCCTCAAAAACTCAGCATTTTTGGATTTTTCATGACAAATTACACTTGCTCAGCAATTACCAAAACATTTCATCAGATTTTGAGCCCTCAGAAGGTCAAAAAACATGCAAAAAATGACTTTCTGCCACTTTTTGGACACACAGGGCGTAGTCTTGGAAGATTGCAATTTGGGAGGGGCAAATGACCACCAAATTGAGAAATTCCACTTGGGCTGGAAAGTAAACATCTAGACCTTTCCAACAAGCCTACTTTTGCCTCATTTGGATGCCGGGAAGTGCCTCAAAAGTTGGCTCAAAGGCACACTACGCGTTGAGGATTGGGGCGCTACGCATCAGGGAAGTTTGCCAGATTTTCACCTACAGCTCAGCAAAACGCAGATTTGACTAGTTTTGACTTTTTGGAGTGATTTTTCATCCTCCTTGATGTAATTGATATAATTTTATGATGTCATGACACTTATTTATCTCTTCTAGAAGATTCATTCATAAAAAGTCAAAAATTTAATGAATGAATTGGTTTCCTAGCTTATAGAAGCAAGTTGTTTTGACTGCCTAGATTGTAGTGCTCAGTTTAGAATTGGTTGAAGCAGCTCCTAGGATGATGAGATCGACCCCTAGAGGCAAGGAAGTGTGTTAGCTTGCCTATATTATGTACTTTCTTAGTCATTTTCATGGTTGGACTCTTGAGGGATAAGCTTCTATTGTATTACACTTTGTATCTCTGCAATTTTGGCAAAGGAAAGACCAGGGTTTTGTAGCACTATTTGGGATTCCTGTGGTTATTTGTGTTGATGGTGTGCTTCTCTCATGTACTTGTAAGATTTGTTATGTGTATCAATTTCCTATTTCTCTTTTCTGCACATTAAGTAAATGAAGTGTTAAGGTAGAATTCATAATTTATATGCTCTACCTTTAAGTTTCCTTAATATCTATGTTTTCCTCTGTCTAAAGAGAACTCTTGATGGTTTCTTACTCTCTTTAGCTCCTCACCGGTCATTCCAATCCATTCATTTAAATCAAAGGCATCAAGACAGTCTCCTACCTTGCCCCAAAAAGACCTCTGCAAAAGCTGTGTCTCATCCCCGCACCCAAAATTGCTCTCCCCCTGTTTTCCACCAAAACCCTAAAAATATGAAATCAAACCTTCTCAATCAGTTTACTAGCCTAAAATCAGTGTTCTTAATTGGTCATCTCCGCCCTTTGAAGACCTTTCGCCGAGATAGACCCGGAGAGAGCCCTCTCCTGCCCCGTAGGGCTAGCTACGAGGCTAAGTGGTTTGATGTTGCCTTGGATTTTGTCTTTTTCAACCCGAGGCCAAATTCAAGTGCTAACACATTGCAAGGAATTACTGTTGGTTTTGAGATAGATATCAGAGGATTGGGTGTTTTATGCTTTGTTGGAGGTGAAGAAGGGGCTTCTTTGCTGGGAGGTTGATGCTGGGTCAGGAATCATCGATTGTAACTCCTCCTGGATCTTCTTGTTATATCAATAAAACTATTTGAGTTTTTCCTACATGCTTGTGTATCATTGATGCTTGTTACATTTGTATGTTTAGCTTAAATCTGATCCTAAGCTGTTTATGAATATAGATCCATGTCTTTGTGTAGTTTTCTTCTTCTGTGATCTTACAGGAACTTGGTGAAGCTAGGCAAGTAAGGGAGCACGTAGCTGGAAGCTGTCAAAGAAGAGAGGGATTGGACCAAAGGATTAGCGCAAGACACAGGTCGGTTCTTTTTATCCCCCTCTATCTTTAATTCATAAAGGAAATACAAAAGTAGTTTTCTCTGTTTGTTTCTAAGGCAGCTGTCACACCTTAGTGGGATAGAGCAGTTCTAAATAGACACTTTTCCCGGTAACAGACGTGTCAGCAATTTCACCAACTGTTCTCATCTGTATATGTTGATCTTTGTAATGAAAAGAGGGGAAATGAAAGGTCATGGAAGACCGAGGGTCATTCCCTGCTACATAAGTATTACCTCTAGATAGGAGAGGGGACCTTTTTGTTTGGAGAGAACAACTTTGATTTATTGTGAATAAAGAAGAATGTTTGGCTCAAGAAGGAGCCTATTGTTTCAGATTTATTTCCCTTTTCTCTCATATGTTTAGAATCAGTGTGTTGTTGCTGGTATAAAGACAAATGTGATTTTTTTGTGCATATTGATAACTAGCAGTTCATGGCTATTCCCAGTTATTTGAATGTAATTCAATAGCATTGATAATGCATGAAAGGTTGTCAATTCTAGACTTTGTTAAACATCAATTGCAAGTGTTATTTGTATGGAAAGGAATGTATATTCCTATATAAGTAATTGGATTGAAATTAGGATTTAATACAACCTTATTCTTATGTGGACTAGTAATTGATTCATTTGGACTTGGGATTTATATATGATGTTTAACCTCCTTTTGTTTTACCCTTGCAGGATAGATTAGGATTGTTAGGACTAGATTAGAGTAGTTAGAAGTAGTGTAGATAGGATTTGATACAGATAGGTTCGTTGTTTTTTTTGTTGATTTAATTGAAGTCTTCCTCCAAGAAACAATCTTTCAACACATATAGCAGTTTACGGGATCCTTTAAAACCCGTTGGAGGTAGCCATCCCAAACGAAAGCAGATCTAATTGGGTTTTGTGATCGGGTTAGTTCCCCTTGTTGGTATAGAAAAAATTCGCCATGTCAACACCTTAATAACTCGAATGAGGAGTTATTTATACAAAAACACTTAATTTTCTAGAAATATCTTTAACAATTACAAAAATATAGGAATCCAAAAACTGCTGAGCTACTTGCACTGTCTTCAAGGAATTTGTTGATGATCTAACCCCAGAATTTGGTGCCTCGTTGTCTGTCAATTGATGGCGAAATTTACTCAATGATTTCACACAAGTGATCCCATCTATCTTCACTTGGTATAGAAAGATTAATTAATTTTCTATAAACTTCATCCACCATGGTATAGTTTTCAAAAGTAGGATTATTGACAAAGATATGTTTAATTTCATCCTTGATCATTAAATCAAAGTTTAAAGACTCTACGAGAGCCTTCCCTCTAAGATGACCTTTAATACCTGCAAATTTAGCTTTATCAATTGCAATTGTATAAAGCTTTTGGCATTATTCCTCCAAAATGACCAATCTGTCATTTGGTGCTACTGGTCCTGGAAATCCTCTTTGATTAAGAAAGTTGAACTTAAAATCAAATATTTGGACAACAGTGTTCAAATTCTATCACTTTGTCTCCAACTGAGTCATAAGATTATTATTCTGCAAAACTTTCTTAATCTCTAAAATTCTTATTGTTATGTCAGCAATCTGAATCTCTTCTAATTCAAATCTTGTTTTTTAATTCAGCACTTTAATCATATATGTGGCCTCATCTAGTTTTTATTTAAGTGCTGCTCTGACTTCTTCAATAGTTTTATGGCTCTAGTAATAAGCTCTTCGTGTTAAAAAATAATTAGCATGGAGGGCCAAAATTTAGTTATAGCTTCACTTATATCTTCCCAAATGTTTTCCTTGGCTTGGGCCAAGGTTTGAGCCATTAGTGACTCATTTTTCAACTCTTCAATCTTCCTGGTCAATCTGTGGGTATTTTGCATCTCTTCTACATAAAGAGTGTCATTCTTTATTTTTTTTGCCTCCATATTTTTGAATTTCTTCTGAAGTTTTTCGTTTTCCTGTCTCTGGAGAGAAAATTCCTATATAAATTTATTTAGATCACCTATTGTTGATGTAGAATTTTTTGTTGTTGATGTTGATTCTCCTGCTATCCCTGACCTTGTGATGGGTATAGCTGTGATTGGAGCTATGGCCACTTGTGTATACTCTTCCTTTTCCTTGATAAAGATTTATATCTGCTCCTCCATCTTATTTGTTTGTATATTCTACCCAATGATTAGTTTGAGCATTTCTTCTTTATGTTGCTCGCTTTCTTCTATCTCCTTGATTTGAGGATCCTCTGTAGAAGGTAATTTGAGTTTCTTCCTAAGTTTTGTAATGTATGCATTATTTTTCTTAATAATGTCCTCTATATATTTGGAAATGTTAGTCATGGTTGACAAAAGAATCTCCCCAGACTGTCTATGCATGTCCATTTGGTTGATAGGATGTATTTGATTTGCATCAAAAGAAAATATGATTTTCTTATAGTATGAAGAAGTATTTGGAAAAGGCACTTGGGCCTGTAATAATTCCATTTGCATCCTTCCCTTTTCACTATCAAATGTTGTCAACAATCTATGCTATGAAGTAGATGTTTGCTTCTAGAATTGAGCATAGACATTGGCCTTAAGAGATTCATTCTTTTTCTTGATTTCCAGAAAATTAGTGAAAATAATTGGTTCCTCTTGTTCACTTACTTATGTTGACTTTGTAATCTCCAATAGATTATGTGAAGCTAAAGAGGAGGATGAAGCATTAAGGACATTTTCCTCTGATCTTGTAGAAACCTGTGAATTATCCAAATTAATAATTATTAGCTCTTTCTAACCCTAAATAGTGGTAACTTTAGGATCAGTCTTCTATTTCTTCTGATAAATGACAAACTCCTTTGCACCCTTTGATGAAGATGATGATTCTTCTCTTGGCCTCTTTTCCTGTTTGCTTTGAGAAATGGGAGTCTACAAGGTAGAAGCAGGTAGAATTTTCTCTTCTGCTTCTTGAAGTGTGTTCTCTTCCCACTATTCTTGATTCCTATATTTCTCAATCTCTTATCTGGGAGTGTGATTATATGGCGTAGTTTTGAGTTCCACCCTTAAATTAGAGATTATGTTGAATGGATCATATGACCAGGTAAAACTTGAATGGAATTCCATGTGCTTGAGAATTGAATCTACTTCAATTCATGTTGCTCTGGTATTACATAAAAAAGTTCGCACTTTGGACTTGGTCTTAAACTGAGACTTCCTCTTACCTGAAACAAAATGAAGCTCATCCATGTTAATCATTTGCCTTATATATTCTAGAGAAAAAAATCTCATTGGAACATATTTAGGCAGCTTATAAGCACCTAGCACATAGCCATATACCCTTATCTCTATATAATTCTCGTAAAGATACCAGTCTCCAGTTTTGGCTTGGTCACTTAAGTGCAGGACTCGTTGTTGGCTTGTTGGGGCTTGACCCAAGTTTAGAGGTGATTTAGCCAAACAAATCCCAGTACTACTAGCCCTTTCAGCAACAGTTTGCAGAGCGCGGACTAAGGTCTCACCCTAAGTGGTATGGGAGGGTGCTATAACCAGGGTTCCACACCCTGGAGATGTTTGATGGGTTCAAGTGGTCTATGGTTCGACCTTGCGCACACATCGCTATGCGCTGTTACCTGTTCCTTGTAGTCAGAGGTGTTGCCTTCGCGCAACCCTACTCGAGGGCCAAATAGTGTTATTACCCAAATCCTTGCTAGTATTCCCATATTAGTCGATTAACTTAGCTTATTTGTATGCTTTTATTTATACTTAACAATATTCACAATTCATACAAGTGTGTGCGGTAAAGAAACAATATATTTGCAAATGATATCAAACATGTAATAACTCAGAATAGATACACAGAATTGGCAACAAAACCTTTCTTTATTAATCTCTTCCTCGATTACAGACTCGACTCCACCCTGCGCACTCAGTTGCAGGGGTCTGCGCACTCAGTTGCGAACAACTAGGTCTCTGCGCACTCAGCTACAAAGCCTTCTCCTACCCTACAACCCAAGACACACTTTACACTTGCTCTTTTCTTCTATTGTGCTATCTATTAGATTCCATTAGTTTTATTTCTCTTTACAACTTAAAGCCTTGTTCTATTTATACAATCCCATGGTCCGTGGACCATGGGTAGGCTGACCTTACATTCAAAACTAGGGTGGATAACCCTATGACTCTAACATACATTTCGCGCCAGTGATTCACGGAGCTTTACAACAATATCAACTAAAAACTTGGGCTTTGAGCCCCAAAACATGTCATGGGGGGGTTCCATACCCAACACCTGTTTTATCTCTAAGTTGATTCTAGGTTCACTCTAACTATTAAGAAGTTGTGCAACTCGATGAATGAATCAGTCAATAAAATCACTAAATTTAAACTCAGTTGAGTTTCCTCTAACCAATGAGGTCCACTGTATAACTTATTGATTGATTTGTTGATCATCCTGCTGATGTAAATTTATTGGAAGCATGTCTCCTTGTTGAAAAAGGAACATATGGACCAATACAAAAGAGTATTTGAACACACCCTCAGTAGTGATCTTCATAATCTGTTCATGCATATTTTCAGGTAGAAATTGACTATAACTATACATGAATGCTGGCTTGTGCTCTTTGGAGAAGATGGATAGATAACCTAGAATAGGTTCACCTACCCATAAGTCTATCTAGTAACCTAATAGGAAAGAAAATAGGGAGATGATTTGTTTGGCTCTCTCTGTGAACATAGAGGCTGGATATGGAGGATTCTTTATGGGAAGATCAAAATCTTCACGAAGAAATATTTTGAAAATTTGAGCTCTTTGGGGGCAAGTGAGTTTATGATATAAATCCATGAGAACAGAAGTAGAGAAATGGCTAAGGGATTCATTCTCGGGAATTAAAAACATTTTGTTTATGGTTTTAAGTGTGATAGAGATTAGAATGTATCCATTCTGGGCCACAACAATTCTTTGGAGGGGATTATACCCAGCCTGACACCACATGACCAAATCAGGGAATAAGTGGGTTTGAGGGAACATAAACATGGGAAATAGTGATTCCCATAAATTAATTTCATCCTTTGAATCCTGGTAACTTTTCCTAACCAGTGATGTAATTTGAACATATCGAATTCACACTCTGTATTAGTGATTTTGAAAAACTGGTCTACTAAGTGGATATGGTCAAGGTCTAAGGGTATCAGAGGTTTTAGGATTTTCCTGAGTCGGGTTTTTTCTACCAGAGGGTTGGCCTTTTCTCTTTGGTGCCATATTCTGATAAATAGAGAGGAAGATTAATGTGATGTTGATTAGATGGATACTTGAACAGAGAGTAGTCTCTATAGAAAACTAGTGAGTCTTGTATATGCTTGAAAAAGTAAACGCTCTGTAACAAATTTTAACCAAAGCCAAGATTTAAAAACCGTAATTCAAACAATGGCAATGAAGTCAGGAGAATCACGCAAAAGGAATGGAGGTTTTATTTATAATAGCAAAGTGAATTACCGTTAGGATAAAACCATTACCAAATGTGATTTGGGAGCATTAATGGACAACAAGAGCCTGGTAACGGGCAAGAGTGTAATGGGAATATAACGATGGGTATGGACACATGGGAGGAATTGATTAGTGGGTGGAATTCACGGGAAGAGGTATGATAAATGTTGGTGGGATGATGTGTTTACGAGAAGGATGAGCAAATTTTGGAGGGGGTGGGGTAGTGGTAAGAGGTATTGAGTGGGGGTGCAAAGCTGCGAGGGGATGACACATTGTAAGGGGCCCACCGAAAATAAAACCACTTTTTGGACCCCCCCCCCTCCACTTGTGGTTAACACGAAATGGGGGAAGGGGGTCGTTGATCTGGGTGGTGAAGTGGATCGCCATTGAAAGCAAGTTGTTCAATAATGATTAACGACAAATGAATTTTGTCGTTTATGAGTTTGGAATAAAATCATTTCAAAGATTTATTACATATAATTAATCACCCTTGAGAAAGTGATCAACTACTAATTAAAGCATAATTACTCTATGCATAGGCACTTTTGATCTAGCATCCATTTTATTTTTCCTAATTCTATTCTAACCCTAGTCAAGTACATATTTTTCATTTGACCAAGTTTTGAGTATATTTGGTTAAATTTTCTTCCTATTCTATCTTATCTAATTCATGTTCAACCAAGAATAAATAATTTGGTGAAATTATTCACTAATCTAGAGACACAAATTTAAATGATTTGATCATGGATAAACTGTATGATTCAAACCAGAATATTAGGTTGTGGTATTTAAATAAACTACACACAAAACCCTAATTTATTTCTAAAGCAAATATTATCCTTTTTAGTGGCATTTAAATTTGCTCACTTATATAATTGTTTTTTCTTTTCATGGCATTTCCTTTCATCATTTTTTATTTCATTTTCATTCTTTTATTCTATTTTTTTATACCCTCTTTTTGTAAACAAAAAATAACTTATCAAAATCAAATATGTTACAACATCGACTCCAACTAGGGACTACTTCCTCCTATTGAATGTAGAGAACTTGTAGATCCATGTGCCTTCTCCTCCCTGCTAATGGGGTCTTTGTTGAAAACAATTACACACTGCATAAAAAATAAAACAACCTGGTGATGTATAAATGATGAATGAATGAAGGAATCTCAATATTGGATATAATGCTTCAAATATTTCCCATTGATAGGAAATGAGGAATATTGTCCTTCCAAGTTCTGCAAGATAAAAGTATTGTTTCCTTTAACCTCTACAATGCTAAAAGGTCCAAACCAGATATTATCAAACTTTCCATGTTTTCCTTTATCTTCCCTTCTAGCATCCCATCTTAATACTAAATATCCTTCTTTAAAATCTCTTTCTCTAGCCTTTCTATCAAACAGACTTTTCATTTTGTTCTGATATTTCTGAAGCTTATAATGAACTTCATCTATGTTTTCATTAAGTTCTATAATATGATTTATTCTTCTGGAAAAATCATCAGGTTCTTCATTTGCTTCTTGTAAAAACCTCATGACAGGAAAAGCTACATGTGTAGGAAAAATGGCTTCATTACCATAAACAATATGAAAAGGAGATTTACCTGTTGACATCTTTGGAGAGATCATGTTTGCCCAAACGACATATATGAGATGGTTGTTCAAACTCCTTTTGTGGTCCTCTAGTGTTTTCTTAATGACTTTAACCAGACTTTTGTTTGAGGACTCTGCTAGTCCATTTCCTTATGGATAGTAAGGAGTAGAATGATGCAACAAAATTTGGTATTTCTGACAAAATTCAATCATTTTGAAACTATTGAATGCTACTGCATTGTTTGCAACTATCTGTTGGGGGCATCCAAACCTAAATAGTATATTCTCTTCAATAAATTTAATAACTACAGTGTCAGTTGCATTTCTAACTGGAATTTCCTCTACCCATTTGGTAAAGTAATCTATGGCATTCAATATCCATCTGTGTTGGCTACTTGATGGTGGATGAATTTCCCCAATGAAATCCAATCCCCACTGTAGGAAAGGTGCTTGAACTAGTAATGAAACTACAAGAAGTGTTGCTAATATTTGTTTTCCAACAAACATTTGGCATTGGGTACAACTTCTAATCTTTGCTCCCACTTGTGATAACAATTTGGGCGAATAAAATCCTGCTTTTAAAATCTTATATGTTGTAGCCCTCCAAGCATAGTGTCCTCCACAAATACCTACATGAAATTGACCAATGATTCCTTCTGTCTCACTTTCTATCAAGAAAAGTAAAAGTATATTGAGTGGGTCCTTCCAATACAAATTTTCATTGATAATGCAATATTTTATGGCCTTCAACTTCAGTGTTTTACATTGATTCTTTGTAAATTCAAATGGACATTCAAAATCTCTAAGAAAATGCACAATATTAGTGTACCATTCAGATAAAAAAAATTCTCCTCGATATGAATCGAAGTTGATTGGATTGAAGATGAAGGTTCTTGTGGATTCTTCTTTAATGAAATATGAGAAGGTTCTTGTGGATTCTTCTCTGTTGGAATCTGAAAAGGTTCTTATGGATTCTTCTCTACTGGAATTTCAAAAATAGAATTAATTTCCAAGACTTTAGAATTTGACTTAGCTAAGAGTTTAGCCAAGCCTTGACCCTTTACTAACTTTGTGGTTTTGATAATAAGATCAAATTCCAATATCTTAGTAATCCATCTCCCTCTTCTTCCATCAGTATCAGGTTGTGTTAACACAATTTTAACAACACTGTTGAGGGCATAGGCAATGATGGAAGAGTGAAGGACATAGACTCTAAAATATTTCAGTGCTTGAACTAAGGAATAGGCCTATTTTTCAATGATATCATATTTAAGTTCAACATCTCTCATGAATTTACTGAAAAAGGCAATAGGTTGGTCATCTCCATCCCCATTCTTTTACAAAAGAAAAATAGCTAGGGTAGTTTCAAAGACAAAGGAAAATATGCTAAATGTTCATAATAGTTTGGACTGGCTAGTATGGACGCTTTTGAAATGGCCTTTTTAATCTTGTCAAAATCATATATTATTGGAATTTTCCATTTAAATTCATGATTCTTCCTTAACATGTCAGTGATATCCTTAACTATTTCAGCGTAATTAGGTATAAATCTTCTTAAAAATTTGATTTTACCAAGAAATGTTGAATTTCCTTCTTATTCCTTGATAATGAAAGTTCTTGGATAGCTAAAACTCTTTTAGGATCAATGAATACTCCTCTCCTTAGAAATAACATGGCCAAGCAATTTTCCTTCTTTGAGTACAAACAAGGACTTTTTCAGATTAGGAGAAATCTCAAACTTCCTACACTTGTCAAAAACTTTCCTCAAGTGATTTAAATGTTTTTTATCATAATTAGAAAAAAAATTCAAATCATCCAGATAAATGACAACAAATTTATTTTTCTTACCCACAAATGCTAAATCCATAGCTCTTTGAAAGGTATCTCCAGCGTTGGTTAAACCAAAGGCATCCTTGCATACATAAATGTACCCCAAGGAGTTGTGAATGTTGTCTTTTCTCTATCTTCTAGGCTCACCATGATCTGATTGTATCCAGAAAAACCATCTAACATAGAAATTCTATTAGCACCTGAAACTTTTTGAAGCAATTGGTCCATCTTGGGTAATGGATAATTATCTTTCAAAGAAGATTTATTCAAGTTCCTAAAATCCACACATAGTCTAATTTCACCATTTTTATTTCTTACTGGAACTAAATTAGCTACCCAATCAAAATATCTCAATGGAACTATGATCTTGGCATCAAGTAGCTTTTTAAGTTCTTTTTCAATGGTAGGAAGAAGGACATGATTAATTCTCCTTAACTTTTTCTTAAAAGGTTTAGCTTCTGGTTTTAAAGGGATTTTATGCTCAATGAGAGATGTATCATATGTCTTCAACTCACTATAAGACCAAGAAAAAAAATCTTTATAAGCTTTAAGGAGAGCTAAATATTTATCTTTGACTTCCACTGGCAAGGATTCAGAGATTTTAATATTTATGATTTCTTCTAAAGTTCCAATATTACATTCTTCTATATCTTCTTCAGGTGAATTTGATAATGTATTTTTAGGAACATCGTTATGGTCAAAAAAAATTTCAAGAGTGACCAAGCCCTTAGGAATGAAATTGTTAGAGAACTAATAATACAATGATCACCAACTTTTGAGTCAAACTGAGAAGTTTGACTTTCCTTATTCGACTCATTGTTATCCAGCTATTCTTCTTCCATTTGCAAAGTTGAAAATTCATCAATTACTTGCAAAAAGTATTTTATTTGCTCATCATCATCAAATATTTTGCAATGTTTAAGATTATCAGGAAATGATGGTCTATACTTGACTTGAATTTGATATTGGACAAGCATTTTATCAGGAATTTTAAAATACCTAGCTGAAACAACTAAAGAATCTGCATGAATATTTTCATCCCTTGGAATAGCAGTGATGTTAAATTCTTGAAAGAAATTATCCACTAAATCCCAAGCCTAATTCCTATAATATATAAGTCTAGGATGCTTGGTTTGACAAATATTCCTTACTTGTTTGACAATGAGTTATGAGTCACTGAATACACTTAGATTTTGCACTTCAAGGCTTTTGGCTAATTCCAATCCTAGCAGGAAGGCTTCATACTCTGATACATTATTTTTCACATCAAATTCAAGCTTATAGGATTGAGTTATATTCTCTTTATCTGGTGAAACTAGTACAATACCAGCTCCAACTCCTTCCTTTGAGCAAGAACCATCAAAGTATAATCTCCAAATATCAATCTTAATGGTCTTTGGTTTCTCTACAATGTTTTCAATGCTAAGCTGAGTGTTTTGTAAACTATTTGATGATAATTCAAAACACCCAAAGTCTTGATCTACTGCATAAATGGGATTATTTCTTGCTTGATTAGATTTGCAAACATTATTCATTAATCTTACTTCTCTATATAATCTGAGATACTCACCCCCATATACAGGAATAGTAGCATAAGACATGTCCATTTGAAGACTTCCTCCTAATTTGGAACAATAGGATCTTGATAATAACATGCCAAATTTAGGAGGGATATCAGTGACTACAATATCTAAAACCACACTCTTAACAAGAATTTTAACTAAAGTGACCACTAGATCCTTTATAAGTCCAAGACAACGTACTTTCTTGGAGTCAAAAGTGTATAGATCATGATAAGTTCTGATAACCTTTAATTGAAGCTAGTCCATGATTACCTTTGGCATCAAATTATGGGAAGTCCAGAATCTAACATGTAGTTATATAATAAGAAATCATGAGACTTTAGAGTTACATAAAAAGGTGGCACATTTTCATTAATCATATCCGAGTTGGGACCAAAGAATATTGTTATCGGGAAATCTAGTGAACACTCGGAGCTGCTAGTCCCACTAAGACTGGTAGCTATCTTAGAAACAAAAAAACTAAAACCAATTTCGTTTTCCTTTATGAGAAGTAGATAAGAGGGGAATGAATGACACCAACCTCAGTCTTGCGCTTGGTTCCTTGCTTGGTTCCTCTCCCTTATGACAGATACTTGTCGCTTCTCCTTCATCTACCCAGCTTCAAAGACCACCTGTGGAATCAAAGCAGCATAATACTATCGAAGAACAGAGATCTACAATCATAAACAATATAGGACCAGATGTATATTGACCACACAAATGCATATATCATCAAACATACAAGAATGTGGAGGAAAACTTGAATAGCTTTATTAATATCAAGAATAAGCAAAGAGGATTACAACCAATTGTTCTGACCCAGTGTCATCCTTTAGCATGAAAGCCCTTCTTTCACCTCATGAAAAGCTTAGACCACCCAACACTATGATATTCCAACAAGAAACCAACAACACTTCCTTACAAGATACAAAATTCCAGCCTCTGGATCTCTGGGATGAGGGATCCATATATAGATGATTGCAGGGGGGTGAGTCAGCTTCTGGGATTTTGATTAGTGTCCTCTCTTTGATAGTTCTTGATTCCACTTGGAGATTGATGATCTCTTACTCATCCCTGGGTGAATTCAGAGAGGCAAGTGTCATAGGAGAAGTTTCTGGAAGATTCTATGATCATCCACCTCGCAAACTGTCTCTGCCATTTGTCCACTCTTGCCCATCGCACCCTACAGAAGGGCTTTTCAGTATGCATCACACCCTTTACACTGGGCAGGTGGGATGCATCGCACCCTTAGCACTAAGCAACCTGTATGGTTCAGTTTTGACCAATTCTGAGCAATTTCTTGTGGAGAACTTCTGGGAGATGATGTAATCAGCTGACCTTGTTCCTTTAGGGTATGAAACAACACTTTTAGGGACTTAGGAGCCCTTGGTTTATGGACATGTTTGATTGGGGTTGCAGTGCCCAAAAATGTCTATAACAGTTGCCCCCTAAAGCATGAGGTCATTAATCTTTTGATGTCGGGTGAAATGCTTTATCATGAGGATCCGAATTTTTTTTGAGCTGGAAGGTGACCTGTAATAAGATACAATACAATACATTATCTTCATAATATTTTTAATGATCTAGCTAAGGTGGGAATTCCCATGCTCAGCTTTATAAATTCATTTCCATGTACATAAGACAGACAACCGTCTGTGCAGTAGACTGATGATTCTGATAGAGTCATCATCCTTTGATTCAGATGATCGTCTGTGCAGCAACAATGTACATTTGATGTCTTTATTTTCCTGAATATATCGCAACCCGGATGGATGGAACTAGATCCGGGGTCTTCAAAATCATCCAATCTTCACTCGAAGTACAAGTCGATCCATGTGAAAGATGTTCTGGAGTAGAACATGGAAAGACATCGCCTGACTACCAGCCAATGATGTAAGCTATTAACAGGCACGAGAGGAATCACCGATAATGATGATGACCCTCAAGGTACTACAGTACAATTCGTGTGGTGTGAAAAGGGACTTGGCGTCGAACACCACGCAAAATATTTCGACCAAAGGCCAATGATGTAAAACCTGTTGCTGGAAGTGAGAAACTTGCCATTGAGGGATGTAAGCTTCAAAGTACTGAAAGGGTTGTTCATAAGTCAACTTCTTGGATAATGAGCTGATGTCGACAAGAAGCGACCCGTCGTAGGAGGGCCTTAATGAATCCCACATCTACGACATGGAACAAAGTAAATTATTTTGGAGGTGAAAACGATCTGATGATACAGGGTTCAGGGTGGCGATCATGAAAGAATGGAGCATGAATGTATTGCAGCGGATGAGACATAGGTGAATTCTCTGAGCGACTTCTCTTGAACATACCGACGAAACTGAGATGGATTGGTAGCATTAACCCCAAATATGGATGGTACGATGGACCAATGGTGATATGACCGGTGAACGGAACAATCCAACCCGACTCGAATGTGGAGTGAAAGTGTCATGTTCAAGAGCAACTTGCTACCAATATAGTTTTTTCAAGTTTTCTTCCCAATTTTTCCCCAGTCATTGCTGACCAGTACCTCTTTGTTTTTGTCAAGCTTGAGGAGGATAACATATGCTTGTTCTATAATCTTCCCTTCGGGCAAACCCGTCGCTATGTTTTAACGAGCCTAGTGACAGTGAAACTCATTCTTGTCTGTATGGACAAGTTTGTCGCTATTCGGTTTTAACGAGTTTAACGACAAAGATAACTCGGTCCTTTTCAATTTTAGAGAGTCTGAAAGGGACGTAAAGGAAACTCCAATAATCCTTTTTCGTCATATAATCCCTTAAGTCCGAAAAAGTATAAAATAATACGAAAGGGATGAATTTTTTGTAATTTTAACGAGCCGAACAAAACAAGCGCTCGATCTTTTTATGTAATAATCCCTCAGGTCCAAAAAGATTAAAATCTAGAGGAGGGATAGCACTTCCAGTCGCTTTAACGAGTTGGAGAGACCAATCGCGCGGTAATATTTTCATATTTTACGAGTCAGGTGAAAAGAGCTTAAAGGAGACTCATTTTTTGAGGAACAAGTGATAATTTTGGGTAGCAGCTGATTCCAGGTAAGGTTTGGAATTTTCCAATCACGGCAGTGTCACAAGGATGGCTAACAGGACCACTCTTCGCAGCTGTTCCTCAAAAGGGGTAAACAATCGAATGGAGGTGAATGATCGGCTAAAACAGAGTGGAGGTGATGGTAAGGACACGACCAGGGCTCAAAAGTTGATGATAATGCATTCACAATGGTTATTTACCGGAAATTGGTTCATTTTTTAATGAGCTTAAACTCCGGGGGAAACATTTGCTCATTGCTTATGTTTAATTTTTAACGAGCTTGAACTCCACATAAAAATTGCTCGTTCCAGTCGTATAATAAGGATATCTCATCTAAGATGCCATTTTTTATGGAGCTTGCACCTTTCAAAGCTTTGCCCCGGATCCTTTCTTTATGCAAGTTAGGAATGACCAATCCTACGAGTTTAAAGGGTTGAGAAACTACAAACTATGAAAATAAATGGTCGCTCTTCGCTTGCATGCAAAAAGGTTTGCATGCCCCCAGGTATAGCGAAAAGTTTCCAGGTTACCATATGAAATCTCCCCATCCGCATTGCAGACAAAATGCTTCCTTGGCGATGTCTACCGAAATAGACAAAGGTGGGTGGCGCGGTCGCCTCCACTCACATAACTTTGACGAGGGAATTTTATGCTAGTCTAATCCCATTTTCCTAAATGGACGGGTGTGTCAGACTAGTCATATATCCTCCGCGGAAACCTACCCTATACCCAAGGTTTTCCTGCCGAAACAGACCAGGGTGCATGCCCCCCTGGGTTTCAATCATTTCCTCCCGAATCACTCGCGCTCTTCAGGTGGACGGACTGGAGATTGATGAGACATTCCTTGCGTGAAAATACCATTGAGGAATGGCATTTGACTATTAGATATGTGTGAGCCAGGGAACGAAAGCTGATCTACGAGCTTGACTATTAGGCCTTCATGCGGAAAACACATTAATCTAAAGAGTGAGGAGACAATGGCTTCCATACTATAAATATAATCGCGTCCAGGGAGTAGATTATAATCTAGAGGTCCTCAGATTACCATTACGTTCACGTAGATATTTTTCCTTCTCAATGTTATGGGCACATTGGGAAGGATCCCTAACGATCGACTGGTTCCTTTATCGAAACTTGTTAGATTTCTCATCTCAAGAAGAAGCGATGGCGAGCCAAGCGCTTCCCAAGCAGTTGAGGAAAGGATACTCACATAATCCCCTTCATCTATGATGGTACCGACCATGATCATTTTGTAAGCTTGTACAATGATTTGAAATGGTACATTAGCTGGTACACGGGGTCTGCCTAGTAGATTCCAATTGAAGGAAACAACTAGGTTGCTTGGAGGTGGGACCAAATAGACAACCGAATATGACTCTGAAAATCTTCCTTCCTGCGGTAAAGGAACGGGTAGACTGCCCCCATGTTCATTGGAGTCTGTGTTTACGAAAATAATTTGAACGGTGTCGTTCTCATTCTCTTCGGTGATTGTGTCATCTGAAGATGGACCTTCCGAAGGCAAGACTGGGTCAACTACCGCCTCAACCTTTTGACTTTCGTCTGGTATGGATTTAGAGGGTTTATCTTCAATGAAAAATGCTTCAACCGACCACAATTGCATGTCGGTCGGATTTTCAACCAGCGATGGACTTAGCAAGAGTTTCTTGTTTCCAGGAGGATGCTGTAGCGGCGAAGCCAGACGGTTATCCAAAACTCTTTTAGCTTCGTCTAAGAAGGGACAACGGTGGACGGTGTGATCACCTTCACACAGTCTACAAGGAAATTTACATTTCCTTTTTTGTCCAAATGCTTCCTTTCACTAATTGATGGTGTACTTTCAACATGGTCTTCAGAGGTTGATGACAACGGGTTGTGCAAACGGGCAGACCAGTCCCTTAAGATCTGAGGGATGCAAGGACAATCACAATGATAGTGGTCTCCTTTGCAAATGAAACATGGAGATTTAGGCTTGGATCGTGCAGTGTGTGGATTTTCACTAGACGATTCCTGGTTACCCCTTTTCACCTTTGGCTCCTTCTTCTTCTTCTCTTTCTTCTCCTTCCCCATCTTCTCCTTCTTAGTTACTTGATTTTTGGCCTTACCAGCTTTATCAAGCAAAGAGGAAGGAGGAGAGGGAGAATCGGATGAAGTAGAAGGTTGGGGGGTAACTTTAGTATCATCCCGTTGCTGACTTGATTGCTCAAGAATCACGGTGTTCTGAATGACGAAGGTCGAGAAGAGCCATATTGGCAGGCCAATCATCAATCCTGGAAGTGACAATGTGGCCATATGAGGTGCACCAACATCTCCCCAAGAGGAGAAAGGACTAGGATTTCCTCCAAGGGGAAATCCTTGGTTGGTGGACTCCATTTTCCTCAACCTAAGACCAACATGGGAATGGTGATATTATTCTAATTAAAATAAATTTTAGAAGCTTTGACACAACTTGTTTTTTCAATTTTTAAGAGTCGAGAAGAAACAAAAGATGACTCTAGTCGCATTCGATTTTTAATGAGCCTAAAGTGACAAGTGCTCAGATGGACCTTTTATTTTAAGGAGTTTGAAAAGGAATGAAAGAGACTACTCTAGAAATCTAGACAGAGGGATTACCAAACCAATCTCAAAACTATAGAATACTTTTTACGGTACGACAGTCAATCTTCCCGAATGTTGTGTTCAATGCATTGCGATTGATAGGGCGGTAGACACGGCTTCCTATGGATAAAGGATATAGCCTATTGTGGTCTCCCAATATATACTCGATGGTACATGGGAGCACAAGTTTGTACTGGCACTTGTCGTCTCAAAGAGGAGGAATCACCCAACCAACAGTGAAAGCGACAGTTACCAGGGTTTACGACGCCGGAATATGTCTCTAGCCTAGACCTATAGATGTTGTGCGTTAGGTTCCAAAGCGTTTTTAGGTTCATTAAATTTATTTTACAGTTGATATTTCTTAAGAAATTTTCCTTTCAAGTTCACCGCGTGATGTAGATATACAATTCCTAAAATGCAATCTAAGATGATAAACAATCGTTTAATCTTCTTTTTGCAATGAAAATCCTAGCTACTAAAGAAAGAGAGACGGTATTCTTTCAACATAGAGCAGAGAGCACACACTAGATGCACTGTCCTAAATCAAACCAACAGGCAGTCTAAATGCAAATGCACATGCATTTATTTGATTTTAGCTTTCTTAATGTGTGAATGACAAGAAGAATGCTAAGTACAAATCTGAATTATCTTTTCAAAGCGACAGTACTAATAAATTTCTCTTCAAAAACGAAAGGAAGATAATGACGACACTTTACTATTTTGAATTGAAAACTGCTTTCGACACTTGAAAAACTACTAATTCACATCAAATACAAGAGTAACTATATAATCGACCATCAAGAACAATAGAATTCTTTTGTTTGACTGAAAACGACACTTGCGACACTTTCAAATCAAAAGATGACAGTTTGATTATGCTACTTCTTTGTAAAAGAGAACTGAAAATGGCACACAATACATAAAAACATTCACAGTTCTTTGCACAATGGAGGCGGAATGATGGAAAGGAACAGGGTTTCCACAGTGGTATACTGATCACAGACAGTAAAACTCTTGAATAGAGCTGAAGAGAGTGAACACAGAAACCAAAATCTGAGGGCAAAAGAGGTCTTGTCTGATTAGCGCTCTTGCAACACAGGTAAAGTGCGATGCAGCGCACCTACTGCACACGGGAAGTGCTATGCATACAGTTTCCCAAGAGGAGAAGGTGCGATGATCTAGGGATGAGACTTCAACTGGGTTCTGGGTCATAGTTTGCAGCTCAGTTTAGGGATTTAGGCCGAGCAAGTGATGTACAGTAAATAGAAATCATAGGGGTTGATCAAATGAGGTTACTAGAGCCACCACTAGGGCAATTAGAAAATTTTCAAATCGATTTTTTAGTTTATAAAAAAACCCAGAGATAGACTGAAGCAGCATTGATCTACTTTTCACTTGCATAGCAAATGCAGTTCGAAGGCTAGCTGGCTTGACTTCAGGCTCCATCTGTAAGTTTATAAAACAAACAAATATAGACAAGAAAACAATCTATTTGCTCCCCAGTCGAGTCGCCATTTTGTTATCGGGAAATCTAGTGTCCACTCAGAGCTGCTAGTCCCACTAAGACTGGTAGCTATCTTAGAAACAAACAAACTAAAACCACTTTCATTTTCCTTTATGAGAAGTAGATAAGAGGGGAATGAAGGACACCAACCTCAGTCTTGCGCTTGGTTCCTTGCTTTGTTCCTCTCCCTTCTGACATATCCTTGCCATTTCTCCTTCGTCTACCCAGCTTCAAAGACCACCTGTGGAATCAAAGCAGCATAATACTATCGAAGAACAAAGATCTACAATCATAAACAATATAGAACCATATGTATATTGACCACACAAATGCATATATCATTAAACATACAAGAATGTGGAAGAAAACTTGAATAGCTTTATTAATATCAAGAATAAGCAAAGAGGATTACAACCAATTGTTATAACCCAGTGTCATCCTCCAGCATGAAAGCCCTTCTTTCACCTCATGAAAAGTTTAGACCACCCAACACTATGATATTCCAACAAGAAACCAACAACACTTCCTTACAAGATACAAAATTCCAGCCTCTGTATCTCTGGGATGAGGGATCCATATATAGATGATTGCAGGGGGTGACTCAGCTTCTAGGATTTTGATTAGTGTCCTCTCTCTGATAGTTCTTGATTCCACTTTGAGATTGATGATCTCTTACTCATCCCTGGGTGAATTTAGAGAGGCAAGTGTCATAGGAGAAGTTTCTGGAAGATTCTATGATCATCCACCTCGCAAAATGTCTCTGCCATTTGTCCACTCTCGCCCATCGTACCCTACAGAAGGGCTTTTCAGTATGCATCGCACCCTTTACACTGGGTAGGTGGGATTCATAGCACCCTTAGCACTGAGCAACTTGTAGGGTCTAGTTTTGACCAGTTCTGAGCATTTTCTTGTGGAGAACTTCTGGGAGATGATGTAATCAGCTGACCTTGTTCCTTTAGGGTATGAAACAACACTTTTAGGGACTTAGGAGCCCTTGGTTTATGGACATGTTTGATTGGGGTTGAAGTGCCCAAAAATGTCTATAAGAAATACTAAAGGTTTTTCATCTTATAAACTTATTACATCTCCTTCAGCATCAACACTGGATGACTGGATCCACTTAGAAAATTGGTTTTTATATCCTGGATTCTTTGAAAGTTCAGATAAAGGAATGAATATTTTGACTCTTTCTAATTCTTTTTCAACATTGAAAGTGGTTAAAGTAGTTTTATCAATTGAAGTTGTTTCATTTGACTGATTCAATGGTTGAATTGTTGTTGTTTGAGATTCGGTAGATTTGATTTGTGGTTCATTTACAATGGTATTTTTGGGAGGTCTACCAAGCCCTGACCTAGGTCCTAAGTCATATCTCTTATTCAGTTCTGCAATAAAAAATTCAGAAAAGGCTTGATACTTCAAAACTTGTGAGTCTTCTTGATCTTGTTGAGAAGACTGATTTAAAGGAGCATAGACAATAACATTTTGTACAGATGAATGATCAATATTATTTATATCCTCAGTAATCAAAGTGCTAGTGTCTTCAATTTGTTGAGCATCAATCATCAATGTAGGTTGAATTTGTTGATCAATATTTGGTCTTTGTAAGATTTGGGTTTGGGGAGCTCTCCTAAATTGAGTTTGAGGTCTAACAACAGTTCGTTGATTGTTCTAGGCTTCGTTTATATTTTTGAAATTCTAATTGAAAGGTTTCCAAGTAATGAAGTGATTTCATCTATCTTTTGATCTTCATTTTTAGTTTTTGAGGAAGAACCTTCTTCCTTGGCTTTCATTTTATTCTCATCTTTTTATGCCTTAGCTTTAAGTTTAGATGATGTTCATCTATTGGCTTCAACTTATATAACATTTGTTTGCATGTATTATATGGTATGAGATGTCCTTTTCCCTAAGCATAACTGCAAAATCATCTTCAAATTATTTAGAAAATCTAACTTTCATTGTTGCTACTGGTGGTTTACAGTCAGGTGGCATCTTCTAATAAAGTTTATTGAATCTTTTTATGAAATCTGCCATTGGATCACCATGGTTTCTTTTCAATTCTTTAAATTCTATGAGATAGTAAACAGGATCCTTCTTAACCCTCGACTGATTCTTAAATATGGTAGTTAATTCATTCCAAGGTCGAATAGAATCAGCTCTTAGTTGTCTAAACCAAATCCTAGCATTCCCTTCTAGTGGTTGAATAAACAATATCATATATACATCTTCGTGTCCTATGCTCATGTTATTAGAAAAATCCAAGAAAGCAGCTAAATGATCTTCAACAGACAAACTAATTTCTCCATTAAACCTTCGTAGGTGTTTTAAATACCCATCAAGAAAATTATTGAGTATATTAGGAAGTTGTAAAGCAGCATACCTAGCTTGAATAATAGGTTGAAAGGCATCCATATTTGAATATGAAGATGAATCTGTATAATATGTGGTAGATGATGAGGTAGAGGATAATGAAGTTGTAGGTGAAGATGTAGGTGTAAAAGTAGGAAGAGGAAAAGAGGGTGGAGGATCTCTAAAAGTTTTAAAATGTGTTTTGATAACTAACTTCTAAACCTTTGTTTCAACTTCTTCTTTGTTTTCAAACAAAGGATTTGAATATACAGAAAAAGTTTCCTCAGGTTGAGCAGAAGTGGATGGAAATGTATAATGAGTGGGGGAGATAAAATCAGTAGGTTTTAACTCAGGTAAATGTACATCCAATTCTTCTTCTAACTTGGGTGAATCTGAAAGTATTTCAGGGATTTTATATGATTCCAATGAATGGACTAAAAGAGCTAACTGCAGATCAAATCCTTTGGATAGTAGTTCTAAAACCCTAGGTGTTAAGTCAGCCAAATCTAATGGAGATGGTACAAACCTAAAGGGATCAGAGGTTGAAATATCTTTAGGTTGTAAGGGTACGGAAGAAGAGGTAGAAGCGTCAAGTCTCTTTCTTGGAGAGACTTCTCTTACTTGTCTATTTCAGAGTCTGAATGAGACCTGGTATATCTTGAAGGAGCCAGTTTGAGTTTATGAAGTCGCAAAGTGAAATATTTTAACCTACTATTCCCTTATTCACCTTAAAGGAAAATTTTTATCATTGTCCTAGGGAAAAATACTTCAATTTTCATTCCCCGGCAATGCGCCAATCTAATTTTGTCCTCTAAGATAATTGTAGGTTAATTAATCATGCCAGAGCATTTAAAATGTTTTGTTGTTTTAAGGTTTTTTGGTTGACCAGTGTTATTAATTGTTAAAGACAGGTGCTTAAACCTTAACAATGTTGAATATAATGAAAGGTATGATTCTTTGTCTCTAAACAGTAATTTGATTTATAATTGCATGAATAGCAGAGTTGAAAAAGTTATAACTCACTAAATATTCAAACTGAGTATTTAGCTAATTATAAGACAAAGTGTAGGTAAATAATGTTTACAACCCAAACAAAGTGTATTTAATTCTATTAAGATGGGTGTGAAAATTTATAAATGTAGAGGAGTTTATAATAATAGACAATCTTATAAACTAATCTCTAATTATTGATTATAACTTCATAGGGGATTTAAGATGGACTAATATTAAGTTTAATGCTACCGATAGTTCTTCATTAAAACTTAAATATATGAAGAATAACATAATGAAATGAAAACATGCGAAAAACTCACAAAGAGACAAACTATTTGAGGCAAATCCAGAATCCTTTCATTAATTTGAAGAAAATCTCTAGTTTGATTACAATTTTTCTTTTAAAAATCTCATCCAAGGGTTCAACCCTTAATAACTCTAATGAGGAGTTATTTAAAAAAAACACTTGATTTTCTAGAAATATCTTTAACAAATTACAAAAATAGTACAAAAATATAGGAATCCAAAAACTATTGAGCTACTTGCACTATCTTCAAGGAAGTTGTTGATGATATGGCCCCAGAATGTGCTGCATCGCTGTCTACCAGTTGGTGGTGAAAGTTACTCAATGATTTCACACAAGTGATCCCATCTATCTTCACTTGGTATAGAAATATTAATTAATTTTCTATAGACTTCATCCACCTCGGTATACTTTTCAAAAGTAGGCTTATTGACAAAGATATGTTTAATTTCCTGCTTGATCATCAAATCAAAGTTTAAAGCCACTGTGAAAGCCGTCCGTGTAAGATGACATTTCATACCTACAAATTTAGCTTTATCAGTTGAAAATAAAGAATTTTCCAATATTCCTCCAAACTGATCAATTTGTCATCTAGTGCTACTAGTCTTGGAAATGCACTTTGATTAAGCAAGTTGAACTTAAAATGAAATCTCTAGACAACAATTTTCAAAGTCTGACACTGTGTCTCCAACTGAGTCATAAGATTCTTCTTCTACAAAACTTTCTTAATCTCTAATATGGTTTATGTTCTACCTGCAATCTAAATCTCTTCTAATTCAACTCTGGTTTTTGAATTCAACAATTTAGTCATATCTATGGCCTCATATGGTTTTTGTTTAATTGCTTCTCTTACATCTTCAATAGATGTCTGACATCTAGTAATAAGCTCTTCCTGTTCAAAAATAATTTGTATGGAGGGAAAAACTTCAGTTATAGCTTGATTTATATCTGCCCAGATGTTTTCCTTGGCTTGGGCCAAGGTCTGAGCCATTAATGACTCATTTTCCAATTCTTCAATCTTCTTGGTCAGTCTATGGGTCTTCTGCATCTCTTCTACATAAAGAGTGTCATTCTTTATTTTCTGTGCCTCCAGATTTTTGAATTTTTTCTGAAGTTTTTCATTTTCCTATCTCTGGAGAGACAATTCCTCTATGACATTATTTAGATCACCTATTGTTGATGTAGACTTTATTGTTGATGATGTTGATTCTCCTACTGTCCCTGCAATTGCGATGGGTGTAGTTTTGATTGTAGCTATGGCCACTTGTGTATACTCTTCCTTTTCCTTAAGAAAGATTTCTATCCACTCCTCCATCTTATTTATTTGTATAATCTGCTCAATGATTAGTTTGAGCATTTCTTCTTTATGTTGCCAAATTTCTTCTATCTCCTTGGTTTGAGGATCCTCTGTAGAAGGCAATTTGAGCTGCTTCCTAAGTACTATAATGTCTACATTCTTTTTCTTGATAATGTCCTCTACAACTTTAACATCAATGGGATCATACCCAATCTTGATCACTAAATATTCTAATGACTTGACCCTATTATCCTTTGCCAAGGAGGATATCTTCTCTATCTTCAACTGTGACTACACAATTTGAAAGAGTTGTCCTTAACTTTGACAGTGCCACGACAGTGTTAGTCATGGTTGAGAAAAGCACCTCCCTAGACTATCTATGCATGTCCATTTGGTCGATAGGATGTATTTGATTTGCATCAAAATAAAATATGGTTTTCTTTGAGTCTGAAGAATTATTTGGAAAAGGCACTTAGGCCTGTAAGAATGTCATTTTCATCCTTCCCTTTTCACTGTCAAATGATTTCAACAATCTATGATGTAAAGTAGATGTCTGCTTCCATAATTGAGCATATACATTGGCCTTAAGAGATTCATTCTTTTGCTTAATTTCCAGAAAATTAGTGAAAATATTTGGTTCTTCTTGTTCACTTACTCCTATTGACTATGTAATCTCCAATAGATTTTGTGAAGCTGAAGAGGAGGATGGAGTATTAAGGACATTTTCCTCTGATCCTGTAGAAACATGTGAATCATCCAAATTAATAATTATTGGCTCTTTCTGACCCTGGAAAATGGTAACTTTAGGATCCATATTTAGTTTCTTCTGATAAATGACAAACTCCTTTTCACTCTTTGTTTAAGATGATGATTATTCTCTCGACCTCTTTTCTTGTTTTTTTTAGAAATGGCAGTCTGGAGGGTAGAAGAAGGTAGAATTTACTCTTCTGCTTCTTGAAGTGTGCTCTCTTCCCACTGTTCTTGATTCCTTAATTTCTAAATCTCTAGTTTGGGAGTTTTATTATAAGGCATGGTTTTGAGTTCCACCCTTAAATTAGAGATTATGTTGAATGGGTCATATGAAAAAGTAAAACTTGGTCGGAATCCTAGCTACTTGAGAATTGAATCTGATTCAATTCCTGCTATTATGGTATTACATTTAAAAGGTCCCACTTGGGACTTGATCTTAAACTGAGACTTCCTCTTACCTAAAACAAATTGAAGCTCATCCATGTTAATCATTTTCATTATATATTCCAGAGAGAAAATTCTCATTGGAACATATTTAGGCAGCTTATAAGGAGCTAGCTTGTAGCCGTATACCCTTATCTCTATATAATTATCCTAAAGATACCACTCTCCAGTTTTGGCTTGGTCACTCAGGTGCAGGACCCATTTTATCTCTGAACTGATTTTAGGCTCACTCTAACTATTAAGAAGTTGTGCAACCGGATGAATGAAAAAATCAATACAATATGTAGATTTAAAATCAGTTGAGTTTATTCTAACCAATGAGGTCCATTGTATAATTGATTGATTGATTTGTTGATCATCTTGATTATGTAAAGTTATAGGCAACATGTCTCCTTATTGAAAAAGGAACATATGGACCAGTAAAGAAGAGTATTTGAACACACCCTCAATAGTGATTTTCATAATTCTTTCACGCATATTTTCAGCTAGAAATTGTCTGTAATTATACATGAATGTTGGCTTGTGCTCTTTGGAGAAGATGGGTAGATAACCTAGAATAGTTTCATCTACCTATTGGTATGTCTGTTAACCTAACAGGTAAGAAAATAGGGAGATGATTTGTTTGGCTCTCTCTGGGAACATAGAGACTGGATATGGAGGATTATTTTTGGGAAGCTCAACATCTTCTAGGAGAAAGATTTCGAAAATTTGAGACCTTCGGGGAAAGTGAGTTTACGATATAAATCCATGAGGACAACATTAGAGAAATGGCTAAGGGAGTAATTCTTAGGAATTAATAGCATTTTGTTTATGGTTTCAGGTGTGATATAGATCAAAATGTCTCCATTCTAGGCCACAATAGTTCTTTGGAGGGGATTATACCTAGCATGACACCACATGACCAAATCAAGGAGTAAGTGGGTTTGAGGGAACATAAACATGGGCAACAAGGATTCCCATAAATTAATTTCATCCTTTGAATCCTGGTAAGTTTTTCTTAGCCAGTGATGTAATTTTAACATATCGAATTCACACTCTGTATTAGTGATTTTGAAAAAATATTCTGCTAAGGGGATATGGTCAAGGTCTATGGTATCAAAGGTTTTAGGATTTAACTGAGTCAGGGTTTTGCTACTAGAGGGCCAATATTTTCTCTTTGGTGCCATATTATGATAAATAGAGAGGAAGAGTAATAGGACACTGATGAGATGGACACCTAAACATAGAGAAGACTTTGTACAAAGCTAGTGAGTCTGGTATCTGCTTGAAAATGTAAGCGTAGTCTGTAACAAAGTTTAACCAGAGTCGAGCTTTAAAACATGTAAGTAAAATAGTGGCAATGAAGTCAGGGGAATCATGTGAAAGGAATGGAGATGTTATTTATAACAATAAAGTGAATTATTGTTAGGATCATACCATTACCAAATGGGATTTGGGAGCATTAATGGACAGTGGGAGCTTGGTAACGAGCAAGAGTGTAATGGGCATATAGCAACAAGTATGGACATGTGGGAGGAATTGATTAGTGGGGGGAATGCGCAGGAAGATGTATGATAATCATTGGCAAGGTGACATCTTTATGAGAAGGACGAGTAGATTTCGAAAGGGGTAGGGGGGGGGTAGTCGTAAGCAGTATTGAGCTTATTGAGCTGGGGAGGGAGAGGTGGGGTAGTGGTAAGCGGTATTGAGCTGATTGAGCTACGCAGGGGTGTGAAGATGCAAGGGGATGACACATTGCAAGCGGCCTGCTGAAAATAAAACCAATTTTGGGACCCCCACCCCCCCGCCGTTAATACGAAATGGGGGAAGGGGGTGCGAAGTGAATTCCCTGTCATTGATCTGGGTGGGGAAGAGTATCACCATTGAAAGCAAGCCACTCAATAGGGGTTGGTGATAAATGAATTTTTTCATTTATGACTTTGGAATAAAATCATTTCAAAGCTATATTACATATAATTAATCACCCTTAAAAAAGAGATTAACTCCTAATTAAAGCATAATTACTCTATGAATAGGCGCATTTGATCTAGCAACCATTTTATTTTTCCTAATTCTATTCTAACCCTACTCTAGTACATATTTTTCATTTGACCAAGTTTTGAGTATATTTGGTCAATTTTTCTTGCTATTCTATCCTATCTAATTCATGTTCAACCAAGATTAAATAATTTGGTGAACTTATTCACTAATCTAGAGACACAAATTTAAATGATTTGATCATGGTTAAACTGTATGATTCAAACCAGAATATTAGGTTGTGGCATTTAAACAAGCTTCACATAAAACCCTAATTTATTTCTAATGCAAATATTATCCTTTCTAGTGGCATTTAAATTTTCTCACTTATACAATTGTTTTTTCTTTTCATGGGGTTTCCTTTCATCATTTTTTATTGCATTTTCATTCTTTATTATATTTTTTTATACCCTCTTTTTGTAAACAAAAACTAACTTATCAAAACCAAATATGTTACAACAATGTCAAAATGAGTATTTAGATAGAGCATATAGTAATTTAGTCTATGAATAACATGATGGTTCGATGAGGTATGAAAACCTACCCATTATTGTAACATAGAATTGTAATTAGCCAAATAGTTTTGGATTCAATGCTTGATATGTGATCTACAACTCTCTTGTGTAATCATACTAATTTGTATTTCTTCTTGAAAATGAATGAAGACATCATATATTAAAGATGAAATTAACTAACTAGTAATAGATAGTAGCACTAGAATGTCTGAACTTGGGTGAATTGGCCTTTGGAACCCTGCCTTTCTCTTACTCTAGATTTGGTGTAGGTTGGGTCCCATTGGTACCTTATTATTCATTCTAGATAGGGTATAATGCTGCCAAGAGCTTATGTTCAGGCCTTGGCCATTAATCTTAAAATTTGGTGTTTGGGTTGATACCCCAAGTTGTAAGTGTTTTTCTTAATTATTAATATTATGTTTATCCTCTACATGCCCTAGAAAAAATTCGGGAAACCAAAATTCCATGTTTTCAATAGTTTTTCCACTTTGGAAATGACCCATATCTTTCTGAGGCCATATTTCGCTTTGTTTTATTTCATGGAAACTTGAAAATACAATAGTCTAGGGGGTGGGAGGAGGGATGGTGGGTTGATTGAAGTGTTTACTTTGGGGACAACCAAATCTATCCAAGGTCATGTTTCCCCATTATGGAAAAATGAGCCTAATATTCAACAATTAGGAGGTTTAGTGATCACTTGTATGCATGAACTAGATAATTACCTTTTTCTTATCGCATGGTGACCAAAACACACGAGGAAAACAATGTGTAATATTCGCTTACTTTGGTATCCGAGAGATCTGAAGGTGGAGAAAATGAATAGGAGTCAACAAGGTTGGATAGCCAAATTCTATCCTCACATGCTAAAATGTTTTTGGGAGTCCAGGATTCGAGGTTAAAATAAGTACACCTCTTGTGGAGGCTTGAATGGGTATCAAACTAAATTGTTGACAAGAAGAGGTAGATTTGAGGATCCTATGGTTTAGGAGTATAGAAAATTTGGCACAATGTTATCAAGTTGGATTGCCTACGAATTGAATAATAAATAAAATCATTGCAAAACATGAAGGGGGGAGTTCTGGTGGGGCCCCGCACTAGAGTTAATGTGTCGGTGCCACATAGTCCTAACAGGGATCACTTGAGAGCCATGTAGGAACCCAATGATGATGTGGACTTGAATTATGTTGATGTGGTAGTCACACAAGGTAGCTGAATGTTGACGTGGCCTTATATAATAGGTCAAACTTCAAATGGGCATATATTTCATTTCAGGAATCAAATTGAGGAAAAAATCATATCACTAAAAATTTCTCAATGATTTGAACACAATGGTGGCATTGGTTTTGAGTTTTAAGGACATTGGAAGAAGTAAAATTTTGTGACCCCATCATTATAACTAACCTTGGAGGTCGGGTAAAATATCAAGTAACATCTTCCAAAACCCAAGATAGTATAAGTGGGTGGGAGGGAACGTTACAATTACTTAACTCGAGGAAGACTTGAGGCTTGAAACAATAAGGGAATGTTGCACTATTTGCATGTGTGTTAGACCATGTAACCCTAAGACATATGTATATGTGCATCATTGACCGAAATGGGAAAACATTATGATGGAAGAATATCGTTCCCTAATGAAGAATCAGACTTGGGACCTAGTTCCAAAACCACACGGAAATAATATTATTAAATGCACTTGGATCTACTAAATTATGTTCAAAACCAAACAATGTTGTTGATAAATATGAGGATTAATTTCTAGTGAAAGGGGTTTTCTCAACAAGAAGGTACTGAGTACATTACGACCTTTTCTTTGTAGCTAAAATAATCATATATGATTCAACCTTTCTCATGATAATAGTATTGGTAGGGAAGTATATCATATGAATGTCAAGAGTGCCTTACTACATGGGGGATTTCATTGAGATTTATACAAAAATTTAGTCTAGTCTGTCAACTAAATAAGTCCATGTATGGCTTGAAACAAACCCCTAGGATATGATATGAGCACATTGACAAGCTTTTTCCTAGTATTTTTATCAAAAGTTATGAATCAAATGACAATATTCATGTGTTGTATAGAATAATGAAGTATTAATTTCTGATTTATATATAAATGATTTCATTGTCATTAGGAGAGGCAATGAGTTGATTGTTTGTCTAAAGTAGACGAGGAAGAAGACATTTAAAATGGAAAACTTGGGCTTGTTACATATATATCTTAGCATCCAAGTTATGCAATTGGATGATAGTATATTAAATTATAAACCTATATATAGATTAAAAGTCTTGATATCTCTTGGCATCCAAGTTATGCAATTGGATGATAGTGTATTAAATTATCAACCTACATATAGATTAAAAGTTTTGAAGAGATTCAAGATGGAAGACTATAAGTCTTGTTATAATTTTCTTCAATCAAGAGTGAAATTGACTAAGAAATTTTATTCTACAAAAACTTATGATACAATATGTAGAAGAATTGTTGATTGATCCATAAACTGTACTGGATATTCCACTGGACAGATCATCATAATATATCTAATAAAGATCTACCAAAATACACAAGTCTATACTATGTGGGTTAATTTTCCTTGGACTTTTTGGATTTTTTTTATTTTTATTTTTTTGCTTATGCATGAAATATATAAAGTACAAAAAATAGAAAACGAATAGTTTAATCACTCAAAAAACCAAAATAACACAAGATATGACTTGGGAAACCCTTTTGGGAGAGAAAAAAAATAGAAGGTGAGGTTGTTGTACTCCATCTTTCTTTGAATGGAACTTATGCTAATACGAAAGAGTGAGACAAGTGGCCTATGGGATACTATAGAATACAAATTATCTCTATTTTCCTTCTATCCACTCTCAACTACTCTTCTCTAATATGGAACAAAATCCACTAGAATAAAATTGAACCCTTTTTCTTTCTAGTGGCTGATGTTGGGTAATTTAATCGTGAGTTAAATTATTTACATTAAATGTCAATCTAGGTTTGTATATTTGTGAAGTACACTTGCAAAATATATGCTAGGAAATTAAATCTTAATCAAATAGAAGATTAACCTATGGAAATGATTGCAAGACTCAAAGAAACTGATTACTGAAAATATCTAAATGAGCACACACACACACGTTATTTCTCAAAGACTATATCTATTAAAGCATCGAATTCAAACAAGCTATTCTAATTCTATACTATGAAAGTTTTTTGAAATTATATTCTATCAAACATAAAGGTAAATATTATTCTATTGGACTTGGAAATCAATCTGATCTTTTGAACTAGAAAACAAGTCTAATCTATTGATCTTGAAATCAATTATAATATATTGAAAGAAAATGACTTGAAATTAAAATGCCTAAATCCTAATGAGATAACTAATGCATGCATACTAAATAGAGCCAATCATAACTATCAAATTATCTATGAATTTGAATTTAAGAAACTTAAATGAAATGAGCATAAAAGAACATAAAGAAAGTTCATAGAAAATGCATTATCTAATCAAAAGACTTGAAAGAAACTTTGCAAAAAATGAACATAAAATAAACTAATCTATATTGCATAAATGAAACACTAAAATACACTCATACTCATCAAGTGGCCATCATGAAGTGCATGAGAGGTGGAAATTTCAAGAATTTATTGATCAAAAGCAAAATCTCATCATGAAAGCACAACCATATCAAAAGATTGTATTAAAATCAATAGTATTCATAACATTAAGCATAAGCATAACCAATACTTAACATTCCAAAACTTAACATTGAAGCATGAGCATAGATCCCAGACTTAACACACCTTTTGAGAGGATAAGGCACTCTTATTTATACAAAATCTAAGATAACTATTTCATAAATATAAATCCATAAATCTCTCCTAGATCCACATATCTCTCTTAGATCCACAAATATCTCATGTGGTTACAACCATGTGTTAACATCTGGCAACTAGCATCTCTTCATATCTTATCAAAAATATCTCATAGCTTTGTTAGGAGACACTTATGAAGAGTTACATGCTTCTTTGATCCAGGTGGCTCCAGAAATGCTCAGAATTCAGAAATGGCCTTTAAAAAGCTCAAATCTAAAAGTCATCAAATTGACATCAAACCAGGACCAAATCGTAGTGCTCGTCATCCTGATTCCAACGACGTGAATGACACTCAAATATGAGTTCGTATGCTCAATATATTCATGGCCAAAGTTCTTGTCAAACTAGGCCAAGAGGCAGTCACTAATGAGGCAACAATTTGGAATTTCTGACGCATGGAATCCAATTGCCAGAATGGGTAAATTTATCACCTCATTAATTTCGCCAGTGACCTTTAAAATACGGTCGGAAAAACATGGCTAATTTGTTTATAAAAGAAAAAAAAAATAATATTGGGGTGGCTAGGTGTCATCCCTGCCACGACAATTTTATCAAATAAAAGTCAAAGTATGTGGCGGGTAGGCCACTTGCCAATAGACCCGCCCCCACCAACCAACGAGGCATATATATATATATATATATATATATATATATATATATATATATATATATATATATATATATATATATATATATATATATATATAAAGTTATGTCGATGACCGATTTAAACGGCTTGACCACCACATATGATAGGGCCGGTGGGGATCGAACTTCCCCAGCCATTGGCCAGCTCACCCCATAGGCGGCCCCACTCCAACCACTCAATGATCAACATAAAAAATACCACATCAAAAACACACCACTCCAACTCATATGTTAACAACCCGCCAAACGCTAAATGGTTAACACCACAACCGCGCTCCAAATTAAATGATCCACCAACAAAATGAACAACAGTCGATTGTTTGGGGGAGGCCGCATGGTTGGAACCCGAAGCTGGTCCCTCCAAATTTAACCATTTTCCAACGGGCCACGTGATACCTTGTAAGCTCTGCCCACACATTGGCATATAAAACTAAGTCACCATTCGACCATGGGGGAGGAGCAGTGGAGCACCAAGCAAAGGAGCCACACAGTGGACCCAGGTGTGGGAATGAATTTCGAGGTAGGAATATTCTAGGTTTCCATGTTGATGCAGTGAGGAATCTAAAAGATTCCTTGGAGGCTAATTTTTTTATAGAGGCAGAATGATGCTGACTTTATAGTCATTTTTCACAGAATTTCGCAGGGAGTGTAGTGGTGTGCTCAAAAGTTTCATCCAAGTGGTGGATTTTTCGGCCATCTTCAGGAAGGAATATTTGGGGGAAGCTTCGAGATCCCTGAGGATCCAAAATTTGACAGTATCAGAAAGTGACCAAGTTTATAGTCGTTTGACACAATTTCACGCCACAAGTTTAGCGGTGCAGTCAATTTCATCAGTTGAGCTTTACATTTTCCACCCATCCTCGAAAGTGGGGGTAAATGATGCAATGATGCCATGACTTTCTCTTGATTTGTTAAGATGATGTTCTTTTTGTTGAGATCCTTGTTACAATTATGTTGAAGGATACTCGTATGCCACGTCATGTGAGAATTTATTATCTTGTCATATTGAATGAGGGTCCATAAGAGTGAGAGTTCTTGTAGAAGAATGTCTCGTGGAGAGACATGTCACTCTAGTTGAGGGAATTTATCCTTGTAATGACAAAGAATGTACTATGTACTCATCATCATCTTGTAGCATTTAGTGAAGTGGCCTCCCCACTCTTGACACTGGGCTCGGAGACGTAACCCACAATGGGTGAACTTTGTTATAAGTGTGTGTGTGTGTCCTTTGATTTGATGATTTTCATTATGTTTCATTTTCTTTAAAGTATGCACATGTGGTTGTTTTATTCTCTTTTACATGCAATTCTAGCAACATCACAGAAGTAAAATATCTTGTATAATTCTGGTAGCTAAAGAGATCTGGATCAAGTTTGGTATCAGAGCGGTCTTCTTATTGATGTGAATTGTGAGTGTGAATGATTGAATGTGCAAAAAGAAGGGAAATGGAGAACAAAAAAGATATCTACGAGGACCTCCTCAAGAAGGCACACATGGTGGACACAATGTATGCATATTATGAGGAGAAAATGGTAAGAGAGGAGCAAGAGAAAGAAAGAGCAGAGGACAATGCTCCATCTCCATCTTCTAGTGATTATTCATCTTCTTCATCGTCTTCTCATCATTCAGATGAGGAGGTCAATCAGAACCTTCAAGAAGAGAATGTTGAATTGAGGAAAATTCTATGAGAAGAAAAAGAGGGGAAGAAAACATTGTAGCTTTAGTTACGAGCCACAAAAGAGGCCTTGGAAAAATTGAAGTGCAACAAAGGCTTAGCGAAGCTATCATCGTTTGTTTCATAACCGACAGCTGAGGTAAACAATTTTGATCGTTCTTCAGTTTCATTTTCACATGACGCTTTCTATTGGAAGCCTTGAGGTACCCATTTCAGGAACGGACCTGAGACTCCTTACTAAGAGGGGGTATCAAGGAGTAGGACTTGGCATTAATGGCCAAGGAATGACTCAGCGATTGTAGATTGTACAAAGACCTCGATTTATGGGTTTGGGATACACTAAAGGAGAGTGCTCAAAGGTATCATAAGTTTCCAAGGAATTGTCAAAGCCATCGAGGAGAAAGGATTATTGCAACATATCACAATCCTCCCATGACAGTGCACATTGCAAATAAAGAGTTAAGGCAAGCTCTCATTTCTAGGATCACACTAGAGATAGCCAAGAGAGGTATCAAAAGTCTAAGTATTCTATAGTTCATTTTGATTACAAGCATATTGTTGATGATGAGCAGAAATCATGGCATAGAAAACCATGTAGCTTTTGTGGTTTGCATAACCATGTGGTTGTTAAGTGTTGGAAAATAATGACAACAAGAAAGAGGATGAGGCGTGAAATGCCTTCTCCACATCAGGGGAAGAAGGTTAAGTAGGTATGGAGGAAGAATAATTTTTGTAATCATTGAAACATTGGTGGAAATCAAAGAGCCATGTGTTGAATGCTCCATCCATAGCAGCCTCTCAAGGACAAAGCACAAGTGTAGGAACCAACTGGTGAAGTTGTTCGACAAGTGAATCTGCCACTGGGAGATGATGATCCATTCACTTTTATGAGTGAGAGATGGTTTTATTAGATATAGTTACTAGCTTTTCATGGCCACATTTTGTAAATCATGTGTTGCAATATAATTGTAAAAGTGATGATGTGTTTTCCATCGCTTATTAAAGCTACGATGATGTTTTTGGCCTTTTGTTGATAGCTGGTGTAGTGGTTTCTATTATGATGTAAACTTGACCAAAGAGTGTATGTTATAAACTCTTGGAAATTATGGGGATATTTGGGTCATGGTTGGTCATGTAATTGAGCATGTAGTTTGGAAATATTGTACTATAGGTTTGCATAGGATGCAAGTGTTGGTTCATCACTTATGGCACTAAAGAACAAGGGTGAAGGAGAAGGAAGTGTGACCTATCAGGACATTTGTGCAGATAATGTAACACAACAGTTGCATATTATGTTCATGTTTTTGGAGCACCAATAACTCCTCAGTGGGGAGAAATGATCCAGGTGGCTTTGGAAACGCTTAGAATTCAGAAATGGCATTGGAAAAACTCAAAAATCAAATTCATTGGATTTAAGTGAAATGAGGACTAGATTGTAGTGCTCATCCTCCTTATTGTAGCGGTGTGACTTTAGGGAAATTTTGAGGTCTAAAATGGCCCCCCTAAGAAAAATGTACAACAAAGCTAAACTTTATAAGAACCAGTAGGATTCAAGATGATAATGTCAATCATGGGGAATGATTCACCATTTTTGGAGTAAAAAAATATAAAGATTAAAAAATAATAAAATAATAAAACTATTTTTCTACTCGTATTTTCAACTTATCTCCCTAAGTTTTTACTCAAATTTTGAGTGAGAGTACTCATTGGATGAAAAATTTAATTCCTCATCCAAGGAGCACCAATGTTGCATACTTTCGATGGACCCTGCTACACGAAATATGAGAAATACATGAAAAAACGTGATTGCAATCACATTTTTCATGTATTTCTCATTTTCTTGGAGAAGGGTCCATAGAAATTATGCAACATGGGTACTTCTTGGATTAGGAATCAAATTTTGCATCCAACGAGTGTTTTTTCTCAAAATTTGAGTAAACCCATGGGAAGATAAGTTGAAAAATTAGTTTTTTATTTTTTCCCTCTAAAATTTGATGCTGTTATCTAATCTTATTTTATTATTTCCACTAATATCTTATATTTTCCTTAGGAGGCCCATTTTAGACCTCAAAACTCCCCTAATGACAACACTCAAATCTGAGTTCGTATGCTCAAGATATTCACAGTCAATGTTCTGGTCAAAGTGACAGCCACTAACAAGGAAACAATTTGGACTTTTCTAGCGCACAGAATCCAGTGGCCAGAACGGGTGAATTTTTCGCCTCGTTAATTTCACTAGTGACCCTTAAAATCCAGTCAGAAAAAATGGTTAATTCATTGATAATTTTTTTTTTAATAATATTGGGGGAGTAGACTGTCACCCCCGCCACGACATTTTTATCAAATAAAAATCAAAGTATGTGGTGGGTGGGCCACCCACCGGTAGACCTATCCCCACCAACCAATGAGGCATGTTTATATCTATAATGTTATCCTGACGATAACCCCATGGGTGGCCCCATTCCAACCACTCAATGGTCAACATAAACCATACCACATCACAAACATGCCACTCCAACTCATATGTTAACAACCGACCAAATATTAAACAGTTAATGCCACAACTACGGTCCAAATTAAATGATCCACCAACAAAATAATCAACAACCAACTGTTTGGGGGAGGATGCAGGGTTGGAGCCTGATCCTTCCCTTCCATATTTAACCTTTTTCCAACAACCCACGTGGCACCTTGTAAGCTCCCCTAAAACATTATCATATAAAACTAAGTCACCATTCGACTGGGGCGAGGAGGAATAGAGCGATGAGCGGAGGAGCCACACAACGGACCCAGGCACGGGCATAAATTTTAAGGAGTGAATATTTTAGGGGAATATTCCCTTGGAATATTCCATAGAATATTCCATGTTGATAGAGTGAGGAATCTAAAATATTCTTTGGAGGTTGATTTTTGACAGAGACAGAATAATGCCAAATTTATAGTCATTTTCACATAATTTTGTAAGGAGCAGTGGTGTCCTCAGAATTTCATCCGAGCAGCAGATTATTCGTCCATCTTCAGGAAGGAATCTTTGGGGGAATCTTCAAGATCCTTGAGGGTCCACAATTTAAATATGTCAGAAAGGGGCCAAGTTTATAGTCTTTTGACATGGTTTTATGCCATAAATTCAATGATGCAGTTCATTTCATCAGCTGAGCTTTGAAATTTCCGGTCATCCCCGAAAATGGAGGTAAATGATGTAGTGATTCCATTTCTCTCTTCATTTATTGAGATGATGCTCTTGTGGTTGAGATCCTTGTTACCATTATGTTGAAGGATATTTTTATGCCACATGATGTGATAATTTATTATCTTGTCATGTTGAAGGAGGGTCCATAAGAGTGAGAGTTCCTATAGGAGAACGTATCATGGAGATACATGCCACTCTAGTTGAGGGAATTTGTCCTTGTAATGACAAAGAATGTATTATGTGATCATCATCATATTCCAACATTTAATGAAGTGACCTCCCCACTGTTGACACTGAGCCCGGAGACATAACCCACACAAGGTCAACTCCATTATCAATGTGTGTGTGTCCTTTCATTTAATGGATATCATTATGCTTCATCTACTTTAAAGTATGCACATGTGGTTGTTTTATACTCTTTCATGTGTATTTCTACTAACATCACAGAAGTAAAAGATCTTGGTTAATTTTGGTAGCTAAAGAGATCTGGATCATTCTCCTATTAGTCAATGTTGTCATTGATGTCAATATGGCATTGGTTGTGATGGAAAATCCTTGTGATTCATGATGTTGCCCATTGATCATAATGATGAAATCTCTTATGAAGATGCCATAACTCATGTATATTATGATATCCTTGATGAAGTACTTGATGACATATGATGACATGGTTGGAGATCATATGATGAGATGGAGGACCATATGGATTGAATATAGCATAAGCCATATACAGACAGAATAGAAGCGTTGGACCCAAGGAGGAAAGCCATCAAAGGAAAGCCATGAGAAGAAAGAGGAGGGAAGCCATCGGAAGCCATCGGAGCCATCAAAGAGAAGCCATCAGAAGCCAAAGGAAGGCATATACAAGCTAGGAGAAGGAGCGACAAAATAAGGAGGAGCAGATCCAAAGAGAAGACTGCATATGCCCAAGAGGAAGAGCCAAAGGGTATAAACAATGATATCAGAAGAGAAAAGAGAAACATATCAACAAAATATGCAGAACCAAATTGGAGAAATCATATCGATGTTTTAGTTATGTGTCTCCACCCAAAAAATGTGATCTCCGATATGCGATTTTCTCCAACTTCTGATATGCAGACCCGATGTGTTTTAATAACTATTTGATTACTAAATGAAATCCATCCTTTATTCGAGCTTTTGGAATGGGACCTTCGATAAGATCCTCTGATGAAGCCTAATCTCCGATTGTGATATGTTTTGTGGACCTGACTAGCCTTATTATAACATTTTAATGTAATATCGCATTTGTCGCGTTGTAACTTTCCTATCACAAGTTTTGCAATCATGTCATGTTAAAATATCCTATTGCGATATGGTTGCAGACCCAATTGGTTTATCAAAACGATTTTATTGAAATATTACTTCCATCAAAGGTTAGAGCATGTTACAAACCCAATTGGATTATTAAAATGATTTCATTGAAATATTACATCTGCTACATCCGAGGTCAGAGGAAGTAGGGGTGATATGTGTTAAAGGAATATTGGCGTTGTTGACATAGGAACATTGGCTTGTGCACAACTTAAAAAAAAAATCTCAGATATTCATCTGGTTGCGATGTGGGGGAGTAAAGTGATGATGTGGTATGTGGGACCTCCCAACATCTATTATAATATGGTTTTCGTTTAATGAAACAATGTTATATTTGGTCCACTAATATCAAAATACCCCTTCTGACAACCATTGAAAATATTATCAAAGTGCCACCTCATGCACAAGTCAGCCTCTCCTCTAATAAACATGTCTTTTCATTTATTAGTGAGACTCATATAAATACAAGTCAAATAATTCATTATATATCAATCTCGATCACCTATCACAGAGAGGAAGATACAGTTCACAAATCGTGAACTTGAAAGAATAAAAGAAAGGAGACTTTAAGGCCGAGAAGGAAAATAAATTTTTGATTGGGTTAAACTTGATGAATCAAGCTTTTGAAAGCTCGAAACTATGATGAATTAGTATGTAGAAGAAGTGCAGACCATGACCTGAAGAACAGTCTTGTGGAGGTTCATTTAGTAGCTCTATTGAAGTCTATACCTCTGTCACGAATTTGTGAAAATATTGATTCTTAGATCTGTGTGACCTCGAACCAATGAAGTAATTTTACATTTGTCAACATTTGAAGGGAACTAAAGACAACACCATCATTTAAGTATTTGTGAAGTAATCATATCACAAACCTCTAAAGAAGTCACCTCGGCATTGTGAACAAAGGCTCGAAACAAAGACATTGAGGCTTAGCATAGCCTATTGAAGATATCTTATTGAAACGATTTAGAAGATATTACATCATTGGATACCATGATGCATTATTGAAATCATCATGAGGTAACTTTGTTTATCATGTTTGATAACATATAGAGTTGTGGAGACTCCTTCATGTAAAGACAAGGTTGTCATTGATGAAGTAATTTTGAGGAGACATTGCTAAAGATTGACAGGGCTCGTTGAAGAAGACATTGGGAGATGTGAACTATTACTAAACTTATCTTGACGAATTGAAGCAGGAGGTTGGAGCCTGTACCAGAAGAGAGGGTTGAAGCCCTAGAGGATAGGAGTCCTCAATATATGAGGTTGGAGACTGTACCATAAGAGAGTTGGAGCCCTAGAGGATAGGATTCCTCGATATATCAGGTTGGAGCCCTAGAGGATAAGAGTCCTCAATATACCAAGTAGGATCCTATACCAGAGATAGGGTTGGAGCCCTAGAGGTCGATGCCTCAAAGTTGACAAGGTTGGAGCCTTGGAAAGTCCAAGATGGAGCTTGGAAAAATACAGGTTTCAACATGAAAGATTGAATATTGGTGTCTTCATCTAGTGTTGGATCCCTACACGTTATTGTATTGTATTTATTGTAAAGAGGATTGGAGTACTCGTCATTGATTAATAAAATTATTATTCCATAATTGTTCATTTTGTGTTCTAATTATAAGTGATCTAACTGGTAAAATATAAGAATTGAAAAGAAATACTAATCCACCCATCTCCCATTATTTCCAACAATTGGTATCAAAGTCAATTCTGTCAAAGTCTAACAGCTTGAAGGCTGATCCTTAGAACACAAATGAAAATCCAAGTAAGAAAGCCTCCAATCCTTCTAAATATGTCTCATCCTCAACTATGAAAATTGAAGACAATCATATTGGGAAAGTTCCATTGTTTAATAAAAATTTTGATGTATGGAAGGTAAGAATGAGAAATTTCTTAATGGCTCAAGTTGTTGAAGTATGGGAATCAATGATTACTGATAGCATGATGGAAGGAGAATCTAAGGAATATAATACAAAAGCAATGAAGGCAATCTTGAATGGACTACCAGATGCTATAAAAACTAAAGTGGAGAAATGTTCATTGGAAAAATGTATGTGAGACAAACTTCATGATCTTCTCTCAAAATAAGCATTGACCATGATTTTAGTCAAGAAGATGATGGAAAGAAAGAAGGCAATCCATAATCCATTTGGCTAGTTTAAAAAATGAGTGAAGACATCAAGGCCAAGGAAGACCTAGAAGATGAAGAGAGTAAAGATGACTTTGAAGAAGATCTCATGGAGAAGCTTGTAGCTTCCCTAGAAGAGATAAGAAATTTGAAAAAGGAGAATGAGGAGCTCAAGAAGAAATCACAAGATGATGACCATGACCTTGACAAGACAAGGAAGGAAGTTAACATATTCAAGCTTCAAGTTCAAGAAAGAGAAGACGAGGTCACCAAGCTTAAGGAGGAATTTCATCAAAAAAAGATAAAGCATCATGAATAAGTCATATCCATGACAAATCAATTGGATAAGGAAAAGAAAATGGAATAAACTTTGTCAATCCACCTTGAACATAGACATAAGATATTGAACAAACTTGAAGTAGAAGTTGGTCAATACAAGGAAGAATTCTCCTCCCTTAGATATCAACTAGAAGAAACAAAGAAACAAGCATAAGGAGGTGAGAAGGTGATGGAAGATCTGGCACTCATAGAAGGACAAGTTGATGATGTAGAAAAGGAAAGAAACGCCATGATATTCCAACTAGAAGAAAAAGATGAAGAGATCTTCAAACTGAAATTAGATATCAACTTTCTCAAGGCTGAAATATGTGAAGCAACAAGGATGAAGGAAGAAATGGAGATCAATCTAGCAAAGGAGAATGAAGAAATATTTAGGATGAAATCATATATCATCTCCCTTAAAGTAGAAGCTAATGAAGCAACATGAGTCAAGGAAGAAATTGAGAAACAACTAGCTAGGAAAAATGATGACTGTGAAAAGATGAAAGAAGAGATTGTTTCACTAAGGAAAGAAGTTGAATTGTTGAACAAAAGCTTGAAAATTTCTCAAGCCTTGGATGACTTTCTCAGCCATCAGAGATATCCATTTGATAAAACAAGTCTCGGTTATATAGGTGAATCCTCAAACATAAGTGAAGCAACTCTTATTGCTTCAAATAACAGAGATATGGAGAAACCTGGAAGAAACATTGATGTCCTCAGTTCCAGCAAAGGAAAAGAGAAGAGTCAAGATGAAATTGGAAGAAACCCTACTCCAAGAAGATGTGAAGATGGTGTCAAGACTACAAGAGGCAATAAATATGATCAAAGGCTTCCAGGACAGAATAAATTTAGAAGTACATTGAGACAAAATTGTGTAGAAAGTGTCAAGGATACAAGAGGAAATGGATATCATCAAAGAATTCAAAGGCATAATTATTTCAGAAGTGCATCAAGGTAATCATCATTTCCTAGGTACCAAAATTTATTTCATGGTTATTGTTATTCCTGCTCAAATTTTGGACACATGGCTAAGTACTGCAAAGCCTATGAAGATCCCTATCAGTTCTCCAGAACAAAATTTACAAAAAGAAACTATGCTCTCTCTTTCATGTTTAAGACTGAGTGCTTCAAATGTCATAACATTGGACATGTGGCTCGTGATTGTAACTTTTCTGGGGTTCCTAAACAAGCTCAAAGAATAACTACTAAGCCAGAAAAGAAAGTCACAAAAATATAGAGAAAGAAGCATATTAGATCATAAATCCTCTTGAACACTCAATCCAACAACATGTGTTGTTGATATGATGAATACATCTTTGACATATTTTGATGATGATATTCTACCAAGAAGATGCCATCCATATAGGTAGCGGGAGCTTGTGATTCTTGCAAAATATATCTATAAAGAACCCTATGAGTCACATATGGGAAATTGTGTTATGAGGCATATCTCCTGATAGATAATCTCCTGGAAGTAACTCCATTGAATAAAACCATCCATTGATTGAAGATACCTTCCACTTACAACAATTTAATGTGTCTAAAGGAAACAAAAGGCTCTAGGAGTTTATGCAGGCAAAGGGAGTTGATTGATCATCTACATTTGAATTGTAGACAGTCACTAACGTTGGAAAATTACGAGTTTCTGAGATTGGACTGGTATATGCTTGGTAAAGACAGAAAACTAAAACTGATCTCAAAAGATTTTGAACATAGCTAAAATCTGGAAATGACATTTGTGGAACCAGACAACAGTTGAATAAGAAGAATATACAAACAAATATTATAATACTTGATAGATGGGTAAAACAGACCCAGATCAGTATACGCCATTGCATCACTATAGAACATAATGACATAGATGACCGAGTAGTATGATGATGATAGAAAAGGGAGCACATGTTCAAGGGGAGTTGTACAAGCTACTATCTAACCAACAACGGAAGAAGCGACATGACAAGAAGAGGTATTATAGGGGGAGTACTTGGGCACCCAATTTTCCATTGATGTCAAAGGGGAAGAAAATGTTGGAAGGGAAAGAATATTGCCATCAATTACAAAGGGGGAGACTGTTAGTGAAGGTTTCCATTGATGTCAATATGGCATTGGTTGTGATCGCAAATTCTTGTGATCTGTGATGTTGCTCATTGATCATAGTGATGAAAGTTCTTATGAAGATGCCATAACCTCGTGTATATTATGATATTCTTGATGAAGGACTAGATGACATATGATGACATGGTTGGAGATCATATGATGAGATGGAGAACCATATGGATTGAATATAACACAAGCCATATACAGACAGAATACAAGCGTTGGACCCAAGGAGCAATCCCAAGGAGAAAAGCGATCAGAAGCAAGAGGAGGGAAGTCATCGGAAACCATCAGATCCGTCAAAGATAAGCCATCGGAAGCCAAAGGAAAGCATATGCAAGACAGGAGCAGGAGCGACAAGCCAAGGAGGAGAAGATCAAAAGAGAAAACCACATATGCCCAAGAGGAAGAGCTAAAGGGTAGAAACAATGATATGAGAGGAGCAAAGAGAAACATATCGGCGAAATATCTAGAACCAAATCAAAGAAATCATATCAACGTTTTAGTTATGTGTCTCCACCTGGAAACTCTGATCTCCGATATGCAATTTGGTCCAACTTCCGATATGCGGACCCGATGTGTTTTAATAACAATTTAATTACTAAATCGCATCTGCCCTTTATCAGAGATTTTGGAATGGGACCTCCAATAAGATCCTCTGATGAAGCCTAATATCCAATTGTGATATGTTTTGTGTACCCAACTGGGCTTATTATAACATTTTAATGTAATATCTCATTTGTCATGTCACAACTTTCCTATCGCAAGTTTTCCAGGCATGTCATGTTAAAACTTCCGATTGCGATATGGTTGCGGACCCGATTGGTTTATCAAAACGATTTTATTGAAATATCACATTCATCAGATATCAGAGTATGTTCAATTGGATTATCAAAATGATTTCATTGAAATATCGCATCCGCTACGTCGGAGATCAGAGGAAGTAGGGGCGATATGTGTTATAGGAATATTGGCGTTGTTGACATCAAACTTTGGCTTGTGCACAACTTAAAAACAAAATATCCGATATTCATGTGGTTGCGATGTGCTAGAGTGAAGTGATGATGTGGCATGTGGGAAATCCCAACATCTATTATAATATGATTTCCGTTCAATGAAACTATGTCATATTTGGTCCACTATTATCAAAATACCCCTTCTGACATCTATTGAATATATTGTTAAAGTGCCACCTCAAGACTACAAGACTATCTATTGATGAAAGTGACAAGTGTGACACTTTGGATAGACCTTTGATTGACTGTGATGACACTTGCGCGACAATGCTTAAAACATCATGTGTGAGTGCGATAGATGTTTACATAGTGAACACAACTGAAACACAAACCTTCAACATCACCAGAATGAGGTCACAAGCATGACATAGCAATCAACATGCTAAAGACGATAATTGGCCAAACAAGCAAAAAGGAAGCAAGACATGTAGATAAAACACGTGAAATGACTTTTTTTGTTTGCACACATGCATGTTACTAAGGACAAGATGATATGACAATGACAAGAAGTCCTGCAAACTCAACCAAGAGGTGTACTTCGAAAGGTGTTCTTTACTTACCATACTTACCCTTGAGATGATCATGTATCCGACAGAGTTTGCATGTGATCCTGATCTTTTCCATTACTTGGTCTCTTGGTCCTTCTCCCCAACTCCTTAGGAGTGATCTCAGCATGTCACCTTTTCCTATTGTCACTGAGCAATAGGTCAACATTGTTTCAGCGGGCAGTCACTGCTGCCAGAATGAGACCCTAGGAATCCCATCTGCACAGTTTCTGCATGCAAGACAAACAAGGAAGCTTGGACAACACTACGTAGTTTTTAGGCACAGGAAACTGTTGTGGGATGGCGATCTTGGGAGGACACCTCTGTGCAGTTTATGAGAGCAGTGTTGGCTGCTTAATTGATCTACGCATTTTTGGAGAGCAGTGTTGGTTGGGGTCTCTGTGAGCTGCGAGGTTTCATTAGGAAAGGTAGGAAGCTTGATGGTTGGAGAAGCAACGTGAAAAGTTTCAGGAAGCTGAATGAGGCTAGGTTGCTTGGGAAATGGCTAAGTGTGAGATCAATGACACATATGTAAACAGTGATAGGACCCAATTGTGATCACACATGGACACTTAGTGACACAACTTAGACCATCCAAAACACATAAGACAAACTTTTCTTGATGCAACAACCTTCGTGAAAAGAGTGCGTGAAGTGAGTGTGAAACATGTCTATGTGATGACAACTACTCATACACACACAATTCCCTTGAAGAAAAACAAAATTCCCTTTGCATGACAAACACCAACCCCTATGCCTAAAGATGACACATGTTTCATAAAGATGAGAATGCAAAAAACGCTTAAGATCAAGAAGGGGAGCTTGAAATCATCAGCTTACCAACAAGTGACCAAGGGTGATTGATCGCAGGATCCAAGGTAGGCTCCAAAATTTTCATGCGAGCCAAAATTTTGGAGGGTGTTTGTAGCTGCTACAACATTGGCGACACACTGGTAGAACTCCATCTCTCTGTATGGACGTTGTTCCGTGAAAAGTGAGTCTAATCCTTCCAAAAGTGTTGTTCAATTCTTTGATCATGATGGCTTCCACACTAGCTTGTGTGAAAGATGTAGTCCCTACTATTCTCTTAATCGGTCAGCACACATTCCAAGCCTAGTCAACTTAGTTGTTTCGACTGGGGATGGGGAGTATATTGATGCACAAGTAATATAGCTATCAGAGTTTAAATTTCATCTATGGTGTTGCTCTACTGCCAGCAGGCCTTGACAGTACCCCAACAGAGTCACGTAGAAATGCGAGCATTGCTCCACTGCCAGCTAGCCTGGTCAATACCTTGGCGGCGTTACTTGAATCACCTCTCTACATAGGAAGCCTTTCTCTTCTTTTGCCTTATTCATGTTTCATTTTTCATTTTTTCAAAGAACTGTGCATAGGCACTTATTTATTTTAGAGGCGGAAGAAGTATCTTGACTTATTGAGAGCAGAAGTGGTTGTTTCTTCAGAGAAGTATGTTATATATACCTCTAACATACTTGTTGAGTTTTCCCCCTCACCTTACTCTACTTGACTGAGCTAAGAAGTGTTAACCCAAAAGAACTAATTAGAGTAGGCGATACTATTTAACAGTGAAAGCGTTGTGTTTTCACCAAGACTCACTCTGAACAAAACATATTTTCCATCGAGGCATCATCGAATGAAGACAACAAGTTCTTCAAAAAGAGAGAGGACAATAGATAACTAGATGTTGATAGTTGTACAAGTCCTCTTAGATTTCCCCGACTTGTCTCGAGAGCCAAACACAATTTCATGTAAGGCTAAGCTACGGATATAAGCAAGAAAAGAAAGCAAAAAAGCAAAAAAAAAGTAAAGCAAAAGTGGATAAGTAATAAAATCAAGCAAGCAAGAAAACCAAACCAAGTTAGCAAGCAAACAAACATGCAAATTAGAAAGCAAAGAAAAGCAAGAAAGCAAACACTACTCCTACTCCTATGCTAAATAGTGCATGGGCCTACTCACGTGAAGTGATATTTCCAATGCAACCATCAGCGCATTGGCTGGCCCATGTTGGTGAAGGCATGAAAAATATGCATGTAAACTAGTTAACAAGAAATATTGATCAACGAAGACACACACGCTCCTAGTTTTAAAACATCCACAGGAAATAAAAGAGTGAATGCACAAGACAAAAATTCTACGGACTTAAAATGGTGCTATGACCCATTGCGTGAAAATGATAAGCATGCACACTCTCTCAAGTGTGACAGACAAGCAAACATGGGAAATAGAGACAACTTACACCTTGCAAGTGTGCTTGTTGTGTATGATTCCTCCAATGCATGAGTGATGGGATCATGTGATTCGAGTGGAGGAAGCGAAATCTGTGTGTTGGGTCGATATTCAATACGAAGTAGAGAGTGATGAGGAGCCTTAAGTGTTTCAAACAATTTTTGATCAAAATTGGAACTACCTCAGGATAATGAGGGCCTGACTTAACCATCAACTCAAGTTGAAGTACCTCGACAGCCTACAGGGTTTCCACTTCGTCAATAGATAAACATCGAAGACAAGTGGCTTAGGAAGATTAACAATGAGTGAATCAACATCGTGATCAAATGAAGAAGTACAGAGATCACAACAACCATGATTAGAAAATTTAGGATCTTCATTAGCATCCTCATGATTTGATGAATCACGGAGAGGGGTTGATGAGAAACAAGGATGTTCACCCTCTATGTTTTCACAATTAATGACATATGACAAATGGGATGGATTTTCAGAGGAAGACGTGTCCTCTCTATAATGTAATGATAGGCTGACATCCAGTGTGTCTTGTGAATGATCAAATGTAGAAACATCCAGAGATGAGTTTTCACAAGGTAAATCAAAAGTGGTAGAATCACAAGAGATGTCAAGATAGAGAAGATGAGGCTCAGATGGAAGGGGGTCATCCTTCACCACGGGTTCTTATTTAGATTCTCACACACACTCATAATGAATGATAGCACAGGTTGGCTTCACAACACCAACTCCGTCGAAAACTTGATCCTCTTGAACACAAGAAGTGGAGTCCGGAATGGGAGAACACAAGATAGTACAATCTGAAAGATCAACAAAACGTAGGGATGGAGATTGGGGTAACAATTCCATATGACAACCAGCAGAATTGCAAGCCAAATCTCTACAGATATTAAGAGCAAGTGGAGTGGGAGAATGTGACAGTTCAATGGATGTGCGCACACCTTCTCCCACCTCACACTGCGGAGATAGAGCTATTTGATGAGAAGAGGATGGATAGTCACTTGTGACGGCGACCTTGTTCGTCTTGGATTTTTCATCTCTAACACCGAAGTATGATGGTAGAGGTTTGAATTATTCTAAGAGTTACAGATTTTTAGATATGTAAAGAAGATACTTAAATATTCCATCGAGAAATTCCCAATCAATTTCATCTTCAGGAAATCAGTAAACAAGATTACAAAATCGTGTGTGAAATTTCTCCACAGATTCATCAGTGGCTTTCCATAATTTCAGAATTTATTTATTGAGTGATTTAAGATCAAAATGATTGAAAGCACGGTCTATCTTTGTGATTAGATGAGGGAGAAAGTGCATAGAATTTTCGGGCAGTGTGGCACACCAATGCAGTGGGTGCCCTCAAAGCATGTATGTGAACAATGTGCAGGTCATGTAATTCAATGATTTCATGCATTTCATAGGATCCTACAATGCCAACTGCATGTCTAACCAAGGCTACTTGGCCTCCACCATTGTATGTGTATTGTGACAAGAAATACCAGTGCTCGTCCGAGATTTCAAAGTCGTTTCCATAAGACATGCACTCCAGAGGAGAAATTATATGATTAGTCATGATAAGTATGCAAAGCTTCAAAACATATTGTGACAACTCAAATTATCATCTAGCCTTCATTCTAGCACTAGAAATGTTGATAGTGATAGATTTGCCAACATTCAGGGGATCTCCCTGATATGAAGTCCCAACTAGACCTCACACCATTTGTTGTAGGAGTCTCATCCTGTATGATGGCCCAATTTCCATTATCTTAAATATATGCCTTAGCTCTTGCTTGTCAGCACATGAGAGTGGTTTACTTAGTCTTCAAACAATGAGGTTTGTGTGCCTGGTGAGTGCTTAGTGTCGCTTGTGTCAAGGTTCTTTCACTGTATAGGGAGAGGGTGAGAGTGAGTCTCAAGTCAAAAGGGAATAGTCCCAACTCTGTTAGAGACACACAACACAATAAGACATGTGCAAATTTCGGTGGAGTAGTCCACACGGATGCGATAGTCACAAACACAAAGTGAATAGATATCAGGTACAACAACCAACAGAATAGTCCACACGAGTGCGATGATCATTATAAAAAGTTTTCGAAAATGAATATGTCAAGTGCCCAGTGAAATAGTCCATATGGGTGAGATAGCATTAACAACTGATACAATACATTTCCAACAACATATGTGCTAAAACAACCAAAATAGTTCAACTATATTAATACAAGTTAAAGTAACATCAATTACAAGCATCCAAAGAATAGTCTTACAAATGAATACAATACATGTGTGAAAACGTGTTGGCTTGTTAACAGGATTCTAAATTAATCGAAAGTTCTAAGACACATCCATACACCATTACATCACTAACCCTGATAGCAAGGCATTGGAGCCACTGCTCACTTCTCAAAGAAAATACTACAAACTCTCAAGGCTATGTGGGAGGAGCCATGGTGAAAAGTCCTTTGCATATACAAATGAGGGGTATATATAGCCAAGGGTGAAACTGACCCTTGTGACTGTTCAACTTCCCTCATGACTGTTCGACTTACATGAATCTTTGACTTCATCCATGGGTCTCTTGGACTTACACGTTACATTACATTGATTACACACATATGACACAAAGTAGTGATGTGGCTGGGGCGACTCATGATGCAACTCAACATGACGTTGCAAGTATGCACAAGCTGGTTGTGTTGCTCATGTCAAGATGTTGTGCTACTGAGTGATGAGTGTGCTTGAGTGTACCATAGCTTCACCTCTGCATGGCAGTGTGCACAGGGTCTTCAATGGTCTTGGTGTTCACTTGATAGTACATGTATGTGCATTTGTCTCCTTCGCTTGCCACTTGGTATGCTTCGTGTGTTCATCCAACCCTGAGAAAGTCTTCTAGCATGCACTCTTTGTTCATCCCATTCATCATCATGCCATGTCTCATCCATCTACCTATTTCTACAATCACTCATGAAGAGATGACATCAAATCCAGAAATCTAGTATTCTACTATGATGCATTGTATTTCGTTTCCAAGTGTAGGTGACTAAGAGAGAGGACAAGGATTTGAAACACCACAAAGCACATGTCAGGCCGAAATGTGAGGCTCCGAGGAACTATCAATAAAAATAGCACAGAGGTCACTGGGAGGCTCGAATGAGAAGTATGAAACAACAGTGACATTATTCTATATCTGGCTCAGCTGGGAGGCATAACTATGCAATTTTTCTTGGTAAGGCAGTGCGAGCAACAAAGGACACTAGCAGTGAAAACTACACAGAATTGGGAGGCATTCATGAAGGAAATGTCTGCGTAGTTTCTGGGCTGAGCTGGATACAGGGAAGCTAGTGGAAAGTCCAAGAAAAATTCACAATTTTTAGTAGGAGCAGCAGGCCAGCTGACAGGGGGACTAACTGATAGAACTACATAATTTTCAGAGACAGTGCAGTGACAGGTAGTGGGTTCTTGTACCTCATATCTGCACAATTTCTTCAATCAACAAAGGCAAGAATGCTGACAGATTCTACACAATTTTTGGGAGGAGTGAATCCCGGGGTCATTGCCTGGTCAAACTCTTTGGTTGATCAGCGGGAGGCTTGATAGGTTCGCTTGTGGGTAGGGCAGATTCAGATGGATTCTTCGGCAAATTCTGCATCACTCTAGGTGAAATTCAGTCACATCGATTCCAGGATTGCATAGTGCAGACTGCCTAGGATGAAACCTCAAGCTCTATGAAATTCTGGGCGGTAGTACTTGGTCACTAAGGGCTGAGACTGCGTAGTTAAGCTCAACAAAGATCTGGTTGATGGAGGGTGGTTCTATCAACAGGTCTTTGTCAAAATGGTTAAGTGTGTGAGCAAGTGGACACATGTATGCATGAACTTGAGAACACACACTCAACATGACTTGATGAAAAGACATTTCGAACCAACACGCCAACATATGTTCAGTGTAACTGACTACAGGACCGTCTAATGATGAAAGAGACAAGTACAACATTTCAGATAGACCTTTGGACGATCGTGACGACACTTGCGTGACAATTCTTACAACATCGTGTGTGAGTGCGATAGATTTTTACGTATCGAACACAGCTCAAACACAAACCTTCAACATCACCAAAACAAGGTCGCAAGCATGAAATAGCAATCAACATGTCGAAGATGAAAGTTGGCCCAACAAGTGAAAAGGAAGAAAGACATGTAGAGGAAACACATGAAATGACTCTTTTTTTTTGCGCATATGCATGTTACTGAGGATAGGATGATATGAAAATGACAAGAAATCCTGCAAACTCAACTAAGAGGTGTACTTTGGAAGGTGTTCTTTACTTACCATACTTACCCTCAAGATTACCATGCATCCGACGAAGTTTGCATGCGATCTTGATCTTTTCCATTACTTTGTCTCTTGGCACTTCTCCTCAACTCCTTGGGAATGATCTCAGAATGTCACCTTTTCCTGTTGTCACTGAGTGATAGGTCAATGTTGTTTCAGTGGGCAGTGACTGCTGCCGGAATGAGGCCCTGAGAATTCCATCTATGTATTTTTTGCATGCAAGACAGACAAGGAAACTTGGACAACACTACGTAGTTTTGAGGCACAGGACACTGTTGCAAGATGGAGATCTTGCGAGGACACCTCTGTGCAATTTCCTGAGAGTAGTGCTAGTTGCTTGACTGCTCTGCGCATTTATGGAGAGCAGTGTTGGGTGGGGTCTTTGTGGGTTATGGGGTTTCAACAAGCAAGGGAGGAAGCTTGATGGTTGCAAAAGCAAAGTGAAACATTTCGAGAAGCTGAATGAGGCTAGGTTGCTTTGGAAATGGCTCAGTGTGAGATTAGTGACACAGATGTAAGCAATGACAGGACTCAACTGTGATCACACACGGACACTTAGTGACACAACGTAGACCATCCATAATGCATAAGACATACTTTGCTTGATGAAACAACCTTTGTGACAAGAGTGTGTTAAGTGAGTGTGAAACATGTCTATGTGATGACAACCACTCATATGCACACATTTCCCGTGAAGAAAAACATCATTCCCTTTGCATGACAAACAACAACCCTTATGCCCAAATATGACACATGCTACATAAAGATGAGAACATGGACTACTCTTAGGACCAAGGAGGGGAGCTTGAAATCATTAGCTTACCAACAAATGACCAAGGTTGATCGATCGCAGCATCCAAGGTAGGCTCCAAAATTTTCATGCAAGCCAAAATTTTGGAGGGTGGTTTTATCCACTACAAGAAGTCCATAATGTTTTGCATGTGTCATTGATTAAGAAATATGTTAAATATGTTGATCATATAATTGACTGGTCTATATTGTAGGTGGATCCAGAAGGATAATTCTAACCAAAACCTCAGTGTATATTGTAGAGAAAGATTCTCATGCTATAGAACTGAGCAATTAAGTAGGTTAAAGTGCAATGGAAGCACTTTGAGCCCAATGAAGCTACATGGGAGATGAAGGATCAGATGCGAGCTATGTATCCTTCTCTATTCGCTAGTTGAGTGAATTTTTGGCATATGTTTTTGTATATGTTTTGGTGTATGTATATATATGTATATGGATGTAAATACTTCCATGAGCTGTGTTATGAATCTCCAATAAGTGGTATGGTTGTCATGTCATTATGTTGTCATGTTGTTATGTTGTCATGATGGTTTGTTTTTAACAGGTTGATCATTGTAAATACTACAACGAGTTAAGTTATAAAGCTCCATGGGTAGTATGTTTTCTTTCAATAGTCTTGTTGGTTGTAGGTGTCATTGAACACCGAGGATGGTGTTCCCCTGGGGGGGCGGGTCTGTAACAACCCTGGTCAAAAATACATGTAAAAAATAATAAAGGAAAAATAAGACCTTGGTCATGGGACACGTATTCCAATTTGAATGTGGAGCAAAAACATAGTGATGGGGATCACTTGTGATTAATTAATGGCTAAGGAAATTGATAAAGGCAATGACTATGGCTTTGGAAAGGAATTTATTGGCATTTATTTATGAAAATAATTAAAATTAGGAGAAAATGAAGGTGAAAGGTCACAAGTTGCATGTGAGGAGGAAAATGAATGAAAATAATGGAAAATTGAAGAAAATAGAGGCTTCATTAATAAAAAGGATTTTGAGGATCAGTTCATTTTTGGAGCTCTCATTTTCTCTATCCCTCTCATACTCTTGGACACTTAGATTTTTCTTGGAGCACTCTTGGAGGAGTGTGGCATGCTTGGGATTTGGAGCAAGAAGGAAAAGGAAAAGAAGGAAAGCGCAAGAGGACATCAAGATTAGTAGCTACAATGGATTTTTCTTGCAGTTACCGAGTTGCATGTATGATTTCCTTGCTAGTTTTGGCATGCATGGCATATGCATGTGGCTATTTGGTTATGATATTTCATTGGCATGGAGGATTACATGGATTGAAAATGGTTGTTTTTAGCCTTACCATTTCCTAGATAGGCATGGTGTTGTGGGTTTTAATTTTGCTTTTTGTTTGGTTTTCTTATGCCTTCGGTTGTGGGTTGAGTTACTAGTCTTGGAAGCCCTAGCTGGACAAATTCTTTGGAAGCCAGACAATAGTTGTGGGTTGAGATACTAGTCTTGGAAGCCCTTTCTAGAACAAACACTCTGGAGCCTTGTATAACTTGGGTAGAGACAAATCCGGTGATGGTTAGTGATGTCCAATCATGAGGTGGAATCACTAGTTGAGGGTTGAGGTGGTTTGGTCTTTGGAAGCCTTGGATGGTTTTGATTTATTTGTTTTATGAGATCCCACATTGATGCTTGGAATATGGCATGGGGTGACTGGATGAAAGAAAGATTTGGTTAAACCTAGTCTATGGTCGAGTGGTTCGTGGAAGTCCCATACCTAGTTGGTTTATGCGATCATCAATAAGATCTCTCTTTCTCCCTGGTCTTTTAAGGGTAAATATATTTGTTTATATGTCACTTATATGGATATTATATCCTTAATATTTATATTGGTTATATGTTGGTTATGAATGAGTTTTATGATAGTGAAAATGTATGGCTCTCATCATGTTTTGGTTAATCACTGAATGTATAATGAATATATGGCTTAATAGATGGTAATGAAATTATTGTGATGATGAAATAATGCTTCTTAGTGATTCTTAGATGAGTATGAGACCCTTATGCTCAAATTTGTTGTTTAAACCTGTAGAATGCATATTTGTGACATGTTTGATAGAATGTTTATCATGGCTAGTATGGGTCCATTCAATTCCTTGTTCAAATATTTGCATTTGTATCATTTTTTCTGTGTTATTTTTCATTTATGAAAGTTTCATGAATTTCTGGGTAGTGGCCTGAGTCTTGGCCCTGAAAAAGTGGCACAAAATTCAGAGCCATTAGCATAGAACTACCTGGAAAATTCCCCAATCACATCCATGCCTTTCTATGGGAGCTACTGGAGGGACCCAATCATATGCACGCCCATGTCAAGGGAGTGACTGATGCTTTAATGAAAAAATGGAAGTTTTTCTTAGAGAATAGTCACCTAGATGTGATGGATGGCTCCATGGGGTTTTGTTGCAGATGTAGACGGTCAGGTTGTCTGTGTTTTGTCAGTTTTACTTCCTTAACCAATATATAGGGAGTTGAATCATATCATAGTATCTCTTCATCAAATTTTTACCTCGGTTGGCTGGTTACTTGGGTAGATGTGGGAGGACGGTGTTACAATCATTAAGTTCCATGTGAAAGGAAGTTTGAATGTTTGAATTACTATAGAGAATGTGAATATATTGACTAAAATTTTGTTTGCAAGTGACCAAAATATGCATATTAATATGTTATTTTGATTTGATCATTGGATTTAGTGTATGATAGTATTTGATAATAGCTACAATGGTTTGACAAGATCTGGCTTATTAGTATAGATGAGCAATGGCATGATGCTTCATATATTTTTGGGTTATGGATTGATTCAACTCAATGTGATAACAAATTAGGGTTTTGACTCAATATCTAATGAGTTGCCTTGATGACAATGCTATGTGAGCCTAGTAACTTTCAGTGACTAATATTGGTATTCAACAATGGTTTTGTATTGACCTCATTGTCCTTGGAACAATGGTTGAAGTATAAACAATTGTGATTTAGTATGAAGTAATCTCAAATTGAATGGATGGAACCTACATGACTGATTCTTGGTATATTCATGAAAATTATATTACTTTTCCATGATGTATCCATTCATATTTAGTGGCAGAAATGATTCATGTTATAAGGATGGCTTGATAAAGGTTGATTAGATATTACTTGGTAAATAAAAGGTTGTTGTAACTTTATATGAGCTCTACCTGATACTTGGTCCAAATATTTTGTCACAATGATATTGGCCGAAACTCTTATGACTCTGATATTAGCTTTTATTTTGAATTTAAGGCTTGATAAGCTTACTTAGTTTATTTGATTGAATAATATTGATTTGTGTAAGGCTGAGCATATTAGTTTGGTCAAATTTTATGTTTACAGAAAGCATTGTATGAAGCAAGCTCCCCGATCCTAGTATTTTTGCATTGACAATTATGTGGTGAAGCCAAGAAGATGTGCAAATCCAAACCTCTACTTTGAAAGAGGTCCAAGGTATGACTTTGATTTTAGTTTTATATACTAATAGTCTATTCTTCATAAGTAATGAGCCTCTAGTGATCAAAGTAAGAGGGAGTTAGACTCTGAAGTTTAAAATGACGGACCATGGCATGATGAGTTAATTTTTTAAGTTTGGAAAATAAAAATTTATATCGTGAAGCTATTGAATAATTATTGGAAAATCGAAATGCATATCCTTGGACACTTTGATTGAATTTCAAGAAGTTATGAAGAGATATTGTTGAACCTGCCTTGGAAACCGACAATCTATTGAAGCACTGACGTTTCATGTGAACACCTATCCATATATAAATGTCTTGCATAAATCAACTTGAGTGAATTCATGATTGAGCATCTTCATATACATTGAGTTGTTACTGAGCACACTTCAAGATATTTGCATGGGATGATTAATTTTTGGTCTGAGATATTCTTACTGTGATATGTGTATGCAGACATATATTGATGTTGTTTGGATCATTATTGATGATATGAGCACATATGGGTGTTGCCTTAGTATGAGATCTGCCATGATATTTTTGATGAGAATTTTGTAGCTTTAAGTATGACCGAGTTTGAATATGGTGTTGCTGACATAGCTAGTTGTGAGGCAATTTGAAGAAGCTATTTGGAGATCTATTTGAGAAGTTTTTGGATATTATAGGCATACAATGTGATAATATTGAGTGGGATGTGATTAGAAGAGAATCCCATATATAGTTGGGATTGCGATCTCTTCATATATTGAGACACTGTTGCCGTATGAGAGAATGGTAGGCTTGTAGTTGTTGCCTCCATGAGGCGGAGGATGAATAAAGTATCATTTTTATGATATATATATTTTTTGATATGATATTTGATTCGATTGTGACATGACGATTAAGCAGGTACTAGATATGAGCATGATGATATGTTTCTAATCTATAGAGAGCATGACTAATCACGAACATTGATCCACCTATTATGTTATGAAACTAGCTCACAAAAAGATAGAAAAGATAGATCAATGCCTTAGAATTCAGCCTCTTCGAGGGGGAAACCTCCTTTACATTACACAAATGAATGATTCTTTGATGATTCAAATGACAAAACCTCCTTTCTATATATAGGAGTCTAAGGAGTCACAATATAACCCAGCCGACCTAACAATAATAATATAAAGGCACAAAAATAACAATAGAGGGATTCTATGGGGCACAACAATATTAATAAGGGATATAACTACAATAGTAATGGGGTAATCACTAGTATTATAGGGACCTAACATGCCCCTCTCCTTCAAAAAAGTGTTGTCCTCAACGCTTGAGTAGTTTTGGATGCTTCTATTAAAATTCTCATCCTCCCATGTGGAATCTTCAGCAGATAAGTTCTTCCACTTGATGAGATACTCCAAAATTGATCGATTTCGTAGCTATCGAGTTATTGTTTCTGTGACTGCTTCCGATTCCAATATAATTTTTCCTTCCTCCTTAAGTTCTGGTAATATTGTTTGAACTGGGAGCTTGTCATCTATAACCTTCTTTAAACATGAAACATGGAAAACTGGGTGCACTCGAGAAGCTGCAAGAAGCTCCAATTTGTATGTCATAGTACCAATCTTTTGCAACACCTTGTACGAACCGTAATACTTTGGTGATAATTTATTATCCTTCTTAGCTTGCTTGAGGGACATTTGTTTATATGGTTGTAGCCGTAGGAATACCCAATCACCTACATCAAAACTTCTTTCGCTGCGATGTTGATATGCCTGTTGTTTCATTCTATTATGTGCCAACACGAGGTTATCCTTTAAGAGTTGGAGGACTTGTTGTTGATACTCAATGTGATGTTCCACTGCTTGAACCTTAGAATTTTCTCTTCAATATGATGTGATGGATGGTGGCTGATATCCATAAAGTGCCATAAATGGGGTCATTTTTGTTGCTATATGGAAGGAATTGTTATACCACCATTCAGCCAGAGGCAACCATTTGATCCATTGTGTCTGTTTATCAAATAAAAAGCAACGAAGATATCCTTCCAAACATTTGTTTACTATCTCAGTTTTCCCATCAGATTGAGGATGATAAGATGAGCTATGAGCTAACTGAGTACCGAGACAAGAAAATAATTATGTCCAAAAATTTCTAGTGAAAATGGGATCTCTATCACTTACAATAATCTTTGGGTTTCCATGTAGCTTTTGAATTGTTTCCATAAATGCAGTAGAAACTGTAGTGGCTTTAAATGGATGTGATAATGCACAAAAGTGTGCATACTTGGGAAGTCTGTCAACTACCACCATGATGACACTCTTTCCCTCAAACTTGGGTAAACCTGTGATAAAATCCATTGAAACCTCCTCCCAACGTTGGCTTGGAATGGATAAAGGTTGTAATAGACCCAAGGTCTTAATTGTTTCAACTTTATTTTGTTGGAAAACCAAACATTCTGCCACAAACTTTTGAATATCCAATTTAAGGCCATCCCAAAAAAATTCCTTCTTAACCCTGTGGTAAGTTTTTAAAAATCTTGAGTGCCCTCCTAAGGGAGAAGTGTGCAATTCCATAAGAATATTCTTTTTGAGTAGGGAATTCTTATAGAGGTATAAGCGATCTTTGTACCATAACGAATCATTTTGTCAGCTAAATGTATCAGAGGTACTGGAATATTGTTGTAACTTTTGAATAAGTGCCCACACTTCTTCATCATTCTTCCATTCCTCCCTTGCTTTGTTTATCCAATCTCGTTGGATAATAGAAATGGCGCACAACAATGCTTCCACATCCTCATCCTTTCTTGAGAGTGCATTTGCCACCACATTTTTCTTCCCTTTTTTGTAGATGTTTTCAAAGTCAGAACCCAACATCTTTGTGACCCACTTTTGTTGCTCTTCAGAGGATAATCTTTGTTCTAAAAATTATTTAAGGCTATTATGATCCGTTTTTACCTTGCAGTGTCTTCCCATTAGGTAGGGTCGCCATTTCTTAAGTGCATGTAGTATTTCCAACATTTCCTTCTCATAAATGGCTTTGTGTAAAAACTTTCCCTTGATTGTACGACTTTCAAAAGCAATGGGTCTTCCATCTTACATTAAAACAACACCAATTCCATTTCCTGAAGCGTCACATTCCACAATAAAGGTTTTTGTGAAGTCTGGTGTAGCTAAGACCGGTGCTTGGAACATTGCCTCTTTAAGATGTTCGAAGGCCTTTGTTGCTTCTAGAGTCCATGAAAATGCATCTTTCTTCAATAATGTTGTTAGAAGTGCTGCTATTCTCCCATAGTTTTTAACAAACTTGCGATAATACCCTGTCAACCTGAGAAATCCTCGCAGATGCTTTATGGATTTGGGGATTTTCCATTCCTTAATGGCTTTAATTTTTCTAGGGTCTACCTTAACACCTTCATGAGATACAATATGACCCAGATATTCCACCTCTTGTACTCCAAAGAAACATTTGGATCTTTTTGCATATAATTGTTTCTCCTCCAATAGTTGTAGCACCCTGTCAACATGTTCAACATGATCCTTTCAAGACTTGCTGTAGATTAGTATATCATCAAAAAATACTAACACAAATTTTCTAAGGAATGGTTTGAAAATGGAATTCATCAAACCTTGAAATGTAGAAGGTGCATTGGTAAGGCCAAAAGGCATGACCAAAAATTCATAATCACCCTAATGAGTTCTAAATGCTGTTTTCGGAATGTCTTCAGTCTTCATTCTAATTTGATGATATCCTGACCGGAGATCCAACTTGGTGAAGTAAATTGATCCATGCAATTCATCTAGTAATTCATCAATGACAGGAATGTGAAACTTATCTTTAATAGTGAGCTTGTTGAGCTCCCTATAATTCGGACACATGCGCCATGATCCATCCTTCTTGTGCACCAATACTACTGGAGCAGAGAATGAACTTTGACTAGGTTAAATTATACCAGCCTCTAGCATTTCTGCAACCATACGTTCAATTTCACTCTTTTGGGCATAGGGATATCTGTACAGCCTGATGTTTGGAGGAACACTTCCTGGAATCAGATGAATAGCATGATCATGATCATGAATAGGTGAGAGACCTTTGGGAGTCTCAAATACCTTGGAATGATTATCCAAGACATTTTGGAGATCTGGAAAAATAGATAATTTCGATGTGGAAACATCTAGAGAACATAATTGTGCAATTACACCTCTTTGTTCCTTTTTTAGAAGCTTTGTCATACCGTTAGAGCTAATTATCTTTCCTGGTTTCCCTGCAATACCCCTTAATTCAACTTCCTTTCCTTCCACAGAAAATTTCATGAAAAGTACTTTAAAATTAAAAGCTATTGTACCCAAGGATTGTAGCCATTGGACTCCTAGTACAACATCAGTACCTCCCAATGGAATGGAAAGCATTGGGCTAGTCAATACATATTCTCCCATGGATAGCTTGATATTATGGCACTTTCCAGAGCAATTTATTATTCCTCCATTTGCAACCATCACTTGACACTCTGGTGCTGGATATAGGAAGACTAGTGTAATCAATCCATTCCTTTTAACCGGATTTGACAGAAGTATACAAATATACTTGTCCAATGTCTATGCTTTAACCATTCACCTTAAGATGTTTTTACAATATAATTTCGTAAGTCTATTTAATATCTTCATTATTATAAAAACCAACCGATATCCATCTTAGCTCCACATCTACCACTCTTAGGGGGATGAAATCTATTTATCCCTCTGAGCACTTGGTAGACCCAGAATTAAGATGGATCTAAGATGATAGAATTTCCCCTTTAAATAGTCTATGCTCACATGAATACCATGGTATTACCATGGGTTATCAGTCTATGCTCACATGAATACCATGGTATTACCATGGGCTATCATAAACCTGGAGCTTAAAAATTACTATTAGTAATTTATAAAAGTTAATAAAATTAATAGTTGATTTTTATTTTAACCAAGCCCCGAGAGGGATCAAATATTTTTTCACTCTATGCTAGTTTGCATATCACGATATTTGATACCTCTCGGGGGTTAGTAGATCCAGAGTAAAGATGGATCTATGTTGTTTTAATTCCCCCATTTAAATAGGCTGCATTCCAGGTGAATACCATGGTTCAATACCATGTGCCATTTTGGTGAATACCATGGGTCAATACAATGTGCCATTTTTATTTTTATTAATAATAATGTTTTTTTTGCATGGTATTAATAACAATCTAGTCCATGGTATTTGTCCCATAGTATTTTTCCCATAGGTTTCACCTAAATATAACGCATTTTTTGAATGTTCTTAAATATAAGGTGATTTATGGAGTAAATATAAAAAAATGTTTTATTTGTTTACCATACCTCTCATTTATTTATATTTTTATTAGTTTACCATACCTCTTTTACAAATATGGTATTTGGCCCATAGGATTCACTTAAATAAAATCTCTTTCTTGAGGCTTCATAAATAGAACAAGGGTTATGGACTAAATATAAAAAGAGGTTTTATTTATTTACCATACGTCTAGTTTATTTATATTTTTATTTATTTACCATACCTTTTGAGTAAGTATAAAAAGACATTTTATTTATTTTCCCTACCTCCACTTTACTTATATTTTTATTTGTTTACACCCTTGCATGTATATAAGGTGACTTATGGAGTAAATATAAAAAATGTTTTATTTATTTACCATACCTCTCATTTATTTATATTTTTATTAACTTACCATACCTCTTTCATAAATATGGTATTTGGGCCTTTGGCCCATAGGATTCACTTAAATAAAACCTATTCTTGAAAATTGGCGAATGGATTCACTTAAATAAAACCTATTCTTGAAAATGGGTGAATGGAAGGTTGTAACTCCTAATTCCAAGGGCTAAATTTACCTTTTTTACCCTCTCCCTTAAAAGAAGGTGGGCTATTTGAGGTGATTTGTAAAAATGTACTCTGATACAAAATATTCGCCCACTAAAAATTTAAAACCCCTTAATTTCGCCAAAGGGCAAACATTCGCCCCTAAAATTATCCTTGCTTCAAATCTGTCTTCAAATCTGCCATGTCTCTCTTCAAATCTGTCTCCAAATCTATCTTCAAATCATCCATCTTAGCTTCCACGCCATTCATCTTAGCTTCCACGCCCTTTATCTTATATTCCGCACCATTTATCTTAGCTTCTGTTAGCTTTTGTGAGAGTCATATTTTTTGCACTTGGTCTTGTAATTTTGATATATCATGTAGCATTTCTTCCTCTTCTTTATGAGTCATGCTAGAGCTTTCAGGTTGCTTACTAGCTTTCAGGTTGCTTACTAGGTGTTTGAATTTTCTTTCCTCGTGGCATTAGTTATCGATAATAATGCTCTACTATGCCCTTTGAATTCCTTCAAAATATTTTTTCGAACCAAGCTTAAGCAAAAATTTAAAAAAAATATACACACCTTTTTTCACTTTGTAGGAGCTCGATATTGCCTCTGATGTATCTCTGTAATTGCGGATCATCAAGTTTTGAAATTGTGACCTGCAGTAGCCCTCTGTGTCCTCTTTCCAATGCCACTAGTCTAATCCAAATTGGATTCTCCAAGGAAGAGTTATGCCAAATCTCCCACAGTGACCTGATTATAGACTAGTTCAGTAGAGTGAACTTGTACGACATGCCATGTGTCCCTGTTTCGACCTTTGGCTCTGAAAATTATATACAAGAAACTACAGTCCGTCCTCTTTTTGTACCTTCTTATGAAACTTCAATCTGATGCTCAGAGAGAAATTTATGATGATTTTCCCCAGGTCACCTGTTTGGAATGTAATTCAGAAATCTGCAAAAAGGCCAACTTCCTCAGATCATATCTCCGCAAATATAGTGCAAAAATCTCTGAAATTTGGACCCTAGGTTCAGTGTGATTTCATCTCAAATGGGTTATTTTTTCTCTTTTGAAATGTTGTAGAAAAAAAGTTATAGCGAAAATGCCTCGATGACCTATTTGGAGTAGCGAAACCCTAGAATCTAAAGCTCTGATACCAAATGTTATGAAACCAACTCACAAAAAGATAGAAAATATAGATCAACGCCTTAGAATTCAGCCTCTTCGACGGGGAAACCTCCTTTAAATTACATAAATGAATGATTCTTTGATGATTCAAATGACAAAACCTCCTTTCTATATATAGGAGTCTAAGGAGTCACAATATAACCCAGCCGACCTAACAATAATAATATAAAGGCACAAAAATAACAATAGAGGGATTCTATGGGGCATAGTAATAACAATATGGGGACAATAGGGGAACAACAATATTAATAAGGGATATAACTACAATATTAATGGGGTAATCACTAGTATTATAGGGACCTAACATATTCCCTCCCTGTCTGAGCTCCAGGGTGAGGAATTGAGATGGAGGGATCCTAGGGTTGAGGGATATCTAGACAATAGGGTCATAGATGTTTCTCCCCTATATGTTACCCATAAAGTTGGAGATGTTCCTCCCCTATTTTGGTATTTGTAGAGTATACCCTAGTTGGCATCATACCCACAAGTTGGGCTTGTTGGGATTACCGCTCCCTATTTGGCCAATGGGTTGAGAGTGTACAACCCAAGATGATTATGATGTAGGTTTTCTACGACATGACTCTTGAGGGTCATTGTTGGGAAGATTAGTGAGAAATAGGATGGGTTGAGATGTGCTCCCCTATATCACCTATTGCTCGATATGGGGTTGAAGATGTTTTTCTCCCCCATGAGATTATGGGTTGGGATGTGCTCCCCGATTTGGTTCGAATATGAGATGTGCTCCGTGATGATAATCTCTCTTATGTTTCTTGGGTGCTAGCATTGTGCTCTCTATTAGCAGTCATTACAGGTTGAGACTGAGCTCCCCGATGTAGATTCAGGTTAACATGTGTTCCCTGATATTGTTTCAGATTCAAATGTGTTCTTCGATGTTATAGAGGGTGGTAGCTAAGGCTCCCCTCAGATATAAAATCCTTCTTCTTTTAGATTCAAGAATGTTTAGCATATGAGCATGTACAATCAAGAGATACACAAGAATAAGAAGATATGGGATGTGATGTTATTTGATGACGAGATACTTGAGATTGGATATGATTTGAGGAAAAAAATTTGGGATGATTACATGATGTACTTGGAATTTCTCCCTAGTTGAGAGGGAGTGTTAATTTGCAACTCAGTGACAAATTCCAACCATTGGATGAGATTCCTTATTTCGATAGGACCAATTTGACTATTGAAGCGCTCAATTTGGATAAGGGAAAGTATAATTTTGAATTAAATCCCACATGTGCATATTTGATCAGGTTAGGCCTAAAGCAAATTGGACACCCTTGGAAGGATATAAGTACAAGGGACCTCAACCTCATTTGGACATCATCTTGGATCATTATTCTATTCTCTTTCTTGGTTTTGGCTTGCACACGCCTAAGGCAAGTTCACATAGATTGGTTCTCTTAGGTACGAAATTACAAGGTTTGAAGATCACACATGTGTTCTAGGGTTTTGGTTCTCAGCTGCATGCATGACATAGGTAGTTTTCAGTCACAACCACATGCATGCAGACCTATGTGTGAAACTAAAGGGTTTTAACTGCACACACAACACTCTCTCCATGTTGTTGGAACCTAAGGTTTGATTTTTCAGATGATCGTAGGCTTCACCAGTTCACCACATGCTGTGACAGTTAATTACAAGGTCCTAAATAAGGGTTTCAAGTATTAGCATCGTTGGGTTCATTTCATGAATATTGTTTCATTGATGTTGCTGGATAGTTTTATGGATAAAGATATGGATCATTGTACTCTCATTTGTTGAATCATTCAATAACAATCTAGGTTATGAACAACATTGAAATATTTTTATGTTATTAATAAATATGTCATGTCTCAGTTGATATAAAACATGGAAAGAGTTACACACGTGTTCATATTGGAATGTAAAAAGTGAAACAGATATATATATATATATATATATATATATATATATATATATATATATATATATAATCGCTTTTAGATAACCTCAAAAGAAATAAAATCGAATAAAACTTATGTGTAGTTTGCATCTTGACATCAACATTAAAATCATTGTAATTTAACATACATTGATTGTGCACTAAAAGACACTTTCTTCAAGCCAATATGACAACTAAAATTGTTATTTTTTAAAATTTTATTTCTTGAATGTTCCTAATTCAAGGACTTAAGATAAGGAACTGATTGAAATACATGGATAGGCAAGTAAATTTAGCAAATTGCATAAAATTATAGAAACATATCATTAATTGTTTAAATTAACATACATTGATTGCATTAAAAGACACTTCCTATAAATTAATATTAAATTTATGTACATGGTATGTTTTAATTCATTTTAAGTATCAACTTGACTTGCATCATAGTAAGATAATACTTATTTCCTTAGTCTATGAAACTAGAATTCAAAATTGTTATTTTGTAAGATTTTACTTCTTGTAAAATTTTACTTTCCTAAATATTGATAGCCAACTAAATTTAGGAAAGTTCATAAAATTATATAAAACTATCGAAAAAATATCATTAATTTTTTTTGGTATACTAAATTCCAATACATATGACTTATATCATGTCTTATGACTAATCTCCTGTATGACCTCAAAAGAAATAAAATTTAATAGAACTTATTGGTTGAACATTACTAGTTGAAGGCATCTTTTAAAATTGAATTTAAAATGTACTTCAATCTTATTTGTGTTTTTTAATTGAACCATGAACATATATTTTAGTTCACTTTTATTATAAAAATGACTTGCATCATAGTCTAAGATTGTACTTACTTTCTTAGTTTATTTCTTGAGAAGTCAAAATTGTTATATTGTTAGCTATGTACGATAATAAACTATCCATATGAAAACATATACAAATTGCATTATACACATAAACATCCACAAATTGAAATAATAAGCATACATAAACTGAAATAATGTCCATGCATCCATAAACTACCCATGTATGAAAATATACAAATTTTATACATCACATGTGAATGTTCCCTATGAAATGGGCCTGAAAATATACAAACTATCTATGATCCACTCTAGAAAGTATCGCTTCTAGAAATATTATGTATGTTCCGCTGCGCAGAGTGAGTGTCCATAATTAGGTACTACAATATAACACGTCCAAATTAAAGTTAATTAGAATATTAGTTGTGCAAAATAAACAATCTGGAAATAAACGATTTGAATTGTGCATTTAAATAATTCCCTACCTGTAACTCAGTTGAGTGCAGATGGAAATCAGGTGGGATGGGGATATGATCAATATGGGTTTAGTGATACCCTTCATGTGGCTCATTGCCTCCATACCTAACATCCCAGTCACATGTCCACATAACTGTAGCATTAACACCCCTTTGCATTTGGGCCTGTGTACACAATGACAAAAACAGATTATACTTGGTCTATGAATTAATTAGTATGCATACATGTAACTTAAAAAAAATGTTGAAATATTAGGAATAAAAAAAATCACCTCAACTATTAGTCCATGAGTGTTATGAGGTGGAGGTGGAGGAGATTGAGCCATGAAAAAATGCACTAGAAGAGGTTTCTTTGGCTGGTCAACTACCCCCTTAGATGAAATCAGAACCTCATCTATGTAGTTGGCCTATGCATGCATTTTATCATGAAATTATTAATATAAATGAAATATGATACAAACTTATTAATATAAATAACATATAATTTGAAAATAAGAGTAAAAAGTTATGTATATATGTACCTAGTCTATGTCACGTGGGTCGTGCACCCTCCAAGTGTCACGAATGGTATCACGACACGCACGTGCATATGAAAAAAAAATTCATGCCCTATACTCTCGAGATATGAATCATCATGTAATGAAACTAGTGGGCCACAAGGCAATTAAGGTGGTATGCTCATCTCTCCATGCAATGCGACATGTGCAATGGCTAATGTCCTCTACATGTTATCTGCAATGGTATGCCTAGTCTCAATGTCAAGTTGTGATGACTGCTCTAGCTCTGTTGACAATAACACGCTCTGAGATGGTCTTGGAAACAATCTCGAAGGTGGTACTACATGTGTAGCGTCCCTACAAGACTCGACATGTTCATAACTATGTCCCAAGCCGGGTCCATAAAACTTAGATTCAGTGTTGGTGTAATCCAACCTCATATGTAGTACAAACATTGAATAAATATACTTTGCAGAGTTAATCGGGACCTAGTCATGGTGGGGGAACTGGCCCCAAGCTCCAATGAATCAATCATGAACAAAAGGGGCCACATCGACATTCTTGAAATATTTTAGCAGAATCAGGCCAACATATCTAGCACGATAGTCCATAGGAATGTCAAACAACTCCCCACGAATATCAATATTCTTGGTGGCATCTTTCACCGCCTTCCAAGTATGTGGGCCTCTAACCTCTAGCCTCCTAATCCTATGTATGGAATATAGGAGGTGGCCTTGTGGACCCTCCCTCTAGTATGTCTCAATCAACTTGTTGATGTTATCCAACATCAGAAACAAACTAGGCCAAGTAGGAAAACTAGCAGATATTTTATCCAACTCTCATGTGATCGATGTCTATTGGGCGCTAACATCCTCAATTGTGATACTAGATATAGCTTTATTCTGCGGAGGGATCAACACTACACTTTGATCCTCATCTTCACCCTACTAAGGGTCTACAAATCATAAACACAATTTAATATATGTAACAAACTAGAAGCATAATAACATATACATTAAATTCAAACGCATTTTTTTTTTCTCGTTAAAAAACTAATCTATTATTTACAGTAACAGGAAAATCATTACAATCATAGAGTTTCTTCACCAGAGGCCAAACCTTGGCACTCTGGAATGTGAGGGATCATAAGAGCAGCCCTCGCAGGGGCACCATAACTGAACAAAACATCCCACGCAGGGGTTCTTTGTCTTTCAAAAAAGAGCAACCAGTTCAACCTAGATAACCCGCGCAGGGGCAGCAGACAACCAACAACATTTTCCCACGCAGGGGCCCCAAAAAACATGACAAGAACAAGCATTAAGACCACATAACATAAACCGAAAGCCGAAGCAAAACCTGAGTGTTGCTGGAGTGGGTGATGCTGAGCGGAAGGCCAGCTACTCCTCCGGCTCCTCTTCGACCACCGGGCACCAACCAAATTTTTCCATTTCCTCTGCAGAAGGGAAGGGATCCAGGTTGATATCGACCCCCTTGGATGTTGACGCTTCCTGAGGCTGGGGAAGGTTGGGGGCCTGTTCTGCATCCTTCCCTGGCATTGCCTTGACAAATTCTGACCTCTCGCCCTGGTGCTTCCCTTTGCCGCGGTGCTCCTCGCTATCGGTTTGCGCTTCCTCCAGGAAAAGTACCGAAACATGGGCATTGATACGGGGTCTGTCCATCGAGCTGCTGAAGGTAAAAATGGCTGAACCAAAGGCAGGCGAAGGAGTTGAGTCAGGGTCTGGGCTGCTAGAGTCCATGAATTGGCTGGCTTGGATAGGATTGGCTTCAGTAATGCGATGGCAACGGCAGCGACAGCAATGGGAGTGAGGTTCTTCAACTGGAGGCCGAGAGGACCCTCCTCGTGCAGAGCCTCGACGGCTAAGCATGCGCTGTCGAGGCCTGACCATTTTTGCAGAAGCGCCAAGGGTAAGGAGCAGAGCGAGATAGGGAGGCGGAATTGACACAGAGGCGAGCGGGCGGCACTTGATACACTTAAATTCGCATCCCCCTCGCTCTTCAGCCTTGAAATTGCATACAGTAAACAGAGGGACGGCAGGTATTGTCTCCCGGAGAGCTGAAGACCAGGCGAGGGCCTGAACATCAAATACCAAGTGCTGAGCATGAACCAGCTTATGCTGAGCCCCCCCATCACCTTTTTTAACCACTGCATCGTAACCTCGATCCTTGAACGCCATAACTGCTCGTTGCAGTCGAGCCAACAACTTGAACAGAACATTGAATGAAAACCTGCGTTAATCCCTGCCATATATTCCTTGGCGGCGATCGGGCATTGAATGCCAGCACTACACCTGAGGCAGCACATGACTAGCATGTGGCTCCTCGTTGCCTTCCGTCGTGTCACCCGCATCTGGGGAAATTCAAACGCATTACTTGAAGATAATTTAAAAATTAAAGATAAGTTTAAAACATAAGCACATAAAGTTTAAAGAGGATTTAAAATGAAAGATATATACCTACAATAGGTGAATAAGGTCCACTATTCGTAGCAAGATCATGAACAGAGATGGAAACACTGCTTCTAACACTCCCACTAGTGTCGGAGGAAGGATTTATGAGTGGAACAAGCACTCAAGTATCCTATGTTATCTAGCCGAACCATGTATAACAGATCCCCCAACACTCCGATGGGTTATGGTTGGGGGGGTGTATGGCAGATGGATCTACAAATTACATGTAATACATATAAACTAATCCAAGAAAAAAAATGTTGACATAGAAAGAATGTTGACAAAAAAGCCATTTATAAACTCAAGTGGAATAATCTAGGCTAAAGTCTTAAACTAAATATAGTGTCTTTTTTGATAAATTGTCAACCAAAGTATTGAGTTTCATGTAAACACAATCGAAAAATGTGATCAAATCTAACTTACACTTTTTCCCATTTATAAATAATGCATTTTATTCATAGAGTAGAAATATGTCAATATATGTAAAAAATTGAAATAAACCTATTTGAAAAACTAATAAAACTTCATTCCAACCAAATACTCTATAAGACAAGTTCTTATAATGTTTGACTTTGACACATGACATCTACTAGGCACAAGCACGTGAAGATAATGTTTCTAGTATGACACATTACATAATGAAACAATATCGTACAAATCAGAAAAGATTCAAAATGCTTATATATTCACTTTAAATGCACTTTTCATCATGGATTTAATGTATGTATCAATGATGCATTGTTGAAACTTAAACTTATATATGTGTATGTGAGATGTTATAGCTATAACTATGTTATATATAATTATATAATTACGTTACCTACTATGTTATATTATATAATTATATATAGTTATGTTGTATATATATAGTAGTTATAGTTATGTTATACTTTACAACTTTATATAAATATATATATATGTTAGATATCATTTTTAAATGTTAAATATAAATATAAATCCCCCATACTTATATATATATATGGTTAATAAAATTTAATTAACTAATTTGGATTTTTAATCTAGTTAATATTTGATTTAAATACAATTAATTTTATAAAAACAAATTATTATATTTATTATTTAAAAATATTTAAAATAAAAAATGAAATAAATTTATTATTTGATTTAATAGAGGTTCACCATGAGCAACTATATTCATTATGTCAATTTAAAGCTCCTAATTTATTTATTTATTCGTTATAGTCTAATAGTTTTTTGTTTTGAATTTTTTTGGGCATATTTCTAGTCAAATTTGTTCAAAGTTTAAAATGCATTTTTAATAACAAAAAATCAAATTTGTTTGAAAATTTATTTCACCAAATTCTTAAAAAACTTTAAAACATAAAATAATTAAAAAATAAAGTTTTTACCATAGAAAATATTTATAATAAACATGCTACCATTGCATATAAAGTATACACTGAAATTAAAAAAAAAAAACCAACCTAAATTATAGTTTTTTTTGGTGTTTTTCAAGGGTTTCTTGGTGGATTTCTAAGTTGTTTTTGGTTTTCAAGGGTTTTCTTGGTGATTTTCTAGGTTTTTTTGTGGTTTTCAAGGGTTTTCTTGGTGGTTTTTCGTGGTTTTCATGGTGGTTTTCGTGATTTTTTTTTTTGTAGTTTTTGTATGCTAGGGTTTTTTCAAATAAATTTATTTTATTTTGCAGAAAAATATTAAATAAAAGAGACAAAAATGACAGGAAACCTACCTCGGCTTGAGCCTTTGGGTCGTTCACGAGGTTGATGGGTAGCTGGATTGAGTTCTTCGATCTCAGTCGAGCTTCGAAATATTCTGTTGAACTCCTTTTCCTCTCGCGGTCTAAGAAAAATAAGTTGCACAAGTCGTGGCTGAGGTTTTTTAATAACATATAATGCTTGATCGAGCCAAAGCGCTCGAATAAGCCATAGGCTCGATCGACAAATATAGCTCAATCAAGCCATAATTCTTGATCAAGTGCTTAAAATTGCTCGATCAAGCGTCCCTTTTTCACCAAAACACGCCCTCATTTTGCCAAAAAATGCAACCCAACTCCATGTTACCACCCATATATATATACTCATTTTTTTTTAAATCCTTAATTTTTAAGTATCTTTGTAATAAAAAGGTGGTTTTTCAATTTTTTATTTTGTTTTGATTTTCACCCTTTCTTTTATATATATATATATATATATATATATATATATATATATATATATATAGATATATTTTGTTTTGATTTTCACCCTTTCTTTTATATATATATTCGAGAAGTTTAAATATAAATAAGCAAGAATTATGTAATGTCATTTTTAAATTCACAATTAAGTTTATGTTTGGTTTTTTGATGGTACCAATGGTCAAGGTTGTAATTTCAATCAATTGGTAATTTTAACCCCCAAAAAAAAGTTAGAAAACTTTGAAAACCACTTAAAATATAAACATTAAAAAAATAGAAAGCTACACAAATTTTAAGTTTTGAGTTGTATGGGTTTTCATAGTCATGATATTTGGTATTTAATGCCACCATTGAAAAAATGTTTGAATTTTAAGGCTAAAAAAACGGGTGATGTTGCATCACCACTTTATTATTTCAACATGTTTTTTCATCTCTTTCATAATCATGATATTTCACTTTTAATGCCATGATTGAAAAATCTTTGAATTTTAACCTGGAAAAAAAAGTGATGCTACATCACCACTTTTGCATTTCAGCGATATTTTTCATGTCTTTTGTAATCATCATATTTGGATTTTAATGCCATTGTTATAAAATGTTGGAATTTTAACCATGAAATGAAAAAAGGGTGATGTTGCATTGCCACCTTTCAAAATCAATATGAAAATTGTAATTTAATGTGACCTAAAAAATGAGAACTCAATAAAGTTCTTGTTAAGTTGGAAACATTGTTGGTATAATACAATGATTTTTTGGAATTATTTAAGGATGATGAAATTCATTTTTGAGATATAGTTGTGCATGAGCGAATCTCATTTATGATTCTCATAGGCTTCGTTGAAGGAACGAGAATTATAATAATTGGTAGGAATCATGGAAAACATTGATATTGCCTAGTAATCCTGTTTTAAAGGTTGTGAATACCTTAGAAGGGTTAAGAAATAGCTCTCAATAAGAGGATGGTGTGGCATTGGACATACCTAAAAAACCTTGAAATCTTTCATCCTTGGATGGATGATGTAGCTATAATAAATGTTCCCTCAAGGGTGAGAAGTTTGATTAATGGTAAAAGGGCCTAAATAGTTGAAGCCAGTATGTTGATGATGGGATTAAGGAATTCTCTTTACACTGTAAGGAAAAAAATGGAAATGCATAAATTAAAAAGTCTTAGTTATATTTCCAGGATAGATGACCTAGATGGCTAAGGGATTGTGTCTTGAATAAAAAGGATAAGTGATGATATAGAGCATGGAAGATGAATTTGATGAATAGAGATTGTTTATGTTTTCCATGACTGAATTGGATGGGGGTATATGCATAGGTTATCATTAGGAAGCAAACATAGGGATTGCTTGTTATATTTTAGTTAGATTTGACACTACTTGAATTTCCTCCATACGAGGCAATATAACCAAGGGTGCAAGAGGGAACTCTCTTGCTAAAAGTGAGCCATGTTGTTGAAGGTAATGGTTGAATATTGTTGGGTGAATGAGAAAGTTTACAATCCCATAGGTCAAATTAACATTGAATTTTGAGTGGATCATGTGTAATTGACGCACATGGATATCTTTGTATGTGCACATGAAGATATATAAGGAATACCTAAAGGTATGCTTGAGTGTTTTATATGATGCACATCATGAATACATGGAATGGTATGCATGCTAATGTTAATAAGGAGTAGTAGGAAGATCCACAGATATCAAGGTCAAGTTATGGAATGTTAACCCTATTAAATATTTATGTCTAATGGATATAAGTATCTCCTAGGATATGTCAGTGTAAGCACTCACTTCGAAATTAAATGAGACTATTGTATGTATATCAAGCCTCCTCATGGAAGATATTGGTGAGAGTGCTTATGTGGATTGCCATTGGGACAATAATAAGGTCTTACGGATACTTGAAATTTAAAAAGTAATTCCATTATTGGGATGTGAGGGTTATGTTAGATATTGGAAGGGCATGCTAATGATGTCGTTGATATGAGAAAAAACTTAAGTATTAGTGTGGAATGGGTTCTTTCATAGGGACAAGAATGACACATAAATGAGCATGGAGACTAATAGATTGTTTGATCTAATCAAACAAGAAGTGATTTGTCAAAAGGATGTCATGTTTGATGAGCACACCTCAATTACTATTCTATTGAAATTTTCTTTGAGTACCATGAATATAAAGCAATAGAAATCTTGGGGAATTTTGACATTTTCAACCTATAATAAGTCAATTAGTTTATTCTTGAAAGACTTCTAGTGAGATTCCACTGAATAATTGATTATTAGTCAAAAACTTGGAAATAACTCCACTAATTTGTTTATAGAGGAAGCTCATTATATTAAGTGGGTTACTCAAATAATTGGATTTGCTAGTGTTGATGTATGCAATTGATATAACATCCCCTTGTTCTACCCGATGCTTATTGTAACGATAATTGTGACTATAATTTTGTAAGCATGGAAGAACCATAGCTAGTTGGACCTATGATTAAAAAATTCTAATTATTATCTAAAACTAATTAATTAATTAACACCATTAAGGAAGGGACATCCTTATGAATATTTGGTCTGGGGGATGCTTTCTTGCTCACTTGTTTTGCCTGAAGCCACTTGCTTACCGGCATGGTTTGAAAAGCCACAACCCATACCCAGCCAAATTAAATGTCAGGGTTGTTGGCATATTCTGAGAGCCATTTGTATGACAAGTTTAATGGGATGTGATTTGGGCTAGATTGAATTTGGAAAATTTTACTAACAATCTAGATGCGATTGGATTGGGGCAATGGAAGGGAAGTTCATGCCCGTTCACCTCCCCCCCCCCAATAAATTAAGGAGACACCCCACCAAAATATGGTGTCAAATATCTAAGATGAGCTCTGTATAAATACGTAGAGAGGAATGAGGTGGTTCTCTCTCTCTCTCTCTCTGTAGAACTTATGAAAAAATGTTTAGAAGGAGATATACATCCTCATAGTGGAGGACAAGGAGCTCAGGCACTATCTCTCCCTTATGTTGGTTCAAGCGAGCTTTCATATTCGTTTGGAAGGATCCTAACTGGTTCTAAAAATAATGGAAGCTGTGGAGCATAACGTGAATGACTGAGCAATGTTAGAACTAACTCTAAGATTGTGCCATGTAATCTCAAGCAAGTTCTTTGTGGATTTTGGTGTTTATCCATGTGACTATGATTGAACTTAAATCCTTGTGTGAGCCTGTGTTTTCAGTGTGTTGTTTAAGGATTGAAATTCAACCACTAAGTGCTTTTTGCTGTATGTGAAACCACTTAGTGTTGGCCAATTTGTTGTTTAAGGATTGAAATTCAACCACTAAGTGCTTTTTGTTGTATGTGAAACCACTTAGTGTTGGCCAATTTGTTGTTAAACCAACTACCCAATGGGTGCTTGATGTTTTTTGTGAAACTACTGGTTGCTTGCTATTGTCTGTGAAACCACTTAGTTCTTGCAATTTTTTTGTTAAACTACCTACCTAATGGGTGCTTGATGTTGGCTATGAAACTACTAGGTGCTTGATGTTGGTTATGAAACTACTAAGTTCTTTTTGTTGTTTGTGAAACCACTTAGTTATTGCCAATATGTTGTTAAATCGATTACATGGTAGCATCAATCCTAAGAAGTTGAGAAACACACTCCTTTAAAATTTAGGTGAGACCTATGTTTTGAAACTCACAAAGCAAGTGTGTCACTATGGTTCTTATTGTATAAATATTAAACCACTTCGACTATGCACCCCATCGCCTAAACTTTTAACCAATCCAATGGTGTGAATTTACCCTTGTGCAAGTATCCCCTTAGACTCTAGATCCATCTCGGGGTTGGTTAGCCGCAAGAAAGGTTACAGTGTAGAGGGCCTATGGTTGGGTGGAGAGTGGAAGTCCCTTCTCTAGTCACCAACTGATTTAACTTACTCATATAAGTATAATTATTTATGCATATTTATGGATGACAGTTATGCTTTCTATGTTGATTCAATGATGTAAGGTCCTCTATCATTCATGAAAGAATACCTGAATCATTGTATATTCATGGTTGACTAGTTATCCTATTTGTCCATGGTGCTAATGAATTCTTGAGTTATGTGGTTACTTCCATCTCAGTGAATTGTAGGTTGCATGATATTCTCATGACTGATGGTTTGAAAATTACTTAGGATTAACCTGTTATCTTCTTATAAGTTCTATGTTATATGATATGTTTATCAATTTTGGAAACTCACTGCCATAACCATGATTGCAGGCTAATTTACAAGTTATGAGTTTAATTTATATTGTATGTGTTAAAATGAGTATCTGGTTTGAGATGATGCCATTTAATATATGAATAACAAGATTTTTCCATGATCTATGCACGCTTACAATTGTTGTAACAAAAAATTGTATTCAGTTGAATAACCTGATATTCAATGCTTAATACATGGTTTGAAACTCTTTTGTGTTGTCAAACTAATTTGTATGTATTCTTGAAAATGAATGAATAAGTCTTATATTAATCATGCATTTAACTAACCTGCAATAGATAGTAGAGATGGAATGCTCAAACTCAGGTGAATTGGCCTTTGGAATACTTCCTTTCTCTCTAGATTTGGTGCAATTTTGGTCCGATAGGTACCCTATTATTCATTATATATAGGGTATAATGTTTCTGAGAGATTATGTTCAGGCCTTGTTTTGTTTGGGCTAATGCCCCAAGTCATAAGTGTTTTTCTTAATTCTCAGTTTTATTTCCCCTCCATGCCCCAAAGCAAGTCCAATAATTTGAAAATCCATGTTGGCAGCAGTTTTTCCACTTTGGAAATGGCTTGGATTTTTTCGATGCTAGATTTCACTTTGTTTCATTGTGTGAACATCCAAAAATTTGGTATTCTAGAGGGGTCATTGATACCCTTCAAAATGGTTCAACTAAAAATGTTGGTAATGGTAACCAAATAAGTGAGGCAAAGAATAAGAAAAACTAAAAAGGTAAAGGAAAGGAATTGGGTAAGAATTTAAGCTGAAATTGATATATTTTGTTTCAAAGTTAATGCATCTATTACACGGATGCCTAGGTGTTGATAGTGTTGGATGTCGCCAACAGTAGGGGATCTCCCCAAACTTCACACTATTTGGGATAGGAGCCCCATCCATAACAAAGGCCTGACTACTATTTATTCTTAGAGATTTTCCTTGGATACAATTAACAACATAAGAGAGAACACATATACTTTGAGATAAGCAAGTAAATTAACCCTGTGAAGCATACAATTGTGATGTATACAATTTACTTTCATGGACGAAGTAGAGAGAGTGAGACTTTAGAAGAAAAGAAATAGTACCATTCTAATAAAGACACACACATACATAGAAGAGATCATTAATTAATATTTAAAATAGTTCGCAAAGTAACAATGATCATTAAAGAAAGTAAGACACACCATTCAACAAGATGTGTACTAAATATAACAAAATAGTTCATTGTCCTTAATACATGTGAACACAAACATATATTTTAAACATTAAAATAATAGTCTTACAACATCCACGATACATGCATGAAAGTGTGCCCACTTAGAGAGCTTCAATATATTAAGTGAAAATTCTAAGATACACAACAAAAATGATGCATCACTAACCCCAATAGTGGAACTTGAAGCCACCACTTTCTCCTCCAAAGAATGATATTCTCTCTTATGCTAAGCTTGAGAATCCAAGGCTAAAAGTCATTTACTTCAAGAATAAGGGCCTATTTATAACAAATGGGGTGACCTTTCACCTTCGATGTGACTCTTGACCTCCCTCGTGACTCTTGAGCTCCCATATGAATTTTGATCTCCTACATCACTCTTGGACTTTCTAGTGGCCCTTCACATTCCATCTGTGACCCTTGGGCTTCCACACATTTTAAATTTTCCATTAATTTTCAAAATTACATAATTACGTTCCACCAATAATGTGACAAAACTACATAGAACAAAACAACACTCTTGTGTTCACACTTTGAGAAGCTATAATTTGGCGATTGTGACATGAAACTTCATTGTAATGTGTCGATGCCAAGTTCTTTTCTTTCTCTCTATGTCTTCAAAACTTCATGATATATCTAAAATGTACTTCAGCTTCACCCTCCAAAGGGTCTGGATATGATATTAGAGCCTTTTGAGTCAACTTGGGTTGCCATCTATTTGTCATAGTTCAAAATTCCTTTATTTCTTGCATGATGGTCTCTTTATGTCTCATCTCCACAAGTATCTTCTTAGAATCTCACCTTGATAAGCTCCTTGAAAAACATCTTCTATGTTAGGATGATAATACCTACAAATAAAGTTCACCCATGGCAAGATTGTTGGGTGTGTGGTATATTCTTTCCACAACTAGTCCCATGTGTGGGGGTGTCATAGGGGGGTGCGATAGGCCCCCCTGTTCATTGCACTGAGTGCAGTAGCGGGGTCAATGTGGGGGGAGGGGGTGTAGCCCCCCTGTACGGGGTTCGGGGTAATGCCCTGGGAAAAAAAAATGGACCCTATATTAGGTGGTGGACCTACCTATGGTTTTTTGCATGGGTTTCTCACATGGTTTTGGGCATGATTGTTTTCTTCCCATGGTATTTTGTAGATCTATTCAAGGGAATTACGATTATGTTCTAATCCATTATTACTGGATCGGGGTTTATGAATGCTTCAACATGTATATATGTGTATTGTAACATTGAAAGGAACATACTGAAAAATCAATCTGGTAGTCCCGGTTTTGGGATCTAGGGGAGATTTTTTGTGTATTTGTTTTGTGTTTCTTGCCATTGTATATTTTTTGTTTTTAAGAATTCGTTTTCAGGTAATTTCTATACAGGTTTAAAACCTACATTTAGTATCATATTTTTTTCAGCTTCAAGGGGATGCCTTTATTGCTGAGGGGTTTTGCCCAAGCCTATGGTAGACCTTGTTCAATGGGATATTTGTGGGATCAATCTAGCGGTGAAAGAAGATGGAAATAAGTGGAAAGATAGAGATCAAGAAATTTAATGGTCAGAGTTTTGAGTTGTGGAATCTCAAGATGGAGGATATTCTAGTGGATAAAGATCAGTGGATCACAGTAGATTCGGGTACTAAACCAATGATAATGTCAGCAAAAGGCTAGGAAAAGTTGGCTCATAAGGAAAATATCATAATACGGTTGTGTATCTCAGATTTAGTATTGTTGAATGTATCAGGGGAAGCTATCATGAGGGATTTGTTGGTCAAGTTAGGGACTTTATACCAATCTAAGTCTCTGGTGAACAAATTTCTCCTACAGAAAAAGTTGTATAACCTGAGGATGAAGGATGGAGACTTGGTGACAAAGAATTTGAATGCATTTAATACTATGATAAGCCAATTTTAATCAGTTGAAATTTAAATTTCAGATGAAGACCAGCACATCAGTTTGTTGTGTTCTCTACCAGATTCGTGGGATAGTTTGGTTGTTATTATAGGTAGCAATACAGCTATCTTAAAGTTTGATGAAATAGTATCATCTTTGTTTTCAAAGGAAGTGAGATGGAAAAATATGGAGATGCCTTTTCTGTATGAGGATGGTCCTAGAACAAAAACAAAAATAAGTCCTCAAGTGGGAGATATAAATCTAGAGGGAGATATAAATCTCCAAGAAAACCTATAAAGATATGTTGGAAATGCGGAAAGGAAGGGCACTACAAAACGGACTGTAGATATAAAGCTCTTGAGAAAGGAAAGAAAGGAAAGGGATATGATGATGTGCCTTCTGTAGAGGCCAAAACCACCTCAAATGAAGGTGGGGATGTGTACTTAGCTTCTTCTTAAAGTACACATATAGATCATGAGGCATGGTTGATTGACTTAGGTGCATCCTTTCACTTCACTCCCCATAGGGAGTGGTTATGCAATTATGAGAAATATGATGGTGGTGATGTATTCTTAGGGGGTGCTAGGAAGGCTAGAATCATTGGACATGGAAAAGTCAAGCTAAATTTGCAAGGTGGAAGGATTAGAACACTTCTGGGTGTTCTGCATATTCCTGCAATGGCTAGAAATCATATTTTTGTAAGCAAGAAGGATGATGCAGGTGTAAAAACAATGTTCGAGAAAGATACCTACAAGATGGTTCAGGGAGCACTGGTATTGATGCAGGGAGTTTGGATTAGAACTCTGTACAAGCTTTTGGGTATTACTATTATTGATGGGTGCAACAATTCTATGGTTCCTGAAAGTGGAGCAGAAAATCTAGTGGTCTCTGGAGAAAAGACCATGCTATGGCATCAAAGGCTTGGGCATATTCGAGAGAAGGGCCTTTGAATACTTCATGGTAAAGGTATTGTTAGTGTCGGTATCTTCATCCCTCCGTCAGAGATCAAATCCTCTTGTTGCATTTCATATTAGGTGTCCCACCCAGTCATTTGCATTCCATTAGGCGCATAGATCATCTGACGATAGTGGCATTCCTACAGTTTCCCTCATGTTATCTACCTGCTGGCTCATGTTTGTTCATTAAAAAAAAAGCATATACAGTCTTCTTTTTATCTTAAGATTGCAAAAGTTGTCTTTAGGGTTTCATTGTCAATTAGGTCTAGGGTTTCATTAGGGTTTCGTCAAAAAATGTTTCAAAGTGTCCAATAATTACTAGCAGGCCATGAGGAGGTTTCAACATCAATAAATTTCATCGCCAAGTGTTCGAAAATGTGTTTTTCCTCAAAATAAAAACAAAGTATTTTTCTTGTATTGTACAAAAAATCATGAAATTTTGTTTTCTTCATTGTATATCACTCCATCTGTAATCCTGGTTTCTTTCCTTAGCCCCAGAAGCTCCAACACCTGTAAAACAAGCAAAGCTCAGGTCATTTAATTCATCACAAAGCCAAAAAGAAGTGAAAAAGTCCAAAAAACAGAGTTTGAAATAAAGTCATTTGCAAAACATTATGAAAGTGGGTTTGGAAAAATTAAAATTGAAAATCTCCATGTATAAATCATTTCTCCAAATGTTTGAAAGCTCATTTGCACTCCAAGAGCAAAGAGAAGCAAGGCAAAGTGATTTTGGTGAGTAAGTGGGAAGTTTGGGTGGAAACCGTTGCAAGTTACCGGCGCGGTGCACTGGGTAGGAGGCGCGGCGCACTCACTAGGTGCGGTGCATTCAGCAACATTTCGCAGTGTAAAACAATACGGGCGCGGCGCATACGTTGGGCATAGCACATTGGGATGGATGCACAACACACACAACCAGAGAGCCCGAAAACTGTCAAAACTCGCTCCAACCACCCCAAATTGCATGGATTGGTCTTGATATAAGTAGGTAGAGCCTCCATCTCTGTTTTTATCCAAGTTTGGTGTTTATCTCATGGTGGTTGATGAAAGGTGAATGTTTAAAGGAAAACAAACCCTATCTCTCAAAATTTTCAAAGGAAATTGCTACTAGTGTTTTGATTGACTGTTTTTCCACCAAGTTCACTCCCTTATCCCATTTTTCCATTGATTTCATTATTCCCTAAGTTCCCCTACCCCCTAAATTCACTAATCCCCTATCCCAAGTTCCCTTTCCCAAAATCCCAATTGTAAATTCCCAAACCCTAATTCTATACAAAAAATCCCAAACTACATTCTAATTCCATGTTTCCTTAAATAACCCTACCCCAACAGTCCTTAATTCCCTATTTCCCTAAATTACCCCTCCACAGTCCCTCATTTCACTGTTTTCCCTTGGTGGCAAAGGTCAAACACATCACCAAAAACAGTTCAAGACAGTTTGACATATCAACACCTACTTTTCCAAGGCAGTTTATCTACCAGTAGCCATGGCATCTGATCCTTCATATGATTATGAAGAGGAGACCCAAAGTGACTCACCCACAGAGGGACATGCACCCAGGAGGCCTCATAGAGGTGGCAAACATATCAAAGAAGAACCAACCACTCTTGCTGAGTTACAGGCCTGCCCTCTTGCCATCTTTTGTTTCCAGCATCAGTCATGCTATGAATTTTGTGAGAAGGTTGCTAATATTCAGTTTCATCATGAGTTGGCCCGCTTGTTTGTACTGCATTTACATGGTGATCAAGCCACTCTAGCTGGTGTCACTTTCACATTAACACCAGAATCCATTTCATTAGCAACCGGCATACCTAACATTGGAGAGCCATGGAACAAGAGGTAGAAAATTGACCGGCAGCATTATGAACCGTACATCAAGCCCGGCTTTTTGAGACAGCTCAAGAGAGTGTTTCCTTTTCGGTACCTCAAAGATGAATATGCTCCTTTAATGAAACTCATCATGAAGTATTTCAGCTGTGAGGGCCAGTTCTCCCGCTTATATGCTTATCATATCAGGCTGCTGATGCATTTTACCCAGGTACGGATGATGAACATCCCTTACTTCATGTGCCGAAACATAGAGAAGATGACCACCCTTGTGTAGCACAAGACTCCTCAGCAGTAGTTTAATAGTATTTATCATTTTTCTCTCATCAAAATTGTGGTCGTTCATCAGCTTGGTTTACAGGGCATCACTTGGGATGACTTCATCTCTCGTGAGTTTTTCAGAGCTTCATAGGGACCTTTAGAGGCTGGGCATGAGACAGGTGGACCTTCTTATCAGCAAGAGGGCCATGAGACACAGACTGCTAGTGTGCCAGTGTTCATCACCTATCAGAAGGGCATTAGACGGTTGTTTGCAGCAGTAAAGCGAGTGTTATCTCCACCCGCGGTGGAAGGGGCCTCGCTTGCATCATCAGCACAACAGGTTTAGGACCGAGGCAAGAGGCCACTACAGGAGGAAGGACCATCAGCTGAGCGGGAGACTGATTTCATCCTCATTGAGGGTGATGATACCGATATGGGCACAAATCTTAGAGAAATCATTAAGCAGCAGCAGGCGGACATTGATGCCTTGTCTACCAACTTGGATAGAGCTCAATGGACTATACAGTACCTAGAGTAGAGGAATAAACAACTTGAGGACCAGCAGGTGATTATGGAGTTGCAAAACATTCAGGAGAATCGCCAAGCTGCCCAAAGGAGGAGGGTGGAGTTCACTTCATTGGAGCAAGAGATCAATGCCGATAGGGAGTCATGGCTTGAAAGAGTCAATATCCACTTGGAGAGGAAGCTGGAGAAGGCCATCAATGAAAAGAATATGCTTAGAAACCTGTCATATCATTACTTGTCCCGGAACTTGGTGTGCCAAGCGAGAATCAGGAGTTTGAAAGCAAAGTTGAAGAGAGCATCAAGGAGGCAAAAAGAGGATGAAGGACTTCAGATATTGGCTGAGGCTTCCTTGGCCCAAAATCATGCTTGATAGAGAAGACTCAGCCCAAATTTCAAGAAATTTGGAGCAATTTTTGCATTTTGGAAATTTTTGGCACAAAAAACAGGTTTTTCTACCCTATGCATTGCGCCACGTGGCGCTTGCTTTTCCTATTGGCCTCCAAATCACAAAAACTCAGCATTTTTGGATTTTTCATGAAGAATTATGATTTCCTACCTATGGCCAAGAAATTTGGGCATGTTTTGAGCCCTCAAAAAAGTCAAAAACACTCAAAAAATGACCTCACTGCCCCTATTTTGACACACAAGAAGCAGTGTTGGGAGAATGGACTTTTGGAGGGGGAAATGGAGGCTAAATTGAAAACTTCCACTTGGGTTGGAAAGTAGACAATTATACCTTTCTAGAAAGCACACTTGGAGCTCATTGGGACACCGAGAAGTCCTCCAAAGGTGGGTCCAAATAGGTATGACGCATAGAGAATCAAGCGCGGTGCATAGAGGAAAAATTGCCAGTTTGACCAAGTTTTTCTCTGTTTTTCGCCCAGTTTTGCCTAGTTTGACTTCTTTACTTTCCTAATGGAAAATTTGTGATGTAATTTGATGTATATTGATGGATCATGATGTAAATATGTTATATTTTCACTTGTAGATGTAGATTCATCAGTTTAAAGGTTGTTTGAAACAGAATGAATCAGTTCCCTTATTTCTAGAGGCATGCTATTATGTTGCCTAGTTTCTAGTTCTCAGTTTAGAATCAGTTGGATCAGCCCCTAAACATGTGAGCTCGACCCATAGAGGCAAGGATGAGTTATGTTTGTCTATATTATTTTGTTTTTCAGTCATTATCAGGGTTGGACTCTTGAGAAATCCTTGAGCTTCATTGTACATTTCATTTTCAGCATTTTGGCTAAGGAATTGAGACCAAGATTTGCAGCACTCTTTGGGATTCATGTGGAAATTTGTCTTGATACATTTCTTTTCTTTGTAATTGTGAATTTGCTTATGTGTTTCCATTCTCTATCTTATTTCTTCTGAACTAAACAAACAAGAGTGTAAGTAGAATCCATTGAAAGTGTAGTGCTCTACTTGAAGTTTGCTTTAGTTATTTGATGTTTTCAGCTGTTTTGGGAGGATCCATGATTTCTCTTGCCCTCTTCAACACCTCACCTATCTATTCCTTCCATCTCACTCAAATTTAAGTGCCAAAACTATTGCCTACCTTGCCCCATCGAGATCTCTGCAGGACTGAGCCTCAATCCCCGCACCCAAAGGCCATCTTTCCATCTGAGCCAACAAAACACTATTTTATCAAATCAAACCTTCTTGCACTCATACCTAGCCTAAGATTAGAAGATATTTCAGTCATCTCAAGCCCCCATCGATCATTATTTGTTGAGATTGACCCGGAGAGAGCCCTCTCCTGACCTGGTAGGGCTAGCTACCAGGTTGAGCATGGTTTGATGTTGGTCATGGATCCTACCTTTTTAGCCTGAGGTAAATCTAGGCTCTAACATAGTGGCGACCATACTGGGGAAGTTTATTTGTTTGTTGGTATTCTTCATTTTATAAACTACAGACGGAGCCTGAAGATTAGCCAGGTAGCCTTCGAAACGCTTTTGCTTTGCATTAGCGCAAGTAGATAAACACTACTTCAGTCAATCTCCAGTCTAGTCTTATAAACGGAGTATCTAACTTGCAGATCACCCTAGTACATCTAATAATTCTAAGCTTTTGGATGATAAGTTTAGGATTTGATAGGCTGAACAAATTGTTAATGTCCATTTGATTTCTTGGAAATAATAGCACACTAGCTTCTAGAAGACATACCAGAGAAAATCTGGATCCTCATCCCCCTCCTGTCTATGAAAATCCCAATATTATTCCAAGAATCCTTTGCCAAGGAAATTTTATCATTCCTGTGTTCAAATCTCAATCATGTCCTGTTGGTTTTGAGTATCTCGAGGATCTTGAGTTTGATGAGAAGTTTGAGTTGTCTTTGTTTGAAACCAAATACGAAAGCGCTATTACTTCAACTGCCTTAAAGCCTGAGTTCGTTAGAAATCTTGAAACTGAAAGGGCCAATAAATCTATTGATGGTTATATCTTGAATCAACTCTAGACTTCAATTGTGGCTTCTAATATTGTTGATTTCTTAGAGACTGCTTCTACAACCCTTGGGTCATCTGCAATTGCATCTAGCTCAAGAATTCCCACCGAACCTCCTTTCATTCCTACCATTCCTGTGCAACCTACTGTTTTTGATCAAAAATCTGTAGTAGTATCACCTCCATCTACTCCTTCTACTCCTAAAACATCCAAGATTGCTTCCCCTCCGCATACACCTCCTCATACCCCCCATACATTAGCTCCACCCACTCCCCCAACATCCCCAAGACCGATTGCAAATCCACCAAGAGAAATGGCTGCTCGTTTTGCACCTCTTGTACTGCCTCAAAATTTGGATGATATGCCCGCCGATTATCAAAGAAAAATTCCTTTGTTTGATGGTACTCCTCATAGTGTTACAGCTCAGCAACATGTGGACAAAATGACGGATTTCTTTGATCTCCATGAGATTGATGCAAAAAATGTAACCATGAGACTCTTTGTACAAACATTTGGTGGTGAAGTAAGGAAATGGTTCAGGGCCTTGCCAGCTGCAAGCATCACTACATTGGCCAATCTACAAAGACAATTCTTAGACCGCTAGGAAGTGAAGAAAAATCCCCTTCAGATCCTTTCCGAGTATGAGCACATCAAGCGGAATGCTGGTGAGTCTGTTCAAGATTATTGTATTACATTCAATTCAGTTTACAATGCCATCCCTGATCATATAAAGCCACCCATGGGGCTAGCCTTGATTAAGTTCCCAAATGGTTTTGATACTGATATGGCTTATTAATTAAGAGAGAGAGATCCAACTACTTTGGAAGACATGCAGAAAATTGCGGCCAGTGTTGAAGCAAATCTGTTGGCTAAGAGAGCTAGAGCAAGAGCTGAAAAGAAATTCATAATAAAAGAAGATTCTTCCTCGTCAGATCAAGTGCTTCAAAAGGTGGAGCAGATTCTTGATAGAATGAAACTTGAAAAGTCTGAACCATAGATCAGAAATCATAATTTCCGTGGCCAGCAACAGCCCCAATATAGGATCAAACAAAGAGAGCAGCGAGCCCAAGATCAAGCAGTGCAGTAGCAAGTGCAGACACCTCTACAACAGAATGTTGTACTTGGTCTGGAATCAGAAGAGGAGGAGAATGTGATTGGAGAAGAAAATCATTTCTTTACACCCGATGACATGCCAATTTACATCACTGAAGATGAGGAGTATTCCGAGAATCCAGCTGAACGAGGGGATGAAAATTTTATTTTGGCAAATGAGACAGTGCTTGCGGAAGAGTCTGATGATTACCAAAGAGGATACATGAATGCTTTGTCAGCTCATCAACGACAATATTCACTTCGAAATAGAGATGTGCCTGTAAATCCAATTCAGAAAAGGAAGGAGGCAGCAGCGTCAAAGAATGATCCTCCTAATGTGCAGAAAAAGGGAAAAGAGACAGCTGATCCTAGCACCAGAAAAATGACATCAGCAAGTGAAAGACCAAATTAGCAAAATGTGTCAAAGGAGAAAATGGAAAGGAAGGATGTTCCAGCAAAAGAGGTAGAAAAAGTTTCAGTTTTTAACTTAGAAAATGAAATTGCTAAGTTGAAAATATCCATTCCTTTGACCGAGTTGATGAAGAACAGCAATTATAAAAGTCAGGTGTCTAAAATCTTGAGTTTAGATCCATCATTTGACATGCTAAATGTAGAGGATGACAGTCCCAAGCTGATCTTTGGGCCAGCTTTGGAAGGTCAGTCCCAAGATAGTGATGTCACTCCTTTCTATATCAGTCTCAGGGTGCATGACTTTGTATTACATAATGCTATGTTTGATTCCAGAGCTTCTCATAATCTCATGCCGAAAGCCATCATGGAGAAATTGGGATTGGATATCACTAGGAAATACCATGACCTTTACTCTTTCGATTCCGGTAGAGTAAGGTGCATTGGGTTTATCAAGGATTTGGTGGTCAGCTTGGATCAGATTCCGGCTAAAAATGTTTTGATGGACGTGGTGGTGGAAGATATACCTCCTAGATTTTGCATGCTTCTTTCCAGATCTTGGGGAGCAAAGATTAAAGGGACAATGCAACTTGATTTCTCCTATGCTACAATTCCCGTGTTCGGTCAGATGAGGAAACTATATCGAGAACAAAAAATGAAGTACATGATCACTAGCAAGGAGAAACCGGTAAATCATCCAATCAACTATGTACATACTGATCTAGAGTCATTTGTTTTGTATTCAGATAGTTTTAATGATGTAAATAGTCAAATAGTGGAAGTAGAAGACATTCCTAAGATCACTGAAAATTTCAGAGAAGTCTTGAAATAGGAACGACAAAGAATTGATGGTACCACTGAACAATCAACAGTCCAACAATAGCAACATATTGATGGATAGCAAGGAAAAGAAAAAGAATTTCAGCATTTGGAAGAGGATGAAACAGGCCTATGGAGCATGGACTTTGATGGCACGGTAGGAAGGGAAGGTGTTGGAATTGGTATTTGGATACGCAGCCCAATTTTCGCCCCAAAAAAAGTGCCAAGCAATGTAAGGGTCTACTCTTATAAATTAGCTTTTGACTATTCAAACAATGAGGCTGAATATGAAGCTTTGATTGCTGGTTTGAAAGTTCTTAGAAAATTAAATGCTAAAAGGATTTCAATGTATGGCGACTCCGAGTTAGTTATCAAGCAGGTAAAAGGCGAGTACCAAGCTAAGCATCCTAGAATGCGGGCCTACTGCAATGCGATGTTGAATATCTTGAAGGTATTTTCTGATTATACTATAACTTGTGTGCCCCGTGCTCAGAATGTCATTGCAGATTCACTTACAACAACAACAAGTAATTTGAAGATTCCTATGAACTCAAACAATAAGTTTTAGATTCATGTGAAGCATCGCCTGCCTGTCCCCGACAATCAAAGGTATTGGCAAGTGTTCCAAGATGATGATGAGATTGATGAATTTCTGCAAAATAAAGGTAAATTCAAGGACATTTCTATTGATATGGAGTATGATGATGGTAATGAGGATACGTAATTCAATCAGATGGAAGTTTTGCAGCTCAAAGACAACATCATTCCTAAAGGTCTAATACCTTTAGAGGAGCTTTTCGATCAAGATAATGTGGCTAGAAAACCGACCTTCCTGCCAACTGAAAAAGGAGTTGATGATGTGAACATTGGATCAGCTGAAAATCCCAAGATGGTGAAATTATCGAAGGCATTGCCCCCATAGGTAAAAGCAAAGTATATCAGTTTTTTATCCTCTTTTACTGATGTATTCGCTTGGGATTATTCAGATTTGAAGGCATATGACACGAGCATAATCCAGCATGTGATCCCGATCAAGCCAAATCAAAAGCCTTTTCGTCAAAAGCTAAGAAGAATAAATCCAAAGCTGCTGCCCTCAATCGAGAAGGAAGTGAATAGGTTGTATAAAGCTGGTATCATAGTCCCCATAAGATTTTCAGATTGGATTTCAAACTTGGTGCCTGTCTGCAAGAAAACAGGTGAGATTTGGTTATGCATTGATTTTAGAAATCTGAACAAAGTTTCCTTGAAAGACAACTATCCATTGCCCAAGATGGATCACATACTTCAGCGAGTAGTTGGAGCATCACGGGTGTCACTACTTGATGGTTATTTGGGTTATAACCAAATTTTGGTCGATGAGGATGATCGTGACAAAACAACGTTCACCACTCTGTGGAAAACTTTTCATTATGCAAAGATGTCGTTTGAATTGAAAAATGCTGGTGCAACCTTTCAGCGGGCGATGGATATAGCGTTTGCCAATGAAAAAGATGTTTTTCTAGTTGTTTATCTTGGTGACTTAACAGTTTTCTCTAATACAGATGAAGAGCACCTCTATCATTTGAAGATTGTTTTTCAGCAGTGTAGAAAGTATGGCATCTCGCTTAATCCAAAGAAAAGCTTGTTTGCCATGGATGAAGGCAAGCTTCTTAGGCATATTATCTCAAAGGAGGGCATCCGCATCGATCTAGCTCAGGTGGAGGCTATTCAAAAGATTGATTTCCCATGAAGTAAGAAAGAAATCCAATCCTTCGATGGTAAGATCAATTTCTTACGTCGCTTTGTGCCCAGTCTTGCAGAACACTTAAGAGAAATCACAAACATGTTGAAAAAGGATAGTGCAGTAAGGTGGACAGAGGAAGCAGTTAAGTCTTTTAATTTGGTGAAATTAGCTCTTTCTTTAGCTCCGATTTTGATCAGCCTAGACTATACTCAGGATTCTATTTTGTTTTCCTTTGCCTCGGATCATACTATGGCAGCGGTCTTGATGCAGAAAAGAGACCAGCTCGAGAAACCAATTGCATTGTTCAGCAGGACCATAAGGGATGCAGAATTAAAGTATAATATTATTGAAAAACAGGCCCTTGCATTGGTAAAAGCATTGAAAGATTTCCGGGTTTATATTTTGCATTCTCACATCCTTGCTTATGTTCCTAATGGTGTTGTTAAGGATGTCTTAGTGAAAACAGATCCGGAGGGAAGGAAAGGCAAATGGATTGTTGCCTTGCTGGAATATCACGTGGAAATCAAACCGACAAAGCTCATTAAAGGAAAAGGGCTGGCTAAACTAATGGCTGAGTCAAATCTACACGCCTTGGACATTAATCAAATTGCTACTATGTCCGAGGAAGATGAAGAATATTTTCCGACTCAGGTATCAAAAATATTTCTCCTTTCTCCTTGGTATTCGAACATTGTTTATGTATTCCAAAATCTGTGCTCACCTCCTGGAATGGCTAAGAACAAAAGTAGGACATTGAAATTGAAAGCTACAAAATTTTGTATCATGAATGGTGCACTTTATTGGAAAGATCCCGGTGGTGTCCTGCTGAATTGTTTAGTAGAAGAAGAGGCAAAACAAGTTATGGAATATTTTCACAAGGGAGATTGCGGAGGCCATCTTTTCTGGAAGACAACAACCAATAAAATCTTGAGAGCGGGGTATTATTGGCCAAGTCTATTTGCTGATGTGTACAAAACAATGGCCAGCTGTCACGAATGTCAATTTTTTCAAGGTAAGCGGAAGTTGCAGCGTTTACCACTCAAGCCCATTGAAGTAAGCGCTCCATTTTAGCAGTGGGGTTTGGATTTTATTGGTGAGATTCATCCTTCTTCTTCAGTGCAGCATAAGTGGATCCTCACAATGACGGATTATTTCACCAAATGGATAGAGGCAATTCCTACAAGGCAAGCCACCAATTCGGTAATTATCTCATTTCTTGAAAACAACATTTTGTCTCATTTTGGATGTCCAAATAAGTTGATCACTGACAATGCAGCAGCCTTTAAATTGAAAAGAATGATTGACTTTTGTCATAAGTATCAAATCACTTTGGGGCATTCGACTACCTATTACCCACAAGGCAATGGTTTGGCGGAATCCTCAAACAAATCTCTTGTCAACATCATCAAAAAGCTACTAGAAACTAACAAGAAGAGTTGGCACAAAAAGTTGGTCAATGCACTTTGGGCAGACAGGGTAAGTCAAAATAAATCTATCGGCATGTCTCCTTTTGAGCTTGTGTACGGTGTGGACACAGTCTTCCTGACCTCTTTGGCTGTCCTGGTGGTCAAATTGTTGCAAGAAGCTAGCAGCGAGGATGATAGTTTGCAGCGGAGGATCAATCAAATGATACATTTGCAGCAAACTAGAGAGGAGGTATTTCAGAACACTTCCAAGCTGCAGGAAAGAATTAAGAGGATATATGACTGGAAAGCAAAGGCAGACAGGTTTGAAATCGGAGACATAGTGTTGAAATGGGATGCAAGGAATGAAGAGAAAGGTAAGCACAAAAAATTTGAAAATATTTGGAAAGGACTGTACAAGATTGCTACACATTGAGGCCAGAATGCTTTCCTTTTGCAAGAGCTGAATGGCGAAGACTATCCTGGCGAGCCAGTCAATGGTCGGCTCCTCAAACGGTATATTGTGTGAACTGTTTTCTGTTGTCCTATTCATCATTGTATATACCGGTTTGTTTAAATTCCATTGCAAGAGTGTGTTGTTTTCATTCTTTAGTTTGGGGCCCGAGGTGAAGGCTATAAAGCTGAGGTTTGATTTCAATTTTGGTTTGGTTTGTTAGAGTCAGGTCTTTCGGTCAATTTCAGTCTTGAAAATGAGTCCATTTGAGTCACGTTCAGTCTTGAAATTGAGTCTTTAAGTCAAGAGTTCAGTTTTGTTTGGTCGAAGTTATGGACTCCATAGCCCAATTGACGAAGGCACTGCCTGCTTTCCCAGAGATCTGTAGTTCTTGGCACCTCCAAGGAGCTACCATCCCCATTGGAGCCAATGTTAGTGTCGGTATCTTCATCCCTCTGTCAGAGATCAAATCCTCTTGTTGCATTTCATATTAGGTGTCCCGCCCAGTCATTTGCATTCCATTAGGCGCATAGATCATCTGACGGTAGTGGAATTCCTACAGTTTCCCTCATGTTATCTACCTGTTGGCTCATGCTTGTTCATTAAAAAAAAAGCATATACAGTCTTCTTTTTATCTTAAGATTGCAAAAGTTGTCTTTAGGGTTTCATTGTCAATTAGGTCTAGGGTTTCATTAGGGTTTCATCAAAAAATGTTTCAAAGTGTCCAATAATTACTTGCAGACCATGAGGAGGTTTCAACATCAATAAATTTCAATGCCAAGTGTTTGAAAATGTGTTTTTCCTCAAAACAAAAACAAAGTATTTTGCTTGTATTGTGAAAAAAATCATGAAATTTTGTTTTCTTCATTGTATATCACTCCATCTGTAATCCTGATTTCTTTCCTTAGCCCCAGAAGCTCCAACACCTATAAAACAAGCAAAGCTCAGGTCATTTAATTCATCACAAAGCCAGAAATAAGTGAAAAATTCCAAAAAACAGAGTTTGAAATAAAGTCATTTGCAAAACATTATGAAAGTGGGTTTGGAAAAATTTAAATTGAAAAGCTCCATGTATAAATCATTTCTCCAAATGTTTGAAAGCTCATTTGCACTCCAAGAGCAAAGAGAAGCAAGGCAAAGTGATTTTGGTGAGTAAGTGGGAAGTTTGGGTGGAAATCGTTGCAAGTTATTGGCGCGGCGCACTGGGCAAGAGGCGCGGCACACTCACCAGGCGTGGTGCATTCGGCCGCATTTCGTAGTGTAAAACAATACAAGCGCGGCGCATACACTGGGCACGACGCATTGGGCTGGATGCGTAGCGCACACAGCCAGAGAGCCCGAAAACTGTCAAAACTTGCTCCAATTGCCCCAAATCACATGGATTGGTCTTGATACAAGTAGGTAGAGCCTCCATCTCTGTTTTTATCCAAGTTTGGTGTTTATCTCATGGTGGTTGATGAAAGGTGAATGTTTAAAGGAAAACAAACCCTATCTCTCAAAATTTTCAAAGGAAATTGCTGCTAGGGTTTTGATTGACTGTTTTGCCACCAAGTTCACTCCCTTATCCCATTTTTCCATTGATTTCATTATTCCCTAAGTTCCCCTACCCCCTAAATTCACTAATCCCCTATCCCAAGTTCCCTTTCCCAAAATCCCAATTGTAAATTCCCAAACCCTAATCCTATACAAAAACTCCCAAACTACATTCTAATTCCCTATTCCCTTAAATAACCCTACCCCAACAGTCCTTAATTCCCTATTTCCCTAAATTACCCCTCCATAGTCCCTCATTTCACTGTTTTCCCTTGGTGGCAGAGGTCAAACACATCACCAAAAACAATTCAAGACAATTTGACATATCGGCACCTACTTTTCCAAGGCAGTTTATCTACCAGTAGCCATGGCATCTAATCCTTCATATGATTATGAAGAGGAGACCCAAAGTGACTCACCACAGACTGACATACACCCAGGAGGCCTCATAGAGGTGGCAAACATATCAGAGAAGAACCAACCACTCTTGCTGAGTTATAGGCCTGCCCTCTTGCCATCTTTTGTTTCTAGCATCAGTCATGCTATGAATTTTGTGAAAAGGTTACGAATATTCAATTTCATCATGAGTTGGCCCGCTTGTTTGTACTGCATTTACATGGTGATCAAGCCACTCTAGCTGGTGTCACTTTCACATTAACACCAGAATCCATTTCATTAGCAACCATCATACCTAACATTAGAGAGCCATGGAACAAGAGGCAGAAAATTGACTGGCAGCATTATGAACTATACTTCAAGCCCGGCTTTTTCAGACAACTCAAGGGACTGTTTCATTTTCGGTACCTCAAAGATGAATATGCTCCTTTAATGAAACTCATCATGAAGTATTTCAGCTGTGAGGGCCGGTTCTCCCACTTATATGCTTATCATATCAGGCTGTTGATTCATTTTACTTGGGTACGTATGATGAACATCCCTTACTTCATGTGCCAAAACATAGAGAAGATGACCACCCTTGTGCAACACAAGACTCCTCAGCAGTAGTTTAATAGTATTTATCATTTTGCTCTCATCAAAATTGTGGTTTTTCATCAGCTTGGTTTACAGGGCATCACTTGGGATGACTTCATCTCTCGTGAGTTTTTCAGAGCTTCACAGGGACCTTCAGAGGCTGGGCATGAGACATGTGTACCTTCATATCAGCAAGAGGGCCATGAGACACAGACCGCTAGTGTGCCAGTGTTCATCACCTATCAGAAGGGCATTAGACAGTTGTTTGCAGCAGCAAAGCGAGTGTTATCTCCACCTGGGGTGGAAGGGGCCTCACTTCCATCATCAGCACAGTAGGTTCAGGACCGAGGCAAGAGGCCACTATAGGAGGATGGACCATCAGGTGAGCGGGAGACTGATTTCATCCTCATTGAGGGTGATGATACCGATACGGGCACAAATCTTAGAGAAATCATTAAGGAGCAGCAGGCAGATATTGATGCCTTGTCTACCAACTTGGATAGAGCTCAATGGAATATACAGTACCTGGAGTAGAGGAATAAACGACTTGAGGACCAGCAGGTGATTATGGAGTTGCAAAACATTTGGGAGAATCGCCAAGCTGCCCAAAGGAGGAGGGTGGAGTTCACTTCATTGGAGCAAGAGATCAATGCCGATAGGGAGTCATGGCTGGAAAGAGTCAATATCCACTTGGAGAGGAAGATGGAGGAGGCCATCAATGAAAAGAATATGCTTAGAAACCTGTCATATCATTACTTGTCCCGGAACTTGGTGTGCCAAGCAAGAATCGGGAGTTTGAAAGCAAAGTTGAAGAGACCATCAAGGAGGAAAAAAGAGGATGAAGGACTTCAGATATTGGCTGAGGCTTCCTTGGACCAACATCATGCTTGATATAGAAGACTCAGCCCAAATTTCAAGAAATTTGGAGCAATTTTTGCATTTTGGAAATTTTTGGCACAAAAAACAAGTTTTTATGCCCTATGCGCTGCGCCACATGGCACTCGCTTTTGCTAGGGGCCTCCAAATCACAAAAACTCAGCATTTTTGGATTTGTCATGAATAATTATGCTTGCCTACCTATGGCCAAGAAATTTGGGCATGTTTTGAGCCATAAAAAAGGTCAAAAACACTCAAAAAATGACCTCATTGCCCCTATTTTGACACACAGGAAGCAGTGTTGAGCGAATGGACTTTTGGAGGGGCAAATGGTGGCCAAATTGAAAAATTCCACTTGGGTTGGAAATTAGACAAGTAGAACTTTCTAGAAAGTACACTTGGAGGTCATTTTGACACTGGGAAGGCCTCCAAAGGTTGGTCCAAACAAGCGCAACGCATAGAGAATCAAGCGTGGTGCATAAAGGAAAAATTGCCAGTTTGACCAAGTTTTGCTCTGTTTTTCACCCAGTTTTGCCTAGTTTGAATTCTTTACTTTCCTAATGGAAAATTTGTGATGTAATTTGATGTATATTGATGGATCATGATGTAAATATGTTAGATTTTCACTTGTAGAGGTAGATTCATCAGTTTAAACGTTGTTTGAAACAGAATGAATCAGTTCCCTTGTTTCTAGAGGCATGTTGTTATGTTGCCTAGTTTCTAGTTCTCAGTTTAGAATCAGTTGGATCAGCCCCTAAACATGTGAGCTCGACCCTTAGAGGCAAGGATGAGCTCTGTTTGTCTATATTATGTTGTTTTTCAGTCATTAGCAGGGTTGGACTCTTGAGAAAGCCTTGAGATTCATTGTACATTTCATTTTCAGCATTTTGGCTAAGGAATTGAGACCAGGATTTGCAGCACTCTTTGGGATTCATGTGGCAATTTGTCTTGGTACAGTTCTTTTCTTTGTAAATGTGAATTTTCTTATGTGTTGCGATTCTCTATCTTATTTCTTCTGAACTAAACAAACAAGAGTGTAAGTAGGATCCATTGAAAGTGCACTGCTCTACTTGAAGTTTGCTTTATTTATTTGATGTTTTCAGCTATTTGGGGAGGATCCATGATTTATCTTGACCTCTTCAACACCTCACCTGTCTATTCCTTCCATCTCACTCAAATTTAAGTGCCAAAACGATTGCCTACCTTGCCCCATCGAGATCTCTGCAGAACTGAGCGATCCCCGCACCCAAAGGCCATCTTTCCATCTGAGCCAACAAAACACTATTTTATCAAATCAAACTTTCTTGCACTCATACCTAGCCTAAGATGAGAAGATATTTCAGTCATCTCAAGCCCCCATCGATCATTATTTGCTGAGATTGACCCGAAGAGAGCCCTCTGCTGACCTGGTACGGCTAGCTACCAGGCTGAGCATGGTTTGATGTTGGCCCTGGATCCTACCTTTTCAGCCTGAGGTAAATCTAGGCTCTAACAGTTATGGTAGAAGGTATGTCTAATTTCTCTCTGGAATATAGTTTTTGTGATCATTGTTTATATGGGAAGCAGAATCAAGTGAGGTTCCCCTATGGTGTTAAGAGGATGAAAGGGATATAAGATCTTGTGCACAATGATGTGTTTGGACCTGTGTTGGTTCCATCACTAGGTAAGTCTGTGTACTATGTATTATTTATAGATTACTTCTGAAGGAATACATCAATATATTTCCTTAAGAAGAAATCTGAAGTATTTGACAGGTTTAAATAATTTAAGGCTCTGGTGGAAAACCAGATAGAGAAAAAGATAAAGGTGTTGAGGACAGATAATGGTGGAGAGTTTTGCAGGAAGGAATTTGAAGAGTTTTGTAAGAAGTGTGGTATAGCACAGTAGAAGACTACTCCATACACACATCAACAAAATGGATTTGCACAAATATTGAAGAAGATATTGATGGAAAAGGAAAGAAGCATGCTCAGTGGTGTCGGGTTAGGACATGAATTTTGGGCAGAGGTGATGGATACTACATATTACCTGGTCAACAAATCACCTTCATAAATGTTGGAGGATAAGACTCCACATGAGATATGGACTAGTAAGAAACCCTCTCTTTCACATCTGAGGGTATTTGGTTGTGATGCATATGTACATGTTCGAAAGGATAAAAGAACCAAATTGGATAGTAAATCTGAAAGGTGCATATTTATTGGGTATAAGGATAGTTTAAAAGGTTATAAGCTTTGGAAATCAGAAACAAGGAAGGTTATGTACAACTAAGATGTGGCGTTTAGAGTGATGGAAGATGTTATTAAACATGAAGTCCTACCAAAGGAACCTGAGAAGATAGAGTTTGAACTAAAGGAGGAAGAATCAGACTCTACAACAAAACAAGAATCAGAATATGAACAGCCACAAACTCCAGATGTGAGAAGATCAATTCGAGAAAGAAGGTAGCTAGAAAGGTATACTCCATCTACTTTCCATTCAAAATTTTCTTTATCTATTACTGATGATGATCCAAAAACTGTTAAGGAGGCAATAGATTCAGAGGATGGAAAACTCTAGAAAGAGTCCATGGTTGTTGAAATCACATCTTTGGACAAAAATGAGGCTTGGGAGTTTCCAGCTGGAAGGAAACCCATTGGAAGAAAATGGGTGCTTACGAAGAAGATGAATACAAAAGGAAAGGTGGAGAAATAAAAATCTTGGTTGGTAGCAAAATGTTATTCCCAGGTGCCAAGAATTGATTTTGGTGATATTTTTTCTCATGTTGCAAGGTAACTTCTATTAGATTACTTTTATCTATTGTTGCTAATTTTTATTTTTGAGGTAGAATAGATGGATGTAAAGACAACATTTCTTCACGGGGGTCTGGAAGAAGAGATCTACATGAAGCAACCTAAAGGCTTTGCAGTGAAGGGTAAGAAAGAACTGGTATGTAGGTTAAAAAATTCTATGTATGTGTTAAAATAGTCACCAAGGATGTGGTAAATTAGAAATTTGATACATATCTAGAGGGACTTGGCTTCACCAGAAGCAAAACAGATCACTGTGTGTATTTTAAATTAATTGGTGACCATCTTATTTATCTGGTCTTGTATGTGGATGATATGTTGTTGATTGGAAATGAAAAAGAAATTATCCAGGATTTGAAGACCCAATTTTCCTCCAAATTGGACATGAAGGATCTTGGTGCTGCAAACTATATATTGGCCATGGAAATTAAACGAGATCAGGTAAAGAGGAATCTCTGGTAAAACATAGGAAGTATGTCAAGACAATACTGCATAGGTTTAATATGTAGGATAGTAAACGGTGAAGGCTCCTATTCCTGTAGGTATAAATTTATCTATTAAATAGTGTCCCAAGACACAAGAAAAGGAAGTGAACATGTCTCGTGTTCCATATGCAAGTTTAGTTAGTAGCTTGATATATGCCATGGTCTATACTAGACCATAAATTTCACATGCAGTGGGAGTATTGAGCAGGTTTATGTCAAAACCAGGGAAGGAGCAATGGACAACAGTGAAGCGAGGTTTTAGCTATTTGCATGGCACTAATGATTATGATTTGTGCCACCAAGGAATACTAGGATTGGACATCCATGGCTTTATTGATGCAGACTAGGCTAGAGATATAGATCAAAGAAGATCTACAAGTGGGTATGTGTTTAACCTATTTGGAGGTGCAGTCGGTTGGATGAGAAAGAGATAGTTTGTAGTTGCACTTTCAACTACAAAGGCAGAATACATGATAGCCACTCATGCAAGCAAGGAAGCAGTTTGGTTGCAAAGATTGTGTTCAAGTATGGGGTTACTACAACAATCTACAAAGGCAGAATACATGATAGCCACTCATGCAAGCAAGGAAGCAGTTTGGTTGCAAAGAACCCTTGTTCTCATTCAAATACAAAGAAAATTGATGTTCAGTATCACTTTGTGAGACCCAGATGTGGGTGACAACCATGATAGCTATGATGATTAGACGAACTGGCGGTGAGGGGACGGGCCACATGGCCACCTACATTCCCTCCTATGCCAGCCTACAACAAATTCATGGTGGCCTGCAAATTGCATTAAATGGGTGCTCTGGCCAAGATCTATCCATTATTCACATAGAAATGGACTCCATAGAACATATTCATGCCTCTCCCCCCCTGCTCCATAGCATATGCCCACCTTAGGCAATGCAACCCTGTTCTCAAGCTGTTACTGGAAGCCGATGCTAGTTGCTTAGCTGTGTAGACCTTGGTAATGGGAATCATTTCTCCCAAACAAGGCTCTGCAATTTGACTCCAGCTTATAGCTCCCTCTCTCATCCTCTACCTAAAAGTTCAGCCAATTTCTCCTCTGATAACTCTGCTTCGAACACTGCCATGGCTCGCATCCGTCACTAAATGCATAGAAAAAGATGAGGAATCCGTGGTGGTGGCGTCCTCCCTCCTGCAACGCACAACCCAGACTCTGCCTCCCCATCCCCTTCCCCTGACATTCATAATCCTTCTGGCACCTTCCCTGGTAGATACCCTGATACACGCAGTGGCTGAAGACACGCTCTGCTCCAGGGGGCTAGCCGGAGAGACGTTGTTATCCATACATCCTCTTTTCCCCTCCCCCCCTCACCCTGCTCCTCACTCAACTCAATTTCGCTTTTGCAGCATCCTGAATCGGCCCATTATCACAGCCACTGTCACCATTGTTTTCTTTGAGGAAAATGAACCTCAGGATGCTTCTCTGGAGAGAAATGAGGTGCAGCAGTGGGCTGTTCATAGGTTTAGAAGCGCTTGCAACCCTGGCAAGCAACCGCTGGACGAGGGTGTTACCACCCTGCTTGGAAAGGAGATGGGTGGCAGTCAACATGCTGTAGAAGGTAGAGTTGAAGACACACAGACTCTAGGAAGCTGAATGGGAGACACGTCCCACCTGCATGTAGCTGTTGGGAGCTTCGTTGGCCTTCAACCCGATCATGGACTTCAAGCTGGCGCGTCAATGGAGGAGGATGACTGGTACCAATATGCATGTCGCACTGAGGAGGACTCTGCCCTAGACGACTTATAGAATTTACACTTGGCAGCCAAGTGTCGCCCTTCTGCCAACTGGGTGTTTATTATGCTGCTTGGTTATTTTTTGAAACATTTTGTTCTATTTGAACTTTCCTGGTCATCTTCTACCATGATTGATTCTTTTGGTTTAAAACTGATAACCCATGTGTGGGTTCTTTTTGCCTTAACGAACTGGTTTCCCCATCGATGGGGCAGTCGGGTTTTTTCTGATAATGGATGTTCAGTACTGCTGAGGCCCGAGCCTCATTGTAATCATATTTTTGTTTCATATTAATAGAATAGCTTTACTTAGAGAAAAAAATGTATCACTTTGTGAGGGATATGGTTGAGGAGAAAAAGGTGTTGCTGGTAAAGGTGGACACTTTGAAGAATGTTGCAGATGCATTAACAAAGTATGTGAGCAAAGAGAAATTTTCTTGTTGTAGAGAGACAATGGGCGTTGCATGGTTGGACTAATGACTAATCTCTATCGTGGTCCCCTATGTGGAAAAGAAAACAAGTCAGAGAATGTTGGGTGTGTGTTATATTCATTCCACCACTAGTCGCATAAGTTGGGGTTTTTAGGGGGGAGGTAGGCCCATTGTATGGGGTCTGAGACAACACGCCAAGATTTTTTTTTTCTGGACCCTGTATTAGGTGGGAAGACCTACCTACAGTTTTTTGCATGGGTTTCACACATGGTTTTGGATATGATGGTTTTCTTCCCATGGTATTTTGTAGATCCAGTCAAGGGAACTATGGTTATGTTCTAATCCAAGGTTAATGGATTGAGGTTTATGAATTCTTTGAGATGTATATATATATATATATATATATATATATATATATATATATCGTAACATTGAAAGGAACATAATGAAAAATCAATCCGGTAGTCCCAGTTTTGGGATTTAGGGGAAAATATTTGTGTATTTGTTTTGTGTTTCTCACTATTGTATATTTTCTGTTTTTAAGAATTCATTTGCAAGTAATTTATGTACGAGGTTAAAACCTACAAAGGCAATATTAGTCCCAAAATCACCTATTCTACCTTGTTTTCTCAGGCAAGATGTTGACTATGATGGGATAGTGCACAAATACTAGGAGAGAGGCTTTCTTCGGCATAAAGTGTAGTTTCAGGAGGTAAGGAGTGATGGTCTAAGCACTAGAAGTGTGCACTATGAAAAGGAAAGGCATTAGAGAAATTTCGAGGTCTAAAATGGGCCTCCTAAGGAATATTATAAAAGAATAGTGAGAAAAATAGAATAATATTAGATTACCTCATCAAGTTTTGGAGAGAAAAAGGAAAAAACTACTTTTTCAACTCGTATTTTCAACTTATCTCCCTAAGATTTTACTCAAATTTCAAGCAAGAGCACTCATTGGAAACATAATTTGATTTTTCATCCAATGACTACCCATGTTTCATACATTCGATGGACCCTACTACACAAAAAAATCTTCAATACATGAAAAAATGTGTTTGCAATCACATTTTTTCATGTATTTCACATCTTTCGTGTAGTAGGGTCCATCAAAAGTATGCAACATGGGTACTTCTTGGATGAAAAATTACATTCCACATCCAACAAGTGTTGTCACTCAAAATTTGAGTAAAATCATAGGGAGATAAGTGGAAAATGCGAGTTGGAAAGTAGTTTGTTGTTTCTTTTTATCTTTTTAGCTTTTTACTCCAAAAATAGTGAATCATCCCCCATGGTTGACATCATCATATTGAATCCTATTGGTTCTTATAAAGTTCCTTTTTTTGTACATTTTTTTTTAGGCCCATATTTTACCTCAAAATTTCTCTAATGGAGAGGGGTACAATCTTGGGTGCAAAGTGCAAGTCCAAGAGGTAGTGGATAGAGGCTTGAGGACTGAAGTCGCCCAACGCACAACGAATGAAAGGGAGAGTCTTAAGGTTGAGTGCAATTCATTTCTATAAGGGTCAAGAGATGACATCACTGTCCACTATAGATGAAAGCAGGGTTTATCAAGCCTTTGTGCCGTGTGCAAGTGTAAGAAATAATGATTGGGTGATTGTGCACTAGAGATGCATAATATGCAATGAACGGAGTTGACCTTATGATGGGCACAATGCATAAGGTCAAGAGAAAAAAAATCCCACAAATAAGTCTTAAGAGTGCATAATGCGCTCATCATTTTGCTAAAATTTGAATGTGCTCATAGCTTGCACAAGATGTGAGGACATGAAATAATCCAAAATTTGACTATGTGTGAGATCAATGGAACAAAGAGGAGAGAAAGAGAATGCATGACAGGTCTTGAACATGATCTCACACACATATACAATCATTATTATGAAAATAATATGTACAATACCAAAGCCAACATGTATACACTAGTGTGACAACAAAATGACACTTATCTCCAACTGCCACAGTTAGGGCGCAAGAATTTACGATACAAGTGACAAATGAAATCAGAAAGTATGCTAGATCATGGAAGTATGTCCAAATCATGTTCTTGTGATAGATAGGATCAATTAATTCTACAATGTGTGTTTGAGCTACCTCTAACAAAAGACAACTCTTAGGAAAACAAAAGTGACACATACAAGAGCGAACCGACACAAGTAAGATTCAAAACAAGAAAAAGTGACACATGAAAAATAGATAGCTGATAAACTTACCCAGATGATGGTGCACTTGCAACCAAGAGTGACAAAATGCTCCTTGTGCTCCAAAAGTGCGCAGAGCTCAAAATAAAAATACCAATGTTAAATGAGATATGGGTTGGTCTCTCTATATAGGTTAAGCAAACTTGGAATTAGGGTTAGGGATTTTGAGTGCGCTCAGTGCATGCCAGAAAACTAGGAGATAAGGATGAGTTGATTTCTTCCAGAAGTGTGACAAAATTGACTTGAGGAAGTGTGCTCTCACTATTAACAAGAATTCTGCACTGATTATGCACAAGGAGTGCACAGTCATTGTAAACAAGGAGCGTGTAATCACTGTCTATGGGAACTACGCAATCAATGTCTCTGGGAATTTCTTTATGTTTATCAACAAGAGGTGTGCTTTCTTGTGTTATAAGAGTGTGCATTGATTGTCAACAGGAAGTGCACTCTTCCCAGTGGGAAGAAGTGTGATTCACTGTCTCCAAGAAGTGCACAAGGCCTGCTTGGAAGGGGTGCTCTTAGGAAGGCATCAAGAGTTGGGCATGTAAAGACAAGCAATTTCAACACTTCGGTTTCCAAAGGGAAGACTTTAACACTTAGAAAACATGATAGAGCATGACATCAATGACTTGAAACCACAAATGACATGATTGTAATGGGGGTAAAAGAATTGAACGGAGGGAAATTTTTGGAGGGTGTTGTAGTAGCTACAACACTAGTAAAAAGGTATGATTAAAGCAAGAAGGATTCACCACAAAAAGATTTCAATGAATTTTGCAATGCATGAAAAACCAAAGTGGAAACTAATTACTCATGAATTTTAAGAGATGCGACTCTCATTTTTGGCTCTTTGGCCTGTTGGAATAAATGTTTGATTGCATCATGAAATGCTTAGAATAAATGTGATGCACATATTGTTATCGGGAAATCTAGTGTCTATGCAGAGCTGCTAGTCCCACTAAGGCGGGTAGCTACCTTAGAAACAAACAAACTAAAACTACTTTCGTTTTCCTTTATGAGAAATAGATAAGAGGGGAATAAAGGAGACCAACCTTTGTCTTGCACTTGGTTCCTTGCTTGATTCCTCTCCCTTCTGATAGATCTTTGCCACTCGCTTCCTTGTCTACCCAGCTTCAAAGAGCACCTGTAGAATCAAAGCAGCATAACAATATCCAAGAACATAGATCTATTATCATAAGCAATATAGGACCAAATATATATTGACCACACAAATGCATATATCATCAATCATACAAGAATGTGGAGGAAAACTTGAATAGCTTTATTAATAATCAAGAATAGCAAAGAGGATTACAACCAATTGTTCTAACCCAACATCGTCCTCTCAGCAAGAAAACCCTTCTTCACCTCATGAAAAGCTTAGATCACCCAACACTATGATGTTACACCAAGAAACCAGCAGCACTTCTTTACAAGATCCAAAATTCCAACCTCCAACCTCTGGATCTCTGGGATGAGAGATCTATATATAGATATTTGCAGAGGTGCGAGTCAGCTCTGGGTTTTTTATTAGTGTCTTCTCTCTAATAGTTCTTGTTTCCACTTGGAGATCTCATTGATCTCTTACTCATCCTTGGGCGATTTTGAGAGGCAAGTGTCATAGGAGAAGTTTCTGGAAGATTCCATGATCATCCACCTCGAAAACTGTCTCCGCCACTTGTCTATTCTCGTCCATCACACCCTATAGAAGGGTTTTTCAGTATGCATCGCACCTCCCATGTGCATTTAGGTGGGATGCACGCACCCTCAGCACTGAGCAATCAGTATGGTCTAGTTTTAACCATTTCTGAGTAGTTTTTCGTGGAGAACCTCTGGGAGATGATGTAATCAGTTGACCTTGTTCTTTTAGGGGTTGGAACAACACTTTTAGGGACTTAGGAGCCCTTGGTTTATGGACATATTTGATTGGGGTTGCAGTGCCCAAAAATGTCTATAACAATTGCCCCCTAAAGCATGAGGTCGTTAATATTTTGATGTCGGGTGAAATGCTTTACCATGAGGATCCAAAGTTTTTTCGAGCTGGAAGGCGACCTGTAATAAGATACAATACAATACATTATCTTCATAATATTTTCATGATGTAGCTGAGGCGGGAATTCCCATCCTTAGCTTTATAAATTCATTTTCATGTACATAAGACAGACAATCATCTGAGTGCAGACTGATGATTCTGGTAGAGCCATCATCCCTTATATTGGATGATTATCTATGCAGCAGTGATGTACATTTGATGTCTTTATTTTCCTGAATTTATATTGCAGCCCGGATGGATGAAACTAGATCCGGGGTCTTCAATCTCATTCTATCTTCACTCAAAGTACAAGTCGATCCATGTGAGAGATGTTCTGGAGTCGAACATGGAAAGACATCGCCTGATTACCAGCCAGTGATATAAGCTATTAACAGGCATGAGAGGAATCACCGATGATGATGATGAACCTCAAGGTACTACAGTACAATTCACGTGGTGTGAATAAGGGACTTGGCATCGAACACCACGCAAAATATTTCGGTCGAAGGCCATTGATGTAAACCTGTCGCTGGAAGTGAGAAACTTGCCATTGAGGCATGCAAGCTTCAAAGTACTGAAAGGGTTGTTCCTAGATCGACTTCCTGGATAATGAGCTGATGTCGACAAGAAGCGATCCTTCATAGGAGGGCCTTAGTGAATCCCACATCAATGACACGGAATGGAGCAAATGATTTTAATGGAGGTGAAAACGATCTGATGACATAAGGTTCAGGGTGGCGGTCATGAAAGAATGAAGCGTAAATGTATTGCAATGGATGAGACACAGGTGAATTCTCTGAGCGACTTCTCTTGAACATATCAGCGACACTGACATGATGGATTGGTAGCATTAACCCCAAATATAGATGGTGTGACGGACCAATGGTGATATGACCAATGAATGGAACAACCCAACCCGACTCGGATGCGGAGTGAAAGTGTCATGTTCAAGAGCGACTTGCTACCAATAAAGTTTTTTCAAGTTTTCTTCCCAAGTTTTCCCCAGTCATTGCTGACCAGTACCTCTTTATTTTTGTCAAGCTTGAGGAGGATAACATATGCTTGTCCTAGAATTTGCCCTTCAGGCAAACCCATCACTATGTTTTAACAAGCCTAGCAATAGTGAAACTCGTTCTTGTCTATATGGACAAGTTTGTCGCTATTCGGTTTTAACGAGTTTAACAACAAAGATAACTCGGTCCTTTTCAATTTTAGAGAGTCTGAAAATGGACGTAAAGAAAACTCCAACAATCCTTTTTCGTCATATAATCCCTTAAGTCCGAAAAAGTATAAAATAATACAAAAGGGATGGATTTTCAGTAATTTTAACGAGCCGAACAAAACAAGCGCTCGATTTTTTTGTGTAATAATCCCTCAGGTCCAAAAGGATTAAAATCTAAAAGAGGGATAACACTTCCTGTCACTTTAACGAGCTGGAGAGGCCAATCGCTCAGCAATCTTTTCATATTTTATGAGTCAGTTGAAAAGAGCTTAAAGGAGACTCTCTTTCAAGGAACGAGTGATAAATTCGGGTAGCAGCTAATTCTAGGTAACGTTTGGAATTTTCCAATCACGGCAGTGTCACAAGGATGGCTAACAGGATCACTCTTCGCAGTTGTTCCTCAAAAAGGGTAAACAATCAAATGGAGGTGAATGATCGGCCAATACAGAGTGGAGGTGATGATGAGAACATGACCAAGGCTTAAAAGGCTGATGATAATGCATTCACGATGGTTATTTACCGGAAATTGGTTCATTTTTTAATGAGCTTAAACTCTGGGGGAACGTTTGCTCATTGCTTATGTTTATTTTTTAACGAGCTTGAATTCTGCATTAAAACTGCTCGATGCGGGTTTATTTTTTAATGAGCTTGAACCCTGCAGTAACACTGCTCCTGATAAGTTTGCATGCCCCCAACGTAATAATGCAAATCGAGGTGCATGCCCCCCAAGCTTCATTGCATTCAACTCGGTGGTTGGAATGAAGGTTTTCCTTTGAGATTTGGAAAGGGATTTGTTTCATTTTTTAATGAGGTTGACACAGTAAAAGAACTATCCTCATGACTCCTTGTTTCATTTTTTAACGAGGTCGACACGAGATAAGAACCGTCCTCGGAATCCACTGTATTTACAGTATTTGATAGAAAATAAAAAACTGAATAATCTTCGTGGTAATCCGGAAGATGGGAGCGATGGTGGTAATCTTCCCATGGTGCCTCTCTTATCATCATTGATTGAATGATTCCTGTTAGCTACCTATACCAATAGGTTTCATTTTTCATGATTGGCAGGGGAAGTAACAATATGATCTACTTTGGTGATGCAAAGATCTCATATCTTTGTGGGAGATACATATCTACAGTTGGTTGATGCTGTCCTACTTCTGAATGGGTTATCCAACAGTCTAAGTTGGGTCATGCCATGTTTCAATTGTTTGTTGTAGATTAGAGAAAGAAATATGTCCAAACTGTTCAATCTTGGCAGATAAAGTAGTTAGGTAGAGAATGAAGGTTCCCAACTGTTTAATCTGGGGCCTTGGAAGTAATAAGGCTAGCCTTAGATAGAAAATCAAAAGGAAAAAGCCAAAGGAAACGAAAAGGCACATGATGGTTTGCAAGTCTAAGTGCACCCTCCTTCAAGTAACAAAAAATGCTAGGCAATAGAATGGGTAGGTAGATGGGGTTGCAGAAGCATGATTTATGACATTTCACTGGCCTAAGCAAAGGAAAAACATGGTGTCAGTGCAGATCTTCCTATTCAGCAGTGTTGTAGCAGCAAGATGAAGCATGTCTAACTTCCCAATCATCCCCCATCACATTCCTTGCTAACATCCCAATACCACCTTTGTTCATGAGGGAAGAACAAACTCATTGATTGATTCTTGTTACATAAAAGAGCCACATTTCCTGTGTAAAATTCTTTTCATTTTGATCTACTCTCCTAACTAAGTTTGTGCCCTAAACAACTTAGTCTTTGCCTCCTCCCATTCCTTATCCCCTCCCATACTAACTACTAAATCTATCTATACTTAACTCCCTGTGTTCCCCTTTCCCTATTACTATAACACTAAGGTGTATAAAACCCCAAAAAATATGTAGATTCCCTCCCCTTTTGGAATTATAGCCATATGCTCAAATATTGGAAAACCATGCAGAGACAAAGTCTTGTTGTATGTGGTTGTGTAAAGTCAGGGATTAAACTGACCCCTGGTTGGTTTAATAGCCTAAGCCCTACCATTTTTCCCCTTACAACCACTTTGAAATGTTTTACCCACTTTGTTTGCGAAAAACCTTGTAAAAACCCACTATTATCTCTAACCCGCGCTATTTGCAATGGACACCAATAAACCCACTTTTACCCCTTATCCAAAGTTTTGTTGTAATGCGCATTTGAATACAAAAAACATTGAAAAACCCATATTTTCTTTGGTTTCCAAAGTCCCGCCCGGGCGCACATTTCAAGAAATACAATTGTTTATTCCCCGCCTCGCTGTCGTATCGTCCTTTCATATTTATAACCCGTCGACCGTCGGATCTGGGCTTTCCCATCCGACGGCCCATATCCATATCGGGCCGCCCCCGATGTCCGGACATTACCTCCCGAAAAGTGTCAGAGGGTGACGTCAGGCCAGTGCCACGCGTCGCTCCCAAATCGTATCGGGAGGCCGCCTGCCAATACCGCCCCCGTACCATAAGCGGTCCGATGGAACCGCTTACCGCCCTCCGTATACCGCCTGCCCACGTCACGCCCACGTCACGCCAAGTCGGCCCCGCATCAGCGCCCGGCCCGCCATCGCTCCGACCTGTCCGCCACCTCACCAGTCCCCGTGGACCACTCACAGGCCGCCACGTCACCCTTCCGTACCCGACCCCACCCGATGACGTCATGCTGACGTCATCCAAAAAAAGCGCCAATAGCCCAAAAATGTCCATATTTTCACCAAAATTCGCGTTTTTTATCACTTTTGCCAAAAGAACTATTTCTGCTCTCTGCATGCAAATTACGACCATTTCGCCGCCAACCTGCAGAAATCGACTTAAAGACCGTGGGCGCCCTCAATCTGCCTGCACTTGCCACCATTGCCAAAGTTCACCAGGTATTTATCCAAGTTTCCCCTCCGCGCCTGGTTTTTTGTATAAATTCACCAAAACAAGTGAGAAAAGAGAGAGAAATCACTGTAATTACAAGCAAATCCCCGGTGACCAGCATTTATCTTCAATTATAAGGTCGGAATTCACCTACAGAAGTCCACATTGAGCCAAGTTTCCATCAATTTACAGTCAGTTTGCGCATTCGTGAACTTAAAACCTCTGCTGCACTAATTCACCGGGAAAACAAATTTGTTAGTCCCAGCATTTGCCCATTAGACTTTCTTGAGAGCATTTCAATTTTTTCTCACCATAATTCACCCTGCTTCCCCTGCAAATTGCCTTACTTCTGCAAAAAATACCGCTCTGTGTTGCTCTGCCCAGTGAAACAAGTTCTAGTACAATTCAGAGTACTAATTAACCCTGGAAACACTAGTAGCACTAAACATTCCACCCTTGAATGCCCCACACAGAGAGTTGGAATGGCAGGCCCTGGGTGATAGAGATTACTAGATGACAGAAACACTCTCAATGCACACCAAATATAATATCCATGTACTCAATGAGCTGAAGGCCTAGCACCTCAATGGAACTGATATTCTAGGGATTTGGGACTCCAATTTGCCCATTTATAACCTCCCTCAAGTCAATGTCCTTCCAGATTTAATTCACAGATGCAGTGCCAACTATGACCCATGTCAAAGCGCTATCCTCAACACCTCAGGTTCAGTTTTGTTCCATGTCACCCCTGAGGCTATAAATCAGATGCTGAACTTTCACTCTACAAAGCCATTGACTCCTCTTTCCATGATGGAATTGCTAAAGAAAGGAGGCAAGCTGTCTAGTGCCCAAATCTTAAAGATTAATCAGCTATTCATTGAATCAGGCTCTCAAACTGTGAGGACCCCTCCTATAGGAAATGTCTATTTTAATGAGTTGGGCAGGTTGCTTGTGGATTTGATCAGTTATGTCCTGGGTTACAGATCAGCTGAAGATGCTGATGAAACCATTCTGGCAATGATGTCTATTTTCTCCCCTGGAATGCCTCCTTCTGTGCACTATGATTATGCTGCATACATTGCCAATAAGATTCATGAACAATTGATGAATCTAGAAAGGGAAAAGGTGTTTAGATACACTTCATACATCTATCACTTGTTCTTATTTTATCAACCTGATGGCTTCCCTATTCCTCTCAAGAAGTTTGATGCTCAGGGAAACCCAAGGTCTGTGGTATTTTGGACTTCAGTCTTTCACCACACATCTTATTCACCATACAGCTACTGTGAGTTCATAGACCTCTTTATCCATCCAGCTATGTCCTTGCTATTGGGTACCCCTCCTCCAAGATTGACAGATGAGATGCAAAGGATTCTCCGGCTCTCAAAGGCCTACAGCATTGGGGATTGGTACTTTTACCAAAACCATACAGTGATAAGAATATATGGCTGTGAATTGGCCCCATATAGACTGCCAAGATATGTCCCTATGAGACTCTTTGCCTTAGAGTATTTCAGGCAGTTTGGAAATGCAGACATGGTCCATTTCCACAGCAAAAACAAGAAGGTACAGCTCAAAATCAGATACCAGCTAGGCCCATTTCTTTATAACAAAAGAGAAGAAGGATGGAAAGAAGCAGATAAGATCTTAGAGGGCCTCCAGTTGAAAACCAGTTTCCTCTAGTCACCCTATGACCCCAATCATTTTATTAGTCTTAGAAAGGTCAAGTTTAAATTGGCTAGCTATGATCATGTCAGGCTGCCCCACATTGAGAAATATGCCAATTTGTTAAGATGGAAAGAGGGCACATTAGAGGAAGCAAGTCCTAGAGAGGAAATACTACAAAGAGAAGCAAAGAAACTTGAGAAAGAAGCTGACTTGGAAACTTGTGGGCAGGTTTCCTCTTCTTATCAAAGGCAACTTGGAGCAGCTGCCTCATCCTCTACAGCCCACCAGCAAGCAGCTAAAACTACTCCTCAGGCAGCCAGCAAGGGTAAAGAAAAGGAGATGGAGCAGGAACAGCCACCCCCTACAGTAGAACAGCAAAAAGAGCAGCCAAAGCAGCAAGAAGAAACAGCTGAGGCCCCAATATCTACAGAGCAACAGGCTCAAGAGAGTGTGCCTCCTAGGCAAGAAACAGTAGTGGAGGCCTCGGTGCTCCAAACTCCACTGAATGAAGAAAGAAGCAGGAAGAGGGATAGAGAGCAGGAAACTCCCCTCACCACATCCACAAATCAAGGGGAGAAAAGGCAGAGATTAAATCCCCTCTCTGAAGAAGAAATGCCTATTGGGCAATCCTTGGGTATGGGCCCCCCTAGCATGGAGGCATCTGCCAGTTCCTTTCAGCAGGAACAAGAAAGAACCCTTGGAGGAGAGGTCAGCTCCTCCAGCCAGCAAAGGAGAGCTGAATCAGGCATAAAGCAACAATTTATTGATATCAAAAAGAGAAATGAGCCAGTCAGGCTCCAGCTGTACAATCACCTGCTTAAAATGGCCCCTACAAACCAGCAGAGGCTTATGTCAGCATATGACATAACAGAGGGGAAAATGACCATGAGTCATTTCATGCCTACCATGCTGCAGCCACAGTCAGCTGCAGATTACATAAGGACCAACCTTGAGGTTCTTGCAAAAGACATCCACCCTATGGACCAAATAGAGCTTCACAAGCAAACGGGTGAGATGGTCTATTCAACACTTGCAGACAAGACCTTCCTGGCACATAAGTTGCAAAACAGTCTGCATAATACAACTGCTCAACTTGAGTTGGAAAAGGCATCCTCTCAGGCCAAAGACAACAGGATCAGGTCTTTGGAAGACATTATTATAGAGCTTGGGCATGACCCAAAGGATCCCAAAGCTGTGCAGGCACTGCTAAAAGAAAGAGATGCAGATATTGCAGCTTTGAGAAAGATGGTGAAGATCCCAACAACCCTTCACCCTCAAACGGAAGAGGTTGCTCAACAGAGGAAGGACCAGGATGTAGCAACCATGCTGCTAACACTACATAAGCAACTGGTACAAACAGAAGGGAAGCTGGTAGAGACAGAGGCTGCACTATAGGAGGCACTAAAGCAGAAAAAGGGAGGCCAGAATTCTCAGCCTCCTCAGCAAGTTATAAATCTTGGGGAGCCCCCTCAAACTATCACCCCTCCCACAGGGCAGACAGCTGAAACAGGCCCATCAACATCAGCACCAGCAACGACATCAGAACAGGCTCAAAGCCTAGACATGCAGAAAATGATGAAGGAGATTCAAGTCCTAGAAGCCCAGATGGCAGAGTTGAATGAAGCCAAGGAGAAATTGGCCACACTTAATGAGAAATATGACAAATCAAAGCAAACTGTGGCTGAGAAAACCAGGGAAGTAAAAGCTCTTGAGAAGAGGATAAAAGAGCTAGAGAAAGAGCTCTCCCTTGAGAAAGTGGTAGCTGAGATCAAGAAAGTTTTATGGGCCAATATTGGCCAATCAATAACAGATCAATGGCAGTACATTGAAACCATTCATGAGCACATGGAGCTCATAGGCAGGGCACACAAGGAAAGCCAAAGAGCAAGGGCATCTCTAGGCACTATGCCTGAGATAGCCAATAGGATGATCAATGTTCTCAATAACCGCACAGGTCCTCAGCTGGCAGCAATAGGAATCACCAATAGAACTGACACCATCTTGCTGATAAAGAGGGTCCTCACATTGAGAAATCTGGTGTAGACATTGGATAGAAGGTGCCAGGAGATGCAAACAGAGGTAAACAAATTCACTGATAAATTCACAGCATTGCACAGCCGAGGCCTTCCCAGCTTACTGAACAGCGCAGGAAGGCTACTATCCCATGAGAACTATGCAAAAAGGGTAAATACATTTGCCACCAATCAGATCACTGCAGGATCAAGTATCCCAGAGGAAGCAGGGCCTGCATCTGGGCAGAGCCTCTATGAGAAAGTAGAAAATTTGTTTTTTATTATGAATGAAATTAGGCATTTGTTTGAAGTGCCTCCTACTTACTTCAAATATACTGAGGCAGATGAAACATTAGGCACAATTTTGAGGCATCATTTGCCTACACAAGAATGGTGGACCAGCATGATACAGTTATTGCTGTGAGCCAACAGGTCTTCATCAAGTTTTTTCATAAAAATATATAAGTCATCATGTTCAGACAGTTGATACATTCACCATGACAGTAAAAGAGTGGACTGAGCCAACTCAGCCAACCAATTCGGCCACCACAGCAACAGTGATAGGTACAGATGACAGGACCGAGAAAGCTACATCACTACAGAGCCATAAAGACATATCATTCAGAATTAATGCAGAACGCTCAACCGACTTAGTGGCCTCCAAAAGTCAAAAAAGCTTTCTGACAGAACCAAAGAGTATTCATTATGTATTTAGAGCAGCAATAGCTTCCTTATCTACTATTCTGAAAGTTGGTGAACGCATTTATTAATTAAATGACTCAGCGATTCAGATATTTTGTAAAACCGATTGTATATATTTCCCCTCGCATAAGCTTGCAGAGGTTGTTGATTTTCTCTTCAAAAGAGCCTATGTTGTAAATTTCAGAGTTTAATACAAGGAGCTAATGGAATTTCAAAAGTTCTGTGTTGTTTGATGCGTTGTGGTGTGTTTGCTAACTGCTACAGCATTCCTGCATATTTCATGGCACAATAAGTTTCTTTAACCTTCTTGTTATGTATTTCATTCTTTCATAATCCGTTCATGCTCTATGTTTCACAGTTTAATAGCACAGAAAAAGAATAGTTTCAGGATTTATTCATTGAATACCCTGAACTCAATCTATGTTGTTATGAATGTTTTCCTCTAGTTATAGTTATGAAAGTGTAATTCTTAATTGCTGCACCTTCAGACTAAAACTTTCACAGTGACTATTGTTCAGGAATTCAAACCTGCTCCTGGGCGATATATCTCATTCTCACACCACCAGCTTAGTGGAAAACTCTTAATTGCCTTTCACTGGTTAATCATATTTCATAATCACAATTTCAAGTTTGTTTCATGATATATCTAAATGGCCCTGCAGTTTAAACAATCCCACTCAACATTTCAAACAACCTATAACCACAGACTCCATTGCCCAATGGACTGAAACTGTCTGAAGATCTCATCTTAGGTACTGAAAGACATCACTCAACCAAAATTTTAAACCAAACCCTCACCTCATAACTAGCCTAAGATCCTCAAGAACAAAGTTAAAAACCAAAAGAGAGAGCCCTCTCTGATTACAGGTTGGCTAGAACCTGTAATCCAAAGCCTGGTTAGTGGTTACCCCGACCGTATTCCCTCAGGAGTCAAAGCGAACAACCTAGGTGTTAACAATTCCTTCGTCTGTAGAATGTACATGCGACCAAGGATTTGAAGAGGTGCCATATTCCTTAGACCTATCTATCCAAACACTCGATGAGCGTTGATTTGGGTTTGCCCCCCAGGCCAAGAAAATTGATTGCTACAATATTTCTAAAATGGCGATGATCCACACTGACAAAATGTTTAGGAATCTTCCGAATCCATTAGATATAGAATATTTCATATTGCAGGTTTCCACTGTGGCCACTTCCGCCAGATTACTCGGAGGTGGTAGGGCAAAAGTACCCATTAAGGCAGGGTCTTTTAGGAGACCTACTTCGATATTTTGAAGCGAATGATTGCTTCCATGGAGCATTGGAATGCTTCCCGTAACTTGTGAACTGTTGGGGAGAAATGTTTGTTGGTCGACGATTGTAATTCCTCCTTGGAAGGGAAATACAATCTTCCTGAAGTAGGTCAACACAACTACGGCCATGGAATATATCCAGGGCCTTGCCAGTAGGATGTTGTAATCGAGGTTTCCGTCGATTACTTCAACATCAATTTCTATTATTTTGCCTCCCAGTTCAACTTGCAAGTTACTTAAAATCCCCTATGGAGTGTATGATCGTCCATCAAATGCTTTTAACGTCATTGACGATCTCGACAACGGTGGTGAGCCTAAATGTTTCTAGCAACTCATCGACATAATACATGTAGATGCCCCCTCATCAATAATTGTTCAATGAATAGTTTTGTTGAGGGCTTTCACTTGAACAAGGAAAGCTAGTTGAGCTGGTAACTGAGGGTCATATCCTTTATGATCAAAGGCCACAAGATTAGAATCCATTGGGTCAATCCCACCTATTGCTGATAATAAAGCTTGCTTTTAGGAGGGGAAATTTTGCGGTACCTCAAGTGTCGACATAGCGGACGGCGATTGGACCAAGTCCCCTACTATATTATAATGATGTGCTGCTCTAGCACGAGGATTAAATGTCGATTTTTGTACTACTCCCTTTGGCGGCTTTATCGTTAGCTCAGGAATGATGGGTGGCACAACTTTGGTCGAAGTTGTTGTCGAACTACTAGGTTGATCATTAGCCTTGTTGTTTGACAGCTGTGGATTCCCGTAATCTTTATTCCTTGTCGATATCAAAGCATCATTTTGGTGCTTCGAAATGGACAGCATAAGTACTTGGGATCAGGAAGCATTGTCACTAGCAACCATATTTGTTCCTGGATTTGGAAACGGATCAGTTAATACTGCTGAGGTTTTTGTATTCTTGAAGAATTTTCTAAGCTCAGCTTTATATGGACAATCTGATGTCCAATGATCCTCATCACATATAAAGCATAGATGATTTGGTTTCCTATTTCTAGAAGGGTTTACAGAGGATTTTTCAGGAGACAACTCCTCCTTTTTCTTCTTCTTCCCTTTCTTTTTCTTCTTGCCCCCTGGTTGCTCAGTTGTTTGCCCTTGTCGGTCGACACGGCATTTACTTCCAAGGCGAGAAGTTCTTCATTTGCATTTTGATCAGAAATCTTATGGGATTTCTTAGATGTAGCCTTTGTCGATTTCGTGCTTGTCGTACCTATCACACCATCGCCAGCATGAGAGTCTTTGTTTGATTTAGGAGGGGGAGGAACGAAAAATTCCGGTCTAGGAGCATCAGGTATTTTATCGTAGAGCATGTCAAACTTAGTATAGATCAAGTCTAGATATTGTGCACGAGCGATAACTTGCTCTTCAGTGACGAATCCTCCCTTTGCCACATCTTCTGTGATAGAAGGTAATATTGACAATAAACCATTCAGCTAGCAGTTGATCAAGAACATATGTTTTTACCATTCTGCGATGACGTCACCACTCATGAATATGATCAGATATGTGAGTGGTCGTTGTCTATTTGAAATTGGTAAGAAGCTCTGTTCCTGTTTCGTACCTTATTGGTAATTGAAAATGGGTTAAAAAGGTTGTGGCTAGGGTGCTGAAGTTATCGAATGAAGCTCTGGCCAATTCGATATACCATTTTGCTGCTGGACCGGTTAACGTTCACTAAAAAAGGCGAAGCCTAATCGAATCATCGTTCAGAGTGTTAGATGAACACCACAGATGAAAGGTCATCACATGATTCGACGGGTCTTCACCCGGATTTCCATTAAATTTAGGAATAAATGATGGAATTTTATGCGGAATCACCGGCCACCAAGGGGTGTAAGCAATTGGATCATTCGTCAGCCGGTATAGATCTGGTAATTATAGAGTTGCTAAAGAGGGCAACTGTTGATTCAGGTTAGGCGAAGCATACCCAGGATAAGATGGAATCGCCTGAGCAGTGGGTCTTTGCATACCAGCATAATGTATTTGATGCTGGTAACTTTGATAAGGTTGATGGGCATAACCATTATAGTATGGTTGTTGATAACTGCTTTGGAAATGCGGTTGCCCATTACTTACAAAGACTTGTTGCTCAGGTCCTTGATATGATTGCTGGAATTGCGGTTGTTGAGATTGAACCAGCCATGGTTGTTGGACCATTTGCTGTTGTCCAATACTGGATGATTGACCAAGATGAGGAGTCATAGTACTTGTTTGAGCCTGAGTCACTCCAGATATGGAGGCACTAACCTGAGGTTGTGATTGAATTGCTGAGATGAGAGGTTGTTGTATTGCAACCTGAGAAACTTAGGGTTGACATACAACAGGTAGCGCTTATACTTGCGATGCAGTCACCATAGCAGGTATAGTGGGAATATTCGACACGGGGTGGACTGGTTGCATTGAATATACAATCCTTGGTTGCTGAGGCAGTATTGTTACCCAACCGCCAGATGTAATTCCAGTTTGACCTGAACTTTGTTGTAAACTCCCATATGGTTGTTCTCCGGGAGGGAACAATGAAAAGGCATACTTCCCTCCATATGGTGGCAGTCTAGTACTTAAAGGGTAGATTGGCCTTTGAAGACACATTGGATCAATTTGCTGAGTTTCAACATAAGAAATACCAGATGATAATCCGGATGAAGAAATAGGAACTGACCATGTCATCGAAACAGTCCCTAATTGGACTTCGGCTTGTTGTTGATAACTTGCTGGGACAGATGGTATACCAACGAACATTGTTGGAGTAGCAGCAGGAGGTTCTGCTGCTGCTGCGTCAGATGACATGGTCCTGGATGTTGACGGTTTTTCATACATATCTAGTCTATCCAAAATATTTCCTAGCGATTCTACAAGAACTTGCGATGAAGGGAGACTAACTTCTAAGACCAACGAGGGAACAGTGACGTTATTCCGATTAAAATAAATTTTAGACGCTTTGACAAAACTTGTTATTTCAATTTTTAAGAGTCGAGAAAAAACAAAAGATGACTCTAGTCGCCTTTGATTTTTAATGAGCTTGAAGTGACAAGTGCTCAGATGGACCTTTTCCTTTAAGGAGTCTGAAAAGGAACGAAAGAGACTACTCTGGAAATCTAGACAGAGGGATTACCAAACCAATCGCAAAACTGCAGAATACATTTTATGGTATGGCAGTGAATCTTCCTGAATGCTATGTTCAGTGCACTGCGATCAATAGGGCGGCAGACACAGCTTCTTATGGATAAAGGATAAATCCTATTGTGGTCTCCCAATATATACATGATGGTACGTGGGAGCACAAGTCCGTACTGGCACTTATCGTCTCAAAGTGGAGGAATCACCCAACCATCAATGAAAACAACAGTTACCAGGCTTTACGACGCCAGAATACGTCTCTAGCCTAGACTTCTAAAGGTTGTGCGTTAGGTTCCAAAGCGTTTTTAGATTCATTAAATTTATTTTACAGTTGATCTTGCTTAAAAAATTTTCCTTTCAGGTTCACCACGTGATGTAGATATACAATTCCTAAAATGCAATCTAAGATGATAAACAATCGTTTAATCTTCTTTTTGTAATGAAAATCCTAGCTACTAAGGAAAGAGAGACGAGATTCTTTCAACATAGAGTAGAGAGCACACACTCTATGCACTATCCTAAATCAAACCAAAAAACAGTCTAAATGCAAATGCACATGCATGTATTTGTTTTTCAGCCTTCTTAATGTGTGAATGATAAAAAGAAAGCTAAGTGCAAATCTGAATTATTTTTCAAAGAGACATTACTAACAAGTTTCTTTTCAAGACAAAATGAAGACAATGACGACACTTTGTTATTTGGAATTGAAAACTTGCTTTCGACACTTGAAAAACTACTAATTCAAATCAAATACAAGAGTAACAGTGTAATCGACTATCAAGAACAACCGGATTCTCTTCCATAACTGAAATCGACACTTGCGACACTTCCAAATCAAGAAATGACAGTTCAATTACGCTACTTCTTTGTAAAAGAGAACTAAAAATGGCTCACAATACATAAAAACATTTACATTTCTTTGCACAATGGAGGCGAAATAATGGCAAGGAAGGGGGTTTCCAACAGAGGTATACTGACTACAGACAACAAAACTCCTAAATAGAGCTGAAAAGAGTGAAAAAAACCAAAATCTGGAGGCAAAATTAGCCCTTTTTGATCAGCGCACCTGTTACACAAGGATTCCAGTATGCATCCCACCTACAGCACACGGGAAGTGCGATGCATACTGATATCCTTGAAGAGAGGGTGCAATGGTACAGTGCAAGACTTTTGATCCAGTTCTTGATCACAGTTTGCAGCACAGTTCAGGGATTTAGGCCGAGCAAGTGGTAATCAGTAAATAAATCACAGGGGTAGATCTAAAGAGGTTACTAGAGCCACCACAAGGGAAATTAAAGAGTTTGTAAATCAATTGTTCAATTCATAAACAAAACCCAGAGATAGACTGAAGCAGCATTGATCTACTTTGCACTTTCATAGCAAATGCAGTTCCAAGGCTAGCTGGCTTGACTTTAGGCTCCGTCTGTAAGTTTATAAAGCAAACAAATATAGACAAACAAACAATCTATTCGTTCCCCAGCGGAGTCTCCATTTTGTTATCGGGAAATCTAGTGTCTATGCAGAGCTGCTAGTCCCACTAAGGCTGGTAGCTACCTTAGAAACAAACAAACTAAAACTACTTTCGTTTTCCTTTATTAGAAATAGATAAGAGGGGAATAAAGGATACCAACCTCTATCTTACGCTTGGTTCCTTGTTTGATTCCTCTCCCTTCTGATAGATCTTTGCCACTCGCTTCCTTGTCTACCTAGCTTCAAAGAGCACCTGTAGAATCAAAGCAGCATAACACTATCCAAGAACATAGATCTATTATCATAAGCAATATAGGACCAGATATATATTGACCACACAAATGCATATATCATCAATCATACAAGAATGTGGAGGAAAACTTGAATAGCTTTATTAATAATCAAGAATAGCAAAGAGGATTACAACCAATTGTTCTGACCCAGCATCATCTTCTCAGCAAGAAAACCCTTCTTCACCTCATGAAAAGCTTAGATCACCCAACACTATGATGTTACACCAAGAAACTAGCAGCACTTCCTTACAAGATCCAAAATTCCAACCTCCAACCTCTGGATCTCTGGGATGAGAGATCTATATATATATATATATATATATATCTATATATATATATATATATATATATATATATATATATATATATTTGCAGAGGTGTGAGTCAGATCTGGGTTTTTGATTCGTGTCTTATCTCTGATAGTTCTTGTTTCCACTTGGAGATCTCATTGATCTCTTACTCATCCTTGAGCGATTCTGAGAGGCAAGTGTCACAGGAGAAGTTTCTGGAAGATTCCATGATCATCCACCTCGCAAACTATCTCCGCCACTTGTCTATTCTCATCCATCACACCCTATATAAGGGCTTTTTAGTATGCATCGCACCTCCCGTGTGCATTTAGGTGGGATGCATCGCACCCTTAGCACTGAGCAATCAGTATGGTCCAGTTTTGACCATTTCTGAGTATTTTTTTGTGGAGAACCTCTGGGAGATGATGTAATCACTTGACCTTGTTCTTTTAGGGGTTGGAACAACACTTTTAGGGACTTAGGAGCCCTTGGTTTATGGACATATTTGATTGGGGTTGCGGTGCCCAAAAATGTCTATAACACATATATGATGCTATGATAGTTTCATTTCAATCTAATTGAAATCATATGGACTGGTGGAATTTTTATATGTGTAATAGTTTTGAGGTTAGTGTAGGATGTTGTGAATCTTTGCGATGAAAAGAATGTGTATATCAGTATTGACAATTGTTTAACTAATTGAAAAACAAGATTGTAGGTAGAATGTTGGAATGGGGTGTGAGACAGAAGCCACAATGACAGAATAAAACCACCTGTAAGGGATCCCAATGAAATGAATAAAAATATCATGCATATAATATCAGGGTTCTGAATGAAGCAAATTTTGGCAGTTAAAATTTCTAATTTGAAATTTTTGAGTATATCTCATGGAAATTAACTATTGTGACATAGGGGAAACGATGGAACATGGAGCTCAAGAAGAATAATCTTATGGGGACATGGTAGCCTTATGAAAAAAAATTACCTCATGGGAATAATTCACAACCTATACCTTGACTATAAGACTCCATAAACAACGCAGTGAAACACACCAGCCTATCACTTGGCCATAAGACTCCCTTCACCTTACATTAGAGCATGCAAAACTGACACTTGGTTGTAGGAATCTAATGATTACCACATGCAGGAAATCCGATGGAGAGGTAGACTTCCTAGAATGGGGTCTTCCTAGGTGAGTATTTGATGGGGGTCCATGTAGGAAAATATTTATAAACATAGACTACCCTGAACGGCGGTTTCCTAGGCTTGTAAAGGTGAGTAGTTAATGGGGACCCATGAATGAAAATGTTTGGATAGGCAAAATACCTAGAATGGGGTTTTCCTAGGCCCATAAGGGTGAGAAGATGATGGGACACCATGAAGGAAAACCTTTGGATAGGTATATTGCTTGAAATGGGGGCTAGCTAGTCTTAAAACAATGAGTAGCTGATGGGAAAGGAAATATCCCCCGCTCATTAGGATGTGAACACAAGTTGGAATTGTTGATTAAAGGTGTAGCTAGAATTGTTTAGTAAAGACAAATCTAAAATTATTACCTAATTAAGAAGACAAACGAAGCATAAAATAACTATAAAGATAAGTATTATTTTAAAGAATTTATTGTTGAAATTGTGGTTTAATTTGCTTTAATTTTTTTATGATTAATCTCATAAGAATTGTATGCTTATGGTATAGATGAGTTGTGGAACTATCCAATGTATATATATGATGTTAATCACAAGTGATATCATTGTGGTTATATGAGAGTGGTGTGACACAGGCTTAGTGTAGCTAAAGACCTTAGGGACTAGGCCATTGTAGTGATACCGAAACCTGTGATATGCATTAATGATCATTAGGTATGTTGTTACAAAGGTTTTGTGTTTTTAGAGCAAGCCAGAGGGATTCCTTCTCTATGAGACTCCATCAAGAACCTTCCCGTGTGAGAAATCATTTCTAAGGAATGGATCACCTGAGGGACTGGGGAGGCAAATAAGGATATTCCTAAACTTGGAAGGCGTGTGACTGCACATAAGAAGAAACTAGAGTGAAATGATTTTGAGGAGTCATGCGCATACTCATTAGGATCAACAATGCATTGGGTGTGCCCCAAGAAGCAATTAGATGAATATGTTCCCTGTGAAACGTTGAGGATAATGAACGACATGGACCAACATGACAATTCAAGACATAGAAAATGTTTTCAATGCAAAGAATTGTAGTGAAATGCTCAACTATTGTTTATGTTCTATGTTATATAACACTAAGTACAATTTTCCTTTTATGAGGTGGTGTATTTAACACCTCCTTTTTCTACCCCTACTTATTATAAACATAATCGTGATTGTAACATTAGTGTGGAAAAACCATGAATGGTTGTACCTCTCATTAAGCCTATGATAATTATTATTTAAAACTAATTAATTATTTAACAAAATTGAGGAAGGGACAACCTTACAGATCCTTGTTTTGAGAGAAGCTTGCATGCTCACCTCTTTTTCTTGAATCTACCTGCTTGCCTACATGGCTTGAAAAGCCACAATCCATACCTAGTATAACTATGTTGAGGTTTCTTACATACTCAAAGAGTCATTTGTCAGATAGCTTTAATGAGATGTGATTTATGGACTAAAATTGGCAAAGTTCACTAATAATATGGATAGGATTGGACTAGGGAAGTGATGCCCATTCCACTCACCCCCCCCATAACTCCTGGAGATAACCCTCTAGAATATGATGTTGAAGAGCTAAGATGTGCTCCAAAGAAACACACAAAGAGGAATGATGTAGTGATATCTCTCTATCTCTCTCTCGGTAACTCAAAAATAAACATTGAGAAGGAGATATACACTTTCAGAGTAGAGGACAAGGGAGCTCAGGCACTATCTATCACTTGTTCTAGTTCAAGATGGATTCCATATTCGTTTGGAAACCTCCTGACTAGTTTTGGATAGAATGGAAGTTGGAGTATAACATGAATGACTGAGTATCATTAGAGTTGACTCTAATCTTGTGCCCTGTAATCTTGAGCTAGTGCTCTATGTATTTTGGTGTTTATTCTTGTGACTATGATTGAGGCCACAAAAATCCTTATGTGATCCTATATTTCCAATGTGTTGTTTAAGGATTGAAATTCAACCACTAAGTGCTTGCGAATTTGTTGCTAAACCACTTACCTATTGGGTGCTTATTGTTGGTTGTGAAACTACTAGGTGCTTGTTGTTGGTTGTGAAACCACTAATTTATTGATGTTTTCTGTGAAACCACTTAGTTCTCTCCAATATACTACTAAAACAACTACATAGTGGAATCAATCCTAAGAAGATATCCAACACACCCCTATAAAAATTGGGTGAGACCCTGTGTTTTTAAACTCAAGAAGAAAGTGGTCTAAGTATGGTGCTTGTTGTATATCTATTAAACCACATAGTTGATCCCATATCCTAAGTGTTTGACCAATCCATTGGTGCGAATTTACCCCTGTGCAAGCATCCCCTCAGACTCTAGATCTGACTTGGGGTTGGTCATGTTAGGTCCCTATACTACTAGTGTAACCCCTTATTGTTATTAGTACAACCGCCTTATTATATTTTTGTGCCCATGTAGTCCCCATATTGTTATTATTGTGCCCCATAGAAGCCCACTATTGTTATTATTGTGCCCTTACATTATTATTGTTATGTCGGCTATGATTATATTATGACCCCTTAGACTCCTACATATAGAAAGGAGGTCTTATCATTTGTATCATCCAAGAATTGTTCATTTGTGTAATTTAAAGGAGGTTGCCCCCTCGAAGAGGCTGATTTATAAAGCATTCATCTATCTTTTCTATCGTTTTGTGAGCTAGTTTCATAACATTTGGTATCAGAGCTTTGGATTCTAAGGTTTTCGCTGCTCCAAACAGGTCATCATGGAATTTTATCTATAACTTTTTTCTGCAACACTTCAGAAGCTAAAAAAAATTCATTTGAGCCGAAATCGCATTAAATCTTGCGTCCTAATTTCAGATCTTGTCTCACTATAGTTTCAGCAATATGAACTGAGGAAGTTAGGGTTTTTGCAAACTCCAGAATTTCATCTAAAACAGGTCATCGTGGAAGTTTCGCTATAACTTGTTCGCTACGAAGTTTCAGAAGCTAACAAAAAAACCCATTTGATAAGAAATCGATTTGAACCTTGGGTCAAAATTTCAGATCTTGTATCACTATATTTTTGGATATATGATCTGAGGAAGTTAGGATGTTTTCAGACTCCCAAATTACATCTTAAACAAGTGACCTTGGGAAAATTGTCGTAACTTTCTCTCTGAGCATCAGATTGAAATTTTGTAAGAAGTTATAGAAAGAGGACGGACTATATTTTCTTGTTTATAGTTTTCAAATCCGAAGGTCAAAAGAATGACACGTGGAACTTCATACAAGTTCGCTCTTCTGAAAAGGTATATAATCAGGTCATCTTGGGAGATTACATTTTTTCTTCTAAAAAGTTCATCCAAGGGTTCAACACTTAATAACTCGAATGAGGAGTTATTTATATAAAAACACTTGATTTTCTAGAAATATCTTTAACAAATTACAAAAATAGTACAAAAATATAGGAATCGAAAAATCATTGAGTTGTTGGCGCTATCTTCCAGGAATTTGTTGATGATATGGCCCCAGAATGTGTTGCACCATTGTCTGTTAGTTGGTGGTGAAAGTTACTCAATAATTTCACACAATTTATCCCATCTATTTTCACTTGGTATAGAAAGATTAATTAATTTTCTATAGACTTCATCCACCTTGGTATACTTTTCAAAAGTAGGCTTATTGACAAAGATATGTTTAATCTCCTACTTGATCATTAAATCAAAGTTTAAAGCCTCTAAGAAAGCCTTCCCTGTAAGATGAAGTTTGATACCTACAAATTTAGCATTATCAGATGAAATTGTATAAAGATTTTGGCAATATTCCTCCAAACTGATCAACCTATCATTTGGTGCTACTAGTCTTGGAAATCCACTTTGATTAATCAAGTTGAACTTAAAATGAAATCTCTAGACAACAATTTTCAAAGTCTGGCACTTTGTCTCCAACTGAGTCATAAGATTCTTCTTCTGCAAAACTTTCTTAATCTCTAAAATGGTTTATGTTCTATCTGCAATCTGAATCTCTTCTAATTTAGCTCTGGTTTTTGAATTCAACAATTTAATCATATCTATGGCCTCATATGGTTTTTGTTTAAGTGCTTCTCTTACTTCTTCAATAGTTGTCTGGCATCTAGTAATAAGCTCTTCCTGTTCAAAAATAATTTGTATGGAGGGCCAAACTTCAATTATAGCTTGAATTATATCTGCCCAAATGTTTTCCTTGGCTTGGGCCAAGGTCTGAGCCATTAGTGACTCATTTTCCAACTCTTCAATCTTCCTGGTCAGTCTATGGGTCTTCTGCATCTCTTCTACATAAAAAGTGTCATTCTTTATTTTCTGTGCCTCCATATTTTTGAATTTTTTCTGAATTTTTTCATTTTCCTATCTCTGGAGAGACAATTCCTGTATGACTTTATTTAGATCACCTGTTGTTGATGTAGACTCTATTGTTGCTGATGTTGATTCTCCTACTATCCCTGCAACTGTGATGGGTATAGTTGTGATTGGAGCTATGGCCACTTGTGTAGACTCTTCCTTTTCCTTAAGAAAGCTTTCTATCTCCTCCTCCATCTTATTTATTTATATAATCTGCTCAATGATTAATTTGAGCATTTCTTCTTTATGTTGCCCTCTTTCTTCTATCTCCTTAATTTGAGGATCCTCTGTAGAAGATAATTTGAACTACTTCCTAAGTACTATAATGTCTACATTCTTTTTCTTGATAATGTCCTCTACAACTTTAAAATTAGTGGGATCATACCAAATCTTGATCACTAAATATTCTAATGATTTGACCCTATTATCCTTTGACAAGGAGGATATCTTCTCTATCTTCAACTGTGACTACACATTTGAAAGAGTTGTTCTTAACTTTGATAGTGCCATGGAAGTGTTAGTCATGGTTGAGAAAAGCATCTCCCTAGACTACCTATGCATGTCCATTTGTTCGATAGGATGTATTTGATTTGCATTAAAAGAAAATATGGTTTTCTTATAGACTGAAGAAGTATTTGGAAAAGGCACTTGGGCCTGTAAGAATTTCGTTTGCATCCTTCCCTTTTCACTATCAAACGATGTCAACAATCTATGTTGTAAAGTAGATGCCTGCATCCAGAATTGAGCATAGACATTGGCTTTAAGAGATTCATTATTTTGCTTAATTTCCAAAAAATTAGTGAAAATATTTGGTTCTTCATGTTCACTTACTTCTGTTGATTGTGTAATCTCCAATAGATTCTGTGAAGCTGACGTGGAGGATGGAGTATTAAGGACATTTTCCTTTGATCCTGTAGAAACCTGTGAATCATCCAAATTAATAATTATTGGCTCTTTCTAACCCTAGACAATGGTAACTTTAGGATTAGTATTTTGTTTCTCCTGATAAATGACAAACTCTTTTTCACTTTTTGTTGAAGATGATGATTCTTCTCTCGACCTCTTTTCCTATTTTCTTTGAGAAATGGGAGTCTGGAGGGTAGAAGAAGGTAGAATTTTCTCTTCCGCTTCTTGAAGTGTGTTCTCTTCCCACTATTCCTGATTCCTTTATTTCTAAATCTCTAGTTTGGGAGTGTGATTATAAGGCGTGGTTTTGAGTTCCACCCTTAAATTAGAGATTATGTTGAATGGGTCATATGACCAGGTAAAACTTGGTTGGAATCCCAGCTACTTGAGAATTGAATCTGGTTCAATTCCTGCTGCTCTGGTATTACATATAAAAGGTCCCACTTGGGACTTGATCTTAAACTGAGACTTCCTCTTACCAGAAACAAATTGAAGCTCATCCATGCTAATCATTTTCCTTATATATTCCAGAGAGAAAATTATCATTGGATCATATTTAGGTAGTTTATAAGGAGATAGCTCATAGCCATATACCCTTATCTCTGTATAATTCTCCTAAAGACACCAGTCTCCAGTTTTGGCTTGGTCACTCAGGTGCAAGACCCTTTTTATCTCTGAACTGATTCTAGGTTCACTCTAACTATTAAGAAGTTGTGCAACTCGATGAATGAAACAGTCAATAAAATCTATAAATTTAAACTCAATTGAGTTTCTTCTAGCCAATGAGGTCCACTGTATAACCGATTGATTGATTTGTTGATCATCCTGCTTATGTAAATTTATAGGCAGCATGTCTCCTTGTTGAAAAAGGAACATATGGACTAGTACAAAAGAGTATTTGAACACACCCTCAATAGTGATCTTCATAATCTGTTCACGCATATTTTCAGCCAGAAATTGATGTAATTATACATGAATGTTGGCTTGTGCTCTTTGGAGAAGATGGATAGATAACCTAGAATAGGTTCATCTACCCATTAGTCTGTCTAGTAACCTAACAAACAAGAAAATAGGGAGATGATTTGTTTTCCTCTCTCTAGGAACATAGATGCTGGATATGGAGGATTCTTTATGGGAAGCTCAACATCTTATGGGAGAAACATTTCAAAAATTTGAGCTCATTGGGGGAAAGTGAATTTATGATATAAATACATGAGGACAACAACAGAGAAATGGATAAGGGAGTCATTATCAAGAATTAATAGCATTTTGTTTATGGTTTCAGGCATGATAGAGATTAAAATGTCTCCATTCTGGGCCACAACAGTTCTTTGGAGGGGATTATACCTAGCCTGACACCACATGACCAAATCAAGGAATAAGTGGGTTTGAGGGAACATAAACATGGGCAACAAGGATTCCCATAAATTAATTTCATCCTTTAAATCCTAGTAAGTTTGTCTTATCCAGTGATGTAATTTGAACATATCGAATTCACACTCTGTATTAGTGATTTTGAAAAACTGGTCTGCTAAGGGGATATGGTCAAGGTCTAGGGTATCAAAAGTTTTAGGATTTTCCTGAGTCATGGTTTTGCTACCAGAGGGTTGGTCTCTTCTCTTTGGTGCCATATTATGATAAATAGAGAGGAAGAGAAACAGGACGATGATGAGATGGACACCTGAACATAGAGAAGTCTATGTAGAAAACTGGTGATTCTGGTATCTGCTTGAAAACGTAAGCGCAGTCTGTAACAGAGTTTAACCAGAGTCGAGCTTTAAAACATGTAATTAAAATTGTGGCGATGAAGTCATGGGAATCGCATGAAAGGAATGGAGATTTTATTTATAACAACAAAGTGAATTATTGTTAGGATCAAACCATTACCAAATGGGATTTGGGAGCATTAATGGACAATGGAAGCTTGGTAACGGGTAGGAGTGTAATAGGCATATAGAAATGGGCATAGACACGTGGGAGGAATTGATCAGTGGGGCGAATGCGCGGGAAGATGTATGATAACCGTTGGCGAGATGACGTGTTTACGAGAAGGATGAGCAGATTTCGAAAGGGGGGGGGTAGTGGTAAGCGGTATTGAGCTGAGGAGGAGGGGGGTTTCAACGCTGTGAGGGGATGACACATTGCAAGGGGCCCGCCGAAATGAAAACCACTTTTGGGACCCCCCCCCCCCCCCCGTTAATACGAAATGGGGGAAGGGGGTGCGAAGTGACTTCCCTGTCGTTGATCTGGGCGGGGAAGAGGATCATTGTTGAAAGCAAGTCACTTAATAGCGCTTGGTGACAAATGAATTTTGTCATTTATGACTTTGGAATAAAATCATTTCAAAGCTATGTTACATATAATTAATCACCCTTAAAAAAGTGATATACTCCTAATTAAAGAAGAATTACTCTATGAATAGGCTCATTTGATCTAGCAGCCATTTTATTTTTCCTAATTCTATTCTACTCTAGTACATATTTTTCATTTGACCAAGTTTTGAGTATATTTGGTCAATTTTTCTTGCTATTCTATCCTATCTAATTCATGTTCAACCAAGATTAAATAATTTTGTGAACTTATTCACTAATCTAGAGACACAAATTTAAATGATTTGATCATGGTTAAACTATATGATTCAAACCAGAATATTAGGTTATGGCATTTAAACAAGCTTCACACAAAACTCTAATTCATTTCTAATGCAAATATTATCTTTTCTAGTGGCATTTAAAATTGCTCACTTATACAATTGTTTTTTCTTTTCATGGGGTTTCTTTTCATCATTTTTTATTGCATTTTCATTCTTTTATTATATTTTTTTATACCCTATTTTTGTAAACAAAAACTAGCTTATCAAAACCAAATATGTTACAACAGTGTCAAAATGAGTATTTGAATAGATCATATAGTAATTTAGCCTATGAATAACATGATGGTTTGATGAGGTATGTAAACCTACCCATTATTGTAACATAGAATTGTAATTAGCCAAATAGTTTGGGATTCAATACTTAATACGTGATTTGCAACTCTTTTGTGTAATCAAACTAATTTGTATTTCTTCATGAAAATGAATGAAGGCATCATATATTAATGAATAAATTAACTAACTTGTAATAGATAGTAGCACTAGAATGCCTGAACTTGGGTGAATTGGCCTTTGGAACCCTGCCTTTCTCTTACTTTGGATTTGGTGTAGGTTGGGTCCCACTGGTACCCCATTATTCATTCTAGATAGGGTATAGTGCTACCAAGATCTTATGTTCAGGCCTTGGCCATTAATCTTAAAATTTTGTGTTTGGGTTGATACCCCAAGTTGTAAGTGTTTTTCGTAATTCTTAACTTTGGAAATGACCCAGATCTTTCTGAGGCCAGATTTCCCTTTGTTTTATTTCGTGGAAACTTGAAAATACAGTAGTCTAGGGGGTGGGAGGAGGGACGGTGGGTTGATTGAAGTGTTTACTTTGGGGAAAACTAGATCTATCCAAGGTCACATTTCCCCATTTTGGAAAAAATGATCCTAATATTCGACAATTAGGAGGTTTAGTGATCACTCTTATGCATGAACTAGATAATTACCTTTTTCTTATTGCATGGTGACCAAAACACACAAGGACAACAATGTGTAATATTCAATTGATTTTGGTATCCGAGAGATCTGAAGGTGGAGAAAATGAATAAGATTCAACAAGGTTGGATGGCCAAATTCTATCCTCACATGCTAAAATGGTTTTGGGAGTCCAGGATTCAAGGTTAAAAGAAGTACACCTCTTGTGGAGGCTCGAATGGGTGTCAAACTAGATTGTTGACAAGAAGAACTAGATTTGAGGATCCTATGGTTTAGGAGTAGAGAAAATTTGGCACAATGTTATCAAGTTGGATTGCCTACCAATTGAATAATAAATAAAATCATTGCAAAACATGAAGGGGGAATTTCTGGTGGGGCCGCGCACTAGAGTTGATGTGTCGATGCCACATAGTCCTGATAGGGATCACATGAGAGCCATGTAGGAACCCAATGATGATGTGGACTTGAATTATGTTGATGTGGTTGTCACACAAGGTACCTCAATGTTGACGTGGCCTTATATAATAGGTCAAACTTCAAATGCGCATAAATTTCACTTCAGGAATCAAATTGAGAAAAAATTCATATCACTAAATTTTTCTCAATGATTTGAACGCAATGGTGGCATTGGTTTTGAGTTTTAAGGACATTGGAAGAAGTTATGCAATGGAAGACTATAAGTCTTGTTAGAATTTTCTTCAATCAAGAGTGAATTTGACTAAGAAATTTGATTCTACAAAAACTTATGCTACAATATGTAGAAGAATTGTTGATTGATCCATAAACTGTAGTGGATATTCCACTGGATAAATCATCATAATATATCTAATAAAGATTTACCAAAATACAAAAATCTATACTATGTGGGTTAATTTTCCTTAGACTTTTTGGATTTATTAATTTTTTTTTGCTTATGCATGAAATATATAAAGTACAAAAAATAGAAAACAAATAGTTTAATCACTCAAAAAACCACAATAACACAAGATATGACTTGGGAAACCATTTTGGGAGAAAAAAAAATATAAGGTGAGGTTGCTCTACTCCATCTTTCTTTGAATGGAAATTATGAAAATACAAAAGAGTGAGACAAGCGGCCTATGGGCTACTATAGAATACAAATTATCTCTATTTTCCTTCTATCCACTCTCAACTACTCCTCTCTAATATGGAACAAAATCCACTAGAATAAAATTGTACCCTTTTTCTTTCTAGTGGCCCATGTTGGGTAATTTAATCGTGATTTAAATTATTTGCATTAAATGTCAATCCAGGTTTGTATATTTGTGAAGTACACTTGCAAAATATATGCTAGGAAATTAAATCTCAATCAAATAGAAGATTAACCTATGGAAATGATTGCAAGACTCAAGGAAAACCAATTAATGATAATATCTAAATGAGCACACACACATGTTATTTCTCAAAGACTATATCTATTAAAGAATCGAATTCAAACAAGCTATTCTAATTCTATACTATGAAAGTTTTTTTAATTATATTCTATCAAACATAAAGGAAAATCCTATTCTATTGGACTTGGAAATGAATCTGATCTATTGAACTAGAAAGCAATTCTAATCTATTGATCTTGAAATCAATTCTAATTTATTGAAAGAAAATGACTTGAAATTAAAATGCCTAAATCCTATTGAGATTACTAATGTGTGCATACTAAATAGAGCCAATCATAACTATCAAATTATCTATGAATTTGAAACTAAGAAACTTAAATGAAATGAGCATAAAAGAACATAAAGAAAGTGCATATAAAATGAAGCATCTAATCAAAAGACTTGAAATAAACTTTGCAAAAAATGAACATAAAAGAAACTAATCTATATTACATAAATGAAACACTAAAATACACTCATACTCATCAAGTGGCCATCATGAAGTGCATGAGAGGTGGAAAGTTCAGGAAGTTATTGATCAAACACGAAATCTCATCATGAAAGCACAACCATATCAAAGGATTATATTAAAATCAGTATTATTCATAACATTAAGCATAACCAATCCTTAACATACCAAAACTTAACATTGAAGCATGAGCATAGATCCCAGACTTAACACACCTTTTGAGAGGATAAGGCACTCTTATTTATACAAAAACTAAGATAACTAATTCATAAATATAAATCCACAAATCTCTCCTAGATCCACATATCTCTTGAAGATCCACAAATATCTCATGTGGTTACAACCATGTGTTAACATCTGGCAACTAGCATCTCTTCATATCTTATAAAAAATCTCTCATAGATTTGTTAGGAGACACTTATGAAGAGTTCCATGATTATTTGATCCAGGTGGCTCCAGAAACGCTCAGAATTCAGAATTGGCCTTGAAAAAGCTCAAAAATAAAAGTCATTGGATTGACATGAAACTAGGACCAAATCGTAGTGCTCGTCATCCTGATTCCAACAGCGTGAACGTCACTCAAATATGAGTTCGTATGCTCAATATATTCATGGCCAAAGTTCTTGTCAAACTAGGCCAAGAGGCAGTCACTAATGAGGCAACAATTTGGAATTTTCTAACGCATGGAATCCAATTGTTAGAATGGGAAAATTTGTCACCTCATTAGTTTCGCCAATGACCTTTAAAATACGGTTAGAAAAAGATGGCTAATTTGTTTATAAAACAAAAAACAAAAAAATAATCATATTGGGGTGGCTGGGTGTCACCCTCGCCATGAAATTGTTATCAAATAAAAGTCAAAGTATGTGGCAGGTAGGCCACTTGCCGGTAGACCCACCCCCACCAACCAACGAGGCATATATATATATATATATATATATATATATAAAAAGTTATGTCGACAACCGATTTAAACGGCTTGACCACCACATATGATAGGGCCGGTGGGGATAAAACCTGCCCAGCCATTGACCAGCCCGCCCCACAAGCAGCCCCACTCCAACCACTCAACGATCAACATAAAAAATACCACATCACAAACGCACCACTCCAACTCATATGTTAACAACCCACCAAACGCTAAATAGTTAACGCCACAACCGCACTCCAAAATAAATGATCCACCAACAAAATGAACAACAATCAATTGTTTAGGGGAGGCCGCGAGGTTGGAACTTGAGGCTACCCCCTCCAAATTTAACCATTTTCCAACGGGCCATGCGACACCTTGTAAGCTCTTCCCACACATTGGCATATAAAACTAAGTCACCATTAGACCATGGGGGAGGAGGAGTGGAGCGTCGAGCAAAGGAGCCACACGATGGACCCAGGTGTGGGGACGAATTTCGAGGTAGGAATATTCTAGGGGAATATTCCACAAAATATTCCATGTTGATGTAGTGAGGAATCTAAAATATTCCTTAGAGGCTAATTTTTTATAGAGGCAGAAGGATGCCAACTTCAAGAAGGAATCTTTGGGGGAATCTTCGAGATCCTCGAGGGTCCAAAATTTAACAGTGTTAAAAAGTGACCAAGTTTATAGTCATTTGACACAATTTCATGCCACAAGTTTAGCGATGTAGTCAATTTCGTCAGCTGAGCTTTACATTTTCTAGCCATCCTCGAAAGTGGAGGTAAATGATGCAATGATGCCATGACTTTCTCTTGATTTGTTGAGATGATGTTATTTTTGTTGAGATCCTTGTTACAATTATGTTGAAGGATACTTGTATGCCACGTCATGTGAGAATTTATTATCTTGTCATACTGAAGGAGGGCCCATAAGAGTGAGACTTCCTGTAGGAGAACGTCTCATGGAGAGACATGCCACTCTAGTTGAGGGAATTTATCCTTATAATGACAAAGAATGTACTATGTACTCATCATCGCCTTGTAGCATTTAATGAAGTGGCCTCCGCACTCTTGACACTAGGCCCAGAGATGTAGCCCACACTGGGTGAACTCCGTTATCAATGTGTGTGTGTGTGTCCTTTGATTTGATGATTTTTTTTATGTTTAATTTTCTTTAAAGTATGCACATGCGATTGTTTTATTCTCTTTTACATGAAATTATGCTAACATCACAAAATTAAAAGCTCTTGTATAATTCCAGTAGCTGAAGAGATCTGGATCAAGTTTGGTATCAGAGCGGTCTTCTTGCTGATGTGAATTGTGAGTGTGAATGATTGAATGTGCAAAAAGAAGGGAAATGGATAACAACAAAGATATCTACGAGGACCTCCTCAGGAAGGCAAGCATGGTGGATACAATATATGTAGATTATGAGGAGAAAATGGCAAGAGAGGAGCGAGAGAAAGAAAGAGCAGAGGACGATGTTTCATCTCCATCTTCTAGTGATTATTCATCTTCTTCATGTCTTTTCATCACTTAGATGAGGAGATAAATCAGAGCCTTCAAGAAGAGAATGTTGAATTGAGGAGACTTCTATGAGAAGAAAAAGAGGAGAAGTAAATATTGTAGCTTCAGTTACGAGCCACAGAGGAGGCCTTGGAAAAATAAAGAGCAACGAAGGCTTAGCGAAGCTATCATCATTTATTTCATAATTGACAGCTGAGGTAAACAATGTTGATCACTCTTCAGTTTCATTTTCACATGACACTTTCTGTTGGAACCCTTGAGGTACCCATTTCAGGAACCGACCTTAGACTCCTTACCAAGAGGGGGTATAAAGGAGTAGGACTTGTTGTTAATGGCCAAGGAATGACTCAGCCATTGGAGGTTGTACAAAGACCTCGATTTGTAGGTTTGGGATACATTGAAGGAGAGTGCTCAAAGGTATCATAAGTTTCCAAGGAATTGTCGAAGCCATTGAAGAGAGAGGATGATTGCAACACATCAAAATCCTCCCATGACAATGCACATTGCAAAGAAAGAGTTAAGGAAAGCTCTCATTTCTAGAATCGCACTAGAGACAGCCAAGAGAGGTATCAAAAGTCTCAGTATTCTATAGTTCATTTTGAATACAAGAATATTGTTGAAGATGAGTAGAAATCATGGCATAAAAAACCATGTAGTTTTTGTGGTTTGCATAACCATGTGGTTGGTGAGTGCTGGAAGAGAATAACAACAAGAAATAGGATGAGGCGTGAAAGGCCTTCTCCACATCAGGGGAAGAAGGTTAAATAGGTATGGAGGAAGAAGTCTTTTTGTAATCATTGCAAAAATGGTGGACATCAAATAGCCATGTGTTGGAGGCTCCATCGAGAGCAGCCTCTCAAGGACAAAGCACATGTGTAGGAACCAACTAGTGAAGTTGTTCGACAAGTGAATCTGCCACTAGGAGATGATGATCCATTCACTTTTATGAGTGAGAGAAGGTTTTACTAGATATAGTAGCTTGTCATGGCCACATTTTGTAAATCATGTGTTGCAATATAATTGTAAAAGTGATGATGTGTTTTCCATCGCTTATTAAAGCGACGATGATGTTTTTGGCCTTTTGTTGATAGTTGGGGTAGTGGATGTAAACTTGACCAAAGAGTGTACGTTATAAACTCTTGGCAAGTAAGGGGATATTTGGGTCATGGTTGGTCATGTAATTGAGCATGTAGGTTGGAAATATTGTATTATAGGTTTGCAGAGGATGCAAGTGTCAGTTCATCACTTATGGTGCTGAACAACAAGGGTGAAGGAGAAGGAAGTGTGACATATCAAGACACTTGTGCAGATAATGTAACACAATAGTTGCATATTATGTTCATGTTTTTGGAGGACCAAAAACTCCTCAGTGGAGAGAAATGATCCAGGTGGTTCTAGAAATCTCAGAATTTAGAAATGGCATTGGAAAAACTCAAAAATCAAAGTCATCGGATTGAAGTGAAACCAGGACTAGATCGTAGTGCTCATCCTCCTAATTCCAACGGTGTGACATTAGGGAAATTTTTAGGTCTAAAATGGCCGCCCTAAGAAAAATGTACAACAAATCTAAACTTTATAAGAACCAATAGGATTCAAGATGATGATGTCAACCATGGGGAATGATTCACCATTTTTAGAGTAAAAAAATATAAAGATTAGAAAATAATAAAATAATAAAACTCTTTTTCTACTCGTATTTTCAACTTATCTCCCTAAGTTTTTACTCAAATTTCGAGCGGGAGTACTCATTGGATGCAAAATTTAATTCCTCATCCAAGGATTACCCATGTTGCATGCTTTCGATGGACCCTACTACACAAAATATGAGAAATACATGGAAAAACGTGATTGCAATCACATTTTTCATGTAGTTCTCATTTTCGTGGAGAAGGGTCCATCGAAATTATGCAACATGGGCACTCCTTGGGTTAGGAATCAAATTTTGCATCCAACGAGTGTTTTTTATCGGAATTTGAGTAAGCCCATAGGAAGATAAGTTGAAAATACAAGTTGAAAAATAGTTTTTTCTTTTTTCCCTCTAAAATTTGATGATGTTATCTAATCTTATTTTATTATTTCCACTAATATCTTATAATTTCCTTAGGAGGCCCATTTTAGACCTCAAAAATCCCCTAATGACAACACTCAAATATGAGTTCGTATGCTCAAGATATTCACAGTCAATGTTCTGGTCAAAAGTGGCAGCCACCAACAAGGCAACAATTTGGAATTTTCTAGCGCACAGAATCCAGCCGCCAAAACGGGTGAATTTTTCGCCTCGTTAATTTCGCCAGTGACCCTTAAAATCCGGTAGGAAAAAAATGGTTAATTCGTTGATAACTTTTTTTAATAATATTGGGGCGACAGACTGTCACCCCCGCCATAAAATTGTTATCAAATAAAAATCAAAGTACGTGGTGAGCGAGCCACCTGTCGGTAGACCTGCCCCCACCAACCAATGAGGCAAGTGTATATATATAACATTATGCCAACAACTGATTCAAACAGCTTGACCATCACATATGATGGGGTCAACGGGGATCTAACCTACTTGGACATTGGCCGAATCACCCCACAGGTGGCCCCACTCCAACCACTCAATGGTCAACATAAACCATGCCACATCACAAACACGCCACTCCAACTCATATGTTAACAACCCACCAAAAATTAAATGGTTAACGCCACAATCGCAGTCCAAATTAAATGATCTGCCAACAAAACAATCAACAACCGATTGTTTGGGGGAGATTGCAGGGTTGGAACTTGATCCTTCCCTTCCATATTTAACCATTTTCCAACTACCCATGTGGCACCTTGTAAGCTCCCCTAACAAATTATCATATAAAACTAATTCACCATTTGACTGTGGGTGAGGAGGAGTAGAGCGACGAGCAGAGGAGCCACACAACGGACCCAGGTGCAAGCATAAATTTTAAGGAGTGAATATTTTAGGGGAATATTCCCTTAGAATATTCCATAGAATATTCCATGTTGATAGAGTGAGTAATCTAAAATATTCTTTGGAGGTTGATTTTTGACAGAGACAGAATAATTCTGAATTTATAGTCATTTTCACATAATTTTGCAAGCAGCGCAGTGGTGTGCTCAGAATTTTCATCCAAGCAGCAGATTTTTCATCCATCTTCAAGAAGGAATCTTTGGGGGAATATTCAAGATCCCTGAGGGTCCACAATTTGACTGTGTCAAAAAGGGGCCAAGTTTATAGTCTTTTGACACGATTTTGTGCCACGAATTCAACGATGTAGTCCATTTCATCAGCTGAGCTTTCAAATTTCCGACCATCCCTAAAAATGGAGGTAAATGATGCAGTGATTCCATTTCTTTCTTCATTTGTTGAGATGATGTTCTTATGGTTGAGATCCTTGTTACCATTATGTTGAAGGATATTTTTATGCCACATGATGTGAGAATTTATTATCTTTTCATGTTGAAGGAGGGTCCATAAGATTGAGAGTTCCTATAGGAGAACGTATCATGGAGATATATGCCACTCTAGTTGAGGGAATTTATCCTTGTAATGACAAAGAATGTACTATGTGCTCATCATCATATTGTAACATTTAATGAAGCAGCATCCCCACTCTTGACACTGAGCTTGGAGACGTAACCCACATAAGGTCAACTCCGTTATCAATGTGTGTGTATCCTTTGATTTGATGGATATCGTTATGCTTCAACTGCTTTGAAGTATGCACATGTGGTTGTTTTTACTCTTTCACGTGTAGTTCTACTAACATCACAAAAGTAAAAGATCTTGGTTAATTTTGGTAGCTGAAGAAATCTGGATCATTCTCCTATTAGTCAATGTTGTCATTGAAGTCAATATGGCATTGGTTGTGATGGAAAATTCTTGTGATCCGTGATGTTTCCCATTGATCATAATGATGGAATTTCTTATGAAGATGCCATAACCTCATGTATATTATGATATCCTTGATGAAGTACTTGATGACATATGATGACATGGTTGGATATCATATGATGAGATGGAGGACCATATGGATTGAATATAGCATAAGCCATATACAGACAGAATAGAAGCGTTGGACCCAAGGAGAAGTCCCAAGGAGGAAAGCCATTGGAAGCCATCGAAGGAAAGCCATGAGAAGAAAGAGGAGGGAAATCATCGAAAGCCATCAGAAGCCATCAGAGCCATCAAGGAGAAGCCATCAGAAGCCAAAGGAAAGCATATACAAGCTAGGAGAAGGAATGACAAACTAAGGAGGAGCAGATCCAAAGAGAAGACCGCATATGCCCAAGAGGAAGAGCCAAAGGGTAGAAACAATCATATCAAAGGAGCAAAGAGAAACATATCAGCAAAATATGCAAAATTAAATTGGAGAAATCATATCGACGTTTTAATTATGTGTCTCCACCCAAAAAATGTGATCACTGATAAGCGATTTTCTCCAACTTCTGATATGCGGACCCGATGTATTTTAATAACAATTTAATCACTAAATCAAATCCACTCTTTATCGGAGATTTTGGAATGGGACCTCCAATAAGATCCTCCGATGAAGCCTAATCTTTGATTGTGATATGTTTTGTAGCCCTGAATAGCCTTATTATAACATTTTAATGTAATATCACATATGTCGCATCGTAACTTTCCTATCGCAAGTTTTGCAATCATGTCATGTTAAAATATTCGATTGTGATATGGTTGTAGACCCAATTGGTTTATCAAAATGATTTTATTGAAATATCACATCCATCAGAGGTCAGAGTATGTTGCGGACCCGATTGGATTATCAAAATGATTTCATTGAAATATTGCATCCGCTATGTCAGAGGTCAGAGTATGTTGCGGACCCGATTGGATTATCAAAATGATTTCATTGAAATATCACATCCGCTACGTTAGAGGTCAAAGGAAGTAAGGGTGATATGTGTTATAGGAATATTAGCGTTGTTGACATCAGAATGTTGGCTTGTGCACAACTTAAAAAAAAGTCTCAAATATTCATCTAGTTGCGATGTGTGGGAGTAAAGTGATGATGTGGTATGTGGGACCTCCCGACATCTATTATAATATGGTTTCTGTTCAATGAAACAATGTCATATTTGGTCCACTAATATCAAAATACCCCTTCTAACAGCTATTGAAAATATTGTCAAAGTACCACCTCATGCACAAGTCAGCCTCTCCTCTAAAAAACGTGTCTTTTCATTTATTGGTGAGACTCATATAAATACAATTCAAATACTTCATTCTCTAGTATCGATCTCGGTCTCCTATCATAGAGAGGAAGATATAGTTCACAACTTGTGAACCTGAAAGAATAAAAGAAAGGAGACTTTAAGGCCGAGAAGGAAAATAAACTTTTTATTGGGTTAAACTTGATGAATTAATATGTAGAAGAAGTGCAGACCACAACCTGAAGAACAACCTTGTGGAGGTTCATTTAGTAGCTCGGTTCAAGTCTATACCTCTGTCATGGATTTGTGAAAATATTGATTCTCGGATCTGTATGACCTCGGACCAATGAAGTAAGTTTACATCTGTCAACATTTGAAGGGAACTGAAGACGACACCATCATTGAAGTATTTGTGAAGTAACCATATCACAAACCTCTAAATTAGTCACCTTGGCATTATGAACAGAGGCTCGAAACAGAGACATTGAGGCTTAGCATAGCAGATTGAAGATATCTTATTGAAACGATTTATCAGATACTGAACACATCATTGGATACCATGATGCATTATTGAAATCATCATTAGGTAACTTTGTTTATCATGTTTGGGTAACATGTAGAGTTGTGGAGACTCCTTCATGTAAATACAAGGTTGTCAATGATGAAGTAATTTGGAGGAAACATTGCCAAAGATTGACAGAGCTCATTGAAGAAGACATTGGGAGCTATGAACTATTACTAAACTTATCTTGACGAATTGAAGCAGGAGGTTGGATGTTATGAAACCAGCTCAAGAAAAGGATAGAAAAGATAGATCAACACCTTAGAATTCAGCCTCTTCAAGGGGGCAACCTCCTTCACATTACATAAATGAACAATTCTTGGACGATTCAAATGATAAAACCTCCTTTCTATATATAGGAGTCTAATGGGTCACAATATAACCTAGCCGACCTAACAATAATAATATAAAGCCACAAAAATAATAATAAAGGGATTCTATTGGGCACAGTAATAACAATATGGGGACAATAGGGGCACAACAATATTAATAAGGGATACAACTACAATAGTAATGGGGTAATCACTAGTATTATAGGGACCCAACATGCCCCTCTCCTTTAAAAAAGTGTTGTCCTCAATGCTTGAGTAGTTCTGGATGCTTCTGTATAAAATTCTCATCCTCCCATGTGGAATCTTCAGTGGATAAGTTCTTCCACTTGATAAGATACTCCGAAATTGATCGATTTCGTAGCTGTCGAGTTCTTGTTTCTGTGACTGCTTCCGGTTCCAATATAATTTTTCCTTCCTCTTCAAGTTCTGGAAATATTGTTTGAGCTGGGAGCTTGTCGCCTATAACCTTTTTTAAACATGAAACATGGAAAACTAGGTGCAATTGAGAAGTTGCAGGAAGCTCCAATTTGTATGCCATAGTACCAATCTTTTGCAACACCTTGTACAGACCATAATACTTTGGTGATAATTTATTATCCTTCTTAGCTTGCTTGAGGGACATTTTCTTATATGGTTGTAGCCGTAGGAATACCCAATCACCTAAATCAAAACTTCTTTCGCTACGATGTTGATCTGCCTGTTGTTTCATTCTATTCTGTCCCAACACGAGGTTATCCTTTAAGAGTTGGAGGACTTGTTGTTGATGTTCGATGTGATGTTCCACTGCTTGAACCTTAGAATTTTCTCTTAAATATGATGTGATGGATGTTGGCTGATATCCATAAAGTGCCATAAATGGGGTCATTTTTGTTGTTGTATGGAAGGAAGTGTTATACCACCATTCAGCCAGAGGAAACCATTTGACCCATTGTGTCCGTTTATCAGATACAAAGCAACGAAGATATCCTTCCAAACATTTTTTTACTATCTCAGTTTGCCCATCAGATTGAGGATGATAAGATGAGCTATGAGCTAACTGAGTACCAAGACAAGAAAATAATTTTGTCCAAAAATTTCCAATGAAAATGGGATCTCTGTTACTTACAATAATCTTTGGGTTTCCATGTAGCTTTTGAATTGTTTCCATAAATGCAATAGAAACTGTACTGGCTTTAAATGGATGTGATAATGCACAAAATTGTGCATACTTGTTAAGTCTGTCAACTACCACCATGATGACACTCTTTCCCTCAAACTTGGGTAAACCTGTGATAAAATCCATTGAAACCTCCTCCCAACATTAGCTTGGAATGGATAAAGGTTGTAATAGACTCGGTGTCTTAATTGTTTCAACTTTATTTTGTTGGCAAACCAAACATTCCGCCACAAACTTTTGAATATCTGATTTAAGGCCATCCCAAAAAAATTCCTTCTTAACCCTGTGGTAATTTTTTAAAAATCCTGAGTGCCCTCCTAAGGGAGAAGTGTGCAATTCCATAAGAATCTTTTGTTTTAGTTGGGAATTCTTACAGAGGTATAAGCGATATTTGTACCATAACGAATCATTTTTCCAGCTAAATGTATCAGATGTACTGGAATCTTGTTGTAACTTTCGAAAAAGTTCCCACACTTCTTCATCATTCTTCTATTCCTCCCTTGCTTCGTTTATCCAATCTAGTTGGATAATAGAAATGGCGCACAACAATGCTTCCACATCCTCATACTTTCTTCAGAGTGCATCTGCCACCACATTTTGCTTCCCTTTTTTGTAGATGATTTCAAAGTCATAACCCAACATCTTTGTGACCCACTTTTGTTGCTCTTCAGAGGATAATCTTTGTTCTAAAAAGTATTTAAGTCTATCATGATCCATTTTTACCTTGAATTTTCTTCCTATTAGGTAGGGTTGCCATTTATTAAGTGCATGGAGTATTGCCAACATTTCCTTCTCATAAATAGCTTTGTGTAAAAACTTTCCCTTGATTGGACGACTTTCAAAAGGAATGGGTCTTTCATCTTGCATTAAAACAGCACCAATTCCATTTCCTGAAGCATCACATTCCACAATAAAGGTTTTTTGAAGTCCAGTGTAGCTAAGACCAGTGCTTCACACATTGCCTCTTTAAGATGTTCAAAGGCCTTTATTGCTTCTGGAGTCCATGAAAATGCATCTTTCTTCAATAATTTTGTTAGAGGTGCTGCTATTCTCCCATAATTCTTAACAAACTTGTGATAATACCCTGTCAACCCGAGAAATCCTTGCAGATGCTTTATGGATGTTGGGATTTTCCATTCGTTAATGGCTTTAATTTTGCTAGGGTCTACCTTAACTCCTTCATGAGATACAATATGACCCAGATATTCCCTCTTGTACTCCAAAGAAACATTTAGATCTTTTTGCATATAATTGTTTCTCCTCCAATAGTTGTAGCACCCTGTCAACATGTTCAACATGATCTTTCCAAGATTTACTGTAGATTAGTATATCATCAAAAAATACTAACACAAATTTTCCAAGGAATGGTTTGAAAATGGAATTCATGAAACCTTGAAATGTTGAAGGTGCATTGGTAAGGCCAAAAGGCATGACCAAAAATTCATAATGACCCTCATGAGTTCTAAATGATGTTTTCGAAATGTCTTTAGTCTTCATTCTGATTTGATGATATCCTGAATGAAGATCCAATTTGGTGAAGTAAATTGATCCATGCAATTCATCCAATAATTCATCAATGACAGGAATGGGAAACTTATCTTTAATAGTGAGCTTGTTGAGCTCCCTATAATCTGGACACATGCGCCATGATCCATCCTTCTTGTGCACCAATACCAATGGAGCAGAGAAAGAACTTTAACTCGGTTGAATTATACCAGCCTCTAGCATTTCTGCAACCATACTTTCAATTTCACTCTTTTGGGAATAGGGATATCTGTACGGCCTGATGTTTGGAGGAACACTTCCTGGAATCATATGAATAGCATGATCATGATCACGAATAGGTGGGAGACCTTTGGGAGTATCAAATACCTTGGAATGATTGTCCAAGACTTTTTGGAGGTCTGGAGAAATATATGATTCCAATGTGGAAACATCTAGTGAACATAATTGTGCAATTACACCTCTTTGTTCCTTTTTTAGAAGCTTTGTCATACCGTTAGAGCTGATTATATTTCCCAGTTTCCCTACAATACCCCTTAATTCAACTTCCTTTTCTTCCACAAAAAATTTCTTGAAAATTAAAAGCTATTGTACCCAAGGATTGTAGCCATTAGACTCCTAGTACAACATCAGCACCTCCCATTGGAATGGAAAGCATTGGGCTAGTCAATACATATTCTCCCATGGATAGCTTGATATTATGTCACTTTCCGAAGAAATATATTGTTCCTCCATTTGCAACCATCACTTGACACTCTGGTGCTGGATATAAGAAGCAATTCAATTCTTTTGCTACCTTACAATGAATAAAATTGTGGGTATTTCCTGAATCAATCAACACTATTACCTTTTTCTTCTTGATTTGTCCTTCTATCTTGATGGTTTGAGGAGTGGTAATTCCCACCAATGCATTACAAGATATGGTCAGATTCATTTCTTCTTTATCTAGGCTTTGTTCCTAGAGTATATCCTCTTCTTTTTACCTTTCTTGCTCTTTTTCTTCTTCCTCTTCACAATCTATGTAGAATAATTTCTTCTCAGCACACTTATGACCTTTAGTGTATTTGCTATCACAACTGTAACAAAGCCCTTTTACTGTTTTTTCTTCCAATTGTTGTGGTGTCAACCTTATAGGTTGTGGAAGACTAGGGGCAAAAACACTTCCATCTTTATAGTTGTGAGTGGTATGCTTCCCGGTTGCCATAATTTTGCTTTCCATTTTTCTTGCTAACCTGAATGCCTTCTCTAATGAATCAGGTTCCCAAAGGTGAACATCATGTTGGATATTATCCTTTAAAGTCCCTATGAACACATCAATCCTATGCTCCTCTGGAATATTTTTTACCCTTATGTTCAATTTTTGGAACTCCTCAATGTACTCCATTATTGAACCCTTTTGTTTGAGACTTATCAATTGGCTAAAAAAAGTGTTTCCTTTTGTATCCTCATAATGTGCTGTCAATTCTTCCGTAAAAATTGCCCAAGTGATAATTTGTTTACGAGAGCAAAGCCATTGATACCATACAAACTGATTTGGTTCCAAATATAAAGTTGCAATACGTACCTTTTGTGTGTTTTGCACATTATTGAGATCAAAAAGTTTCTCCATCTATAATATCCATGTTGCGGGATCCTTGCCATCAAACTTCCTCATATCGATTTTTGGAATATGGTGAGTCTTTGATCCCACATTAGAGTCTATGAAATCATGATTAACATTTTTTTTGTTCGCATCATGAGTTTCCTTTACTACCTTTTCACCATTAGTAAGTATTTCTTGTAGAAAATTTGTCAAATCTGTCTTCAAATCTTCCATGTCTCTCTTCAAATCTGTCTTCAAATCTATCTTCAAATCATTCATCTTAGCTTCCATGCCCTTTATCTTAGCTTCTATTAGCTTTTGTGAGAGTGACATTTGTTGCACTTGGTCTTGTAATTTTGATATATCATGTAGCATTTCTTCCTCTTCTTCATGAGTCATGCTAGAGCTTTCAGGTTGCTTACTAGGTGTTTGCATTTTCTTTCCTCAGGGGGTTAGTTACCGATAATAATGCTCTACTATTCCCTTTGAATTCTTTCAAAATAAATTTTCAAACCAAGCTTAAGCAAAAATTTTAAAAAATCTACACACCTTTTTTCACATTGTAAGAGCTCGATATTGCCTCTGATGTATCTCTGTACTTTCAAATCATCCAGTTTTAAAATTTCAATCTGTTGTAGCCCTTTGTGTACACTTTCCAATGCCACTAGTGTGATCCAAATTGGATTCTCCACGGAAGAGTTATGCAAAATCTCCCACAGTGACCTGATTATAGACTAGTTCAGTAGAGCGAACTTGTACGACGTGCCACGAGTCACCGTTTCAACCTTTGGCTCTAAAAAATATATACAAGAAACTACAGTCTGTCCTCTTTCTGTAACTTCTTACAAAATTTCAATCCGATTCTCAGAGAGAAAGTTATGACGATTTTTCCCAGGTCACCTGTTTGGAATGTAATTCAAGAGTCTGCAAAAAGACCAACTTCCTCAGATCATATCTCTGCAAATATAGCACGAAAAGATCTGAAATTTGGACCCGAGATTCAATGCGATTTCTTCTCAAATGGGTTTTTTTTTAGCTTCTGAAACATCGCAGAAAAAAAGTTATAGAAAAAATTCCTCGATGCCCTGTTTGGAGCAGCGAAACCCTAGAATCCAAAGCTCTGATACCAAATGCTATGAAACCAGCTCAAGAAAAAGATAGAAAATATAGATCAATGCCTTAGAATTCAGCCTCTTCGAGGGGGAAACCTCCTTCACATTAAATAAATGAACAATTCTTGGATGATTCAAATGACAAAACCTCCTTTCTATATATAGGAGTCTAAGGAGTCACAATATAACCTAGCCGACCTAACAATAATAATATAAAGCCACAAAAATAACAATAGAGGGATTCTATGGGGCACAGTAATAACAATATGGGGACAATAGGGGCACAAAAATATTAATAAGGGATACAAATACAATAGTAATGGGCTAATCACTAGTATTATAGGGACCCTACATTGGAGCATGTACCAGAAGAGAGGGTTGAAGCTCTAGAGGATAGGAGTCCTCAATATATGAGGTTAGAGACTGTACCAGAAGAGGTTTGGAGCCCTAGAGGATAGGAGTCCTCAATATATCAGGTTGGAGCCTATACTAGGAGAGGGTTGGATCCCTAGAGGATAGGAGTCCTCAATATACCAGGTAGGATCTTATACTAGAGATAGGGTTGGAGCCCTAGAGGTCGGTGCCTCAAAGTTGACAAGGTTGGAGCCTTGGAAAGTCCAAGTTGGAGCTTGGAAAAATATAGGTTGGAGCCTAGAACATTGAATATTCTTGTCTTCATCTAGTGTTGGATCCCTACACGTTATTGTATTGTATTTATTGTAAAGAGGATTGGAGTACTCGTCATTGATTAATAAAATAATTATTCTATCATTGTTCATTTTGTGTTCTAATTATAAGTGATCTAAATGGTAACATATAACAATTGAAAAGAAATATTGATTCACTCCTCTCTCATTATTTCCAACAATTGGTATCAGAGTCAGTACCTTGTCTCAAAGCCTAACAGCTTGAAGGTTGATCCTTAGAACACAAATGGAAAAGCCAAGGAAGAAAGCCTCCAATCCTTCTAAATATGTCTCTTCCTCAACTATGAAAACTGAAGACAATCATATTGGGAAAGTTCCATTGTTCAATGGAAATTTTGATGTATGGAAGGTAAGAATGAGAAATTTCTTAATGGCTCAAGGCGTTGAAGTATGGGAATCAATGATTACTGATAGCATGATGGAAGGAGAATCCAAGGAATATAATACAAAAGAAATGAAGGAAATCTTGAATGGGCTACCAGATGCTATAAAAACCAAAGTGGAGAAATGTTCATTGGAAAAAGGTATGTGGGACAAACTTCATGATCTTCACTCAAAAGAAGCATTGACCATGATTGTTAGTCAAGAAGATGATGGAAAGAAAGAAGGAAATCCAAAATCCATTAAGGAAGCTGAAAAAATGAGTGAAGACATCAACGCCAAGGAAGACCTAGAAGATGAAGTGAGTAAAGATGACTTTGAAGAAAATCTCATGGAGAAGCTTGTAGTTTCCCTAGAAGAGATAAGAAAATTGAAAAAGGAGAATGAGGAGCTCAAGAAGAAATCACAAGATCGTGACCATGACCTTGACAATACAAGGAAGGAAGTTAACATATTCAATCTTCAAGTTCAATAAAAAGATAATGAGGTCACCAAGCTTAAGGAAGAATTTCATCAAAAAAAGAGAAATCATCATGAAGAAGTGATATCATGACAAATCAATTGGATAAGGCAAAGAAAATGGAATAAACTTTGTCAAGCCACCTTGAACAAAGACACAAGATATTGAACAAACTTGAAGTAGAAATTGCTCAATACAAGGAAGAAGTCTCCTCCCTTAGATATCAACTAGAAGAAACAAAGAAACAAGCATAAGGAGGTGAGAAGGAGATGGAAGATCTGACACTCATAGAAGGACAAGTTGATGATTGTAACTTTTATGGGGTTCCTAAACAAGCTCAAAGCATAACTACTAAGCCAGAAAAGAAAGTCACACAAATCTAGAGAAAGAAGCATATTGGATCAAAAATCCTCTTGAACACTCAAACCAACAACACGTGTTGTTGATCTAATGAATACATCTTTGACATATTTTGATGATAATATTATGCCAAGAAGAGACCATCCATACAGGTAGGGGGAGCTTGTGATTCTTGAAAAATATATCTATGAAGAACCCTATGAGTCACATATGGGAAATTGTGTTATGAGGCATATCTCTCGATAGATAATCTCCCGAAAGTAACTCCATTGAAGAAAACCATCCATTGATTGAAGATACCTTCCACTTACAACAATTTAATGTGTCTGAAGGAAACAAAAGGCTAGAGGAGTTTATGCAAGTAGATGGAGTTGATTGATCATATATAATTCAATTGTAGACAGTCACTAACGTTGGAAAATTATGAGTTGCTGAGATCGGACTAATAGATGCTTGGTAAAGACAGAAAACGGAAACTGATCTCAAAAGATTTTGAATAGAGCTCAAATATGGAAATGACATTTGTGGAACTAGAGAACAGTTGAATAAGAATATACAAACAAATATTATAATACTTGACAGATGGAGTAAAACAGACCCAAATAAGTATACCACCATTGGATAACTACAAAACATAAGAACATAGATGATTGAGTGGTATGATGATGACAGAAAAGGGAACACAGGTTCAGGGGGAGTTGTACAAGCTACTATCTAAGCAACATGACAAGAAGAAGTGTTATAGGGGGAGTACTTGGGCACCCCATTTTCCATTGATGTCAAAGGGGAGGAGAATGTTGGGAGGGAAAGAATATTGCCATCAATGACAAAGGGGGAGACTATTAGTCAAGGATGCCATTGATGTCAATATGGCATTGATTTTGATTGCAAATTCTTGTGATCCGTATGTTGCCCATTGATCATAGTGATGAAAGCTCTTATGAAGATGCCATCACCTCATGTATATTATGATATCCTTGATGAAGGACTTGATGACATATGATGACATGGTTGGAGATCATATGATGAGATGGAGAACCATATGGATTGAATAACACAAGCCATATATAGATCGAATAGAAGCGTTGGACCTAAGGAGCAATCCTAAGGAGGAAAGCCATCAGAAGCAAGAGGATGGAAGTCATCGGAAGCCATCAGATCCATCAAAGATAATCCATTGGAAGCCAAAGGAAAGCATATGAAAGACAAGAGTAGGAGCGACAAGCCAAGGAGGAGAAGATCAAAAGAGAAGACCACATATGCCCAAGAGGAAGAGCTAAATGGTAGAAACAGTGAAATGAGAGGAGAAAAGAGAAACATATCGGAAAAATATCCAAAACCAAATCAAAGAAATCTTATCAGCGTTTTAGTTATGTGTCTCCACCTAGAAACTCTGATCTCCGATATGCGAGTTGGTCCAACTTCCGATATGCAGACCAGATGTGTTTTAATAACTATTTAATTACTAAATCTTATCTGCCCCTTATCAGATATTTTGTAATGGGACCTCCGATAAGATCCTCCGATGAAGCCTAATATCCAATTGTGATATGTTTTGTGTACCCAACTGGGCTTATTATAACATTTTAATGTAATATCGCATCTGCCATGTCGCAACTTTCCTATCACAAGTTTTGTAGGCATGTCATGTTAAAACCTCCGATTGTGATATGGCTGTCGACCCAATTGGTTTATCAAAACGATTTTATTGAAATATCACATCCATCACATATCAGAGTATGTTCGTTTGGATTATCAAAATGATTTTATTAAAATATCGCATCTGCTACGTCGGAGATCAAAGGAAGTAGGGGCAATATGTGTTATAGGAATATCGATATTGTTGACATCAGAACTTTGGCTTGTGCACTACTTAAAAAAAAAATTGATATTCATGTGGTTGCAATGTGCCAGAGTGAAGTGATGATGTGGCATGTGGGACATCCCAACATCTATTATAATATGGTTTCTGTTCAATGAAACTATGTCATATTTGGTCCACTATTATCAAAATACCCCTTCTGACATCTATTGAATATATTGTCAAAGTGCCACCTCATGCCCAAGTTGGCCTCTCCTCTAATAAACGTGTCTTTTCATTTATTGGCGAAACTCATATAAATACAAGTCAAATACTTCATTATCTAGTATCGATCTCGGTCATCTATCACAGAGAGGAAGATACAGTTCACAACTCGTGAACTTGAAAGAATAAAAGAAAGGAGACTTTAAGGCTGAGAAGGAAAATAATTTTTTGATTGGGTTAAACTTAATGAATTAATCTTTGGAAGGCTCGAACCTATAATGAATTAATTTGTAGAAGAAGTGAAAATCATGACTTGAAGAATAGTCATGTGGAGGTTCATTTAGTAGCTCAGTTCAGTTCTATACCATTGTCACAAATTTGTGAAAAGATTAATTCTTGGATCTGTATGATATCGGACCAACAAAGTAAGGTTACATCTGTCATCATTTGAAGGGAAATGAAGATGACACCAACATTGAAGTTTTTGTGAAGTAAGCATATCACAAACCTCTAAAGCAATCACTCCTGAAGCAGTCACTTCGGAAATGTAAACAGAGGCTCAAAACATGGACATTGAGGGTTAACGCAGCCTATTGAAGCTATCTTGTTGAAAATATTTAGCAAATCTTGAATACATCATTGGGGACCATGATGCATTGTTGAAATCATCACGAGGTAACTTTGCAGATCTTGTTTGGGTAACATGAAGAGTTGTGGAGACTCCTTCATGTAAAGACAAGGTTGTCATTGATGAAATAATTTGGAGGAAACATTGCTGAAGATTGACAGGGCTCGTTGAAGAAGACATTGGGAGCTGTGAACTATTACTAAAATTATTTTGATGAATTGAAGCAGGTGGTTGGAGCCTCATATATCAGGTTGGGGCCTATACCAGAAGAGAGGCTTAGAGCCCTAGAGGATAGGAGTCCTCAATATATCAGGTTGGAGTCTATACCAGGAGAGGTTTGGAGCCCTAGAGGATAAGAGTCCTCAATATACCAAGTTGGAACCTGTACCAGAGATAGGGTTGGATCCCTAGAGGTTGGTTCCTCAAAGTTGACAAGGTTGGAGCCTTGGAAAGTCCAATTCAGAGCTTGAGAAAATACAAGTTGGAGCCTGGAAGATTGAAGATTGGTGTCTCCATCTAGGGTTGGATCCCTACACATTATTGTATTGTATTTATTGTAAAGAAGATTGGAGTACTTGTCATTGATTAATAAAATTATTATTCTGTCATTGTTCATTTTGTGTTCTAATTATAAGTGATCTAACTAGTAAAATATAACAATTGAAAAGAAATATTGATTCACCCCCCTCTCAGTATTTCCAACATCTCCTCCTTGAAATGTGCTTGATCAATGATCCCAAATCTTCTTCAAATATTTAAGAGTTTGAAGAGGAAATTCGAATTTGAGACATAGAAGCCAAATATGATTGTGGTGGAATCTTCATATATTCCTACACACATCACAAAACTCATCCAACTTTTACATATAAGTGAATACATATTATTTTTCTAATATTTAACCATCAATTCACTCAAAATACCAAAATAAATTTATTGGAAAATAATATTTCTAAACCCATATTTAATTATGAAGATGCTCTTAGTTCATGGTTATGGAGCTATTAAATATGGTAAATATTGAAAGAAAATGAAACGAAAAGGGGTGAAATGGATGACGTTTTTGGAGACCCAACATCCCCCACAACTATAGATGGTGCATGTCCTCATGCAACTTTGCATTGATTGTCATGGATTGAAGTCATCTTGTTTTATGTAGCTTCTTTTGTGTAGCCTTGAGGTGTGCAAGATTTGTCAACAAGTCATTTTTGTGACATTGAGATATTTCTTCAAGACTTGCAAAGTTTTCTTCAATTATTTATTTTCTCGAGAGCTTGCTATTGTTGAGAGTCTTCTTTTTTTGAAAGATATTTAAGTGGTAGATTTTGCGATTGGTTCTTTTGTGGAAACCATAACTATTTCGAGTGTTGGTTCTTATGTGACAACAATTTTTTTTATTTCTTCTTCTTGATGCAACAAAGAGTACTTGAAAATGCATTCACAATGATGACCCATTCATATACATATCAACTGCTCATAATTTGAATATTTTTCAAAACATACCCATCTTTAAATAAAAGAGAAACCTCGATCAATTGGAAGAAACATGTTGGTCAACAATATGCATGGTTATGGAATATGGAATTGACAATGGTAATGAATATCCCCTCCCACACCGCCCGCCCCCCCCCACCCCCCCCCCCCCAAACTGAAGGTGTTTTCTATTCTTGGAAAATGAGGAAAGAGATTTTGCATGGGGAATTTTCCAAATACATATATTTTAGTATTCAAGGAATTAATAATTAAATATTAGAAAAGAACATACCTTCACCTACCTGAAAAAGTCAATAAGCTATGCATCTATGAGATCTTGGTTTCTATTGTTGGATCTTGGAATGTGAAGTGAAAGAATCTGATCTACTTCTTCATGAGTTGGTTGTATGAATAGTGGATGAAATTTGAAATTGTAATCTTGGTGCCCTCTTATTGTTGGAACTAAGCTACTATTGCTAAAATCTGAAATTTATTGGAACACTACTGCAAGCTACTAAAATCATATAGTCTTCATTTATATTTGCATCGTGGTGTAATTCTTATCTATGTGAATAAATTTTGTTGATGTTAAACATAGAAAGAAATTGTTGGATTACCAGCCATTAATGAATGTCATTAACTAACACAAGACTACTCACCATTTATGTAAATGAGATTCAAGATGCCCAAGTACATCTTATTAGGTAGGAATAAATAATTTGTAGTCGAGTCATATACAAGATCTAACAAACAGGGGACATTGATGTATTCCCACTATTTATTGGCGATAGAACTTACATTAGGGCATGCAAGCCTCAAAGTACTAAAAAAATCTCTATTGTCAAACCCAAATAATTTTTGAAGTTGATGGGTCAAGACTTGTTAGAAGGAGGCCCTTAATGCGTCCTTGATCATCTAACATGGGAATAAAGTAATGATGTAAAGGACCATAGATGAAATATTTTCTCTTATCAAGGAAGATTTATTTTGGAAAAAGAAAAGGACAACAGGGTAACACAACATGTAAGTGAGTTGAATGAATTTATTCATGGATTAGGGATGAAATGTAAGTGAGGAAGGAAAATATGAAACTTGCAAAGGGAAAATGGTTTTGAAGTCATGCTCTAGTAGTAGAAAGATGGAAATTCATGAATGGACTTTAGTTTTAGAAAGAGGAAAATAAATAAGTAGCAATGGCGTTATGGATGTGATCTTACATGGACTTGACTTTTTCATGTTCAATCTGAAAAATAAATTGGTCTTTGAAAACCACTTGTACTTAAATTGATCTTCTTTAATCATCTTCGAACCTGCAAAAGCTTAACATTAATCTGCGATAAAATGTAAGATTCTCGAAGGAGAGAGGTGACGAGTCTCTCTTCATACAATATATACACAACAAATTCATAAATAGCATTAATAAAACAAATTCAAGGAAGATAAATAAAAATAAAATACACTTTTACCTGTCAGGAAGCAATGCACTTTGGACTACCTGTCAATGTTGCATTGATAATTTATTCATTTGATATCTGATTCGAGTGATTCAAAAACATGTTTTTTAATGATTTGATAATTTTTCAAGTCCAATTGTTGTAAAATGAAAAAAAATGACCATTTTTTATTATCTAAAATGTTGATGAAAATAACTTCATGACGTAGCCCAAACTGGGTGAACCACGTATATTTGTGTCTCTTGTTTTATGCATTTTCTGTGTTTATATTTTTGCAATATTTTATGTGTTCCATTGCTCTGTAATATATAATTTTCTAACAACTGGTATTAGAGCCAAAGGTATTTTTTGGCTGATAAACTTGCAGGAGAGAAGGATTCCTAGTTCGAGCGGGAGCAATGGCAGAAGATGGTAGGTTTAGAGTAAAAAAATTTAACAGCGAAAACTACCCGTTGTGGAAAATGCAGATGGAAGATTATTTGTACCAGAGAGATCTGTACCAACCATTGAGCGAAAAGACAAATAAGCTGACGAGTATGATAGACATAGAATGGGATATTCTCAACAAAAAAGCACTTGGAACAATATGGTTGTGCCTAGCGGCGTTGGTAGCGTTTAATATTTCAAAGGAAACGACAACAGAGGGTTTACTGTCGACATTGGCCAAACTATATGAAAAACCCTCGGCCTCAAATAAGGTATTTCTTATGAAGCGTTTATTTAATATGAAGATGTCAGAAGGTGGATCTGTTGTTGATCATTTAAATGAGTTTAATACAGTTACCAGTCAATTAACTTCTATAGAGGTAATTTTTGATGATGAAGTTAGGGTTCTGTTATTTCTATGCTCATTACCAGAAAGTTGGAATGGTTTAGTTATGACAATTAGTAACTCTGTCTCTAGATCTAGTACTTTAAAGTTTGATGATGTTGTCGGTGCAATCCTTAGCGAGGAAATGCGACGGAAAAGCTCCGATGAGACATCAGGTAATGCTTTGACTACAGAGACTAGGGGAAGAAAAATGGAAAGAGGAAAGAGCCCTAGATATCACAGTAACTCAAGAAAAGGTAGATCCAAGTCCAAATCAGGGATAGTGTGCTGGAAATGTGGGAAGAAAGGACACCTGAAGAAAGACTGCAAGTCTCGAAAGGGAAAATAAAGAGACGTGCAACAAGAAAATAATCATGAAGCGAATGTAACAGGTGATGTGTTGCAAGATGCTTTGTTTCTTTCATTAGAAAATATTATTGATGCCTGGGTGGTAGATTCAGGGGCCTCATTCCATGCAATGCCTGATAGGAAACATTTTTATGATTATGTTCAAGGATATTTTTGATAGGTTCGATTGGGTGATAATAAACCCTCTAAAATAATTGGAATGGGTACAGTTTTCACAAAATAGCAAAATGGAAATCAGTGGCTATTGAAGGAGGTAAGGCATGTTCCAGATCTGAAGAAAAATCTGATTTCAACAGGGCAGTTTGGAGGTGAGGGTTGTGTAACTACTTTCACAGATAAAACCTGGAAGGTCACTAAAGGATCCATGGTAACAACGAAAGGAGGAAACATTGGTACATTGTATTTATGCAATGGTATTTCTAATTCTATTAGTGCTTTAACCTCTACAAGAGAAGATACGACATTGTGGCATCATAGGCTTGGGCACATGAGTGAAAAGGGGATGCAGATTCTTCACTCAAGAAATTTGTTGTCAGGTTTGAAGCATGTTGATTTAAAATTCTGTGAGAATTATGTTTATGGAAAACATAAGAGAGTCAGATTCCTTGGAGTTGGGAAAGAAAAGAAAAGTGAAAAATTAGAGCTTGTGCATACAGATGTATGGGGACCTGCTCAAGTATCATCTCTTGGTGGCTCTCGTTATTATGTTACTTTTATTGATGATGCAACTAGAAAAACCTAGATTTATTGTATTCGAAATAAATCCAATGTATTTGATACTTTCAATAAATGGAAAGCTTTGGTTGAAAATGAGACAAGAAAAAGGTTGAAGTGTCTCAGATCAGACAATGGAGGTGAATATTGCAGCAAAGAGTTTGATAGGTACTATTCAGAGAATGGAATTAGTAGAGAGAATATAGTTCCAAGAACACCAAAAGAAAATGGTGTGTCAGAAAGGATGAACATGACAATCATGGAGCATGCAAGGTGCATGAGATTGCATGCATGATTGCCTTTACAATTTTGGGCAGATGTTGTAGATACTATTGTTTATCTAATAAACAAAGGGCCTTCAAGTTCCTTGGATGGTGGTATTCCAGAGGAGGCATAGACAAGTAAAAAGGTAAACTACTCTTTTTTAAAGACTTTTGGTTGTGAAGCCTTTGTCCACATTAATAAAGAAAATAGAACAAAGCTTGAGGCAAAATCAAAGAAATGTACCTTTATTGGATATGGTGTTAATGATTTTGGTTATCACTTTTATGATTATGGAAAATACAAAATCATTAGGAGCAGAGATGTCATATTCAATGAAAAGGTTTTGTATAAGGATCGACAACAGGAAAAAGAAAACAGAGAATACACAGTGCTTGAGATCACAGGAAATGTGATGGTGCCTGAAAATCATAATGATCAACATCCAGAACAACAACCACAATAGCAACAAGCACATCAAACCCCTGAAAGTGGTGTTAGAAGATCTACCAGGATAAGTAGACCCCCTGAACGATACTCTCCTTTGTTATATTATGTATTGTTCACTGATTCTAGTGAACCAGAATGTTATGAAGAAGCAGTGTAGGTAGAAACCAGGAAGAAGTGGGAGCAAGCCATGAAAAAAGAGATAGACTCCTTAGCACATAACCAGACTTGGGACTTAGTTAGATTGCCTGCAGATAAAACAATATTGCAAAATAAATGGGTTTACAAGTTGAAGGAAGAAGATGGAGATAAAAAAAGGTATAAAGCTAGACTTGTGGTGAAAGCGTTTGCACAGAGACAGGGTATAGACTTTGATGAGATATTTTCTCCTGTTGTTAAAATGACTTCAATCAGAACTATTTTAAGTCTAGTAGCAGCTGAAGATTTGCATCTTGAAAAGTTAGATGTAAAAACAGTGTTTCTCCATGGGGATTTGGAGGAAAAAATATATATATGCAGCATCCACAAGGATATGAGGTAAAAGGGAAGGAGAAACTAGTGTGCAGGTTGAAGAAGAGCTTGTATGGCTTAAAACAGGCTCCAAGGCAGTGGTGTCTAAAATTTGGCAGGTTTATGTCTAAACAAGGTTATACTAGATGTCGCTCTGATCGTTGTGTTTATCTCAAAAGGCAAAATGATGGCAGCGATATTATATTGTTATTGTATGTAGATGACAAGCTTGTTGCAGGTTCTAGCATGCAGGAAATAAATGTGCTAAAAAAAAATTGGCAAACTCATTTGCAATGAAGGATTTGGGTGCTGCAAAACAAATCCTTGGTATGAGAATAACTAGAGACAAGAAGAATCGCAAATTAACATTGTCTCAAAGTGAGTATGTAGGAAAGTTGTTGAAAATGTTTAATATGCAGAATGAAAAACCAATTAGTATACCTTTGGTTAGCCATTTCAAATTAAGTAAGGAGGAGTGTCCCAAGACTTGGGAAGAAATGGATCATATGTTTAAAGTTCCATATGCATCAACAGTTGGAAGCTTAATATATGCAATGGTCTACACAAGGCCTGATATTGCACATGTAGTGGGAGTTGTAAGCAGGTACATGAACAATTCAGGAGAAGAACATTGGATGGCGGTGAAGTGGATTCTCAGGTATTTAAGAGGTACCACAAATCAAGCATTATGCTTTGGTGGTTCAAACATTGCTCTACAGAATATATTGATGCAGATATGGCGGGTGATAGAGATAATAGGAGAAGCACAACAGGGTATGTGTTTATTGTAGGTGGAACAGCTATTAGTTGGGTCTCAAATCTGCAAAGTGTTGTTGCACTCTCAATAAGAGAAGCAGAGTATGTTGCTGCTACAGAGGCTAGTAAAGAAATGATTTGGTTACAAAGGTTTCTGGATGAATTGGGTAAGAAGCAGGAGTTGGGCAAGTTATACAGTGACAGCTAGTGTGCTATACATCTTGTAAAGAACTCTGCATTTCATTCCAAAACTAAACATAGACAGTTCAAGTACCATTTCATACGGTCAGCGTTGGAAGATGGACAGTTGAAGCTGGAAAAGATACACACTAGCCAGAATCCTACAGATATGTTAACAAAAGTTGTAAGTTATTTGCTCAGTTTCAATTGGTCTTCAAGTATGATGAAGAAGATGAGAAACAACCAGGTCCAAAGTGGAGTCATTGTCCAACAAATGAAGCAGCGGTGGAGTTTCTATAATCAGTTTCCAAGTGGGAGATTGTTGGGTGTGGACCCTGATTATCTTTTGTATTCAAAGGTATCGCCGCATTGGACCCTAATTCGTAATGGGGCGGCAATGCTGCCCATAAAATATTCGCTGCAGGGGGGGGTCCAGGGGGGGCGGCTACGACCTTTGGGAGCCCCCCCTAGCGGGGAATCGGGGGCAGCACCCCTGAAGCTAAGAATAGATGTAAAATTTCCTTGTAAAATGTTGTAATTTTGTAGTCAATCTGGGCCATTCATTAGGCGGAGATCTGACGGTAGAAGTTATGTTTAATTTAGGTTTTTTTGCCTTAGAAGGCAACCCCTCGCTATATATGAGGGAATTGTATTGCGTCTATGTATATCTGTATTCTGAGTGAGGAAGAGAGAGGAGATTGAGAGCGAAGAGGGAATTACAGTGGATCTACTGTAGGTTGTATCTCTTCAGTTTGTTGGATAATATAAAAAGAAGGACTGGTCGTTTCTTCATGAACATAGCCCAAATTGGGTGAACCACGTATATCTGTGTCTCTCTTGTTTTACACATTTTCTGTGTTTATATTTCTGCAATATTTTGTGTTCCATTGCTCTGTAATATATAATTTTCTAACACTTTTAACTATCTGTCAATGTTGCATTGATAATTTATTCATTTGATATCTGATTTGAGTGATTCAAAAACATGTTTTTAATAATTTGATGATTTTTCAAGTCCAATTGCTGTAAAATGAAAAAAAAACAACAATTTTTTATTATCTAAAATGTTGATGAAAATAACTTCATGACGTAGAACTCATTGAGATCTTTCCAACAATGTTTGAATCACCTCAAACGAACATCATATGAGAAAGTTATGCCCTTTTGAAGTTTTTGTGAAACAATAAAAAATTTTATTGTGCAAGGGTGCCATGTGGTAGAACTAGAGTGCCACGTTGTCTTACCAAGGAGTGCGATGTACACTGTACGGATGTTGAAGTGGTGAAGCTAACTAGACTGCAGACATGGCAGCTGACATGACAGTCACTGGGCGATGGCATGGCAAGTTGAGTTGGCATGCTGATGAGGATGGGTGATGTGGTATGGTGACATGGAAACTGTTGACTCTACTGCTGACAGGGAAGTGACATCCGCTGGGTGGACCAATGTTGTGCTGCGATGTGAGCCAATCTTAGGTCGCCATGTGGCAGCAACAATTTCATGAAATTGTCGCAATGTTAATTAAGGAGTGCCAAAATGTTGCATGATTAATCAATTTTGGCATCCATGGGTTTTGAACTCATGATTTTCATTTTATAAACCCCATGCAGGGAAAAACAATGATTTAAATTTAAAAACATTAATTACGTGACAAAATGGCAAACGCTCAGCCCAGTGGATTCCAAGATTATAAATCTGAATGAGAACCATTGCAGGCACTCATATAGTTGTTAGACATCCACCTAAACGTTTGATTTTGATTCAAACACTTTCTCTTGCTAAAAAAACGGATCTACCTGTTGTCATAATGCTATACAAATCACGGTTTTAGTTATCAACGAGAGCTCACGAGTTGTCAATTAGGGCAGTTAACAATTTTTTGCTTTCCGTTTGCATATTTCACCAACTTTCGACTTGACGTACGTTGCAACCCATGCTCTCGGCCCTTTATGTTTATGCAGTGTGGTTTTCAAATGACGTACATTTGTGTTGTTTTTCTTCTTTAATGCAGGATTTGTTTTATTATATGAGTCGTGAGTTTAATATATACCGTTCGTTGCCTTTTTTTAATGCATGGATTTTAGCTTTTGTTTGTTATGTTTTATTTTAATGGTTTCCTTTTAATAATATATATGTGTTTTTTTAATGATTATTTTTTTTTTCTTTATTATTTAATTTAGTTTTGTTTTTAACTTTTTTTTTGTTTTATAAAGTTTTTAAATGATTTTGTTTTTATTGTTATTTTTTATTATTATTAATAAAAAATTTATTTTAGATTTTTTTTAGAAAAATATAATGAAGTCTTTTCTTAAATAAAGAAAAATAAATTATTTAAGTAAATCTTGAGACAAAAATAAGTTGAAAGTTGGAGATCAAAATTTTAAGAAAATTTTTAGAATGAATAGAAAATTTAGATTTCCTAGTTATGTATTTAGAACTATGAATCTTATTGCAAAATTTCAAACCTAAATTACCCAATTTTCCTTTTTGATCTTCTAGATCACAAAGAGACCCGAGAAGAGAGCATACTTGAGAATTCTTAATGTAATTGAAATATGAAATTTGAAAATCAAAATAAAAAGGTTTGATCTCAGACCTCAAATTTTAGCTCCCGAAACTCTACTTGTTCTCCTTCTTCACAAACATCCCTTCTCTTGTAGATCTTCCTGCCAATAGTTAGTGAACAAGGTGGTTCTTATTGCACCACCAAATGAAAATTTCCAAAGAATAAATGAAATCAAATTTCAAAAACAAAAACTCAAACATTACCAAGCTTGGTTTTATTCATTGTTTCTATCCTATTGTATTTTGAAAAAGAATTTTTTTTGTCAAGTTGTATGAGTATTTCCAATGAAGCCATTTATGGATCAAAATCTCTAGTATGCTCATATCCAAATTTGAAAATTATACCTCAATGTCCACTAGGATATGAGAGACCAAATGTACATTTGGATTTGGTGCCAAGATTTGTTGAAGAATGGAATATTGTTGTGGTGTATTCACTTTTTGAAACCAATCTTCAATGTAGCCATCACTCTCTTGGTTATCTTATTTAGTTATCATGCCTCAAATTTCTTTTGGAAGCTCATCAATCTTTAAAGGGTAGTAAGGATCTGGAGACAAGCATGCCAAAAAATCTTCAATTTCTGGCTCAAATTAAGCTACAGCCCATAACTCTTGGCTCTCCTCAAAATGTTTGATCATCATTCTAGATCCCTTGTTCACAAATGAATTAGTATCAAAACTCTTATACTACAAAAATCGATTGAAATTCATGCATCATATTTATCATGCTTTACATATGCAACTAAAATGAGATTGAAAACTAAAAAAAACGTTCTAGATTGAAAACTAATGCCTTTGTATACTTCCCCCACAACGATGCCAAAATGTTAGGTAGTTTAATTATGAATTAAATTACTAGTATTAAATGTCAATCCAGGGTCGTATACTTGTGAAGTACACCTGCACAATATATACTAGGCAATTAACTCTCAATCAAAAAGGATATTAACCTATGGAAATGATTTCAAGATTAAAATAAAATCAATTAATGAAAAAATATAAATGAGCACACGCACATGTTCTTTCTCAAAGACCATATCTATTAATCAAATTTAAAACTTGAAAGAAACAAGGTATTCTAATTCTATACTATGAAAGCTTTTTGAAATTCTATTCTATCAAACATAAAGGTAAATTTTGTTCTATTAGACTCGAAAATGACTCTGATCTATTAAACTTGAAAGCAATTATAATCTATTGTTCTTGAAATCAATTCTACTCTATTATTCTTGAAAGCAATTCAAATATATTGAAAGATTACTAATGTGTGCATAATAAATAGAGTCAATCATAACTATCAAATTATCTATGAATCTGAAACTAAGCAACTTAAATGAAATGAGCATAAAAGAACATAAAGGAAGTGATAGAAAATGAAGCATCTAATCAAAAGTCTTGAAATAAAATTTGCAAAAAAACATAAAATAAACTAATCTATCTTGCATAAATGAAACACTAAAATACACACATAGTCATCAAGTGGCCATTATGAAGTATGTGAGAGGTGGAAAGTTCAGGATGTTATTTATCAAACACCAAATTTCATCATGAAATAACAACCATATCAAAGGATTGTATTATAATCAATAATATTCATAGCATCAAGCATAAGCATAACTAATCCTTAAAATTCCAAAACTTAACATTGAAGCATGAACATAACTCCCAAACTTAACACACCTTTTGAAAGGAGAAGGCACTCCTATTTATACAAAAGCTAAGATAACTAATTCATAAATGTAAATCCACAAATCTCTCCTAGATCCACATATCTCTCCTAGATTCACAAATATCTCAGGTGGTTATAACCATGTGTTAACATCTAGCAACTAACATCTCTTAAGATCCTCTCACAAATCTCTCATAGCTTTGATAGGAAACACTTATGAAGACTTCCATGATTCTCCTCCATGAAATGTGCTTGATCAATGATCACAAATCTTCCTCAAATCTTGAAGAGATTGAAGAGGAAATTCGAATTTGAGACTTAGGGACCAAATATGACTATGTTGGAATCTTCAAATATGCTTACACACATCACAAAACTCATCCAACTTTTATATATAAGTGAATATATGTTATTTTTCTAATATTTATACACTCAAAATAGCAAAAAAATGTATTGGAAAATAATATTTAAACCTATATTTAATTATTAAGAAGGTCTTAGTGCATGGTTATGGAGTTGTTGAAATGGTAAAATATTGAACGGAAATCAAAGAAAAGAGGGTGAAATGGATGAAATTTTGGAGACCCAACAACCCATTACAGCATTACCTAATTTCCAACTAGGGGTTAAATTTGACCCACTCAACCCTCAATATGAGTTACAAATCGACCTTTCTAGAGTCATCAACTTAGGGGCCACATAGATAGATCATTTTCCATGATTAACAGAGCTAATGTGCCTTCCTCTCAAATCATAGTGGAAAAATAGGAATGTCAACTTCGAGGTGGCATGACTTTGAATGCAAACTCCATTAGAGATATTTCTTGTGTTTTTGGAAAGGTATCTAAGTGTAGAAATACAACATGGGATCTGGTGCAAGTAATGGTTTTTGAACCCTAAAAAACTTCATTAAATTCATCAAACTTCATTTGGAAAGTTTTAAACCCCAATTTTCCAAATCGGGACCTACCAATAAAAATGGTCACGTGAGCTAAGTCATCAAGATTTTCCACTCTAAAAGCATTAATAACAATGAAAAACAATATAATGATCTAATCTAGATCATTCCTCACCATTTTGAGAGGTTTTTGTTCCCAAAATTTTTCACTAAATGAGATAAGAAAAATTATCCTCTATCATTTTTCTAAAGTACCATTTAGCCTTGTTTGGAAGTTGTCATTTCAACTTAATCTACCAAAGGTAATTCTTCCTTTGTCTTGTAGTGTTAGAAATATTTTACAAAATTGTATCTTATGTCAACTCTACATGATCATTTGTTGCTAAATCATTTACAAAAGGTAGGAGTTGCTCATTTTCTTGATCCAACATGGAAGGTTCATAGAGTTTTAGATTTTCTACATTCACCACTAAGTAAATACACATGTATGGGGTTATATTAAGTCTATAATAATTTTCTCCCACCTTTTCCAATATCTCAAAGAAACCATATCATAGATATTTGAATTTTTTTACTAGGATCAAACAAACTTTCCTTGTTCAATTATAACCATACTCTATCTCCCATTTTGAATAACTTTTATGTTCTTTGTTGATCATGTTTGGCCTTAAATTTTTTCCATGACTTCTTAATATTCTCCTATACTTGCAAATGGATCTTTGTGTCTCCGCAATAAATTTATCTTCCCTTAAGGCATCCCCTATGAGATCCTCCCTCACTCCTTGTTGTCCATATGGAATATCTAAAGGTGAAGATGGAAAATATCCAAAACAAAATTCAAATGAGGACTTACAAGTAGAAGTGTGAACAACTATGTTATAAGAGTGCTTTATATATATCAAATTTTCATTCCAACTCTTTGAATGTTTTTTATTGTAACCTCTCAAAAGTTGAACCAAAATCTTGTAAACTATTTCTATTTTGCCCATATGTCTATGGATGGAATGCTTTATACCTCATTAACTTCGTGTCCATCTTCTGCCATAATGTAGTCCAAAATGAACTAAGAAACCTAGTGTCATTGTCTAAAACAATGCTCCTTGGTATCAAAAAATGCACTCAGGCCTGACCAAATAATAAGTTCACCACTTCCTACCTATTTATGGTCTTTTTACAGGTCATGAGAATTCATGTATTGTTGAACCTGTCAACTACCAAAAACATGTAGTCATACCCCTTCGTGATTGTCGGTAAACCTTCCACAATGTTCAAAGAAATGATTTACCAAGGACAAGTGGTTATAGGCAATGGGTGGTATAGACCTTGTTTCTTATCACCAGACTTGCTGGTGCAACAAGGAATACATCCTCTTATAAACCTAGCTACAACTTCTTGTAACCATATTCTCTAGAAGTTGGCTTCTATCTTCCTTATACCAAAATTCCTTGAATCCTTAGAGGTGTGAGCCTTTATGATTAGCTATAGTTGCTCACCTTTGGGAACATATAACTTGTCCATCCTGAAGAGTAACCCATCCTTGAGATGATAATCAATTATGCTACCTCCTTTTCCTATGTGACTTTGGTTCTATAACTATTGAAACACCTCCTTGAGGTCCTCATCCTTTGTATATTCCTCTTTGTATGCATCAAGGGTGAAAGGATCTATATGCAATAGAGTTCCCAAAGCTATGATATTTGATGTGGGTGGCCTTGAAAGCATGTAGACCAATATGTTTGTGTTCCTATTATCCTTGATCACTAAATGAAATTGTTGTAAAAACCCCATCCATTTGTAATGCCTAGTCTCTTGTAACTTGCTCTAGGCTTGCAAGTACCATAACGACTAGTGATTTATGGATCACTGTCTCCTCTCTTATTAGACAATGTTTCCACTTTTTGACAATTTGTACATGGCATAGAGTTCCTTGTCATAGGTCAGGTATTTGAGAACTTCCCCATGAAACACTTCAGAATGGTAGCATACAAGCCTTCCTCCCTGCATCAACACCACTCGCATCCTTGATATAATAATAAATTATGCTACCTCCTTTTCCTACGTGGCTTTGGTTCTATAACTATTGAAATGCCTCCTTGAAGTATTCATCCTTTGTATATTCCTCTTTGTATGTATCATGGTTCAAAGGATACATATACAATAGAGTTCCTAAAGCTATGATCTTTGATGTGAGTGGCCTTGAAAGAATGTAGACCAATCCATTTGTGTTATACGTCCTATACTTGATCACTAAATGAAATTGTTGTAAAAACCCCATCCATTTGTAATGGTTGGTATGTTGTAACTTTCTCTAGGCTTGAAAGTACTATATTCGTTCGCGATCTATGGATTACTGTCTCCTCTCTTATTAGATAGTGTTTCCACTTTTTGACAATTTGTACATGGCATAGAGTTCCTTGTCATAAGTCAAGTATTTGAGAACTTCTCTGTGAAACACTTCAGTATGGTAGCATACAAACCTTCCTCCCTACATCAACACCACTCCCATAGCATACCCACTCAAATCTATCTCCACTTTAAAGGGTTTTTGCAAGTTTGGTGATGCAATAATTGATGGTTCATTGGTTTTGTTCTTTCTCCTCAAAGGCCTTTTACATGTTAAAAATACAACTACGGTCAAATTTCACTTTAGACAACTCACTTGATGGATATAATAATTGTATTGAATTCCTCTTTTCAAGAGGACCAAAATCAACCTAAATATTACTCAAATCGGATAAGGGAAATTGTACTTATGAAGAAAAACCCACATGTGCAAATTTGATAAGGACGACCCTAAAGCAAAGTGGACCACCTTGGAAGGCTATAAATACAAGTGACCTCTACCTCATTTAGACATAACCATGAGCAGGATCTAGATATGACAAGAATACATTATGATTGGCAGAGAATCCCGCATATAGCTAGGACTGAGATATCTTCATATATTAAGACAATGTTGTTGTACGAGACAAGCTCAGGATTGTGGTTGGAACCTCGTTGAGAGGGAGGATGACTATGGTATCCTTTTTGTGAGATATATATATATATATATATATATATATATATATATATATATATATATATATATATATATATATATAATTGTTTATGTTCTAATATGATATTTGATTTGATGTCCTCTATGAACAGGAGACTGCTTCTATTGCAACATGATGATCAAGTTGATAACATATATGGGTATGATGAGAGGATCATTGATCGAGGACACTGAGCCAACTCTCCCCCCTTGTCTTAGCTCCCAAGGTGAGGAATTGAGATAAAGAATTCCTGGGGTTGAGGGAACTTTGGGTAATAGGGTATCACCCTGGTATGTTACCCATAGGGTTGGAGTAGCAGCTCACCTTATCTTTGTCTTTGCACAGTATACCCTAGTTGGAATCATACCCACAAGTTGGGCTTGTTGGGAATACCACTCGCTGTCTGGCCAATGGGTTGAGAGTGTATTTGGGGTGTACAACCCAAGTCGATTATGGTGCAGGTGTTATACCTCATGACTGCTTAGATTCATCGTTAGGAAGATCAACGGGAAATAGGATTAGGTTGAGAATGAGCATGTGCTCCCTTATGTGTTTGATATCCTGTTGCTCAATATGGAGTCATAGTAGTAGCTCCCCCATTAGACTCCAGGTTGAGATTAAGCCCCCCGATGTGGTTCGAGGTTGAGATGTACTCCCCGATGGTATGCTCTCTAATGATGATACAAATCGCAAATTTAGCACCCCGCCGATATCCCCAAGTAGTAGCCCGCTTGTAGAGATTCCAGGTAGTATCTCGATGGACACAAGGTGGTAGATTGAGCTCCCCTCTGATGTCAAAATCCTTCTTCTTTTAGATTCGAGAATATCCAACATATGAGCAGGGACAATCAAGAGATAAGCAGGAATGAGCAAGAGATGAATTAAGATGATCAATGATGATATGAGATTATGAGATTCTTGAGACTCGATAGTATATGATGATAGGATGACATGTTGATCAGATATTGACAGATGGAATTCTCCCTAGTTGAGAGGGAGTGTTAGAAAAATGAAACTATGGTCAAATTCCACTTTAGATAACTCACTCGATGGAGATAATAATTGCATTGAATTACTCTTTTTGAGAGGACCAAAATCAACCTAAATATCACTAAAATCAGATAAGGGAAAGTGAGCTTATGAAGAAAAGCCCACATGTGCACAAATTTTGATAAGGTCGGCCGTAAAGCAAAGTGGAAAACCTTGGAAGGCAAAAAATACAACTGGCCTCTACCTCATTTAGACATAACCATGAGACACTCTTCTATCTTGTTTTGACTCACATAGGTCTGAGGCTCCTCTGTGGAGGAATAGGTTCGCTCTGAGGTGAAATTGCAGGGTCTAAGGCACACATCTCTGATCTAGGGTTTTGGGCCACAGTGGTAGGCACAACAAAGGATGGATCCAACCACATTTTCTCCCACAAAGGCTCATGCATCCGAATGGAGCCTTCCAATCGCACGTATAACTCACTATGCATGGGACTGGGAATTAGGGTTTCCGCAGTCCATTTCTGACCTCAGTCGCTCACTTTCCGGGATTAAGGGAGCAACTGGGCAGCTATAGTTGCTAGCATAACTCCTCGTTTGTGTGACCATGACCTAAGAGATGAAATCTTAGTCTTCCGAAGTTTTTGCTCGTTGACGACAGTTCGACAATTGACCGCAAAGACTGCAGACAATGACAGTTCATTACAGACTTCAGAATCAGGGTTTTGAGTATATACATTGTTGGGTTCATTTCAAGGATGTTGTAATTTTTTTGCTAGTTAGTTGCATAAATGAAAATATGGATCATTGCACACTCTTTTGCTGAATTATTTAATGACAATCTAATAAGCAGAAGAATTTGAAAGGGTTTTCCCATAGTGGGTTTTGCCCTGCTCTTCAACATATCCTGGTGTCTTTATGTGTGAATGATTTTCTTCTATTGTTCCTTTATGTTCCACTGCATTGATGATGATGATATTGTTCTTTCTACATAGTTGCATTTGATGTTGAATAATGATGTAAATATGAATTATGATGTTATGGGGTGAACTTAATGTGTTAATGAAAAAATGCAATTACCAAAGCAAAGAACAATATAGCCCCAAGAAAAAATAACATTACAAAACCTTTTCCCACTAGAAACTCTTTCCATTCACTATTATGACATGGAGTGGTGTTGCTAGTGCTGAAAATGAGGCAATGCATTTCCTTAGGTACTATGTTGCCCCAATGAAACTCTTGACATTATAAACATTGATAGGCATCAATCACTTCATCATGGCCTCCATCTTGGCAGGATCTATCTTCAACTCCCCTCTACCAATCACATATTCTAAATACGCCAATGAATGTTGTGTAAACTCATGTTTCTTAAGATTTGCCAACAATTTATGCTTCATTAATAACACTAGCACCTGCATCAAATGTGAGTTGTGCTCCTCCCAATTCACATTATATACTAGTATATCATCCAAATAAACAATAACAAATGAATCTAAAAAAGGGAACGATATGCCATTCATTGAATCATTAATGTAGCTAATGCATTGCATAAACCAAACAACATGAATAACCACTCATACAAACCTTATCTAATTTTGAAGGTGGTTTTCTAGGTATCTTCTTCTTTAACTCAAACCTAGTGACCCCTAATTTTAAGTCCAACTTGGTGAATTATTTTGCATGTTGCAACTGGTCCAACACCTCATCTATCCTTGGCAGAGGGTACCTATTCTTGAGCGTTATTTTGTTCAACAACCTATAACAATGCACATTCACCAATTCAGTCTCATCCTTGGGCATAATTATGATGGGTGACCCACATGGGGAGGTATTTGGTTAAATGATACCCTCCTCCAACAACTACTGCAACTGCTTCATCACCTCATTTTCTTCTATTCCAAACTTCCTATACATTCCAATGTTTGGCAATGGAGAGTTTGGAAATAGTTGGATCTTTTACTCCACTTCCCTCTTGGGTGGTAGCACTTTAGGATCCTACAACACTTCTCTATATGCATGTAACAACTTTCCTATTTTTTGTCACTATTTCTTAATACACTCCTCTAGGGGTGCCTTTCCTCTCACTGACACTTCTACAAGCTGAGTTTCTCTCAAAAAATAATAAAACATACTATTTCTAGAATTGATCATTTTCTTCACTTTGTTGGCACTTAATAGTGAAATTTTAGACTTGCCCATATGCACAATGATGGTAAAGGATTTTTTGTCCTTGACGAGGTGGTATTACTTGGATCTGTCCATAAATATTGCATCTCACATATACATATAGGGACTCCTAAATACCACTCCACATACATCAAATTCTACTTCATCAATAAAATCAAAGCTAATAACAAATTTTATCTTTCACTATTTTGTTACCTTGTTTTCCACAACTTTCTTTGCCCATCCCAATGGATATCTACTAGGATAATCTCAAACCTCCAATCCTAGTTTGTTGACCAAATCTGCTACAGTGAGATTCTCCTATGGCCCCAAATTGAATAGAGCATCAATTTTCATATTCTTGACTTGTATCTTTATATTGAAGAGTTTGGTCATCTCCTTCTCTTTCTATTGTTGAAGGTTACTCAAATTCACCACCCTCTACGTTGATGTACATATGATCTTCTCATCCACACATGAGCTTTTTTCCACCTGATTGCTCAAATTTGTGGTTATGAGACTTTTCTTCTTTGCATCTTTCTTTTGGTTCTTCGAGTTAAGTTCTAGATGTAATTTCCAACACTTTTCCTTTATATGACCATCAATGTTACAATGGTTATAGTGATTGTCATGATCTTTGGACTACTGTGTTGTGGTTGTTTTCTTTATGTCCTTCCCCTCTTTCCAATTTTTCTTCCCTTCTTTAGAATCTTCTTGGTGTTCCTTTTCTTTGAACTACATGATTTCCCTTTCTTTTGGCCTATGCTTTCTAGGTACTATGCCTATACACAAGTCTCATCCATAGTTCTAGATTTGAATGACATCATTTACTTTTCTATATGCTTGTATAGACCCCAAAGATACTTGAGCATATTTGGGTTCTTGCGATAGACACCCAACATCATTATCATCTTCTTGAATGCTGTGGTGTACTATTGTACACTCTTCCCCTGTCTTTACTTTGAAGTAATTCAACTAGATCCACTAGTTTTATACATACTCAAAAGGGTCAAATTGGGACTTTTTCCACTTAGTTACTAGGGCATCTCCCTCCAACTTTAGGGTTTCTATGTGGCTTTTCCACCATGTCAAGGCATGACATTCTAGTTTCAAATGGGAGATAAACTTTTTTTTCTTCCTCTATGTGATGAATGTTAAAATAAACCTCTAACCACTACAACCAATGAGTTAATTTCAAAGCACCAATCTTACCATTATATGGCTTGATGTCGACCTCCTCTTCCATCTTGAACAAGGACTATGAATGGTCATGGAAATTGAACTGGATTATTCTTTTTTGGGTTCTCTCTTAGAATCCTCTAGTTCTTCTCAATCCTCTGATTTTCCATTTGATCTAACCTTTAAGTTAGAACCTTCGGCTTCTTTAACTCCAACCTTATTTTCCAAAGCCACCATGAGGAGGTTCATATTATGGCAAATATTTATGACCACCTCTTCTATCCTTGCAAATCTCTCCTTTATCAAATCTTGAGGGTTATTAATAGATTCGTCAACCATGGCTGCAATTTTACAACTTTCTCCTTAAACCAATATGGATCCCTTGCAACTCCCCATAATATATCCAAAGCTCATATACTAATATGATCAGTGAAATGCCATGGATATTCCATTGGACAACTCGTCATAATTGATCTAATAAAAATTTATTAAAATTCGAAAATCTATTTTATGAGGATTAATTTTCCTTACACATTTTGGATGTATTAAATTATTGTTTTTTCTTATGTATGTAATAGATAACATGCATAAAATAGAGAACAAATAGAACAATCACTCAAAACCAAAATAACACAAGATATGACTTGATAAACCTTTTCTGAAGAAAACCTAACTGGAAGGTGAGGTCGCTCTATTCTCTCTTTGTCTAAATGGAAATGTTGCAAATACAGAGTGAGACCTGTGGATCGTGGATTGCTACAAAACACAAACCCTCTATGTTCTTTCCCCTCTATCCACTCTTAACTACTCTGCTCTAGTATGGAACAAAATGCATTAGAATAGAATCAAAATATTTTCCTTCCAATAACCTTGTTATGTCATAGCCCAACAACAAACTAGGTGTTAAATTTGACTCATTCAACCCTCAATAGGAGTTACAACTCAATCCTTCTAGAGTCTTCTAAATAGAACCTACAAGGCTAGGTTCTTTTCCATGAGTAATGGGATCGACATGGCATCCTCTCAAATCATGGTGAATGAAACATAAAGGTCAAATTACGAGTGGCATAACTTTTGCATACATCCTCTTTTTGAGGTCTTTCTTGCACCATTGGAAAGGTATCTGAGCGTAGAACAACACCAAGGTGTCTAACACAAGTGATAGTTTTTGGATCCCAACAAAATGCATTGAAAGCCTCAAAATCTGGAAAGTTTTAAACCCAAATTTACCAAACTGTGACCCACCATAAAAATGATTGTGTGAGCTAATTCCTCCAATTTTTCCACTTTGAAAGCATAAGATGGATGAAAAATAATGTAATGATCCAATCCAGATCATTGGTAGTCTTAAATAAATGACTTAGTCAAACTAATATCCCCTCCATTGTTAATCTAGTCTCAAAGTTCATGCAAGATAGAAAAAGAGAGCAATTTCAAGGCTACAAAGCAAATCATTCAATATATCGATAATACAAGTAAGGTTGGCATGAAGTATTACAAGTGCTTCACTCAATTGCTTAGAGAAACTAATCCTTATTGGGTAGGGGATAAGAATGATAGGAAGTCAACTTCAAGTAATGTGTTTCATATTAGATCTAAGTCTAATTATTTGTTCATTTGAACCTTGACCGGTGAGCTCGGATTCCCTTTTATAGAATCAATTATTGTGTATTGTAGTAATCAATGTGTAGTCCAAATTACTACTAACCTTCTTGTTCACATTGAGATGAAGCATGTGAGTGTCATACACATAAAATTAGACAATTGATCTAGGAAAATGTGGCATCCCTTGTCTACTATGGAATAGAGGATCATATTCCTGATATTTTACAAATCCATTCATTGATGCTATGTGAAGCATTGATCGTTGTTTGGAATTCAAGAAGTTATCATTACAAAGAAAGGGGGGTTAGTCGACGGGTGCGAACTGGGGTATTGTGGGCAAGATACAATATTGTCATCTCTTGAATCTCCAACTACTTGTGTTCATATGAGATGTTAGAACTTGAGGTTAGACCCAACTTTGGAGTCCACATGAATATTGTTGGTAGTTAACTAGATTGTTGACCATACTGGTCAAATTGGATCAACTATTGTGGTCATAAACAAGTCAACAATAATCACTATGCATTGAAAAATATCAAAATTGTGGATTGTCTAACTACTTTGGGGCTAACTTCGGTTATAAAAGGGAAATAGTCCTACACTTCAACATATATAGATGATCCCTTAGATCAAATCTATTACTCATTTTGACAAATATTTTGAGATGTTTTATGATGTTACTTGTGCTCCAATATTATAATGATGCTGGTTAAAATTGTGCACTCTTCTTCGATTCTTAATGATGTAATTTTGCAATACCCATGTTTTCCAATAGATTTACCTATATTCCATATAAAATAATGATATACAAATACTATAAACTAGCTATAACAAAAGCCAATGAATAAGAGAAAAATACATTTCAAATTCTTTAATAAAATAAAACCTCTAAGAAATTTAGGGTAAACTTTGAAACGAACACAAATATGTTCAAAGATTTGAAAAATACAAGGGAGTGCTCAACTTGAATACTAGAATAAATATACCCAAAAATTTTGAGTGAACAAAAGAATGCTTAAAGATCTGAAATACATAGGGGTGTACTTGATTGGAAGAATAGAATGGCTAATCTTCAAACATTCTCCTTAAACATGTTGAGAAGTTGAATACATTGTGTAATGATACAGATAAATATTTCTCCTCAAACATGTTGAGAAATCGAACTTGTTGTGTAATGATACAACTAAAATATTTCTCCTTAAACATGTTTTAAAACTTGAACATGTGTAATGATACAAATAAATATTTTTTCCTATCAATAAGTCTTGGACTTTAATACTCAACATTAAACGTTTACTCCTCCTCCTCCTCCTCTTCTTCCAAAATATATACCATTGCATGACGTTGAGATGTAAAAACACATGCTAAGCCTCTAGATGCTGTACAAGGAAAACAAAAATAATTAGATCAATGTTGCATCTATAAAGCAATTAAAAGCATTGCACTAAAATTTTAGCTGCCTATAATAAGATATCAAAATAATGCATAATTAAATTTCTCAAGTAAAACATCATAAACAACTTTCTTATTTTAATTCTATCAATAATCAATAGGTACAACTGTCACACTCAAAAATGAATTTATAATACACACTTGCTGTGTGATAGTAAATTTGGTAATCACAAAACAATAAAACACAAAATAATTGAAATCATAAATGTTATAGGACAACATTTTATATTCTTTAAATATTAACATGATCAAACCAACTTCAATATTATTGCATAAAAATTCATCTATATATATATGAAAAAAAAAATAACACAATTAGATTGGATTTGAAGACGATAACTAATCATTGTTATTACTTCTCAGAGATGGATTGAAACTTAAAAACAAGGTAATCCTCAATGTTAACAATAATTTGGAACCCTTCCATGAGAACTCATCACCATATTGGACAAACTTAGCTCACCCACTTTACAAAAGGGCATAAGAATAAAACTAAATGTTGTGTGATCCCATTCTCGAGATAGTGAGAAACATAGTTTAGGCACATGTGCATAATTACATTATCGACAATTTTAATATTTACTTTTATATTAAACTTCATGGATCCAGATTTACAAATGCAACACCTAGTATAGGTGGCAAAATTCCAAAACCATGTATGTCATATCGCTAAAATGTAACAATAAAGAATATGAAAGTTATTTTTAGTAATGAATTTAAAATTAACGTTCAAAGCAAAGTTTCATTACACGGGGAATAAATTTCTAATTTCTAAACCATTTTATTCTTGGTAGAGATCAAATTTAAAAGGAAGAGTTGCCATATCTATACTATGTTAAATATTGATAAAATGGTGAACTTCGTGAGAATTTCCACATACCAAACGTTAATACAATTGAAGCTTGTTATTATTGCGTAACATCGACGACAACTCCCACCCCCTTCTATTCCACAAATTTAACAAGGCAACGAAATGAAAACAAGGAGGAGATAATATTCATAAGCAATGTCATAGAGAGTCCTTAGTGATGTGCATTGGCTAATTGTAGCATACACAAGGTAATTGACTCGCCATGAAGACTAACATTCACAACTCGTGACTTGAAAAAGGATTATAATGTTTCAAAAGAAACAAATATTCATTAATGATAAAAGTTACATAGGGACCAGGATCAACATATAGTGACATCATGAGACATGGTCATAATTCTAATTGAATGGATTTATTATTATTATTATTATTTTCTAAGTTACAGAGATGGACAAATCTCAATTACGTCCTTTCATTTTAAGGATGATATCCAAGGTAAACCCTAGAATATTCAAGGCACAAGGTTGGTCAACAATAAGACTTGAAGCGATTACAACAATATATTCATTATGAGCTCAACATGTCACTTACGGTAATTGACCTTGGGTGGGGAGCATAACATCATTTCTCCCATCTACCTAGACTAGATTGAATTGTTGATGATTGTAGCTTAGGCAAGTACTTCTGCACATGCCTAAGTGTCTAAGCATGCAAAAGTTGCCCAAAGTCTAGATTGGACACTTGCTCAAGTATTGAGTAAGCTGCTATTGTAATTTAACCTAACTTAGGGAAAACACATAATTAATTATGTTGGTTATTGAACTAAAGAAGCTAAGGAAAAGTAAAGTATATACTTTAATGATTATGTTTTAATCTTAGTTGTTGATCTCAAGAGAGGCAAAATCTAATCTCGGCGATCTATCACTTTGAGCACTTAGGTTAGGGATTTAACTCAACGAAAGGCCATAAAAGAAAGGCTAAGGACAAAAGGACACACCATACAACAACACAAGCCATCAAGAAAAATATTTTCTCAAGTGAGGAATGAAATACTCAAGTGTGTATGCTCAAAGAAAGGTGTAGGGTACAACATTGGTGATCCAGATCAACCAAGAAGAGATGAAAAATATAGGGCATGATCAATTGGATCAGATCCATGGTATGTTGTAAATGTATTTTCCTCAGTTGTGTCATTATCCTAGGACAAGAGCCCAAGTAGGTTCAAAATATTAAGTTAATTGTAGACAGGCCCTAGAATAAACTCCACGAAACAAAGATTGTATTATTCATCTAGAAATACGATATTTATACAACAAAAAACCAAAGGGAGACAGTTACGTTTGAATAACTTCTCCATAACGAGCAATACAAGAAAGACTAATAATGCTAACTACTAATATAGAGGGTAATCTCAAAGGATTAGTTAACATTCCCCTCTTAATCCGAAGGGGCATCTGACATGCCAAGTAAACTTTTGAACTTTTCAAAATTTTCACGTCCCAATGCTTTGGTAAAAATATCTACAATTTGCTCTGAAGTGGGACAATGTGTCAAATGAATTGTTTTGGCCTCTACATTGTTGAAGAATGTAACTAAGTTCGGTCTTCATAAATGTATTTGAGTCATTATGTAATGTACTTATCAAAGGAATGAAAAATAAATTTTTTATTAGTGCTATAATGACATATTAAAGCATGGGTTTCATGCTTGGGTCATCTTTTATTAGTCGAAGTCCCCATTGTGGACTCCTAGGATTTATATTGAGTCATTAGAGTCATTGTACATTTTATGAGACCCTTCTTGCGCTTTTGAACAATGTAAAAAGGTTTATTATTGAGTCAAATAAGGTATTTGACACCTCCACACCAAGTCAACCTCAAACTGGGCAATTCAACTTCACCTAAAGCTTATATATACAAGCAGTTCGAATTCATTTGGAGGCATCTCTCTCACAAGTTCAATATCCAACTAAAGGAGGAAGAAAAAGTGTGAAATTCCAATAAGAGAAGTGTTGGAAGGATCAAGGTCGAAGGTTTTGGGTTATCTCTTTCTCTCTCTTATGCGAAGTTACTGGATTGAAGTTTTACTGTTGAAATGTTAATTTTAGGTATCTTCTATGCTTAGCGCAATTTACTTCAATTTTTCATATTAGCTCAAGATCAATCCCAGATTAGCAATCACATTTAGGATGATAGTAAAATGCAAATAGAACATAAAATATAAATCGCAGAAGACAAGCCAATACAAGAGGACACAAGATGTGGCGCCAACCAGGGACAAACCCCAATGTGGGGAAACCCTTGATCAATTCTTCTTATGTTCTTCAATAGTTCAGTAGAGAGAGAGAGAGATAGTACATATACATCAGAAGTCGACATTTTGACTTGTCATAATAAGAGCAAAGATATTCTCTAAGAAGATGACACATGAGGTAGTTGATCTGAACTCAGGTGAAGACAAACTGCGTCAATTGATCCTTCAAGGTGATTCCATCACCATGTTGTACCAATCACTGTGCTGCACCTCATCATCATGCTGCATCTGACATTGTGCTGCACCCAATCATTGAGTTGCACTCATCACTGTGTTGCTCCCATCATCGAGTTGCACCTAATCATTATGTTGCAATACACTGGTGTCTCTAACACCATGCTACATCCAACTGTTACATCTAAACATGTTGTCAATACAACCATGTTGCATCCAACTGTTGCATCTAAACATGTAGCTACATCCATCACATCATGTTGCACCTCATTACATCATGTGTTGCACCATACTGCATCCATTGTGCTACACCTAGACAAGCAATCATATCAAACTTTAGTCCTCTATGATGCTGGCTATGGCCTGCGGCCTAGCCCAACAGCAAGTAAGGTTGACAACCCAACTATCCTTGAACAACAATGGCTTCCTATCAACCTTATTTCTGCACTCATTTGTGGCTAATAGGATCCTCTCCAACTGTGGCCAAGATGACCTCCTTGAGGGCTGAGACTAGGGTGTCTTCTTGCCTGTGTCAAGGCCTCTCCATGGACTACGTTAAGCCTTTTCATTTACAATGTTAAGGTCATCTCCTTGATTTCTTTAGGGTCATCTCTTATGACAGTGTTAGGGCCTTTAGAGACTGCAGCTTAGATCCCTTCTTTCTCTGTTGTTATGACACCACTAGGACAGTGTTTAGGCAGCGTCTGGTTACTCTCTTTGACAGCTAGAGATCCCCTAAGACTGCGACCAACTCTTTTCCTTATCTGTGGTTGGGTTAAGACTATAGGCCTCCCAACTAGGGCTTGTACTCACAACGGTTAGGGCACATGAAAACCTTCCTCAAACTGAGGTCTAGAACAATGTATTAGGGATCTATTTTAGGGCGTAGATAAGGCAGTGTGTAGATCTCTAATGGACATCGTTAAGGTCTTCACCATGACTGCATTTAGGGTATATAAACATCTCTCCTTGCTACATTATAGAATCCCTTTTTGGATAGCGACAACCTCCCTAAGTCTCCTTCATGACTGCAGTTAGGGTCTCCCTTTTGGACTACGACTTAGCTGTGAATAAAGCCATTCTTCCTCTGCGGCTATGACCCAAGCGTATTAGATTTCTTCATAGGCTGTTAGGGCTTCTCCATAGGGCAGCGTATTAGACTTCTTTGTGGCTGAGATAAGGGTTGTCCTCCATGACAACATAGAGCCTTCTCCATCACAGCTTCTAGGGCATCTCCTATTAGGGCAGCATATCACCTAGGGCACTCTCTCTAGATCTCATCTTCATCAAACCCAAAACAGAATGAAGAGAGATCACAAGAGTGTGTGTGTCCAAATGACTAACAAGTCACCTCTTTTTATACTAAAACGTTGAGCACAAGTGGGGGCAATTTGGTTGCTGGCCGACCTTGACGAATTGTCCCATAACACAAATAATTTCATATCTCCATGAATACTTATAGGAATCGGATGATCTTTAGATCAATCCTACACCTCTCGACGAGAGGAATCCAAGAAAAATATCAGCTGCCATAAATAAGATGACCCACATGGATTTTAGCCCTAGTTTCCAATTTTAACATGTAAGGGTAGAAATTCTAAAAGTGTTGGGTCAAATATTCTGCTGCTGGAAGGTCGAAATTCTAGATTTGTTGGGTGGAAGTGCTGCTGCTGCAAGGTCGAAGTGTTGCTGCTGCAAGGTCGAAGATCTAGGTCGAAGTTGCTGGAAGGAGAGGTTGACTTAGTGGTTGGAGGAGGTCTGTGTCTAAGCTGAAGAGTCTTCAATTATTTAAAGAAAACTATTGAAGGACAAGATTTTGACTATGTTTTCCCCTAGATAGGGGTTTTGCCCTGGTAGAGTGCCTACATCTTGTGTCTCGTGTTTTTGTGATCTTCATACACATAATTTGGTAATTTCTTGATGAAATCTAATATAACAAAGAAGTAAACGAAGCCAACTTAATTCACAAGTAATTATCAAGAAAGAGAAATCTAACCCTAACTTTGCTAGCAATGATTTCTCAACATGGTATTAAAGCTAAGGTCAAGGAAGATTGAAGATCACTCTGTTGGCTCGAAGGAAATGGTTACTCCCTCTATGATAAGATATGAGAATGGGATTCAACACTGAAGGAAGTTGGATCAAGAAGATCTTCTACTATGTATTCAACAAGGTCAAAAGTCAAGGGTTCTTATCTACACTTATGTTAGGATATTTCGACACATAGGAAATAGTTAAGTTCAACTTGGTTTAGTATAGAGTTAGGTAAAGTGTGTTTCTTTACCGTTGTACATTTTGTAACTTACAATCCGACGGTCACGATATGTAGTGATCCGACGGTTCACTCTCTCCTCGGTATTACCGACACTTGATCCGTGGCTTGACACCCGATTGGTCCATGAGTTCTATTTAAAGCGCATGGAGGGTCATTGTTCGGGTAATCCGTGCATGAGAGAAGCTTATGTAAATTTTCATTCTTTGATTAATAAATTGCCTGTAGTAGCCACGTTGGCGCAGGCCGTGGACTGTTTCCCTCTTTGAGGGTTTTAACCACGTCAAAAATACTGGTGTATTGATCTGTGATCTGGTTGTGAGCGGTGTCCTTTTGGTGTTCTTTCTGAGGAACTTACCCTGTAAATTCCTACATGGTATCAGAGCTATTTGAGGGCCGCATCCGTTGGTGATCCAAATCTGAAGCCGGTAGAATTGCATCCGACTGCCGTTTCCTAGATCTGCTGTTTCTGACTGCTTTCGGACCGAGAGGACTGCTCTGTTGTGTTCGGAGCATCTGTTCCAGTGAGGAAACCCTTTCGTTTCACACGAAAAGGTTTCCAGTAGCCCTAGCTGCGTCATTTTTAAGATCTGGAGGTATACAGTCTTTATTTGCAGTTTACTGTTATTTTCTCTCTGCTTATTTCGGTTTCGGTTTATTTAGCCTTTTTTTTAACTGGATCTATACCTTTCATTTCTGCGTATGCTCTTTGCCCTGCGACTCTGTGCGATTTAGGCAAATCAGAAACAGAAAGGAAGGATTTTTCTCATGCGTATGCTCTTTTCCCTGCACCTTAGTGTGATCTCGGAAAATCAGAAACATTGAGAAAAATATTTAGTTTTTCGGCTAAAGCTAACTTTGAGCCGCAAGGTTCATTTTTTAAATATCTAGTTTTTTGGCTAAAGCTAATTTCGAGCCATAAGGTTCGTTTTCTTTGCATGTCCGTGTTGGGTTTTGTGTTTTGTAGGGAAAAAGAGTTTTCTCAAGGCAAGCACGCAAACCAAGGCCCCCCCCCCTCTCTCTCTCTCCCTCTCTCTCTCTCTCTCTCTCTCTCTCAAATTTTTTGTATAGATCACTTGGTTCAAAGCTATTTTAAGAGAGTAGAGGTCTTGGGATCAAGTCTCCATTTTGTGGGGGCGGATTTTTTCATTTCCGCACATTCGCGCACTTTGCCGGCAACTTCAACAATTTTTTTTTCAAAAAGCCATAACTTCTTCATCCGGAAGCCTTTTTCAGAGCCGTTTTTTTTAAAACAGCCTAATTTTTCGAGATCTATCCATTGGAACACTTACTTTCAGCATCTTCAGCTTCAATTTAAAAAAAAAAAATGGAAAGTCCATGCCAAGTCATTCTTGACAGCACTAACTACTTCCAATGGATAGCCTACATGGAAGATTTACTTAGAAGTAAAGGTCTCTACAGAATAGCCACAGACCAAGAGAAGAAACCCAAAGATGAAGACAAGGCTGCAAAATGGGAAAATAGACAAGATCAAGCACGTGGTTTGATAGGGATGTCTATTTCTCCTGATCTTAGATTCCATATTGCAGAACTTGAGACTCCTCATGAAGCATTGGAACAACTTACTAAAGTTTTTGGGATTAAAAATGAAATTAGAGCCCATCAACTTGAAAATGAGTTGCTTACATTGGATCCTAATAATTTTTCTTGCATTGAAGATTTCTTGTCCAAATTCAAGACCCTTAGATATCTCTTGGAAGGTGTTAAGGTTAAGAAAGAAGATAGTAACCTTATTTATTCCATCCTTACTAAGTTGGGACCAGCCTACTCTGTATTTGTTTCCACCTTCCATTCTACAAGGGAAGCTTTCATTTGTCAAGGAAAAGACTACAAGGCCCCTTCCTTTGACTCTTTTTGTGATTCTTTAATAAGAGAACAAGAAAAACTCTTACACCTTGGTCTTCTTAATCTTGGAAACTCTTCCAAGAAAGCGTTAGCCGCCCAGCAGCAACCAAATTCAAAGAATCCTAAGAAGTCATATCCTAAAAAGAATGGTCCTAAACCAAACAAGGGTCCTAAGCAAACTCAGCCTCAAAATGAAAGATCATTTCAGCAAAATGATAAGACCAATAAAAACAAATGGAAGAAGACTGATAGACATTGTAACTTTTGTAATCGAGATGGCCACTTAGAATCTAAATGCTTTAAGAAGATGGAAGCCTTGGAAGCCGCAATGAAGAAACATAACATCCATGTGGAGCATTCTTCAACTTCAACTTCAACTTCATCTTCAGGAATGGCACTTTCTGCATGTCGCTGTCAATCATCTCAGTCTGGTTATGCATTAAATGTATCTTCTTCTTCTCATTCTCATGAGTGGCTCATTGATTCTGGAGCCTCTTATCACATGGCCAAAAACCAAGCCATGTTTTCTTCTTTAAATGATTGTAACACCAAAAATATATATGTTGGTGATGATAGATCTCTTAATGTTGTAGGGACTGGAACTGTTCATCTAGACAATGGTCAGTTTAATGATGTATTATGTGTTCCAACCTTATCCTGCAACCTTCTATCTGTATATCAGATAACTCATTCAGGTGAAGGTAAAATTGTTGAATTTTCACCTCATGATGTTGTAATCAAGGATCTAAGAGATCCTAAACAGATTCTAGCTACTGGTATTGCTGATGATTCCACAAGGTTGTATAAGTTTCACAACTTTGGGTCATCAAATCTTCCCTCAGTATTTGTTGCTCATAATGATGAAGTGAGCAAACTTTGGCATGAGCGATTTGGTCACTTAAACTATCGCTCCCTTCAGCATCTATGTAAAGAAAATATGGTGACAGGTCTTCCTATGGTATCTTGCAGAGATGGTGTTTGTTCCGGATGTGTACTCGGAAAACATCATCGGGACAGTTTTGAAAAACGTGCCTCTTGGCACGCCTCAGCCCCTTTACAGCTTGTGCACAGTGATTTATGTGGTCCCCTTCCTGTTGCTTCATTCTCTGGCTGCAAGTATTTCTTAACTTTCATTGATGATTTCTCCAGACGCACTTGGGTATACTTCTTAAAACTCAAGAGCGAAGTATTTAACACTTTTTTGGCCTTCAAAGCCTTTGTTGAAAAACAATCTGGACATCAAATTCTTAAGCTAAGAACTGATAATGGTGGAGAATATGTTAAAAACACATTCATCAACTTTTGCACCGAAAATGGAATTCAAATGCAACATACTGTTCCATACACTCCACAACAAAATGGTGTAGCTGAAAGGAAAAATCGCACCTTAAAGGAAATGGCTAATTGTATGCTGCAATCTAAAGGACTCAGTCTTAGTTTTTGGGCCGAAGCAATTAATTGTGCAAATTATATAATCAATCGCACTCCTACTAAGGTTCTAAAGAATATCACTCCAGAAGAAGCTTGGAGTTCCATTAAACCAGATGTAAGTCACTTTCGTGTTTTTGGAAGTGAAGCATGGGCCCATATTCCAGATGAAAAGCATAAAGCTTTAGAACCTAAGAGTGAGAAATGTACTTTTGTTGGATATTCTGAAGATGTAAAAGGTTATAGACTTATTCCATTTAAGTCCAAAAATGTTATCATTAGAAGAGATGTAAAATTTGATGAAAATAAATCGGCCTGCGAGCCTAGTTCGGCGGATGTGCCACCTCTTCCTATCTCTTCTACTTTTGAAAACATTTCTTCTTCAGATGATGAAAGTGAGGATGACAATCCTCCCCCACCTTCTCAGGATCCTCAACTTCCAAGATGGGTCCGTGCTACTCGGGATGCAGCAGGTGATCTTGCCGGTGATCCTACAGATCAGCGACGTACACGTTCTCAGTTTGAAAGAGCCTCTTCTTTACTGGCTCAAGCTCCAGTAAATCATGATCCTGACACTTTTGCAGAAGCTTCAGGCCATCCACATTGGGAAGCAGCTATGAATGAAGAATATCATTCATTGTTGGCAAATGATACATGGGATCTTGTTCCTCTACCAAAGGGACGCAAACTTGTTAGATGTAAATGGGTTTACAGAACCAAGTATGGACCAGATGGGAAAGTTGATAAACATAAAGCTCGTCTTGTTGCTAAGGGCTTTTCACAGGTTGAAGGCATTGACTACACTGAAACCTTTCCCCTGTTGCCAAAATGAACTCTATCCGCCTTGTTCTTTCCCTTGCTGCCTCTTTAAAATGGGAAGTCCATCAGATGGATGTTAAATCTGCCTTCTTGCATGGGGACTTGCATGAAGAAATCTATATGGAACAACCCATTGGCTTCATACAAACAGACTCCAGCCTTGTATGTCGACTTAAGAAATCTCTTTATGGTCTCAAGCAAGCTCCTCGGGCTTGGTATGCCAAAATGGATAGCTTTCTTTTAGAATCTGGCTTTTCTAGGTGTTATTCTGACAATACTGTCTACACCAAGAAAGTGGGCAACTCTCTTATCATCCTTGTTCTTTATGTTGATGATCTTATTCTTACTGGTAGTGATCCCAACCTTATAAACCATGTGAAGTCCAGCCTTAAAAAGAAATTTGAAATGACAGACTTAGGACACTTACACTATTTTCTCGGTCTTCAAGTCTTGCAATCCAAGGAGGGTATTTCCCTTTCCCAGTCCAAGTATGCTTGTGATATTCTTCGTCATTTTCACATGGAAGACTGTAAGCCAGCCCCTTCTCCCTTTCAGTCTGGAGTCAAACTTTCAGTCTCTTGTACTTCTCCTGAAGTTGATGCTACCTTATACCGTCAACTTGTAGGAAAACTCTTGTATTTAACCCATACTCGTCCTGACCTTTTCTTTGTTGTTGGCCTTGTTGCTCGTTTTATGCAAAACCCCCGTGAAAGTCATTGGAAAGCAGCCAAAAGAATACTTCGTTATGTTCGAGGTACAGTACAGTTTGGGATTCATTACAGTGCCAAAGCAGCTCCTCTATTAGTTGGTTTCACTGATTCTGATTGGGCTGGTGACCCTGATGATCGGAAGTCTACTGCCGGTTATGTCTTCACTCTTGGTTCAGGACCTATTACATGGGCTTGTAAGAAACAGGCTGCCATTTCTCTTTCGTCAGCAGAAGCAGAGTATCGTGGTGCCGTGGAAGCTAGTAAGGAAGCCTTGTGGCTTCGTCAGATCCTATCAGAGTTTGGCTTTGAGCAGCAGCATCCAACCACACTTTGGTGTGATAATCAAAGTGCCATTCAGCTATGCAAAGATCCAGTCCAGCATCAGCGCAGCAAACACATTGAACTACACATGCACTTCATCAGAAAGCTCATTCATGACCATGTTCTTGAAGTGCAATATTGTTCAACAGATGATCAGGTTGCAGACATCTTCACAAAGGCTCTCACAGAGGCGAAGTTCACTAAACTTCGATATATGCTTGGAGTTCAGGAAGTTGTCACTAAGGGGGGATAGGCTCTAGTGCCTCCTTCCTTCTCCTATTGTGTCATATTTGTAAATCCTTCAATCCTATCCCAAGTTGTTCTTAAGGGGGGATGTTAGGATATTCCGACACATAGGAAATAGTTAAGTTCAACTTGGTCTAGTATAGAGTTAGGTAAAGTGTGTTTCTTTACCGTTGTACATTTTGTAACTTACAATCCGACGGTCACGATATGTAGTGATCCGACGGTTCACTCTCTCCTCGGTATTACCGACACTTGATCCGTGGCTTGACACCCGATTGGTCCATGAGTTCTATTTAAAGCGCATGGAGGGTCATTGTTCGGGTAATCCGTGCATGAGAGAAGCTTATGTAAATTTTCATTCTTTGATTAATAAATTGCCTGTAGTAGCCACGTTGGCGCAGGCCGTGGACTGTTTCCCTCTTTGAGGGTTTTAACCACGTCAAAAATACTGGTGTATTGATCTGTGATCTGGTTGTGAGCGGTGTCCTTTTGGTGTTCTTTCTGAGGAACTTACCCTGTAAATTCCTACAACTTACAGGTTCACTTAATGATGATAATGCATGGATTATTGACAGTGGAACATCCAGGCATATGACAGGGGAGAGTAAACAACTTCACACTCTATCAAAGGAACCATCGTCTCATGCAGTGGAATTGGGAGACAACAAAAGCTATGTTGTTAGAGGCCTAGGATCAACATTTTTGAAGTTGGAGAATGGAGCTAAGCTACATCTCAATAATATACTATATGTTTCAGATTTGAAAAAGAATTTTTCTTTCAATTTCTTGCTTAGAAGATAAAGGGGATAGAGTTTCCTTTGTTTATGAAAAGGTTTTGGTTTGGGGAAAGGATTCAAGTACTGATAAAGCTAGGGTTATTAGAGTTCATGAAGGAACCTTATATAGAGTCATAACACCATCTCCTCAAGCTCTAGTTCATATGGAAATCAATCGCATTGAACTATGGCATAGAAGATATGGTCATCTACACTACAAGGTCATTCCCACTCTTAATCAACTAGTTCATGGAATCCACAATACAAAAGAAGATCATGGAGATTGCAAGGGATGTTCTTTGGGTAAAAACACAAGAAAACTATTTACAAGTAGTGAAACAAGGTCTAAAGAAATATTAGATCTCATTCGTGTGTGGACCTATGTCTAACAAATCACTTGGAGGTCATCTTTACTATGTAACATTCATTGATGATCACTCTAGAAAGACATGGCTCTACCTTCTCAAGAAAAAGGATGAAGTATTTGAGAAATTCAAGGAGTTTAGATTTGAAGTGGAAACCCTAACCAAAAGAAAAATAAAGACTTTGAGATCCGATAATGATGGGGAATACACTTCTAAAGAATTGATTGCATATTTTAAAAAAGCAGGAATCAAGAGGGAGCTCATTGTTCCCTACTATCCCGAACAAAATGGAGTGGCCGGAAGAAAGAATAGGACAATTGAAGAAGGTACACGAACAATGCTCCTTAATCAAGACTTACCAAAATTTCTATGGGGAGGAGCAGCAATGACAAAAGTATATATTCAAAATAGAAGTCCTCATAGAATTCTTGAGAATATGACACCTGAGGAAGCATACAGGGAAGAAGCCAAGTGTGGACCATCTTCGAATCTATGGGAGTCCTACCTATATCCACGTTCCAAAGGACAAACAAAAGAATTTAGATTCTACAAGCATCAAAGGGATCTTCATTGGCTATACTCTGTCCTCAAAAGCAAATAGAATCTACATCAAGGAAGACATATTGAAGTAAGCATGGATGTTATATTTGATGAAAATCATGACTACAAAAGATCCAAAGATATCCCTATTGATTCAAATGAAGAAGATATACCAATATTTGAAAAAGAAGAAGTACACCATGACAACCTCTCTACAATTCAAGAAGAAGAAGAAGGACCGAGTGAGCCTATTCAACCTGTGATCATAGTGAACATTAGGAAGAGGCCAAATTGGTTAAAAGCTACTCTTGAAGATGCTGAAGGACATGGAAAGGAAACTCGTCAAGGAGATTCCTAGCCCCTAAAATCCTTGTGGAAACTTGGATTCCAAGTTGTCTTTGTGTATTGACCTTTAAAATGTGGTGGGACCAAGTGGACCCAAAATTAGGTCAAGTAAGTGGGATTGGTCACTTAAGGAGGGGCTTGACCTAATTGTGGAAGAGAAGAGGATCAATGGACAAATCTTCTCGGAATCGAATGCAATGATCCAAATGAGGTTACTAGCCAAGGGAAACTTAGGGCAAGAAACAATCCTCGAGCTAGGGCTTGCAATATCTCGAGACCCCACCGTCGGATTTGCTTCAAATTTGGAGGGCATCTAGAGCATGCACCAACGCAGTTGTGGACCAAAAATCGAAGTGTTTTGATGGTTAGATTGTGACATAATTGATGCCCTAGGTGACCTATGTAGGCTAGACCTAGAAAGAAAGAGAGAAAGGTGAGAAAATTATGTTTTAGGGTGATCACCTATGGAGGGCCAGTGCCTAACCCTTTGGGAGAGATGGAGTCAAGGTGATTCCAATGTTTGGGATGGTTTCACTTCATCAAGAAGGCCTTTAGAACAATTTTTCATGGCAATTAGGGCATGGGACAATTGCTTCAAGGTCTTTATACTTCGATGTCCAATATGTGATGACTTGTCAAGATAAATTTCAATGAAATATCTCTAGGAACATTCACTTATTCAAACATGGCCCATAACATGATGCAACATTAATAAAAGAGAAATTTATACCACTTCATCTAAGAAAAGTAGCAAAATTCTGGCCTACTATAGCGAAAATTCTAGCATCATTTATGTGACATAGAAAAGAATGACAAAATAACATTAAAAGAGCACTTACATGTGAGAACAAGTATATCCAATCATCATCATATGCCAATATAGAAGCTCCAAGACAAAACTGAACATATCCAAACATCAAATTTCATCCATCCATCCAATTTCGTCCTCCAAAAAAAGTAGCAAAAATCTCTTAAGAGAGAATGACCAATCCAAGTGATGATGATCCAAATGATACATCTCAATTCTATTCATACACTTTCTAATGAATTCGATTTAGCTAATTAGGCCTAATTTAGCCCCTAGAATAAAATAATGTGCATAATAACAACTTTTGGTGACAAGCCCACCAAATAGCTAAACAATACATGAGTAAGCCTCTCAAGAAGGTCGAATGATCAACTAAGTGAGTCGTTGGCACCTTGTTTCCAAACAAAAACCTGTGGTGCTCCCAAGTGGGAGTGGGGGCACAAGGTCATCCTTATGGGTCTCCAAATGGATCAGAAGTGCCTATAAACTATCTGTAAGGGCTGGAATGATGAGATAAGCCCTTCCTTTGCAATGGGGAACAATCCTCTGGACCCTGGAACATCTGCCAAGTGTATGGTGCATCTATGGAGCCGACTGGGCATGGTGAACTAGGTGCATCTTCCTCGTCCAAAAGGTGGAATAGGAGCAATCAACGAACGCTACCGGGGATCCGTGAAGTAATCTTGAATATGGTGGAGGCCCATGGCTCTCAACACTCACCCTACAAGTGCCAATGTGGCCCTCTGGAGGGCTAGGAACCCGTATAGGGAGACCAAGCCCCAAATGGAAATCCACCTGTAATCCTACATAAGATCCAATGTGTCCCCTTGCCTTCCAATACAACAAATCATTAGAATAATCAAGTAAAAGAACTTACAATTCATGGAACCAGTGAGGCATTTTATGGTGGCATGCCCTTCCATAGTGGGCTTTGGTATGCACAAGTGTCTCCAAGCTCAATAGGGGGTTAGCCAAGGACCCTATTAGGTGGTTTCAACCTCTAAAGGGGGTGACATGTCCATAGTACATCCTTCAAGAGGTAGGTGGAAAATGATATAATGATGGAATGGAGTGGGGATTAGGGGAAACATCTAAACCACATGTCAAGGTAAATTGGGTAGCTATAACACGGGAAGTCCACACTTGGGTATATAGGTGTAGGAAGGAGAAAATCATGGTACATGAGTTACCTCGACCTTTTTTTCCACCCTCCATATGCTTTTTCCCTTTTATTGATTTTTCCTCATAACTGCTTGGTGCCCAAGGGAATGAGTGCATGATGTATAAAGTATAGCAGTGGACACCCCTTTTAAGGTGGGGCAGTTCATCGCCCACTAGTGGTTGGGACAATCATGGGTTCTTGAATGATAGAGGAGGCTCATCTAGGGCCTATAGGAACTAGGGTGATGGCCATGGAAAGGGGTATAACTCATGTATTGGATTTTGCCCACGTGCTAAATGTGTTTGTCCAAGCCATCTTTTGCATTTTGTGGTACAATTTCTTGTTGAATGTGGCCAATTATGCTTTTTCTTTTCTTTTTAGCTGCATCAACCTCCAAGGCATCGTTCTAGGCCCGACCCAAGGTGTGGACAAGGGGAGGGGGAGGCTAACCCCATGTGGACCCAGATGGGAAAATAGATGAATGGGGATAAAATGAGTGGAAGGGGAGTGATGTAGGTGGTATTGGGAAGCGGGACCACACAACCAAAATCGAGATTTCCCCTGTAGTGCCAACCCAAAAGCCAAATAATCAGTAAAGGAGACCCCACGAGAATAGAATACAAGGGTAACCACAAAATCGGGCAATGGAGACAAGAATATAAGCCTAACCCACTCTTTCCTCCAAATCCCCCCACCAATCTATGTCCAAAAGTGCCCATGAGAAGTAAGGAAAATTACTCAATTATACCAATGAAAAGCCATACCTTTGGGGTCGGAAGGCCCACCTTCAAACATACATTCATGACAAGTGGTTGAGGGACCACATGACCGGCTTAGGTGGCAGAGAAAATGGCACATCGAGCTATCTAGTGGCTACAAGGGGCTGTTGGCTACCGGTTGAGGACCATCTAGGAGAAATGTTTTCTCCCATACGGATTACTGAAAGGTGGTGGGTAACAGGACCACATGGTTGGCTCAGGTGGCAAAGATAATGGCACGTCGAGCTATTTGGTGGTTGCAAGGGGTTGTTGGCTGCCAACTGAGGACCATCTAGGAGAAAAAATTTCTTCTATGGAGACCACCCATGGAGGGTGGGTTACATCTGGGTCGAACTGGGACATGAGCTCTCAAAAGAGTGCACAAACGTACTTGAAAGGGGACGTCATGAGAACACCAACAATCTCTTGGGACCACAGACATGTTACCTGCACATATCAGAGACCAAGCACACGGGCCAACATGTTTTTGTGGTGTCTTATGATCACCCATGCTTAATATTAGGCCAAAAAACAAAATTGATTCTAAATGGGATTTTAATCTAAATGCAGCTTAACCTATCATGGTAATATCATATGATGCTACTTCTAATGAGAAAATCAGCTTACGATGCATCCTACTCATGCATATGATACAATGTCAAGTGTTAAGTGCAATCATAAAGCCAATGCAACCATCATATCATCCAATCAATATGAGAATAATTGCCCCTAGAATCAACCTTGTGACGACAAAAATAAGAAGGGATAGATCTACAAGGGTGGGAGTTGGGTGAACGAAACGATAAGGTGCTAAGGATCTTAAATGAGGACAGAAAAGAGGAATGGAGTGTGTACCTTTCCTGCAACCAAAAGATGGATATATCAACAATCATGCTCACAAACCTTTGATGAATGGCAACTTCAAGCTTATAATTTTCATGATCCTTCTTCATGGTGTTATGCTTCATGGTTTTTTTAAGGTTATGATGGGAAGGAAGAAGGCGATAGGAGGGGTTAGACTCAATGAGGTGATTTATCAAACAATCAGGCTCAAAAAGAATGGAAGGATCAATATCATTGATGTTTGCATGACAAGAATGTGAAAATTCCTAGACTTGAAGGAACCCCTACTGCAACAAATCTGAATCTACTTCACCTACTTGACTTTTAAATTACATTCATCAAGTTATTCTTCTGAATACTGAAGCAAATTACTTTTGCAGCCTACACTAATTAAATTTGATTTGCATTAAACAAGGAAACTGAGCAAAGAACAAGATACATAGGACAAACTTATTTTTGGACACAATGGTCCCCGGAAAAACTCAATGAGGGAAAACCGATGCAGCAGCTCTGAGGGTTTCTGAGGGTTTTATTATTATGTAAGAGAAATATCTGAATACAAATCTAGGATGCTCATCTAGCAATCCTTTAAGAAGAAAATACTGGCGGAAAATCTGAGTGAGTTTTACCTCACTTCACCCAGCAGAATTCTGGTTGATCCGACACAACACTAGCTAACCCTGGCTATTTTTGCGCTAGTTCTACGTCAGCCCTGCGTCACCTTCTTTGCCCTCTACATCAACTCTCCCAGCTGTTTGGCAGTTCCTAGCAGTTTCAACTGTTCCGGCAGTTCTGGATTCTGCGTGATAGACATATTTTCTGCGTCAGCCCTCCCAGCTACTGCGTTGCCTCTGCGTCAATTCTCCCCGCAGTTTCGACAATCTTGGCAGTTCCGGATTCTACGTGATAGACCGCTTTTCTGCATCAGCAATCCCGACTACTACGCTTCCTTTGTGTCAACTCTCCTTAGCTACTACGCTACCTCTCTGCAAGCTCTCTCCGCCTCACTGTCAGTATTCTCCGGAAAGTCCTCTCGGATTCTCACTGCCCCTCAGCTCCAAGATTTCCCCAATCAATTTTCCTCCTAAGAACTTCTCACCTCATAAAATCAATTTCCTCAATCTCTCTATGTCTCCAAATGAACCCCAAGCCTCCATTTTATACTTTTCCTGTTGAGTCTTCAACAACTGAGATTAAGTCTTTAATCAACGGCTAAGATTAAAACATGACTTGATCCGCCGTCTAGATCATTCTCCCCATATTTTGATTAATGTTGATATGGGGTAGCATCGGATGTGCTCTAGCCATGAAAATTGGTGGAGAGGCTAAAGCACATGAGATTTCCAAGACCTAGAAATGGTTTGGGGAAATTCTACCCAATGAGGTTGATTTTAAAATAATTAATATTTTTAATGGATTCCTAAGTCTAAACATAGAAAAATAAAAATATTAATGGGTATTAATATAAAACTGGGTTAGAAGGTTCTAAATGACATGGATCAAGCCAAATCTAATCTTAGTCGTTGATTAGAGATGTAATCTCGGTCGTTGAAGACTCAACAAAAAAAGTATAAGAGGAGGCTTGAGGGTCAATTGGAGATACACCAGAGTAATCAGTCAGTTTGATTTTCTAGAGCGGGGTTTGCTAAGAGAAATCGAACTAGTGATTAGAGTTGTAGCGAGGGGCAATGAGTACATAGCAGAGAGACAAACATGGTGCTGGAAGAACAGCACAAAGGCGCAGAGGCAGACGCAGAGCTAGAAGGAGCCATGCAGAGGTCAGCAGTGACTCCACAGAGGGGCTGGGTGAGTGATGTAGAGGCTGCAAAAGTGTCGCAGAGGGCCAGAGAGGTTACGCAGTGCCTCAGAAGGCTGACACAGAGGGTTTCAGGCTGACGCAGAGGCCAGGAGGGCGAACGCAATGCCTCAGAGGCGTTGGAGAGAGGTTTGTGGAAAAGACTTTCATAATATCTACTTCCGAAGAGAGGTATCACTACTAGATAGATTTCTCTGCCGTGTGAGCCAGTTTGGCACCCAGTTGTACTCAAGAAAATCTGCTTAATAAAACCCTCAGAACTGTTGCACCGGTTTTCCCGCATTGGGTTTTTCCGGGGACGACTGTCCAAAAATAACGGTGTCCCTTTTGTGTTTGTCTATTCCTTTCAGTTGATGATCTGTAGATGGTTGAGACTGCATTGTGTTTATTTTATTATTTATATGGTTAAATAACTTGTTCAATAATTAAACAAGTAGGAGAAATAAACTAGATAGTGCAGGAAAATTTCTAACGGGTTAGACTTAGAAATTTCAACAATTAATACCCACTAATATTTTAATTTTCCTAAGTTTAGACTTAGGAACCCCATTAAAAATATTAATTATTTTAATAAAATACAATCGGGGTGGAATTTCACCAAATGGTTTCTGGGTCTTTAGAACTCATTTGCCTTAGCCTCTCTGCCAATTTTCAAGGCTAGAGCACTTTCGATGCTACCAAAAAGTAACACTCCCTCTTAGCAAGGAAAGTGTTCTAACAAAAATGTCCACCTGCATGTTGCTCTATTTCTGAAGCACCTCATTTCTGCACTGCTGCTGCCACCAACACTGTGTTGTTGCTGCTACTGTACTGCTACCCATGCCACTGCCACTGCCACTGCTGCATCTATACTACAACTCCCTCTCAAACGCTGCATTTGCTATGCTGCTAGCACTGCCACTGCTAACACTGCATCTGTACTGCAACTCAGTTGCTGAGAGAAGCAACTAAAAAACATCCAAAATTAGTTGAACTTAATTGTGTTCAGCATAATACAATGAACGTTGGAATCTGATTGTTACTGATTCTGTCCCTCTGAATATTTCTGCGTTGCTGTTGACTCCTGCACTGTGCCATCTGCACTGTTGCCAACCTTGTTCTGTGTTGATTAGTCTCTAGTCCCAAGCCACTGCATCTATCCTCCAAACACTCCACTGCATCTTCTGACACTAAGTCCATCTCGCTACTGCTGAATATTGGGCTCTCGTAGCAAGATATTATTGATCCAATAGGTGCACTCGTCATGGATCCTACCCATCTGTAGCTCTTTCAAACTACAGGTATAAATCTCCCCACCTCCCTCCTGGAAATGTGGTTGCCATCTATGCCAAATGTTGAATGACCTCTCTCCTCTGCACAACACTAGACCGGCCTACGCACTCCCTACTGGAGCTTGTAGATCTGCCCATCTCTGTTGTTGTTTAGCAAGTGAAGATTTAGACTCCTTCGCTGGAAGTCCTTTGAGCAAAAAATTCCCCTTCTGTGTGTTTTGCTCTTTTCCAACAGACTCCTGCCCTGACAAAAACTGCACCCTTCAAGCATTGTGTTGAGGCTCTGTGTCACTCCCTCTGCTTCTGTAAACTCATGAACTGGTAATCGTACCTCTCTGTCGTCTCACCCAAAGAGAGATTTCCTCGGATTTGATTCCCGGTAAGGACTGAGCAATCCCTTCAAGGGGATTTGAATTGCTGCCACATGTAGCTTTTGGCATCACTGCTCAACACTTGATCTACTCTTCCTATTTCAAAAGCAATGCTCTGATACCATGCGAAAATTCCTATAGTCGAAGTAACCCCTACTACAACATATTTGAATCTACTTCAACTACTCGATTTTTAAATTACATTCATTAAGTTATTCTTTTGAATACTGAAGCAAATTACTTTTGCAGCCTACACTAATTAAATTTGATTTGCATGAAACAACGAAATTGAGCAAAGAACAAGATACATAGGACACTTATTTTTGGACACAAGAGTCCCTAGAGAAACCCAATGAGAGAAAACCAGTGCAACATTTTTGAGGGTTTTATTATTATGCAGGAGAAATATTTAAATACAAATCTAGGATGCTCATTTAGCAATCCTTTACAAAGAAAATAGTGGCGAAAAATCTAAGTGAGTTTTACCTCACTTCACCCAGCAAAATTCTAGCTGATCCGGCACAAGATTGGCTAACCTCGGCTATTTATGTGTTGGTTCTACATCAGCCCTGCATCACCTTCTCTGCCCTCTGCGTCAGCTCTCTCAACTGTTCTGATAGTTCCCGGCAATTTCAGTTGTTCCGATAGTTCTGGATTTTGCGTGATAAGCAGCTTTTCTACGTCAGCTCTCTCGACTACTGCGTTGCCTCTACATCAGCTCTCACGGTAGTTCTCGACAGTTTCGGTTGTTCCAACAATTCTGGCTCTGCGTGATAGACAACTTTTCTGCGTCAACAATCCCATCTACTGCGTTGCCTCTGCGTCAGCTCTCCCAGCTACTGCGCTACCTCTTTGTAAGCTCTCTCTGCCTCTTTGTTAGTATTCTCCGGAAAGTCCTTCTCCCGGATTCTCACTACCCCTCAGCTGCAAGATATTCTGTTAAAATTGGCAACCAAGGCAAAACTTCATGTGGGTCATCTTATTCATGGCTAATAATATTTTTATTAGATTCCTCTCGTCGAGAGGTGTAGGATTGATATAAAAATCATCAAATTCTAATAAGTATTCATGGAGATATGAATTTATTTTGATTATGGAATTATTATCAAGCCGACCTACAACTCATGTAGGCTCAGAAGCCCAACAGTCGCATCTATTCACCCACCAACATTGTGTATAAATATAAGAGGACTTTTCCTCATTTGGACTCACTCATCTCATCACATCTCTCTCTCTCTACTGCGCAGATATGAGTCTCTTCTCTACTGCGCTGAAATGGGTCTCTCTCTCTCACACATGTGAAGCCGGAAACTGCTGAAATTGAAGCTGCAACTACAGAAGTAAAGATTGACTTGCGTGGCCTAGAAGATCTCCTCTTTGGAACTGCGCTGTAGGTTCATCTGAACCTCCTTTGAAAGCCGCAACTTTTGGTGGTGGAATGAAGTCAATCCGACGAACGGTTTGCAAGATATCGACTGCCCTAGTTTGAAGCCAGAAACCGCTGAAACTGAAGTTGCAACTGCAGAAGTAAAGATTGACTTGCGTGGTCTAGAAGATCTCCTCATTTGAATTGCGCTATAGGTTCATCTGAACCTCCTCTAGAAGCCGAAACTTTTGGTGGTGGAATGAAGTCAATCCGACTGTCGGTTTATGAGATATGGTCTGCCCTAGTTTGATAATGAAGCCGCTAATGCTGATGCTACTGATCTAGGGTTTGCTACTGCTGATATGAATCAGATTTATTGTACTATTTCTCTCTGCTGAATTATTGAAGATAAAAGAAGATTTGATCAAAGGGTTTCCCCACACATTGTGGGGTTTGTCCCTGGCTAGCCGCCACATCTTGTGTCTCTTGTCTTGGCTTGTTTTCTGTCGATCGTTTAATGTTCTATCTGCACTTTACTTTATGTACATGTGATTGCTAATCGGTGGAATATAATAAGAAAAAGAAGTAAACTGTTATAAGCATAGAACATACCATAACTTAACATGGTATTAGAGCTCAGGTGAAGATAAAGCCCGAGCAAGAGCAAGAGCAATCATTGAAGAGAAGATTGGCAAGGCTATCCTAAAAGAACTATGGGGTCCTCAACACTCTTTCCTGCCGAAGACAAGCTCCGTGAGAAAGCTGACTATCACGGATGAAAGATGTCTATCGATCTAACCCTTGAAGATCAAGGAGTGATGGACCATGTAAGAGGCAATATTGTTGAGCCTTCATCAAATGCATCTGTTGCTGCCTGGAACAAATGGAAAAATGGAGAAGTCAAAACAAAGAAGATCATCTGGGACTCTATCGACAAGCGCTTGGTGGCCTACATCTCTGATCTAGACACCTCCAAGGAAATCTACGACAGACTGGTGAGTTTATTTAAAGTTAATGATGCAAATCAAGTTTTGTTTTTTAGAAATAAGCTGAGGGAAATCAAGAAGGGTAAAGATGAAAGTATGCAAGCATACTCCTATCTATTGGGGAAACTATTACTGACAGAGAAATGGCATTCACAACTCTTGAAGGATTACCATCTAAATGGTATGTGTTCAGGACTACTCTTCTGAACTATAATGTAATTCCTGGTTTCGAGGAATTAATGGCTAGATGCATTCAAGAAGAAACAAGGGAAGAAGTGTAAGAAATGCCCATGCCTAAAGGTCCTCCTGCTGCCTTTTCTTTTCATGCAAAGAAAAGAAATAATTCCGGGACTAAATCAAAAGGAAAGGCTGGACCTAAGGCTAGAAGAAAATGACGATGTTACATTTGCGATAAAGCAAGTCACTATGCAAGGGAGTGCCCTGATAGAAAGGACTCACTCTAGGATGATGATCAAAATCCCTCTGATGGCAATCAAAGGAATGACAAATTCAACAGCAAAGGTAAGAGGAGAGCTGGGAATCAAGGAAGAGGACAAGCATTCAAGAAGGCCAGAAATTCCAGGATGTATTAAATGCACCTGACCTCAAAAAGAACCTAGTGTCCATCTCGGGAACGGAAGACAAAGGCTACAAGGTAACCTTCAGCGATGGCAAGGTATGTATATAGAAAAATAATGTTAAAGATGCCTTTACTCTTGGGTTTAGTGTTGATTCATTATATCAGGTCGATGGAAGTCTGCTAGGTGTCATGTCTTATGACACATCTCTTCAGTCCGAACTTTGGCATCGGAGGTTTGCCCACCTTCATTATAAAGCTATACTCGGTGTAAGACAAATGGTGATAGGGATGCCCAAATTCTGAATAGAGAATGAAGGTGTATGTCCAGGATGTGCTGAAGGAAAGCTCAAAAGGGGACCATTCCCCTCAAGCCAAAGCAAGACCTCTAATATATTACAATTGGTTCACTCAGGCATACCTGAGGTTGGCATTAAGAGGGAGACTACTACACCACATACTCCTGAGCAGAATGGTGTGGTGGGAAGGAAGAACCGCACGATGATGGAAGCTGTCTGGGCCATGCTACATGATCAAAGACTTCTGATGTTTCTATGGGTTGAAACTACAATCACCGTCGTATATGTACAAAATTGATGCCCTCATCAAGCATTGGGTTCCAAGACTCCTGAAGAAAAATTCATCGGTAAGAACCCTGATGTTTCTCTTTTTAAAATTTTTGTAAGCCCTGTATACTTTCATGTGCCGAAAGAGAAAAGAAATAAATTGGGAGCATCTGGAAAGAAGGGAATTTTCGTGGGTTATGGTGAAAATACTAAAGGCTATAGAATCTATGTAGCCGATCAAAGGGAAGTCATAATTAGTCATGATGTCACCTTTGACGAAGATATGGCTCTCAGCAAGGTGATCAATCTTCCGTCTTTGAGGAGCTCTCAAGAAGCCGACACCAGGGAACCGAAAGAAAAGGATGATGAATCAATGCCTGATGTAGAAGAACCCATGGATCTGATTGATCCTCCTCCATATGAGCCTTCCTCTTCTAGGAAGAGGCCTTCATGGCTTAAGGGGTTACTTGATGATGCTGAAGGACATGCTGCACCCTGAGGAACCTTCCATCAAAGTAAGAAACTTAATAGGTATTAAGGATACCTAACCATCATGAGCACGATCATACAAAATGAGCCTTCGTCATTCTCAGATGCCGTCAAGCATCAAGTATGGAAGGATGCTATGACCGAAGAATATGAGTCTATCATAAAGAATGATGTTTGAGAAGTAGTTCCCAGACCCCAGGACAAGACTGTTGTTACTTCCAAATGGCTTTACAAGATAAAGCATGCAGCAGATGGAAGCACGGAAAAGTATAAGGCTCGTTTTGTTGCTCGAGGTTTCTCCCAAAAGGAAGGTATAGACTATGATGACATATTTGCACCTGTTGCCAGATATACGACCATCCGCTCGATCATAGCCCTTGCCGCTTCACAAGGACGGAACCTACATCAGATGGATGTCAAGACTGCGTTCTTGCATGGCTCGATCAAAGAAGAGGTCTACGTGGAGCAACCCGAAGGATTTGAGATTTATGATCGAAAATCTCATGTATGCAGGTTGAAGAAAGTTCTCTATGGGTTGAAGCAAGCACCCCGAGCATGATATGAGAGGATCGATAGCTACTTGATGAAGCTGGGATTCACTAGGAGTGAAGCCGATCCTAACCTTTACTTTAAGGTTGAAGATGACAAGCCTCTCATACTGGTGTTGTATGTGGATGACCTCTTTCTAACAGGTGCAGACCCTCTCATTCACAAATGTAAGAGGGAGCTGGCCTCTGAATTTGAAATGAAAGACTTAGGACTGATGCACTACTTCCTAGGACTTGAAGTATGGCAGAAGCCAAGGGAAATTTTCCTATCTCAAGGGAAATATGTGGTAAAGATATTGGAAAGATTTGGTATGATGGACTGCAAGCCTGTGACTACCTCGAGGATCTTAACTTTTAGAAGTTATATGGTAGTGATGTCGGACCAGATTTGGGAAATGCCTCTGAGTTTCATAAACTCATTCGCATTGATGTTCTTGGTGAACCTCCGTCCGAACATATTTTTTGCAGTTAGCATTGTGAGCTCATATTTGGTTGAGCCTCACTGGATTGATGCCAGGAATCTTCTGAGATGTCTTCAGGACACAATCTCTCATGGATTAAGATACACTGTCGGAGATGTGAGACTACTTAGATATACTGATGTTGATTGGGCAGGCAATGTGGTGGACCGTAAGAGCACTTCCGGGTGTTGTTTCACCTTGGGATCTGCTTCGATATCCTAGATGAGCAGGAAGCAGAAGTCGGTGGCTTTGAGCACCGCCGAAGCAGGATATATTGTTGCTAGCATAACCTCGTGTGAGGTAGTCTGGTTGCGAAAGCTCTTTAGAGAGCTGTTTGGATTTACATTGGATACCACTGTGATTCTCTATAACAACCAGAGGTGGTATTCGATTATTGAGGAATCCTGTATTCGTCGATTGCTCCAGCAAATAGACATCATCTTGGATATGGTACGTTGATGAGCAAGGAGGCTCCATCGCATTAAGATGATGTACAGGTTGATACACCTTGTCAAAGCCCCGAGGAAAGATCTAATCTGTGATTTTCCCAAATGACTTGGAGTCGGTAAGAAACCCTTGTACAAGGGTCCTGCATGTTGCATACATTGAGCTCTGGGAGCTCTGAGGGCTTGCGGTTATTACTGGAGCAACATACGACCACAGGGTGACTCACCCTCCCCTGGTGGTGCACACTGGAACAAGATGATTCGCTCTCTTGTGGGACAAGATGATTCGCTCTCTTGTGGAACATGATGATTCGCTCTCCTGTGTAGCAGGATGATTAGTTCTCCTGTGAGGCCTGGATTGATGTGTTCTCCATGGCGATTGTAGCAGGATTGATGTGTTCTCCTATGAGACCTGGATTGATGTGTTCTCCATGGCGGCCTGGATTGATGTCTTCTCCATGGCAATTGTAGCAGGATTGATGTGTTCTCCTATGAGGCCTGGATTGATGTGTTCTCCATGGCAATTGTAGCAGGATTGATGTGTTCTCCATGGCAATTGTAGCAGGATTGATGTGTTCTCCTGTCGAGGCATCCTACCCATGCAGTCTGGGACTCATGGGAAGTACTTCTCATCTGATCAATGAGCAGGGAAATGAAGTTAGGGACCATAGTAGTACCGATGGACGCATCGTTGTAACTACCGTACTCTCTACGCTAGGATGACCTCCATTGATCTGGGATCAATGATACTGGTCTGGGACCAGTGGTAGGAGTCGTACCATACTGACGCTGACTTCGGGTCGGTTGAGACTAGTCTGGGATTAGTGGTACATACTCTGAGATTGACTTTGAGTCAGTGGAGGATGATATTGGTTTGGGACCATTGGAGTTGTACTCACTATGACGCTGACTTTGGGTTGGTTGAGACTGGTCTGGGACCAGTGGTACATACTCTGAGACTGACTTTGAGTCAGTATGATACATCCTCGATCATTTCTTCTTCTTCATAATTCGGACAAAAGCAGAGTAGAACAGAACAATGCAAGAGCAGAGTAGAACAGAACAAAACAGTACAGATCAGTGCAGGGCAGAACAAGACAAAGCAGAATAGGAAAAATAGAGCAGAGCAGGGCAAGGGTCAGGCTGTACAAGGCAGTGCATTTGATGGATGAATAGTAACGACCGATAGACAGATTGCAGATGAAGTTCTCCATGGTTGAGAGGGAGTGTTAAAATTGGCAACCAGGGCAAAACTTCATGTGGGTCATCTTATTCATGGCTAATAATATTTTTATTAGATTCCTCTCGTCGAGAGGTGTAGGATTGATATAAAGATCATCCAATTCTGATAAGTATTCATGGAGATATGAATTTATTTTGATTATGGAATTATTATCAAGCCGACCTACAACTCATGTAGGCTCAGAAGCCCAACAGTCGCATCTATTCACCCACCAACGTTGTGTATAAATATAAGAGAACTTTTCCTCATTTGGACTCACTCATCTCATCACATCTCTCTCTCTCTACTGCGCAGATATGAGTCTCTTCTCTACTGTGCTGAAATGGGTCTCTCTCTCTCACATATGTGAAGCCAGAAACTGCTGAAATTGAAGCTGCAACTGCAGAAGTAAAGATTGACTTGCATGGCCTAGAAGATCTCCTCTTTGGAATTGCGTTGTAGGTTCATCTGAACCTCCTTTGAAAGCCGCAACTTTTGGTGGTGGAATGAAGTCAATCCGACGAATGGTTTGCAAGATATCGACTGCCCTAGTTTGAAGCCGGAAATTGCTGAAACTGAAGCTGCAACTGCAGAAGTAAAGATTGACTTGCGTGGCCTAGAAGATCTCCTCATCTGAACTGCGCTGTAGGTTCATCTGAACCTCCTCTGGAAGCCGAAACTTTTGGTGGTGGAATGAAGTCAATCCGACTGTCGGTTTATGAGATATGGTCTGCCCTAGTTTGATAATGAAGCCGCTAACGCTGATGCTACTGATCTAGGGTTTGCTACTGCTGATATGAATCAGATTTATTGTACTATTTCTCTCTGCTGAATTATTGAAGATAAAAGAAGATTTGATCAAAGGGTTTCCCCACACATTGTGGGGTTTGTCCCTGGCTAGCCGACACATCTTGTGTCTCTTGTCTTGGCTTGTTTTCTGTCGATCGTTTAATGTTCTATCTGCACTTTACTTTATGTACATGTGATTGCTAATCGGTGGAATATAATACGAAAAAGAAGTAAACTGTTATAAGCATAGAACATACCATAACTTAACATATTCCCAATCGATTTTCCTCCTGACACGTCTCACCTCAAAAAATCGATTTCCTCAATCTCTCTGTGTGTCTCCAAATGAATCCCAAGCCTCCATTTTATACTTTTCCTGTTGAGTCTTCAACGGACGAGATTAAGTCTCTAATCAACGGCTAAGATTAAAACATGATTTGATCCGCCTTCTAAATCATTCTCATCCATATTTTGATTATACCCATTAATAATTTAATTTTCCTAAGTTTAGACTTAGGAACCCCATTAAAAATATTAATTATTTTAATAAAATACAATCTGGGTGGAATTTCACCAAACGGTTTCTGGGTTCTTAAGAACTCATGTGCCTTAGCCTCCCCACCAATTTTCAAGGCTAGAGCACTTCCAATGCTACCAAAAACTAACAAAGGAGTGATAGAAGGATCAGTTAATGAGTCAGACATCCCCCCAAGGTCATAGGGAAAAATAGGGGCCATAGTGGTTTCATTGGCATCATAGAAAAGGCTTCTATCACAAGAATGATCCCTCATCTCCCACATTTCCCTTTTAATAGATGAATAGTCATAGATATCCAAAGGAGCAATTGTGGGATCCATTTCAAGGGCTTTACTATATGCAATGAGAGGGGGGCAATCCTGAGGAATCAATAGGATACTAGTAACTTTATCTTTTAAGGTGAATTCTCATTGATGTTGTTATCAAAATCCCTCTCACAATTACTTGATTCTTGTTGGTTATTTGGAATGGGACACACTTGACTCTCTTCTTCTTTATTTACCTCATCCATGGATTCATCAAGGCAATGATGAGCTTGGCTCTCTTTGCTCTCTTCAGCACTGCTAAGATTGCCTTGATTAGTCCATCTCTTCATGAAGACATCCTCAAACTGACCAAAATCTTCAATACTTCTTAGAGGGAGGTTGGAAAACCAATTCGCAGCCTCACCCTCAAGTGACAATGCAAAGACCATCATAAAGAAATCGTCATCATCATCTAGATTAGGCATTGAAAGATTAACCTCCCATATAAAGTCAATCATATGCCTTTTGGCATCACCATTGCTTCCATCAAACTTGGGCAACCACTCATGATGTTTAGTAAGTGACAAGTGAGGAATAATGGGGAAAGACCCTAAGTTCAATGATCTAAATAAATTTAGGCTTTGGATGGCATCTTTGACCACTTGTAGTTTAAGCTCCTCATGTGTTTGGAAATGGTCAACTAAAGAACATAAAGAAGAGATAATTTTAGGCTCACATGATTCAAGTAAACCCCTAGATTTGGTCTTAACAGAGGCGCAAAATATGTGAATAAGAACATCTTCATGAACCACGCTGACCTTTGAGATATATTCGCTGAAATTAATCACATGGTTAACTGTTGTAGATGGGTCACCATCGAAGTATGGTAAGGGTTCCCTACGATTAAAATCAATGGTGCTTGGGTGTCTCGAAATCCATTTAATATCCAATGTTGGATACCTTGCTGCCCAATCCCACATGGCGTTGAGTATTCTATGGAGATCATACGTGGAGTCACCAAGGTGATTGAAATTTCCTTTACAAATGCTTGCTTCACCCTACAAGCATTGACCTTGAAGTTCAATGAGAAATTAGGGCTTTGTTCCTCCAATGGAGTTGCCAAGAAATGATGTGTCAAAAAAGCCATATGGGGAACAAGCCACACATCTCCTGTCCCTAACAATGGCGCCAAAAATATTACCACTCAAACTAGCATGGGTCCTAGGAGAGGTTCCTATAGAGCAACTACTAGGTCAAGTGGCAACAATGGAGCGATAGCCCACTGTCACCTCAACTAAGGCTCTCTTCTCTTTACGGACTTTCACCGAAGGGAGGAGTCCCTATATAAGAGGAATCACTAGAATATATGGATCAATGATAAGATGTGAGGTCATTCCTAAAGCCTATTCACAAGAGAGACTCAATCAAATGGCTTACTTGCTTTAGAAGCAAGGTGGTAGGCTCTCTAGGAAGGGCTAGGGGGATACTTAAGCCTAGGTTTGGAGAATTTCCCTTGATAAGAGGTATTCCAATCTTAAGGATCCCTGAGGAGAAATGGCTTCTATGCAATGCTTGTAGAATTTGAGTTACAAAGTTGTGGGATCATAAAGAACCCCAAGTGGACCCAAACTAGGTCAAGGGTATGGAGTTGATCAACAATAGAGGGGCTTAACCTAGCTAGGAGGGAGAATAGGGTGAAAGGACTAATTTTCTGTTGAATTTCAAATGCAATGATCCAAGTGAGGACACTAACCAAATCAACCTAGGGAGAGGTGTCATCCTTGGGCTAGGGCTTGCAATATCTCAGGATTCCACAATCGGATTGAGTTCAAAATTGGAGGACCGCTTGAGATGACCCAAAGCAGTTGTGAACCAATTTTCAAGGGTTTCGAATGGCTACAAAATATTTCACTTGATTCCCTAGGAGAAGGGTTATTTTGACCACCAAAGGGATGTGAGGATCGATGCCTTGCTTCTTGGGCTTAATGGAGTCAAGATACACCTAGATCAAGAATTTTCATATGCTTAGGAGCCTGAATTGACCTTCACTAGACTTTCCAAGTGCAACAACAAGGTTATTAGGGATTCATACTTCAAATTTGCAAAGGAGATGAAGTGTCAGGGCTTTTTGACCTATTTGGTGCCTCTAGGAACATTCACCCACTCCCTCTAAGAGCAACACATGCATTAAATCACTTATTCAACGTTTCAAGAAGAATTTTGCATTATTTATAGCCCACACAAGAATAATGATAACAATGCCATGCATTAGACAAGTAAGATAACAAGAATAGCATTAAAGTTCACTTACAAGAGAGACAGAGAATATATCCATTCATCAACTTCGCATGGAAAGAAGCTCCAAACACAATAGTGAAAATCCAAACATCATGGTGCACCAATAATCTCCAAAAATTTTGTCCAAGACAACAAGTGTGAAAATCACAAGAGATACTAATTCAATCCCAGTGACGATGAGAGGAATGAATGAGCCTCTCATCTATTTATACAATCCATAAGTGGGTTCAAATAGCCTTAATGGCCTAATTAAGCTCCAAATAATAAAATAATGTACAATAGTAACATGAGTTGGTGACAAGCCAACCAAGATAGCTCAATAATACAACGATGAAGCCTCTCAAGAGGAAAGAATAGTAGATACAATGAGTCATTGGGCCACTGAGGAGGCCTAGTGGAGTCCAAAGTGTGCTAATGTGAGAGAATAGGCTCCAAACATAGTGATCAAAGGGGTAGCCTGTTGATATCTAAGCAGACCTAGTGTGGTGTCCCCAAATGGGTGTGGGGTCACAATGACATCCTCATGGGTCTCCAAGTGAATCGATAATGCCGATATACCATCTATAAGGCCTAGAATGATGATATAAGCCCTCCCTCTGTCTCCCATGGTGAGACCATCCTCATTTGGGCCCTGGAACACTTGCCAAGTGTGTGGTGCAAGTGTGAAGCCAATTGGACATGGTGGTCCAGGTGCATCATCCTCATCCAAAAGGTGGAACGTGAGCCAGCAATGAATGATGTCGAGGGATCCATGAAGTGGCAATATGCTTTTTTCTACAGTGGAGGCCCATGGCTCTCAACGCTCACCCTAAAAGTGCCAATATGACCCTCTGGGGGGCTTGGACACTGTATAGGGAGACCAAGCCCCAAATGGAGACCCACTTGCAATCCTGTATAGGATCCAATGCATCTCCTCGCCTTCCAGTACAACAAATCATTAGAGTAATTGAGTAAAAGATCTTATAAATCATGGAAAACAAGTGGACACTTCATAGTGGCATGCCTTCCATAACGATCTTTAGCATGTACAGGTGTCTCCAAGCTCAATAAAAGGGGTAACCAAGGACTCTATTAGGTGGTTTTAGCCCTTAACGCAGGTGACATGTCCATGGTACATCCATCAAGTGGTAGGCGGCATGTGATACAATGATGGAATGGATTGGGGATTTGGGGGGAAGCTCCAAGCCACATGTCACAGTACAGGGGTAGCTATAATAAGGAAATCCCACACTTGGGTATATGAGTGTAGAAGGCAGCAATCGTGGTACATGAGTTACCCCAACCTTTGTTTTTTCACCCTTCTTCATATGCCTTTTTGCTTTTATTAATTTTATTTCATAATTGCTTGAGGCTCTAGGGGATGAGAGCTTGACGTGTACAATATAGCAATGATTACCCCCTTAAGGTGCGGCAGTTCATCTCCCACCAAGGGTTGGAACAATTATCGGTTCCTTAATGATGAAAGGGGTCAATATGAGGGACCCTTAGAACCAAGGTGATGGCCAAAATGATGGGGGTAGAGCTCATGTTTGGTTTTTGCCCACGTGCTAAATATGTATGTCCCGACCATATTTTGCATTTTATGGTACATTTCCTGTTGAGAGTGGCCAAAATATGTTTTTTCTTTTCTTTTTAGCTGCATCAACCTCTAGGGCATCGTTCCAGGCTCGACCCAAGGTGTGGACAAGGGCAGGGGTAAGCTAACTCCTTGTGGACCCAATGGAAAAATGTGGACCCAAATGGGAAAAGTGATGAATGGGGTTATAATAGGCGAAGGGGAGGTGATGTATATGGTGTCAGGAAGCAGGACCACGCAACCAAAATCAGGTTTTCCCATGTAGCGCCATCCCTAAAGCTAATATCTAGTAAAGGAGACCCCACAAGACTAGGATACAAGGTTAACCATCAAATCGGGCAGAGGAGACATGATTACATACCTAGCCCACTCTTTCCACCAAATCCCCCCACTAATCCATGCCCAAAAGTGTCCATGATAAGTAAACAAAAATACCCAACTACATAATGAAAAGCCATACCTTCGGGGTTGGAGGGCCCACCCTCAAGCATATGATCATAACATATCGGCGAGTGACCACATGGTTGGCTTAGGTGGCAGAGATAATGACACATCGAGCTATCTAGTGCCTACAAGGGGCCGGTGGCTCCCGGTTGAGGACCATCTAGCAGAAAAATATTCTCCTATGGATACTTACCACTCAAACTAGCAGGGGAACTAGGAGGGGATCTTAAAGGGAAAACTACTAGGTCAAGAGCAACAATGGGGCAATAGCCCATCATTACCTCAAGTAAAGCTCCCTACTCATTACGGACTTTCACCGATGGGAGGAGACCTGATATGAAAGAAATCACTAGATGAATAAGTCAATGAAGGGATAAAGAGTGATTTTGAAGGGTCTATTCACAAGAGAGACTCAATTTTGTGGCTTTCTTGCTTGAGAAGCAAGGTGGAAAGCTCTCTAAGAAGGGCTAAGGGGATTTCAAGGGCTAGGGCTTGTAAATAGCACTTGTGAAAGAGGGACCTAGTCCAAGAGATCCTTGTGAAAACTTGGATTCCAAGTGGTCTTTGTTAAATTATATTCAAAAGGTTGTGGGACCACACGGGACCAAGTGGATCAAATTAGGTCAAGGGGGTGGATTTGATCAATCAAGGGTATGCTTGACCTAATTGAGGGGAAGGAGGGGATCAAAGGAAGAATATTCAACAATCTTAATACAATGATCCTAATGAGGTCACTAGCCAAGGGAATCAAAGGGCAAGAAACAATCTCGGAGATGGGGCTTGAAGTATCTCGAGATCCCACCATCGGAATGGCTTCATATTTGGAGGGCTCCTAGGAGACACAATAGCCTAGTAGAGGCTTGGAGATCAATTTTTTTTGATGGGTAACTTCTAAGAAATGTGATGCCCTAGGTCCCATATGGAGACTAGGCCTAGAAGAAAGGGGGAGAGGTGATAAAGATTATGCTTTTTGGTGATCACCTATGGAGGACCAGTGCCTAACCCTTTGGATGAAATGGAGTCAAGATGATTTGAATGCTTGGAGTGATTTCACTTGGTCAAGGAGGGCCCTAGAACAATTTCGCATGGCAATTAGGGCATGGGGCAATTGCTTTAAGGTCTTCATACTTCGATATGCGATATGTGATGACTTATCGAGATAAAATTTTAACAAAATATCTCTAGGAACATTCACTTATTCAAACATGGCCCATGACATGATGCAATGCTAATAAAAGACAAATTTGCACCATTTCACTAGGTTCAGTTTTCATTATGACTTGAAAATATAATATTATGAAAAGAATCATTTGTTATTCCTTGCATCATGGGTTTCATGAGCAAGATGTGTGTGACATAGGTCAAGAACATCTTCTTGATGTCTTTAGGTTTTTGTGTATCTTATCATAAATATTATGGAAGTCATAAAGGATCTACGCTTCAAACAAATGAGTGTCACTATCCCTTGCATGTTGGCCTAAATGAAAATAGTGAGCTCCCTATGTCGGCCCAGTTCATGAGTCACACGTCGGCCTGTCTTCATATCAATGCTGACTCATACATATAACATATATTGCGGCATCACAAGCTCAGATCTCGGACATCTCTGAAGCAACAACGAAGTAAGAAAGACACAAAACCGCAAGAACTCAGAAATAGCTTGGTGATATATATCTCTCGGTGGAAGTACTAAACGCAGTGAATGAAACTATGAAATCCGCATTGTAATAACTGTCTCTCGGTGAAATCTGTTTCGCATACAAACTGGGCTCTCTAGTTATAAATTGGTTGCATCATTGCCAGCTCACCGAAGATCTCCATACACAGTCAAGTGAAGGATTATAGTAGCCAAAAAATAGAGAGTTGTGCTAAGGAGCTGAATGCATGAGGAAGTCAAGATAATATGCAGTAGAAGTTGAAGATTGTGAAGCTAAAAGCCAAACAATGCAAGGGACAGCGACAACATCTATTGAAGGTAATCCTTAATCTGTAAAAGGTCTTGGTATTCATACACTAAACATTCATAAGAAGAGATTCAAGGGTTTTACTCTCAAGAGGAGAGGTTTTGCCCTGGCTTGGAGCCAACATACTATGTACATGTTCTACTGTTGATCTTCTATTCGATAATTGTTTGAAGAACACTCTAACCTAATGAAGATAAGCATAAGGAAGGACAACACAAACATTATCAATCAAATTGAAGAAGAATCTCTAAATCAGCATTTGCCCTAGATTATTCAACATGGTATCAGAGTTATGGTTTAAAGAGGGCATAAAGGAGATCAACTGTATCATAGAAAAACTGATAAAGACATGTTCATCTTTAGCTAGACCAATCAACCAATACTTCAAAACAGCATGGAGTAAATTCTTCTCTTCTCAAAACTCAAAAGATTCAAGAAATGAAGGATTGTTTTCAGCTCTCTCCAGAACTTTTCAAGATGAAACATATGGGTAACAGACAGTGGGGCTTCAAGACATATGACTAGGTATCACAAGCAACTAAAGACCTTATTGAAAGGGAAATCTTCATATTCAGTGGAGCTTGGTGACAACAAAAGCTATCCCGTCAAAGGAATTGGATCAACATCAATTGCGTTGGAAGGAGGAGGTAACATTCATCTCAACAACATATTATATGTTCCAGGTTTGTACAAAAATCTAATTTATGTTTCATCTCTAGAAGAAAAGGGAGATAGAGTTGCTTTTATTGATGGTAAAGTAGTAGTTTGGGCCAAAGATTCAAGCATTGAAAAAGCTAGAATCATTGGAGTTAGAGAAGGCAGACTATACAAACTCTCATCCCCTCAAAATCAAGCACTTGTCCACATTGAAATAAGCCCATGTGAATTATGGCATAGAAGATTGGGCCATCTCCATTACAAAATTCTACCAACCCTAAATTCCATTGTAAATGGGATTCCAAATCTTAAAGAAGAACATGAAGGAGTCTGCAAAGGTTGTGCCCTAGGAAAGAGTACAAAGAAACCATTTACAAACAGTACATCTAGAGCTCAAGAAATTATGGATCTTATTCACTCTAATGTATGTGGGCCTATGTCCAAATCTCTTGGAGGTCATCTATACTATGTCACATTCATCGATGATCATTCAAGAAAAACTTGGGTGTATCTACTTAAAACAAATGATGAAGTATTCACAAAATTTCAAGAATTCAAGATAGAGGTAGAAAATCTTACAGAAAGAAAGATAACGGTCCTGAGATCAAACAATGGAGGTGAATACACTTCCAAAGAACTTATTTATTTTTCTAAAGAGGCTAGGATTAAGAAGGAGCTCATTGTTCCCTATAATCCTGAACAAAATGGAGTAGCTGAACGAAAGAATAGAGCTATAGAGGAAAGTGTCAAGGCTATGCTACATGATCAAGACCTACCAAAATTCTTGTGGGGAGAAGCAACAAAAACTGCAGTATATATTCAAAATAGAAGTCCCCACAGGTCTCTTGGCAATAAAACTCCTGAAGAAGTCTTTACTGGAAAGAAGCCTAACATTGATCATCTCTAGATATTTGGATGTCCAATATATATCCACATTCCCAAGGACAAAAGGAAGAAGCTAGATCCCTCAAGCAAAAAGGGAATCTTTGTTGGATATAGCAACTCTTCCAAAGCCTACAAAATCTACATAAAGGAAGGACATCAAATAGAAGTAAGAAGAGATGCAATCTTTGATGAAAGCATTGCCTTCAAGAAATCCAAGGATCTCCCATCTGATTCTGATGAAGAGGATCTTCCTATGTTTGAAGAGGAAGCTTCTAATGAAGAAGAAATCTCTCACCATGAAGAAGAAGGTCCCAGTGAACCTATCACCATCCCTGAAGGAAGGAAAAGACCTTATTGGTTAACATCCACTCTTCAAGAAGCAGAAGGTCACATGGAAAACCGAACTTTCAAGGAAAGCAAGAAACCAAAAAGATACTCTGGATATGCAGCATACATATCAAAGCTCATTGAAGAAGAACCTTCTACCTTTGAAGAAGCAGCCAAACATCAAGAATGGAAAGATGCAATGAATGAGGAATACCAATCTATCATGAAGAATGGAGTTTGGGAAATTGTCCCAAGACCAGATGACAAGTCAGTGGTAACCTCTAAATGGTTATATAAAATCAAGCACGCTGTCGATGGAAGCATTGACAAACTCAAGGCAAGATTTGTGGCTAGAGGCTTCTCTCAAGAAGAAGGCATTGACTATGAAGAAACCTTTGCTCCCACAACAAGGTACACCACAATCCGATCTCTGATTTCTCTAGCAGCATCCATGAAATGGAAGATACATCAAATGGATGTCAAAACAACATTTTTGAATGGCACCATAGATGAAGAAGTCTACATCGAACAACCATTAGGATATGAAGTAAAGGAAAGGGAAACTCATGTTTGCAAATTAAATAAAGCACTCTATGGCCTCAAGCAAGCCCCTAGTGCATGGTATGCCAGAATGGATGCTTACTTGCAAAGATTGGGTTTCAAGAAAAGTACAGTTGATCCAAACCTTTACATAAAAATAGAAAATGATGAACCTGTCATCATACTTCTATATGTAGACAATCTTTTAATCATTGGGATCGAAGAAAGGATTCAAGAATGTAAGAAATTGCTAGCAACAGAATTTGACATGAAGGATTTAGGACTCATGCACTATTATTTGGGTCTGGAAGTTTCGCAAGAGCCAAATGAAATCTACCTGGGACAAGGAAAGTATGTGATCGAATTACTAAAGAAATTTGATATGACGGAATGCAAACCCACGGCTACTCCAATGATCACAAACTTGAAGGTGCTAAGAAACTTTGAATCTAGTCTAGTAAATCCTACCAAGTATAGACAACTAGTAGCATCTCTGATCTATCTAGTAAATAGTCAGCCAGATATATGTTTGCAGTAAACATTCTCAGCCAATTTCAAATAGAGCAAAGACATGATCATTGGATAGCTGCAAAACACATATTAAGATATCTCAAAGGAACCATCCATTATTTCCGGAAATATGAAAAGGGAAGAAGTGTGAATCTAGAAGGATTCACTAACTCTGACTGGGGAGGAAGCGAGAAGGATGGAAGAAGCACTACAGGAGGATGTTTTAACCTAGGATCCTCTATGGTGTCTTGGATGAGCAAAAAGCAAGAGACAATGGCATTAAGTAGTGCTGAATCCGAGTACGTTGCAGCATGTGAAGTAAGTCAAGAAGCAATCTAGTTGAGAAAGATGCTATCTGATTTATTTGCAGGAACATTGGACCCTACCATCATACATTGTAACAATACGAACTGTATAAGACTATCTGGGGACCCAGTATTCCATGGGAAAACAAAGCACATAAACAACAAATACCATTACATTCGAAAGTGTTGGAATTTCTAAGTCTAACTATTAGAAACCCTTCATGTACTTTTCTGATTTATTTCTGCCTACTTGTTCTGATTAATTAACAAGTTATTTACCATGTAAATACTAAAAATAAATACAAGTACATGCTCAACACATTACAGATCATCAACTGAAGGAAACAAAAACAATCACTCAAGTGACACCGTTGTTTTTCGACCAATGCACCCGGAAAAACACAATGCGGGAAAATCGGTTCAGTTATATGAGGGTTTTATTATTATGCAATTTCTGAATACAATCTGGGTGCCAAAACCAGCTCACCCAACAGAGAATAATCTCGATAGTAGTACCTCTCCTTCGGAGACAGATGTTCTGGTTGAAACCCCGGATAAACAATCCGACAACTCCCATCTCTAATCTACCCCATGAAAACCCCAACGTCAGCCTCTAGGGATTGCGTCAACCCTTTCTAGCCTAGTGTCTTCCCAGTGTCACCCTAGATCTCCCTGCGTCAGCCTTTGGAGGCACTGCATTAGCCCTTAGAGCCTCTGCGTCACCCACACTGGCTCTCTAAGGCACTGCGCAGCTCTTGGCTGGCTCTGCGTGAACCTCTAGCTGGCTCTACGTCCCTCTCTCCCGGCTTCTACGCTGATCCTCCTGGTACTATCTCTGCCTCTCTTCTTCTGTATTCACTGCCCCTCAACTGCAACTTTGATCACTCTTTCGACTTCCTCATCAAACCCTACCCCACAAAATCGAAATCTTGATCAACTTGGTGTATTCTCCAAGTGACCCTCAAGCCTCCTCTTATACTTTTCTCGTTGACAATTCAACGGCCGAGATTAAGTCCCTGATCAACGGCTAAGATTAACTCTGGCTTCATCCATGACTTTTGGACCCTTCTAACACATTTTTATATTAATTCACATTAATATTTTATTTTCCCTATATTTAAACTTAGAGACTCCATTAAAAATATTAATTATTGTAGGAATTTACAGGGTAAGTTCCTCAGAAAGAATACCAAAAGGACACCGCTCACAACCAGATCACAGATCAATACACCAGTATTTTTGACGTGGTTAAAACCCTCAAAGAGGGAAACAGTCCACGGCCTGTCCCAACGTGGGTACTACAGGCAATTTATTAATCAAAGAATGAAAATTTACATAAGCTTCTCTCATGCACGGATTACCCGAACAATGACCCTCCATGCGCTTTAAATAGAACTCATGGACCAATCGGGTGTCAAGCCACGGATCAAGTGTCGGTAATACCGAGGAGAGAATGAACCGTCGGATCACTACATATCGTGACCGTCGGATTGTAAGTTACAAAATGTACAACGGTAAAGAAACACACTTTACCTAACTCTATACCTAACTCTACACTAGACCAAGTTGAACTTAACTATATCCTATGTGTCGGAATATCCTAACATCCCCCCTTAAGAACAACTTGGGATAGGATTGAAGGATTTACAAATATGACACAATAGGAGAAGGAAGGAGGCACTAGAGCCTATCCCCCCTTAGTGACAACTTCCTGAACTCCAAGCATATATCGAAGTTTAGTGAACTTCGCCTCTGTGAGAGCCTTTGTGAAGATGTCTGCAACCTGATCATCTGTTGGACAATATTGCACTTCAAGAACATGGTCATGAATGAGCTTTCTGATGAAGTGCATGTGTAGTTCAATGTGTTTGCTGCGCTGATGCTGGACTGGATCTTTGCATAGCTGAATGGCACTTTGATTATCACACCAAAGTGTGGTTGGATGCTGCTGCTCAAAGCCAAACTCTGATAGGATCTGACGAAGCCACAAGGCTTCCTTACTAGCTTCCACGGCACCACGATACTCTGCTTCTGCTGACGAAAGAGAAATGGCAGCCTGTTTCTTACAAGCCCATGTAATAGGTCCTGAACCAAGAGTGAAGACATAACCGGCAGTAGACTTCCGATCATCAGGGTCACCAGCCCAATCAGAATCAGTGAAACCAACTAACAGAGGAGCTGCTTTGGCACTGTAATGAATCCCAAACTGTACTGTACCTCGAACATAACGAAGTATTCTTTTAGCTGCTTTCCAATGACTTTCACGGGGGTTTTGCATAAAACGAGCAACAAGGCCAACAACAAAGGAAAGATCAGGACGAGTATGGGTTAAATACAAGAGTTTTCCTACAAGTTGACGGTATAAGGTAGCATCAACTTCAGGAGAAGTACAAGAGACTGAAAGTTTGACTCCAGACTGAAAGGGAGAAGGGGCTGGCTTACAGTCTTCCATGTGAAAATGACGAAGAATATCACAAGCATACTTGGACTGGGAAAGGAAAATACCCTCCTTGGATTGCAAGACTTGAAGACCGAGAAAATAGTGTAAGTGTCCTAAGTCTGTCATTTCAAATTTCTTTTTAAGGCTGGACTTCACATGGTTTATAAGGTTGGGATCACTACCAGTAAGAATAAGATCATCAACATAAAGAACAAGGATGATAAGAGAGTTGCCCACTTTCTTGGTGTAGACAGTATTGTCAGAATGACACCTAGAAAAGCCAGATTCTAAAAGAAAGCTATCCATTTTGGCATACCAAGCCCGAGGAGCTTGCTTGAGGCCATAAAGGGATTTCTTAAGTCGACAAACAAGGCTGGAGTCTGTTTGTATGAAGCCAATGGGTTGTTCCATATAGATTTCTTCCTGCAAGTCCCCATGCAAGAAGGCAGATTTAACATCCATCTGATGGACTTCCCATTTTAAAGAGGCAGCAAGGGAAAGAACAAGGCGGATAGAGTTCATTTTGGCAACAGGGGAGAAGGTTTCAGTGTAGTCAATGCCTTCAACCTGTGAAAAGCCCTTAGCAACGAGACGAGCTTTATGTTTATCAACTTTCCCATCTGGTCCATACTTGGTTCTGTAAACCCATTTACATCTAACAAGTTTGCGTCCCTTTGGTAGAGGAACAAGATCCCATGTATCATTTGTCATCAATGAATGATATTCTTCATTCATAGCTGCTTCCCAATGTGGATGGCCTGAAGCTTCTGCAAAAGTGTCAGGATCATGATTTACTGGAGCTTGAGCCAGTAAAGAAGAGGCTCTTTCAAACTGAGAACGTGTACGTCGCTGATCTGTAGGATCACCGGCAAGATCACCTGCTGCATCCCGAGTAGCACGGACCCATCTTGGAAGTTGAGGATCCTGAGAAGGTGGGGGAGGATTATCATCCTCGCTTTCATCATCTGAAGAAGAAATGTTTTCAAAAGTAGAAGAGATAGGAAGAGGTGGCACATCCGCCGGACTAGGCTCGCAGGCCGATTTATTTTCATCAAATTTTACATCTCTTCTAATGATAACATTTTTGGACTTAAATGGAATAAGTCTATAACCTTTTACATCTTCAGAATATCCAACAAAAGTACATTTCTCACTCTTAGGTTCTAAAGCTTTATGCTTTTCATCTGGAATATGGGCCCATGCTTCACTTCCAAACACACGAAAGTGACTTACATCTGGTTTAATGGAACTCCAAGCTTCTTCTGGAGTGATATTCTCTAGAACCTTAGTAGGAGTGCGATTGATTATATAATTTGCACAATTAATTGCTTCGGCCCAAAAACTAAGACTGAGTCCTTTAGATTGCAGCATACAATTAGCCATTTCCTTTAAGGTGCGATTTTTCCTTTCAGCTACACCATTTTGTTGTGGAGTGTATGGAACAGTATGTTGCATTTGAATTCCATTTTCGGTGCAAAAGTTGATGAATGTGTTTTTAACATATTCTCCACCATTATCAGTTCTTAGCTTAAGAATTTGATGTCCAGATTGTTTTTCAACAAAGGCTTTGAAGGCCAAAAATGTGTTAAATACTTCGCTCTTGAGTTTTAAGAAGTATACCCAAGTGCGTCTGGAGAAATCATCAATGAAAGTTAAGAAGTACTTGCAGCCAGAGAATGAAGCAACAGGAAGAGGACCACATAAATCACTGTGCACAAGCTGTAAAGGGGCTGAGGCGTGCCAAGAGGCACGTTTGTCAAAACTGTCCCGATGATGTTTTCCGAGTACACATCCGGAACAAACACCATCTCTGCAAGATACCATAGGAAGACCTGTCACCATATTTTCTTTACATAGATGCTGAAGGGAGCGATAGTTTAAGTGACCAAATCGCTCATGCCAAAGTTTGCTCACTTCATCATTATGAGCAACAAATACTGAGGGAAGATTTGATGACCCAAAGTTGTGAAACTTATACAACCTTGTGGAATCATCAGCAAGACCAGTAGCTAGAATCTGTTTAGGATCTTTTAGATCCTTGATTACAACATCATGAGGTGAAAATTCAACAATTTTACCTTCACCTGAATGAGTTATCTGATAGACAGATAGAAGGTTGCAGGATAAGGTTGGAACACATAATACATCATTAAACTGACCATTGTCTAGATGAACAGTTCCAGTCCCTACAACATTAAGAGATCTATCATCACCAACATATATATTTTTGGTGTTACAATCATTTAAAGAAGAAAACATGGCTTGGTTTTTGGCCATGTGATAAGAGGCTCCAGAATCAATGAGCCACTCATGAGAATGAGAAGAAGAAGAAGATACATTTAATGCATAACCAGACTGAGATGATTGACAACGACATGCAGAAAGTGCCATTCCGGAAGTTGAAGTTGAAGTAGGCTCCACATGGATGTTATGTTTCTTCATTGCGGCTTCCAAGGCTTCCATCTTCTTAAAGCATTTAGATTCTAAGTGGCCATCTCGATTACAAAAGTTACAATGTCTATCAGTCTTCTTCCATTTGTTTTTATTGGTCTTATCATTTTGCTGAAATGATCTTTCATTTTGAGGCTGAGTTGGTTTAGGACCATTCTTTTGAGGATATGACTTCTTAGGATTCTTTGAATTTGGTTGCTGCTGGGCGGCTAACGCTTTCGTGGAAGAGTTTCCAAGATTAAGAAGACCAAGGTGTAAGAGTTTTTCTTGTTCTCTTATTAAGGAATCACAAAAGGAGTCAAAGGAAGGGGCCTTGTAGTCTTTTCCTTGACAAATGAAAGCTTCCCTTGTAGAATGGAAAGTGGAAACAAATACAGAGTAGGCTGGTCCCAACTTAGTAAGGATGGAATAAATAAGGTTACCATCTTCTTTCTTAACTTTAACACCTTCCAAGAGATATCTAAGGGTCTTGAATTTGGACAAGAAATCTTCAATGCAAGAAAAATTATTAGGATCCAAAGTAAGCAACTCATTTTCAAGTTGATGGGCTCTAATTTCATTTTTAATCCCAAAAACTTTAGCGAGTTTTTCTAATGCTTCATGAGGAGTCTCAAGTTCTGCAATGTGGAATCTAAGATCAGGAGAAATAGACATCCCTATCAAACCACGTGCTTGATCTTGTCTATTTTCCCATTTTGCAGCCTTGTCTTCATCTTTTGGTTTCTTCTCTTGGTCTGTGGCTATTCTGAAGAGACCTTTACTTCTAAGTAAATCTTCCATGTAGGCTACCCATTGGAAGTAGTTAGTGCTGTCAAGAATGACTTGGCATGGACTTTCCATTTAAAAAAAAAAAAAACTGAAGCTGAAGATGCTGAAAGTAAGTGTTCCAATGGATAGATCTCGAAAAAATAGGTGGTTTTAAAAAAAACGGCTCTGAAAAAGGCTTCCGGATGAAGAAGTTATGGCTTTTTGAAAAAAAATTGTTGACGTTGCCGGCAAAGTGCGCGAATGTGCGGGAATGAAAAAAATCCGCCCCCACAAAATGGAGACTTGAACCCAAGACCTCTACTCTCTTAAAATAGCTTTGAACCAATTGATCTATACAAAAAATTTGAGAGAGAGAGAGAGAGAGGGGGGGGGGCCTTGGTTTGCGTGCTTGCCTTGAGAAAGCTCTTTTTCCCTACAAAACACAAAACACAAAACCCAACACGAATATGCAAAGAAAAACGAACCTTGCGGCTCGAAGTTAGCTTTAGCCAAAAAACTAGAAATTTAAAAAAAAAATCTCAAAGTTAGCTTTAGCCGAAAAACTAAATATTTTTCTCAATGTTTCTGATTTTCCGAGATCACACTAAGGTGCAGGGAAAAGAGCATACGCATGAGAAAAAATCCTTCCTTTCTGTTTCTGATTTGCCCAGATCGCACAGAGTCGCAGGGCAAAGAGCATACGCAGAAATGAAAGGTATAGATCCGGTTAAAAAAAAGGCTAAATAAACCGAAACCGAAATAAGCAGAGAGAAAATAACAGTAAACTGCAAAAACACTGTATACCTCCCGATCTGAAAAATGACGCAGCTAGGGCTACCGGAAACCTTTTCGCGTGAAACGAAAGGGGTTCCTCACTGGAACAGATGCTCCGAACGCAACAGAGCAGTCCTCTCGGCCCGAAAGCAGTCAGAAACAGCAGATCTAGGAAACGACAGCCGCATGCAGTTCTACCGGCTTCAGATTTGGATCACCAACGGACGCGGCCCTCAAATAGCTCTGATACCATGTAGGAATTTACAGGGTAAGTTCCTCAGAAAGAATACCAAAAGGACACCGCTCACAACCAGATCACAGATCAATACACCAGTATTTTTGACGTGGTTAAAACCCTCAAAGAGGGAAACAGTCCACGACCTGTCCCAACGTGGGTACTACAGGCAATTTATTAATCAAAGAATGAAAATTTACATAAGCTTCTCTCATGCACGGATTACCCGAACAATGACCCTCCATGCGCTTTAAATAGAACTCATGGACCAATCGGGTGTCAAGCCACGGATCAAGTGTCGGTAATACCGAGGAGAGAATGAACCGTCGGATCACTACATATCGTGACCGTCGGATTGTAAGTTACAAAATGTACAACGGTAAAGAAACACACTTTACCTAACTCTATACCTAACTCTACACTAGACCAAGTTGAACTTAACTATATCCTATGTCTCGGAATATTCTAACAATTATTTTAATATCTCTCAAATTGTTTAGAATCCGCCCAAACCATTTCTGGATATTGGAGATCTCATATGCCTTAGCCTCTCCACCAATTTTCGAGGTTAGAGCACATTTGATGCCACCCCAAATCAACAGAAAGATGGTAAAGGATGGTGCGCTGAAGCTGGAATATATCCCCACGGATGATCAAACTGCAGACATTCTGACAAAGTCTCTACCCAATAAAAAGCTTATCTATTTCAGAAATAAGCTTAGCTTGGTTGACATATCTTCCCTAGTTGAGAGGGAGAGATAGACACATCATCCTTGTCTTCATTTTGAAGAAAGGATGGAGGATTGAGTAATCATCTGGCATCTAATGCTCTTTGAGGATGTGTAGGGCATCCAAGATAAGAGTAGGCAAAAGGACCGATATTCTTTAAGGGTCGAGGACCCAAGATAAGGATAGTCCTAGAAGTTCATACTCTGTGAACACCGGGGTAGGTATGTAGCTTGAAAGACAATGATGAAAGGTGTCTACCACCATTGGTCTCACCAACATTGTGCTTTGATCTATTGAAAGATACAGTTGTTAGTCAAGGCCTTGCTATATGACAATGTTGGTTATCATGATGCTATACAAATGGATTACTAGTCCGAATCCTTTTATGAGATCTCTTTAGTGATGGATAGCCCTGTAACATCTAATGAATACCTCCCTAGTTAAGAGGGAGTGTTGAAGAAAATGTAACTAGGTTTGGTTTTCATTATGACTTGAAAATATAATATTATGAAAAGAATCATTTGTTATTTCTTGCATAATGGGGTTTCATGAGCAAGATGTGTGTGACATAGGTCAAGAACATCTTGTTGACGTCTTTAGGTTTTTGTGTATCTTATCATAAATATTATGGAAGTCATAAAGAATGTACGCTTCAAAGAAATGAGTGTCACTATCCCTTGCATGTCGGCCTAAATGAAAACAATGAGCTCCCTATGTCGACCCAGTTCATGAGTCTCACGTTGGCCTATCTTCATATCAACGCTGACTCATACATATAACATATATTGTGGCATCACAAGCTCAAATCTCGGACATCTCTGAAGCAACAACAAAGTAAGAAAGACACAGAACCGCAGGAACTCAGAATTAACTCGAATAATAAGGACTGTCTCTCGGTGATATATAGCTATTGATGGAAGTACTAAACACAATCAATGAAACTATGAAATCTGCACTGTAATAACTATCTCGGTGAAATTTGTTTCGCATATGAACTAGGCTCTCTAGTTATAAATTGGTTGCACCATTGCCATCTCATTGAAGATCTCCATACACAGTGAAGTGAAGGATTATAGTAGCCAGAAAACATAGAGTTGTGCTAAGGAGTCGAATGCATGAGGAAGTCAAGATAATATGCAGTAGAAGTTGAAGATTGTGAAGCTAAAAGCCAGGCAGTGCAAGGGATAGTGACAACATCTATTGAAGGTAATCCTTAATTTGTAAAAGGTCTTGGTATTCATACACTAAACATTCATAAGAAGAGATTCAAGGGTTTTACTCTCAAGAGGAGAGGTTGTGCCCTGGCTTGGAGCCAACATACTATGTACATGTTCTATTGTTGATCTTCTATTTTATAATTGTTTGAAGAACACTCTAACCTAACCAAGATAAGCATAAGAAGGTAAGGACAACACAAACATTATCAATTAGATTGAAGAAGATTCTCTAAATCATCATTTGCCCTAGATTCTTCAAAAAAATTCCCCTATAACATGCATGTGACATAAGAAAAAGACAAAAATAACATTAAAAGAGAACTTACTTGTGAGAACAAATATATCCAATCATCATCATATGCCAATATAGAAGCTCCAAGACAAAAGTGAAGAGATCCAGACATCAAAATTCTTCCATCCATCCAATTTCGTCCTCCAAAAAGAATAGCGAAAATGTCAAAAGAGAGAATGATCCAATCCCAGTGATGATGATCAAATTATTCCATCACAATTCGATTTTTTAAGATCCTAATGAATTTAATTTAGCAAATTAAGCCTAGTTTAGCCCCTAAAATAAAATAATGTGGATAATAACAAAACCTTTGGTGACAAGCCCATCGAATAGCTCAATAATGTAAAGATAAGCCTCTTAAGAGGGTCAAATGATTCACAAAGTAAGTCGTTGGGCCTTTGACAAGGCTTGATGAAATTCAAGGGGTGCCATGATGTCAAAATTGGCAACTAGGGCCAAACTCCATGTGGGTCATCTTATTTATGGCAGCTGATATTTTTCTTGGATCCCTCTCATCAAGAGGTGTGGGATTGATCTAAAGATCATCCGATTCCAATAAGTATTCATGGAGTTATGAATTTATTTGTGTTATAAGACAATTCGTCAAGGTTGGCCCACAACCAAATAAACCCCACATGTGCTCAAAGTTTTAGTATAAAAGAAGATGACTTGAGAGTCATTTCTCACACACACTTCTATCTTGATTTCTCTCCACTTGTCTTGGGTTTTAGTGGAAGAGAAATTTAGGAGTGGAAGCCCTAGATGTCGGAGGATTAAGGCTACCCTAGTCGCAGTCAAGAAGAAGAACATTGCCCTAATCTAGAGGACACAGTCAAGTGAGAAGCCCTAACGCTACAAGGAGGTCAGCCCTAGTATCTACGCAGTCTAGAAGAATAAGCCTAAGCACTAACGCTATCAAGATCAAGCCCTAGCCTATACGCTGGCCTCTACGCAGTCAAGAAGGAGGTTGCCCTAGACAGTGTAAAGAGCTATGTGGATAGCGGAGCTTAGCCGCAGTATGAAGGGTCAAAGGGACAGCGTAGAGGCTTCCCTAGATAGCATGAAAGGTTGTGGTGACAGTGTGGTGTGAAAGGGTAGTTTTGAGGCTAAGGTTAGGGTTGTTTCTAGGTACGATTTAGAGCTGGAAAGGAAAGCAACCAGATGCCCAAACCAGTCACCACATAAGTAGCAGTGAAGGCAGCATTGGAACAGCAGTGTTGTGGACAAATAGGCAATAGAGCTTGATCGAACAAAGATGCATGGACAACAAGGCTACATAGTGCTGCAAAGATGCATGGACAACAAGGCTACATAGTGCTGCAAAGTCACATGGGACAGCAACAAGGTATAGCAAGCTGTAAGGGGACAACAATAAGGTATAGCAAGTTGTAAGGGGACAACAATAAGGTATAGCATGACTGGTAGGGCCAGCAGCAAGCATGGATAGCATAATGATGGGACAACAATGATATAGTGCAGCAATGTTTAATGGGACAGATGTAAGATGTTGGGACAGATGTAAGATGTTGGGACAACAGTATGATGAGATAGAACAATGATGGGACAACAGTATGATGAGACAGAACAATGATGGGACAACTGTAAGATGTTGGGACAGCAGTATGATGAGACAGAACAATGTTGGGACAACAAGCATGGACAACAGCAAGCACAGACAACAGTGGCAAGCATGGTGCTACAAGCACATGAGACATGTTGTATGACAACATGATTCAACAATGGCACATGGGACAACAGTGCAACATAAGGTGCTGCGGGTCATGAGGTCCAGCATTGTGATGATGGGTGCAGCATGGTGCAGCAAAGTGAGGTGCAACATGATGACGAGATGCAGAATTAATTGAAGCAACATGTCTTCAACTTCTCATGTATCATCTTCTTAGAGATGATCTATGCTCTTATCTAGATAAGTCAAGTGTTGACTTATGTTGTAAATGTACTATCTCTCTCTCCCTCTGCTGAACTATTGAAGAACATATAAGAAGAATTGATCAAGGGTTTCCCCACATTGGGATTTGTCCTTGGTTAGCGCCACATCTTGTGTCCTCTTATCTCGGCTTGTCTTTTGCGATTTTTGTTTATGTTCTATCTACAGTTTACTTTAATGCTGATGTGATTGCTAATCTAGAAAAGATATTGAGCTAACTGTGAAAATTGAAATAAATTGCTCTAAGCATAGAATATACCTAAACTTAACATGGTATCAGAGCTAAGGTGAAGGCAAAGACCAAGCAAGAGTGAAAAAGCAATCACTGAAGTTAGTTGGGACAGGACAAAACGATCAATGGATTCTTCGTCCCTCTTCAAATTCACCAAGGGTGAAATTGAAGCAAAGAATATTATCAGAATGGCGCAAAGGAAGCTTCTGATGGCCTACCTAAAGACCACTTCATTGGGAAGTCCAGATCTAAGGGTGGAAAGAAAGACAAATGCCTTGTTTGTAATAAGTTCGGTCGTTATGTGAAGAAGTGTCCGAATGGCAAGGACACATCTCTTGATGGAGATAACAATCATTCCAGGGACATCTTCAATAATCGAGGGAATGACAGGTAATGTAGGTCATCAAGGAAACAGTCGGCTCTTCAAGAAAGCAAGGAACCCCAGGTATGAAGAATCAAATATTGTTTCTGATAAGATAAAGAAGTGTTATCTTGTATTGGCCCTCTCCTTCAGATTCTTTGGGAATCTGGCTTATTGATTATAGTGCTTCAAGGCACTTCATCGAATAGAAGGGTGCTCTCTCTAATTTGCTAAAGATGGAAACAATCATGGGATTATACTTGGAGTCAATGCCACCTATCCCGGAAAGGGTGTAGGGAATGTTACCCCTCAACTAAATGAGGGTAACTCGATTCATTTACAGAATCTCTTTTATGTTCATGATCACAAGAAGAACCTGGTGTCCATTTCGACAATGGAAGTCAATGGTTTCAGGGTGGCATTCATTGATGGAGAGGTACATGTTTGAAAATAGAATTTTCAAAGATGCTTTTTCTCATGGCTTCAGGGTTGGCAATTTGTATCAAGTTGCAGGATGGTCCATTGGGGATCATGTCAATTGACATATCTCATCTATAACAACGAAGGTCTACTTATGGGGCCCTACTCGATGTGAGTCAGATGGTGACAGGGATACTTGAATTCAAGAAGAGCATGAAGGTACATGTCTGAGATGTACCAAAGGAAAATCTTACAAGGGGATCATTCCCCTCATGTAGCAGGTCCACGAGATTGGAACAACTCGAGGGGTTTGGATTCATGCTCAGGAATCTCATGTGTGCAGGTGGAGGAAATCCCTCTTTGGCTTGAAGCAAATCACCCCCGAAGTATGCACACATTTGTGCATTATCACATCCATTTAAAGCCAATACAGTTTCTACTGCATTTATGGAAACAATTCAAAAGCTACATGGAATCCCAAAGATTATTGTAAGTGACAGAGATCCCATTTTCACTGGAAATTTTTGGATAGAATTATTTTCTTGTCTTAGTACTCAGTTAGCTCATAGCTCATCTTATCATCCTCAATCTGATGGGCAAACTAAGATAGTAAACAAATGTTTGGAAGGATATCTTCGTTGCTTTGTATCTAATAAACAGACAAAATGGGTCAAATGGTTGCCTCTGGCTAAATGGTGGTATAACACTTCCTTCCATATAGCAACAAAAATGACCCCATTTGTGGCACTTTATGGATATCAACCACCATCCATCACATCATATTTAAGAGAAAATTCTAAGGTTCAAGCAGTGTAACATCACATCGAGCATCAACAACAAGTCCTCCAACTCTTAAAGGATAACCTCGTGTTGGCGCAGAATAGAATCAAACAACAGGCAGATCAACATCGCAGCGAAAGAAGTTTTGATGTAGGTGATTGGGTATTCCTACGGCTACAAACATATAAACAAATGTCCCTCAAGCAAGCTAAGAAGGATAATAAATTATCACCAAAGTATTACAGTCCGTACAAGGTGTTGCAAAAGATAGGTACTATGGCATACAAATTGGAGCTTCCTGCAGCTTCTCGATTGCACCCAGTTTTCCATGTTTCATGTTTAAAGAAGGTTATAGGCAACAAGCTCTCAGTTCAAACAATATTGCCAGAACTTGACGAGTAAGGAAAAATTATATTGGAACCGGAAGTGGTCACAGAAACAAGAACTCGACAGCTATGAAATCGATCAATTTCCGAGTATCTCATCAAGTGGAAGAACTTATCTGCTAAAGATTCCACATGGGAGGATGAAAATTTTATACAAAAGCATCCAGAACTACTCAAGCGTTGAGAACAACACTTTTTTGAAGGAGAGGGGCATGTTAGGTCCCTATAATACTAGTGATTACCCCATTACTATTGTAGTTATATCCCTTATTAATATTGTTGTGCCTCTATTGTCCCCATATTGTTATTACTGTGCCCCATAGAATCCCTCTATTGTTATTTTTGTGCCTTTATATTATTATTGTTAGGTCGGCTGGGTTATATTGTGACTCCTTAAACTCCTATATATAAAAAGGAGGTTTTGTCATTTGAATCATCAAAGAATCATTCATTTGTGTAATGTAAAGGAGGTTTCCCCCTCGAAGAGGCTGAATTCTAAGGCGTTGATCTATCTTTTCTATCTTTTTGTGAGCTAGTTTCATAACATAGTATGAGAGGATTGATAGCTGTCTGATGAACCTGAGATTCACAAGGAGTGAAGTCGATCCAAAACCATTGCTTGAAGGTTGTGGATGATAGACCTCTCATACCGGCACCTTAAGAGGAAGACCTCTTTCTAACAGGTGCAGACCCTCTCATTTGCAGAAGTAAGAGGGAGTTGGATTTCGGATTTAGAATGGTGAACAACAAGCCCGCAACTACCTCGATGGAGCTTAACTTTGAGAATTTATGTGGTATGGATACCAGACCTAATTTGGGAAATGCCTCTAAGCTTCACAAAATCATACTAGCATTGATGTTCTTGGTGAACTCTCATCTGGATATATGTTTTGCAGTTAGCATGATGAGCTCATATATGGTTGAGCCTCACTGGATTGGTGCCAAGAATGTTTGAGATATCTTTGGGGCACAATCTCTCATGGATTGAGATACACTGCCTGGAATATGAAGTTGCATGTTTATTCGAATGCTGACCAGGCAGGCAGTGTGGAGGATCTCAAGAGCACTTCTAAGTGCTAATTCTCTTTGGGTTTTGTTCGATATCCTGGATGAGCAAGAAGTAGAAGTCGGTTGCTATAAGCACCACTGAGACCGAATACATAGCTACAAGTATGACCTCATGTGAAGTTGCTTGGTTGCGGAAGCTCTTCAGGGAGTTGTTTGTACACATGATGGATACCACCGTGATCTTCTGTGTCAACCAAGGGAGGATTCGATTGTTTAGGAATCCCGTATTCTATGATTGCTCCAGTATATAGACATCAGATACTACCTTATCTGGGATATGGTACGTCGATGGGCGAGGAGGCTCTATCGCATTGAGATTGATGTACAGGTCGCAGACATTCTGTCGAAGCCCTAGGGGAAAGGTCAAATTTGTGACTTTCCCGAACGACTTGGAGTCGTTGAAAGACCTTCTTATGAGGGTCCTGCATGATGCATGCATTGAGCTTTGGGAGCTCCGGGCGGCTTGGGGTACTCACTGGAGCAACACGTGACCATAAGGCGACTCACCCTCCCCTAATGGTGTGTTGTGTACAGGGTGAATGGCTCAGCCTTCCCCTGTGATACCCCATGGTGACTTAGGGACAAGATGAGTGGTTCTCTTGTTGAGGCATCCTACCCATGCAGTTTGGGACCCATGGGAAGTAACTCTCATCTGGCCAATGAGCAGAGAAATGGGGTTAGGGACCATAGTAGTACTATCAATGGATGCATCATTGTATCTACCGTACTCCCTATGCTGGGATGACCTCCATTGATCGGGGATCAATGAAACTGATCTAGGATCAGTATGAGTGGTTTGAGACACTCTCTTGTGATATTGATCTAGGATCGATAAAACTGACTTCCGATTAGTAGAGAATGGTATGACACATTCTCGATCAATTCTTCTTCTTCATGGTTCAGTAGAGCAAAGCAGTGCAGGGCACTGATGGCAGAGATACTACAGTCAGACATATGGATTAACAGATGGAGTTCTCCCTAGTTGAGAGGGAGTGTTAAAATTGGCAACTAGGGCCAAACTCCATGTGGATCATCTTATTTATTGCAACTGATATTTTTCTTGGATCCCTCTCATTAAGAGGTGTAGGATTGATCTAAAGATCATCCGATTCCGATAAGTATTCATGGAGTTATGAGTTTATTTGTGTTATAAGACAATTCTTCAAGGTCGGCCAACAACCAAATAAACCCCACATGTGCTCAACGTTTTAGTATAAAAGGAGATGCCTTGAGAGTCATTTCTCACACACACTTCTATCTTGATTTCTCTCCACTTGTCTTGGCTTTTAGTGGAAGAGAAATCTAAGAGTGGAAGCCCTAGACGTTGGAGGATTAAGGTTGCCCTAGCCGCAATCAAGAAGAAGAACAATGCCCTAATCTAGAGGACGCAGTCAAGTGAGAAGCCCTAACGCTACAAGGACAACCCTAGTATATACGCAGTCTAGAAGAAGAAGCCTAAGCACTAACGCTATCAAGATCAAGCCCTAGCCTATATGATGGCCTCTACATAGTCAAGAAGGAGGCTTCCCTAAACAACGTAAAGAGTTGTGTGGACAGCGGAGCTTAGCCGCAGTATGAAGGATCAAAGGGACAACGTAGAGGCTGCCCTAGACAATGTGAAGGGCTGTGGTGATAGCATGGTGTGAAAGGGCAGTTTTGAGGGTAAAGTTAGGATTGTTTCTAGCTACGGTTTAGAGATGGAAAGGCAAGCAGCCACGCCGAGGAGAATGGGAACAAGTGTTGCGGGGGAGCCCCCCCCCCTTGATCCCGCTCCCAATCCGTGATCTGGGCGAGAGCGACTAGGGAGCGGGTCGGGAGCACACTCCTGAAATTGCTCCTGAAATGGGAGCGATTTCGGGAGCACGCTCCCTAAAAAAATTTGCGCTCCCTAAATTTTTTTTCGCTCCCTGCCTTTTCGGAAGCATTTTCGTGAGCGTTTTACCTTTTTTGCAATTTTTTTTTGTAGTAATATTTGAAATGCAATTTTAACAAATAATTTTTGAGTGGGGCAGCTTAATGATCAAGTCTATGGCCCTAGTATTGATATGTTATTCATGGTAATGTTAAATTCTTAAAGTAAAAGTAACATTCTCCTTAATCTTCATTTTCATCCTTTTACTTAAATTTTTAACATTACCATGAAATGACTCGGGATGTTTGAGAGTGGTTCCAACCTCATTGGATTTCATATGGAGAAAGTACAATTTTAGATTTCATTCAAAATCCAGCAGACTTATCAGTTTTTCAGGATTTCAAGATTGGGGGATTGTAATGTTTCCATTGAATTTTGTCATGTATTAGGGTATGGAACTCGTATTTAATCAAGAGCACCAATCCCTCTATGTCCCTTGATGTTAGTGACATTGGTTGTCGAACTCCTCTATCATGACCCTCCTAAAAATGTACGCATCACTCAAACAAAATCTTGACTTGACATGCTACGCTTTTTCTATCTTATGTTAATGCTTAGAGGGTGATATTCTAAGTCACCTGACACGGGGATTCGGGACACGTAGGATTCGAGATTCGTGGTGTCGGATTCAGACACGCTGACCCCCTGGAACAGGACACGTTATATATTATTTTATTAAAAAAATAAATAAAATATATATATATTTAAAAAATATACATATATATTAGAAATTAGATATTATCATATTTCTTACACAAATTTTAATTAATGATACAAATTTATTGATTTCAAACATAAATCTTCATTTATAGCTATTAGCATGCATAGTACATACAAAATTCAAATAAGTGTCAGTGGTACTGGTCACATAAATGATAAATCTATTAAAAATTTAAATCATGATTCATAATTCATAACTGAAAGACAACTTACAACTACAAGATAGTAAGATAAACACACTGACAACTGTAGTTTTCTCATTAAGTCATCAAATCAAAATGTGTTACATAGGTAGTGTTGGTGCCATGCCAATGGCAAATAGAAATAGAAAATATAAAACAACTACAGGTATACAAGCCTCAAGGCATCAATCAGCATCACTATACCCATCATCATGGTCCCCACTGCTCTCCTCTACATCCTCCTACTCCGCTGTATCCATAGTCGCCTCTGCATCTGCTGGTATGGAGGTTGACCCCTCTAAGTCATCAAATCTAACAGGCTCTAGCACTGGATCATTGAGATCCATGTTGGCCAATGCCAACTCAACAGTGGTGTCCAGACCCATATCATCAGGAACAGTGTTACTTGGGAGCGGGAGCGACATATTCAGAAGCTCTTGGTTTGGTGCTCTTGATTAAATACGAGTTCCATACCCTAATACATGACAAAATTCAATGGAAACATTGCAATCCCCCAATCCTAAAATCCTGAAAAACTGATAAGTCTGCTGGATTTTGAATGAAATCTAAAATTCTACTTTCTCCATATGAAATCCAATGAGGCCGGAACCACTCTCAAACATCCCGAGTCATTTCATGGTAATGTTAAAAATTTAAGTAAAAGGATGAAAATGAAGATTAAGGAGAATGTCACTTTTACTTTAAGAATTTAACATTACCATGAATAGCATATCAATACTAGGGCCTAGACTTGATCATGAAGTTGCCAAAATGCTTTACTCCTTGCTCCAATAGCACAAATCACTTGCCAAATGACAATTTTAATGAGCAAACACGCCCTTTTCATTCCTGCACTGAGCTTAGCGAGTCTTGGAAACCGGACACGTGTCCTAAAATCGCAACACGCTTTTGAAAATCGCAACACGCCCTCGTACACGACGTGTCGGAAACGGACACGATGTGTCCTGTGATTTGGACACGAATCCGGACCGAATCGTGTCGGATTCGCTGGATTCGGGATTTGTTGGGGGTTTAGGACGAATCCAGTGACTTAGGTGATATTAATGAAAAAGATCCCTATACAGATATAGAGGTAATGACAAAGATACCTCAAGATATTAATGCTTAGGGGGTGATATTAATGACAAAGATCTTGATTTTCCAACAAGACTAAAAAATTAGACATTTCTCGTGGTGGCAAGAGGCCCAAGCATAAGAAATAGATAATAGATTTACTTCTCTTTTCTAGTTTCTAGTAGTTTTTATAACTATTGACTCTTTCATATTTATTATGATATTTTTTTAAACAATATATGACAATTTAAGTTTGAAGTTGGCAATTATAACTCATTAGTAATGAATTATGAATATGATGCTTCATGACAGTTGAAAATTGTTTCATTTCGTTTCATTTTATAACATTTCATTTCATGTTAGATATTCTTTGTTGTAATAGTTACACTTAGCTTACAAGTACAACTTTGGTGATCAATGATGATAAATGTTATATATTGAATTTTGAAAGCTTGAAACTTTAAGATTGATGAATCATGAGACTCAATATGTTGTATGTTACTATGTTACTAACTTGTGGACATGGTTGATGAGGATTATAACTTCTAGATGACTGTTGTTATATGGTTCAATCTATGTTTTTTATATCTAATTCATTATTCTACATGTTTTTGTGGACATATATGTATAAAAAATATATATATATATATATATATATATATATATATATATAAAACGGTTCGGGATTTGCTCCCAAACTGGGAGCTTCTGAAAATGTCGCTTCCGCACCTGTTTTCTCTCCCACTCCCCGCCTTCACTCCTGCTCCCAAGTAACACTGATGGGAACCATACGCTGATGCTTTGGGCATCATTCCATGGAGGTAGCAACTACAAGGGAAGAAGCTTGCCAAGGTGGGTCGTAGTCCTTAAGGGGTTGTTCGGTTGGGTGTGTAAGGGCTACCAGATGCCCTAACCAGTCACCACATAAGCAGCAGTGAAGGCAGCATTGGAATAGCAGTGTTGTGGACAACTAGGCAGAGCTTGGTGGAACAAAGATGCATGGATAGCAAGGCTACATAGTGTTGCAAAGATGCATGGACAACAAGGCTACATAGTGCTGCAAAGTCACATGGGATAGCAGCAAGGTATAACAAGCTATAAGGAGAGAGAAACAAGGTATAGCATGACTGGTAGGGCAAGCAGCAAGCATGGACAACACAATGATGGGAAACAATGATATAGTGCAGCAATGTTTAATGGGACAGTTGTAAGATGTTGGGACAACAGAATGATCAGATAGAACAATGTTGGGATAGCAAGCACATACAACAGTGGCAAGGATGGCGCTGCAAGAACATGAGACATGTTGTATGACAACATGATTCAACAATGGCACATGGGACAACAGTGCAACATAAGGTGCAATAGTCATGAGGTCCAGCATTGTGATGATGGGTGCAGCATGATGACGAAATGCAGCACGATGATACGTGAAGGAGTCACCTTGGAGAATCAGTTGAAGCAGCATGTCTTCAACTGATCTCATGTATGATCTTCTTAGAGATGATCTATGCTTTTATCTAGATAAGTCAAGTGTTGAATTCTATTGTAAATGTACTATATCTCTTTCTCTCTGTTGAACTATTGAAGAACATATAAGAAGAATTGATCAAGGGTTCCCCACATTGGGGTTTATCCCTGGCTAGCGCCACATCTTCTGTCCTCTTGTCATGGCTTGTCTTCTGCGATTTTATGTTTATGTTCTATCTGCAGTTTACTTTAATGTTGATGTGATTGCTAATCTGGAAAAGATATTGATCTAAGTGCGAAAATTGAAATAAATTGCTCTAACCATAGAACATACCTAAACTTAACACATGATGAAGAAAAGGACTCCAAACACAGTGGACAAGGGATTGGCCCCTTGTTATCCAATTAAGAACATGTGTTGCTCCCAAGTGGATGTGGGGCACAAGGACAACCTCATGGGTTTCCAAATGGATCAAATATGCATGTAAACCATCTGTAAGGGCCAAACTGATGACATAACCCCTCCATTTGCAATGGAGGCCTCCTAGAACATCTACCAAGTGTATGGTGCAACTATGGAGCCCACTAGGCATGGTGGATGGTGGACCAGGTGCATCATCCTCATCTAAAGGTGGAACACGAGCAATCAATGAACACTGCTAGCGATCCATGAAGTGATATCTGTTATGGTGGAAACCCATGGCTCTCAATGCTCACCCTACAAGTGCCAATGTGGCCCTTTGGAGAGCTAGGACCCCGTATAGGGAGACCAAGCCCTAAACGAAGACCCACATGCAATCCTCCATAATATCCAATGCGTCCCCTTACCCTGTAATACAATAAATCATTAAAATAATCAAGTAATAATGCTTACAAGTTATGGGATCAATGGGGCACTTCATGGTGGCATGCCCTTCCATAGTGACCTTTGGCAAGTAAAGTGTCACCAAGCGCAAAAGGGGGTTAACCAAAGACCCTATTAGGTGGTTTCAACCTCTAAAGGGGGTGAAATGTCCATAATACATCCTTTAAGAGGTAGGTGGCGAAAGATATAATAATGGAATGGAGTGGGGATCAAGGGAATCATCTAGACCACATGTCAAGGTATATTGGCTAGCTATAACAAGGGAAGCCCACACCTGGGTATAGGAGTGTAGGAGGGAGGAAATCGTGGTACATGAGCTACCTTGGCCTTTGTTTTTCCACCCTTCTTCATATGCCTTTTGCCTTTCAATTATTTTTCTTCATAACTGCTCGGGCTCCAAGGGATGGAGAGCATGATGTGTTGATTTGGGGTAGCACCAGTTGTGCTCCAGCCATGAAAATTGTTGGAGAGGCTAAAGCACATTAGATCTCCAAGATTCTGAAATGGTTTGGGCAGATTCTACCTGGTTAAGGAGGTATTAAAATAATTAAAATTTTTAATGGAGTTCCTAAGACTAAACTTAGGAAAAATAAAATATTAATGGGTATTAATATAAAACTGGGTTAGAAGGTTCTAAATGACATGGAGCAAGCCAAATCTAATCTTAGCCGTTGCTTAGAGCGGTCGTTGAAGGACCAACAAGAAAAGTATAAGAGGAGGCTTGAGGATCAGTTGGAGAACACACTAGAGTGATCAGATCGATTTTCTAGAGGGGGGTTTGCTAAGAAAAGTCAAATCAGTGATCAGTTTGCAGCAAGGGGCAGTGAGTACGAGACAGAGAAGCAGAGATAGTGTCGAGAGACCAGCGCAGAAGAAGAGAGAGGCAGACGCTGAGCAAGGGAGAGCCACGCAGGGCTAGCAGGGACTGCGCAGAGGCCAGAAGGGCCTGCGTCATCCACGTAGAGGCTGCAAGAGTGACGCAGAGGGTCGTAGAGGCTGCACAGTGCCTTAGAGTGCTGATGCAGGGGGTTTCAGGTTGATGACAAGGCCAAGTGGGTTGACACTGAGCTTCAAAGGTGCCTAGAGAGGGTTTCGTGGGGCAGATTTTCTGAATATCTGCTTACGAATAGAGAGGTATTGCTGCCAGATTATTTTCTCTGTTGGGTGAGCCGGTTTGGCACCCAGTTGTACTCAAGGAAAGACTACATAATAAAATAACCCTCTGAATTGTTGCACTGTTTTCCCAAGTTGGGTTTTTCCGAGGACGAATTGTCTAAAAATAACAGAGTCACTTGTGTGTTTGCTATTTCTTTCCGCTGTTGATCTGTAGATGGTTGAGATTGTATTGTGTTCATTTCAATATATATATGTTTAAATAACTTGTTCTTAATTAACAAGTAGGAGAAATAAACCAGAGAATATAGATAAAATTTCTAATGAGTAATACTTAGAAATTTCAACATGGTATCAGAGCGTGGTTGCAAATCACAAGAGAGTTGAAGGCACCTGCTGAAGCAGAGCATTTGCAGTAAAGACAGTTGTCTCGACTTACCGAAGTTGTTCCTTGCAGAAAGCAACAGAGAAGGGTTGACACAGAGGGGTTGCGTCATTAGTTCGAACCAGAGAGAGGCCAGCGCAAAGGCTAAGGAGGGAAAAAAAAGGCTCATGAAGAACCACACAGAGACCAGGAGGGTTGACTCAGTTGGCTAGAGGAGCATTTCAGCCAGTGTCAGGATTGCGTAGATCCTACAGGCTCAGTGCTTCAGTTGCTAGGGCATAGGAAGACGTGGGTAGATTGCGGGGAGTGAAGTTGGTGGGGTGTTGTTGTTGCCGACTCATAACAGTACCTAACAGGCAAAACCAAGGTAGAGGGAGTTGCAAGCTGTGTTGTGAAAATCGCAATAAATTGAAATTATCGTGATTTTTTTGTTGTCCCAATAAAATCGCAATAACTATACGAAATAATCACCGGAATTTTTTTTTTGCCGATTTTTATTGAAATTATCGCGATAATTTGAAATTATTGCGACAAAAAGGGAAATAATCGCGGGGGGTCGCAACAACGCTGTTTTATAACGTTTTTTTGGTTTTTTAATGAGCTCATTTGGACAGTCGCGCGCGAAGGACAGAGGAGAGCTGGGAGACCAAGCTGGAGAGGGTTTTTAGCTAAATCTAAGTGCTTAGAGGAGAAAATCAAGAGGAGACCACCGATTTCTCCATAGAAACGGTATGTGGATTAATTTTTTTTTTGTTTTCATTGTTTAAAAACATTGTTTTTGTATGTTTTTCATTGTTTTTGGTTGGGTAACTTGGTATGGGCACCATTTTTCTTTTGTTTTCATTGTTTTTAAAGATTTTTTTGTATTTCTTCATTGTTTTTGGTTGGGTAACTTGGTATGACTATGGGAACCAATTTTTCTTTGTTTTCATTGTTTTTAAATAGTGTTTATGTATTTTTCATTATTTTGCCATTTGGTTGGGTAACTTGGGTTTGGAATGGTTGGGTAACTTGTGTTTGAAACTTTGAACTTTGGAATGGTTGTTTTAGGTTGGGTAACTTGGATTTTCAATGTACAATGTTAAAAATAAAAAATTAAAATACTAAATTGTAAATTTGTAACTTGTAATTTTGTAAATACTAAATTGTAATCCTTATTTTCCCATAGGTCCACAACTGCATCAAAACACCATTCAAGAGTCAAGACTTCAAGTTTGCAACTTCAAAGTTCAAAAACAAACATGCCAAGGAAATTGGATCCTTTCTGGGAATATGGTGTACCTGATTCTCCGAATGATAGACTAAACTTGAGTTGCAAGTTGTGTGGCCACCCTATGTCCGGGGGGGTGTACAGGTTGAAGTTTCACCTTGCAAAAATCCCTGGAAAAGATGTGGGGCCTTGTACAAATACAAATCCTGAACTTATCCAAAGAGCCATGAGAGCATTGGAAAATTTAGAGCAAACTAGAGAGGCCAAAGAAGAACTCAAAAGGCAACTAAAAAGGTCAGTTGAAGGAAGTGGGCCAAGTGGCACTGGTTCTACTACAGCATCAACCAATCCGGTAGCCGCCACATCATTTTTTGTTCCTCGAACCACACCTGGTTCACAGCCATCTATCAGTTCAATGCTAAAAAGAACTGAGAAAGAACAAGCTGACAAGTTGTTGGCAAAATTTCTACTCTAGAGTGATATTCCTTTCATCATTGTAAGGAATAATCCATTTTTCCAACCTACGGTTGATGCTATTACCAGTGTTGACCCAGGGTACAAAATCCCTTCTTATCATGATTTCAGAGGCCGAATTCTTCAAAATGAAAAGCGTGACTGCACCCAAAGATTGGAGGATTTTAGGGCATCATGGGCACAAATAGGATCCACTGTTATGTCAGATGGTTGGACTGACCAAAAGGGGAGAAACCTTATAAACTTCTTGGTTAGTTGTCCTAAGGGGACTATGTTTATCAAATCTATTGATGCAACTGCACAAATCAAAGATGCAAAAACTTTATGTGATTTGCTAGATGTGTTTATTTTGGAGGTGTGTGAACAAAATGTTGTCCAAGTCATAACGGACAATGCTACAAATTATGTTGCTGCTGGCAGGATGCTTATGGACAGGCATCCTACTTTATTTTGGACACCTTGTGCTGCACACTGTATTGATTTGATGTTGGAGGACATAGGGAAAATTCCCTTTGTCAAAGATATTGTTGATTCATCCAAAAGCATTACAAAATTTATATATAACCATACATCTGTGCTTAGCTTGATGAGAAGATTCACCAACAACAAAGAGTTGGTGCGCCCCGCCATTACACGGTTTGCCACCAGTTTCATATCTCTTCAATCCCTCTTGAATTCTATGTGGGATGTGAAGAGACTGTTTCTTTCAAAGGAGTGGCGTGCTTTGCCAATGAGCCGCAAACGAGAAGGAGAGGCCGTATGCAGACTAGTTTCATACCAGGAAGACTTCTGGGCGGGAGTGCAGAAGGTGTGTGCCGTTACTGAACCTTTGGTAAAGGTTCTTCGGTTGCTTGATGGTGAGAAGCCCACAATGGGCTATTTGTATGAGGCCATGGACAGGGCCAAAGAAGCCATTCGAGCCTACTATGATAGTAAGGGAGATGATGGGTTTCAGAGACAACTCCTCCTATGGGGAGTGATTGATGAGCGATGGAACAACACACTCCATCGTCTCATTCATGCTGCTAGGATTTTCCTGAACCCTGCATTTTCTTACGCATGTGGGTTTGATTTTGATGCTGAGATCATGGATGGATTCTTATCATGTGTCCAAAAGATGGTGCGATCTCCAGAACAATGTATAGAGATCTTTAAACAAATTGAGACATATAGGATGGCAAGTGGCACATTTGGCTTTGAGATGGTTGTCACTGATAGGACGATTAAAATGCCAGGTATTTTTTAGTTTGTAACTTTGTTTCAAATTTCATTGTCTCTTCAATTCCATTTTTTTCTTATGTTTATTTAAAATTTTATTCGTAATTTTGTTGTAGATGCATGGTGGAAAATGTATGGTGGCAGGGTACCCCTTCTGCAAAAGCTTCCCATTCGCATCCTCAGCCAAACATGAATCTCCTCAGGATGTGAGCGCAACTGGAGTGTATTTGAAAAAATGCACAAAAAGAAGCGCAACAAGTTAACACTTAAACATTTAAAATATTGCAAATTTCCAAATAAATTTTTGAATTCATTAAACAATATTTTTTTTATAATTATTAATTATTATTTCATGATCTTTGTACAGGTTGGAGTCCCAGCAACTTAATGACATGGTCTACATCTACTACAATCTTCGATTGTGGGTGAGGCAACTTGAGAGGACACCTGATGTGGATGCCATCTCATTGAATGGGATTGACACCACTGCTGCATGGAGGGTTGAGGCCGAGAGGCCTCTCATGGAGTCTGTTGATGATTGGTTAGTGCAAGATGTAGTGGAGGGGGAGGAGGAGCAGGAGGAGGAGGAGCAAGAGGAGGAGGAGGAGGAACAGGAGAAGGAGGTGACACCACCTGCCCGGGCTACCACTGCCACTAGTATAGGATGTGGTCTACCTCCTATAGCTCCTACTTGTAGTTCTTCAGCTTCTAGAGCACATCAGACTCCACTACCATCTCCACCAGCATGGGCACCAGCATCTACATCTAAAAGGAAAGGGAAAGCTGTGGCATTTTCCCGCAAGAGGGGTAGAGGAAATCAATAGGATTCGGCTTTAGTTATTTTCTTCATTTTATTGTATATGACATTATGACATGATGAGATACATTATCATATTTTTTGTTGATATTTTGAGGCTGAGTTAGGATTCAGGCGTCAGGACTTACTATTCAGGACATGATTCAATGTTATGTGTGATTCTAGCACTAGAAATGATATTAAACATCTTATATATTAGTTCTTTTATCATATTTATGTGTCAATGTATTTATTTTATGTTGTAGATGGTTTAGATATTAAAAAAATTGAAAAAAAATGAAAAAAAAAATTAATATTTTTGTACGAATGATTTTTTCCCGATAATTCCGATTTTTTCCTCGCGCCGATATTATCCCGATAACGATTAATGCAACATTGGTTACAGGTGCATAGGAGATCGGAGAGGTGCGACTCGACAGTTGGCAGGTGGATTTCCACGAGGGAAATCAAGACTCGGAGGGAGTCTAGCAGAGAACTTCCAGACAAGATGTAGAGACTCAGAGGGAGTCGAAGAGAGAACTTCCAGAGGGAAGTAAGAGACTCGGAGGAGTCGAAAGGATGAGCAGAGAGATGGCCATTAATGGACTGAAGGATCAAGACAGGCTGGACAGGGCATTCAATTTTGTGGTCTGGAAGGCAAGGATCTTGTCTATTCTAGATAGACATCACATCAAGGCCTTCTCCTTGAGAACAATGGCTATCCCAGTTGACCCGACTGACAATGAAAAGTACGAGGAGGCAATGGCCAAGGCGAAATGCATCATCCTTGATGGGGTCAAGGATCATGTGGTCTAGCATATTACAGAGAAGGAAACGGTAAAGGAAATGTGGGACACCTTGAAAACATTGTACCAACATACTTCCATGTAGAGGAAGATGTTACTTGAGAATTAGCTGTGGTCATACCAGATGCAAAAGGGGGAGCAGATAGATCACTTCCTTGGTAGATTGAAGGAGATTCGGAACCAATTGACTTTCATAGGGGCCACGATGGATCAGGAGTTGATGGTGAGGATTGCGATAAACGCAGTCTCCGAGGAGTGGGAGACATTCGTCCAGAGCATTCTGGGCAGGGCGAATCTTCCAAATTGGGAAGAATTGTGGGCGGCTCTTCGCTAAGAAGAGATCAGACGGCAATCCAAGACAGGGAGTAGCAGCAAAGGAGTCTGGATCAAAAAGGAAGAGGAAGAGCATGCAACTCTGGCATCTGCAGGGAAGCAGGAGAAGAGGAAGAAAAAGGACCGCTCCAAGATTAAGTGCTTCAACTGGGGGGAACTAGGGCATTATACAAACCAGCGTCTGAGGAAGAAGACTAAGGGAGAGCCGTCTGACTCCAAGGCAGTGCCAACGAAGGCAGAGAAGGATGACGATTGTGCCATGAGTGCTCATGTACCTCTAGAGAAGAGGTGCAGAGACATCGAGCTGTAGTTAGGAAGACTACAGGCGACGAGGGGCAGGATCCTTGAGGTACCCATCCGCTTGGATTATACCTTGCTACGAGAGCCTCAAAGAGAGAGTAGCAGGACTAGGATGTCGGTAGAAACGAATGTGGATGAAGCGACAGATAGTGCCACAATGCAGTAGTCCCGGGCAGCGTAGAGTTAGCAGGCTGCAGAAATGTGAAAGGCACAGAGGAGGTTGTAACAGTGCAGGATGGCACAAAGAGGTTTGTAGCGGTGCGAGAGGCAGGGAGTTGTTGCAGCAGCGCAGAGGCAGTAGATGGAGCACATGATATTGGTAGAGAGAGTTTCAGCATCGGGAGTGTTTCTAGCCTGACAGGGATGTCAGTAGTTGGGTGGAGCAGTTACTTACTTCTTAGTAACTGAGTTACAGTGCAGTAGCAGTTAGCAGTAGCATGATGCAGCATGATGAGAGGGGGTTGCAGTACAGATGTAGTGCTGGGAGAAAGGACCAGCAACAGCACAAATGCATAGGGAACTGTTGTATGGATGCAACAGTGGTAGTGGCAGACCCAGGTGAAGTAGTACAGGATCCAGCAATATAGAGGATGTTGGACGTGGAGGCCTAGCATTAGCACAGGTACTGATGTCGTATAATCAGGGTGATGCTTAGTGTGGAGTATTACTAGAGCACAGTCCTCGCTAAGGAGGAGTGTTGAGTTGGGGCAGCATCGAATGTGCTGTAGCCATGTGTTATAGAAATTTTTGTGCCTTACAGCATGAAGCACGAAATGTCCATAATCTAAGGGATCCAAAGTCCCTAAACATGTTGTTCCTACCCCTGGAGGAACAAGGTCAGCAAACCACAGCACTGAATAAAAGTTCTCCACCTGAAAACACTCAAAAACAAGGCAATTCTGGATCATGTCAACTGCTCCACTGAGCATCTGCGCTGAATGTCAACTGCTCCACTGTCTACCTGCGTTGAATGTCAACTGCAAAGAAGGCTACCTGCGCTGGGCGAGTTTGGACATGTGGCACAGTCATTCCTCAAGGTGTCAATGCCCAGGAAGCTTCCAAAATGACACTTGGATCAAGGAATTCGACTGGTGATGAGTAAGAGGGTCTAGATCTCCAAGTGGAAGCAAGAACCTCCAAGTGGACTCAAGAACTGAAAAATAACTAAAGTGAGAGAGGACACTAGTCAGCTTCATGCCAGCCTCAAGCTGACTCATCCTTTCTCCAAAACTCCTATATATAGATCTCTCTCATGAGGTCTAGGGAGGCTGGAATCTTGTGAATGTAAGGAAGTGTTGTTGGTTTGAGTTTAGAACTATTGGGTGATTTGCTTTGAAGGAGGTGAAGAGGAGATTTCTTTCTGCTAGGAAGGTGATGCTGGATTGGGCCTCTTATGGTTGTATCACTTCCTGAACTTTACTTCTTCCATTAATAAAGCATTTGAGGTTCTTCTATATACATGTGTCTCAATGATGTATTGTTATACTTGTGTATTTGATTTATTCTAATCCTTAAATCAATTATGAATGTATGCTTCTTGTAGTTTCCCTTTCTTGCCATTTTGCAGGATCTTGGTGTAGCTGGGCCAGTGAAAGAGCAAGGAGCTGGGAGCAAGCAGCAAGGAGAGAAGATTGGATCAACCATTAGCGAAAGACATCGGTTAGTGGATCTCTTTCTCCCCTATTTTACTTTCATAAAGAAGAAATCTTAGATAGCTTTGCTTTGATTGTTGCTAAGGTACTATCACCCTTAGAGTGGGATAGGGTCATTCCGTATTGGATACTTTTCCCAACAACAAATTGGCGACTCCACTGGGGATCGTATCTTGTTGGTTGTTTGTGTTTTTGCTATTCATTTCCTAAACACAGGGAGTACCGAATCGAACTGCATTTGGATCTTTCAAATGCAAAGTAGAGGGCAGCTACTCTAGCTCAGTTTCTGGGCATGTTTATGATTTGAAGAGCTGATCCACAAGGACTCTGAACAGCTCTTAGTGATAGCTTTTCATCCTCCTTTTCATCCTTTAGTGTGTACTTGATTGATAGCTTTGATTTGGCCAAAAACTGTTGATTTTTGAGCAATCTGTAACCCGGAAACCAAGAGAAACGAGAGTTTCTCTCTTCATTGCAGGCACTGTGAAGGCAGTCTGCATTTCATCGCAGGTCCCGAAGGGGCTACCTGCACTGAATGTCAAACTGACAGTGTACTACCTGCGTTGAACCAGTTTTTCCTTGTGCAACTGGGGTTCTCTGCTTCCTATTGCCCTGTTTTCATCCTTGTTTTGCAGCCTGTTATCAGTCAATGTACCTATCTGAAACCACCTTTCTTTGCCACTATTCCGCCTCGGTTGTATAAAGAAACTGTATTTGTTCTTTGTGTATTTCTTATATCATTTGCAGTTTCCCATAACGAAAGTAAACTAGTCTTGTTGTGGCCTCTTAGATCTAGACCTGTGATAAGTGTCGTTTTGATCTTAAGAGTTAGTTTGTTTGCTGTTCATAGCTGATTGAGCTTTTGCTTTCGTCATATGGTTTGAATTTATGTATTTCTAGTGTTGAAACAAGTAAATCTTAAGGTGTCTTTTGGTTTTGGACAAAAGCTTGTTTGCTTTCACTTGAAATTGAATTCAAAATTATACAACAGCTTTCTTTTTGTAGTACATCAACATTAAGAAAGAGAAAAGAAATACCTGCATTGTGCATTTTGCATTTGATAAGTTTGCATGTTGATTTAGGAAAAAGTGCATTAGTGTGTGCTCTATGATCTGTGTGAAAAGATGATGTCTTTCTTTTCCCTCAGTAGTTAAGATTTTCATAAGTTGAAAGATTGAAAAGCTTACTTATCATCTTAGACTGCATTTAGGAGTTGTACCATACATCTCGTGGTGATCCATAAAGGCAAACTGCTAAACAAGATCAACCTAAAATAAATTGAATTTACATAACAACGCGTTGAAACATAACGCAAACACATAGAGGTCTAAACTAGAGACGTGTTCCGGGGTCGTTAAACGTGATATCTTAGCGTTGAGTGGTTGGGTGATTCCTCCACGGTGAAGCGATAAGTATCAATACGGACTTGTGCTCCCACGTACCGTCGCGTATATATTGGGAGACCCCTATAGGAACAAAGCCTTTATCCATAGGAAGCCGTGTCGGCCGCCCTACTGATCGCAATGCAGTGAACACAGCATTCACGAAGATCGACCACCCGTACCGTAAAACGTATTCTGTGGTTTTGCGAAAAGTTTGGCACACCCTCTGCCTAGAACTCCAGAGTAGTTTCTTTTGGCCTTTTTCAAACTCTATAACTGAAAAAGTCCATCCGAGCATTTGTCACTTCGGGCTCGTTAAAACATCGAAGGAGACTAGAGTCATCTTTAGCTTTTTCTCGACTCTTAAAAAGTGAAAAAGCAAGTTGTGTCTAAAGCGTCGTTATAAAATTTATTTTAAACGGAACATAATCACCTCCTATTCCTGCGTTGATCTGTAGGTTGAGAACATGGAACGCACCAACCAAGGAATTCCCCATGATGGAAATCCTAGTCCTTTCTCCTCTTGGGGAGAAGTTGGTGCGCCCCACATGGCCACATTGTCGCTTCCAGGACTGACAATTGGCCTGCCAATTTGGCTATTCTCAACCAATGTAGTTCAGAACACCATGGTTCCTGAACAGTCGAGTCAACAGTTAGATCAGTCTAGAGCTGCCCACCAGCCTTCTACTTCCTATAACTCTTCCTCCAATCCTTCATCTTCGCAAGGTAGAGCCGGCAAAAGCCAAGCTCCCATGGAGAAGAAGGAGAAGAAGAAGAGAGAGAAGAAGAAGAAGGAGCCTAAGGCGACTGGGGGCAAGCAAAAGACATCTGACAAAAATCCACACACAGCACAGACCGGGCCTCAATCGCCATGTGTCATATGTAGAGGAGACCACTTCCATAGAGATTGTCCCTGTATTCCCCGGATACTAAGGGACTGGTCCCCTCGTTTGCACAATTCGGGAGCATCAACCTCTGATAGCCATGTTGAATGCTTACCGTCAACCAGCGAAAGTGAAGGTTCAAGAAAAAGAGGGGGAGCAAGATCCCCCTGCAGACTGTGTGAAGGCGATCACGCCATCCACCGTTGTCCCTTCTTAGACGAAGCGAAGAGAGTTTTGGAAGATCGCCCGGTTTCACCGTTGAGGCTTCCTCCTGGATACAAAAAACTCGTGCCAAGTCCTTCGTTGGTTGAGAATACAGCTGGCCCGCTCAAGTGGTCAGCTAAAGCGTCAGTCATTGAAAATGGACCTACTGAATCCAGACCGGACGAAAGTCCAAAGGTCGAAACGGCAGTTGACCCGGTTCTCCCTTCTGAAGTTTCATCTTCAAATGACACCGTCACTGAAGATTCATCTTCAAATGACACCCTCACTGAAGAGAATAAGGATGACACCATCCAGATTCTTTTCATCAACACAGACTCTGACGAGCGTCAGGGCAATGCGCCCATTCCTTTATCGCAGGAAGGAACATCGTCAGGGTCGTATCCGGCCGTGTATTCGGTCCCACCACCAAGCAACCTGGTTGTGTCCTTTGATTGGAACCAACTAGGCAGACCCCGGTTGCCAGCCAGTATACCATTCAGAATCATGGTCCAAATATACAGGATGGTAATGGCTGGAACTATCATTGATGAAGGGGCATCTGTGAGTATCCTTTCCTCTATTGCTTGGAAAGCACTAGGTTCCCCGGCGCTTTTGCCTGAGATAAGAAATCTCTCGGGTTTCGATAAAGGAACCAGTCGACCATTAGGGATCCTCCCCAATGTGCCTATTACATTGAAAGGGAAGACCGTTCAAATGAACGTGATGGTCGTTCAAGGACCCTTGGATTATAACCTACTCCTTGGACGAGACTATATATATTGCATGGGAGCAATAGTCTCCTCACTCTTTAGAGTAATGTGTTTTCCACACGAAGGAAGAATGGTCAAGCTCGTAGACCAACTTTCATTTCCGGGATCACGCATCGCAAATAGTCGCATACCAACTCTGAATGGTCTATTCAATCAAGAAATGTCTCCACCCCCAGTCCTTCTTCCCGATGAGTGCGAGTGATTCGGAAAGATGGGACTGGAACCCAGGGGGCATGCATCCTGGTCTGCTTCGGGCAGAGAAAACCTTGGGTGTAAGGTAGAATTTCCGCGAGAGAATATGACTAGTCCGTACCCCGTCCGTGGATGGAAGAGGGGTTGTTCTAGAATAAGATTCTTTTGTCAAAGTTACGTGTTTGACAAAGGTCATTCACCCTTGTCTATTTCGGTAGGCATTGCCGAGGAAGTGTTTTGTTTGAAAGATTAACGAGACAATCTTTGGGTAACCAGAAAGAGGTAAGCCTCCCGCAATAACACCAATGTTTTGTCTTTGAGTAGTGTTCTTCTCTTGTCACAAGTAGCTACTCTCTTGTCGCAAGTAGCTGTTCTCTTGCGATCTTGCGAAAGATCTGTTAAAAGTTGGGCTGACGAGAAGACAAGTATTGCGTAAGACCCATTAAAAATAACGAGAAGACAAGTATCGTTAACATTAGACTGGCAAGACGACAAGTAGTTGTGAACACCCAAAGAAAAGCAGAGGTGGGAAGGAGGAGGGGCAGCCTTGAAATTGTATTTTATACCTGGGGGCATGCAACCCTTTTGGAGTGCAAGCAAAGAGCGGTTATTTATCTATTTTTTGGATTAGTCGTTTCCGAACTTGCATAAAGAAAGGATATGGAGTAAAGCTTAGTGAAGATGAAACTCCTTAAAAAATAGAGATCTCACAGGGGACATTTCTTATCTTATGACTGGTAAATCGAGCAGTTTTAGCATAAAGTTCATGCTCGTTAAAAAATAAACGCAACATCCGAGCAGTTTTAACGCGGTCTTCATGCTCGTTAAAAAATAAATAAAAGCAGTGAGCAATGTTTCCCCCAGAGTTTAAGCTCATTTTTAAATAAAAAATGAACCTATTCCGGTAAATAACCTCTGTGATCGTAAATTTATCAGCCATAAAAAGCCTTGGTCGTGTTTGCACCTGCCACCTCCACCGACATTTGGCCGATAGTTCACCTCCATATGATTGTTTACCCATTTTGAGGAACAGCTGCGAAGAGTGATTTCACCTAGCCATCCTTGTGACACTGTCGTGATTGGAAAATTCCAACCTGTACCTGGAATCTGCTGCTATCCCTGTTTATCACTCGTTCCTCAAAAGACGAGTCTTCTTTGAGCTCTTTTCAACTGACTCGTAAAATATGAAAAGTTTGCCGAGTTTTGGCCTTCCAGCTCGTTAAAGTGACCGGAAGAGCTATCCCTCCTCTAGATTTTAATCTTTTTGGACCTGAGAGATTATTGCACAAAAAGGTCGAGCGCTTGTTTTATTCGGCTCGTTAAAGTTATCGAAAATTCATCCCTTCTGTATTGTTTTATACTTTTTCGGGCTTAAGGGATTAGATGACGAAAAAGGAATTTTGGAGTTAACTTTCTGTACCTTTTCAGACTCTCTAAAAATGAAAATGACCGAGTTTTCCTTGTCGTTAGACTCGTTAAAATGATTAAATAGCGACAAACTTGTCTTTAGACGAGAACGAGTTTCCCTATCGCTAGGCTCGTTAAAACATAGCGATGGGCTTGCCCGAAGGGCAGGTTATAGAACAAGCATATGTTATCCTCCTCAAGCTTGACAAAAATAAAGAGGTACTGGTCAGAAATGACTGGGGAAAAATTGGGAGAACCTCAAAGCTTTAATGGTAGCAAGTCGCTCTTGAACATGACACTTTTCCTCCGTACCACATCGGGTTGGGTTGTTTCATTCACCGGTCTCATCACCATGGTCTCGCCAAACCATCCACTTTTGGGGTAATGCTACCGATCCATCACATTAGTGTCGTTATATGTTCAAGAGATGTCGTTCAGAAAGAGTCAACTGTGTCCCATCCACTGCCATACATTATCCTTCATCCATTCATGACCGCCACCCTGAATCATATTTCACAGATCGTTTTCACCTCCATGAAAATCATTAGCTCCGTTCCGTGTCACTGATGTGGGATTCATTAAGGCCCTCCTTTGACGGATCGCTTCTTGTCGACTTCAGCTCATTATCCAAGAAGTTGATCTAGGAACAAACCCCCCAGTACTTTGAAGCTTGCATGCCTCAATGGCAAGTTTCTCACTTCCGGCGACAGGTATACATCAATGACCTTCGACCAGAAGATTTTGCGTGGTGTTCGACGCCAAGTCCTTTATTCACACCACGTGAATTGTACTGCGGTACCTTGAGGGTCATTATCATTATCGGTGATTCCTCTCGCGCTTGTTAACGGTTTACATCATTGACCGGTAATCAAGCGATGTCTTTCCATGTTCGACTTCAGCGCAATTCTCACATGGATCGACTTGTACTTAGAGTGAAGATCGAACGAGTTTGAAGACCCCGGATCTAGTTTCATCCATCCGGGCTGCGATATATATTCAGGAAATATAAAGACATTTGACATGTACATCATTGCAGCAGATGATCATCCTACTCAAAGGATGATAATTTCAGCAGAGAATTATCAGTCTACCATCAGACGATCGTCTGTTCTATGTAACAAAATGAATTTATAAAGCTGAGCATGGGAATGCCCGCCTCAGCTAGATCATGAAAGCAGAATGAATCATAATGTATTGTATTGTATTTTATTACAGGTCACCTCTCAGCGATTGAATGAACTTCGGATCCTCCTGATAAAGCATTTCACCCGATAAACGACCTCGTACTTTAGGGGGCAACTGTTATAGACATTTTTGTGCCTTACATCATGAAGCACGAAATGTCCATAATCTAAGGGATCCAAAGTCCCTAAACATGTTGTTCCTACCCCTGGAGGAACAAGGTCAGCAAACCACAGCACTGAATAAAAGTTCTCCACCTGAAAACACTCAAAAACAAGGCAATTCTGGATCATGTCAACTGCTCCACTGAGCATCTGCGCTGAATGTCAACTGCTCCACTGTCTACCTGCGTTGAATGTCAACTGCAAAGAAGGCTACCTGCGCTGGGCGAGTTTGGACATGTGGCACAGTCATTCCTCAAGGTGTCAATGCCCAGGAAGCTTCCAAAATGACACTTGGATCAAGGAATTTGACTGGTGATGAGTAAGAGGGTCTAGATCTCCAAGTGGAAGCAAGAACCTCCAAGTGGACTCAAGAACTGAAGAATAACTGAAGTGAGAGAGGACACTAGTCAGCTTCATGCCAGCCTCAAGCTGACTCATCCTTTCTCCAAAACTCCTATATATAGATCTCTCTCATGAGGTCTAGGGAGGCTGGAATCTTGTGAATGTAAGGAAGTGTTGTTGGTTTGAGTTTAGAACTATTGGGTGATTTGCTTTGAAGGAGGTGAAGAGGAGATTTCTTTCTGCTGGGAAGGTGATGCTGGATTGGGCCTCTTATGGTTGTATCACTTCCTGAACTTTACTTCTTCCATTAATAAAGCATTTGAGGTTCTTCTATATACATGTGTCTCAATGATGTATTGTTATACTTGTGTATTTATTCTATTTATTCTAATCCTTAAATCAATTATGAATGTATGCTTCTTGTAGTTTCCCTTTCTTGCCATTTTGCAGGATCTTGGTGTAGCTGGGCCAGTGAAAGAGCAAGGAGCTGGGAGCAAGCAGCAAGGAGAGAAGATTGGATCAACCATTAGCGAAAGACATTGGTTAGTGGATCTCTTTCTCCCCTATTTTACTTTCATAAAGAAGAAATCTTAGATAGCTTTGCTTTGATTGTTGCTGAGGTACTATCACCCTTAGAGTGGGATAGGGTCATTCCGTATTGGATACTTTTCCCAACAACACCATGAAAATTGCTGGAGAGGCTAAAGCACGTGAGATCTCCAATACCCGGAAATGGTTTGGGCAGATTCTACCTGATTAAGGAGATATTAAAATAATTAATATTTTTAATGGAGTTCCTAAGACTAAACTTAGGAAAAATAAAATATTAATGGGTATTAATATAAAACTAGGTTAGAAGGTTCTAAATGACATGGATCAAGCCAAATCTAATCTTTGTCATTGATTAGAGATGTAATCTCTGTCATTGAAGGACCAACAGGAAAAGTATAAGAGGCGGCTTGAGGGTCTGTTGGAGAACACACTAGAGTGATCAGTCATTTGATTTTCTGGAGCAGGGTTTGCTAAGAAAAGTCAAATCAGTGATCAGTTTGCAGCGAGGGAAGTGAGTACGAGACAGAGAGGCAGAGATAGTGCCAAGAGACCAGTGCAGAAGTAGAGAGAGGCAAACGCTGAGCCAGAGAGAGCCACACAAAGCTAGCAGGAACTACACAGAGGCTGAAAGGGCCTGCGTCATCCACGCAAAGGCTACAGGAGTGACGCAGAGGGTCATAGAGGCTGCGCATTGCGTCGAGTGCTGACGCAGGGGGTTCTGGGCTGACGTCGAGGCAAGGTGGGCTGACGCTGAGCTTCAGAGGTGGCTGGAGAGGGTTTCGTGCGGTAGATTTTCTGAATATTTGTTTCCAAATAGATAGGTATTACTGCCAGATTATTTTCTCTATCAGGTGAGCCAGTTTGGCACCAATTTGTACTCAAGGAAAGACTGCATAATAAAATAACCCGCTGAATTGTTGCACTGGTTTACCCAAGTTGGGTTTTTCCGGGGACGAGTTGTCCAAAAATAACAGTGTCACTTGTGTGTTTGCTATTTCTTTCAGTTGTTGATTTGTAGATGGTTGAGATTGTATTGTGTTCATTTTGATATTTATATGTTTAAATAACATGTTCGTAATTAACAAGTAGGAGAAATAAATCAGAGACTATAGATAAAATTTCTAATGAGTAATATTTATAAATTTCAACATGATGTGTAATATGTAGCAATGGATACCCTGTTTGAGGTGGGGCAGTTCATCATCCACTAGGGATTGGGGCAATCATGGGTTCCTTAATGATGGAGGGGGCTCATCCAAGGCCCATAGAAACCAGGGTGATGGCCATGAATAAGGGGTAGAGCTCATGTTCATCTTTTGCCCACGTGATAAATTTGTATTTTCGGCCATCTTTTGCATTTTGTGGTACATTTCCTGTTGAATGTGGCCAAATTATGATTTTTCTTTTCTTTTTAGCTGCATCAACCTTTGCGCATCATTCCAGGCCCGATCCAAGGTGTGGGCAAGGGGAGGGGAAGGCTAACCCCATGTGGACCTAGGTGGGAAAAGAGATGAATGGGGCTAAGATGAGTGGAAGGGGAGTAATGTAGGTGGTATCGGAAAGCAGGACCACGCAACCAAAATTGGGATTTCCCATGTAGTGCCAACCCTAAAGCTAATGGTTAGTAAAGGAGATCCCATGGGACTAGCGTACGAGGATAACCACAAAATCAGGCAATGGAGACAAGAATACAAACCTAACCCACTCTTTCCACTGAATCCACTAACCAATTCACGCCCAAAAGTGCACATGACAAGTAAGGAAAACTACTCAACTATACCAATGAAAAGACATACCTTTGGGGTTGGGACGCCCACCTTCAAACATACATTCATAACAAATGGGCGAGGGACAACATGGTTGGCTTAGGTGGCAGAGAAAATAGCACATCGAGCTATCCGGGGTTAAAAGGGGCTATTGGCTATCGGTTGAGGACCATCTAGGAGAAAACATTTCTCCCATATACACTACCAACAGGTGGTGGGTAATACATAGCACCCATGGATGGTTGGTTACAAGGTCTAGATGTTGAACAAGACCTCACTCCACCTTTTCAGTGTGTGATAAAGATCCAGATGCCAAGGATCTCACTCCACCATGCCTGGTGTGTGATCAAGGTCTAGGACCTCACTCCACCATTTCTAGTGTGTGAGCAAGGTCCTCCTCCAAGAGACACTCACTCAACACTGCTTGTTGAGCCCTTTGGGTCTCTTGGACACATTCTCCCTTTCGAGAGAATGTTTATCCGTGTTGTAGGTGAATCAACACTCCCTCTCAATGAGAGGGGTAATCTCCACGAGTCCCAACTTGTCTCTGAGGTACACGAACTTGTCGCTTGGCAACAACTTTTTCAAAACATCAATTTTTTGCTCATCCGTGGAGATCTACTCAAGCCTTATTGCTTTCCTCTACACCATGTCACGGATGTAGTGGTACTTGATCTCAATGTGTTTTGGCCTGTCATGGAACAGAGGATTCTATGAAAGCTTCACACAACTTTGATTATTGCAGTGTATCACCATCGGTTTCAATTCTCGGTCCAACAATCTTGCAAACAACTTTCGAAGCCATACTATTTCAGTGCAAGCCTCATTAGTTGCGATGTACTCTGCTTCAGTAGTGCTGAGTGTAATCAACCTCTGCTTCCTGCTCATCCATGATATCATAATGGATCTTAGATTGAAACATTCTCCTGAGGTTCTCTTCTTGTCTTCAGCTCTTCTTACCCAATCAATGTTTGTGTATCCCTGAAGTTGTACCCCCATGTTTGCAACATACCTCAAGCCATAGTTTATTGTACCACGTAAATATCTCAAGATGTGATATGTTGCAATCCAATGCTCGTGTCTCGGTTCTATCTGAAACTAGCTTAAGTTGCTCAAAACAAACCAAATATCTGGCCTGGTATTAACCAAGTACATCAACATACCAATCAATCGTTAGTACATAAATGGATCTACCAATCTAGAGTCGAAGCCTCTTAACTTCTTCAAGTTAGTCACCATAGGAGTCGCCATGGATTTGAAATCCATCATACCGAATCTCTGGAGGATTTTTAACACATACTTTCCTTGACCAAGGAAGACTTCACCAGGTTTCTGCCATATTTCTAATCCCATGTAATAGTGCATGAACCCAAGATCCTTCATGTCGAACTCATAAGCCAACTGCTTGCTGCACTAAATGATAAGAGGCTTGGCACCTGTCAGAAGCAACTCATCAACATATAATAGTAAGATCACAATTGCATTCTTCACAAACTTTAAGTAAAAGTTTGGATCGACTTCACTCTTGCTAAATCCCAGTCTCGTCAGATAATTGCCGATACGAGATTACCAAGCTCTTGGATCTTGCTTGAGTCCATACAAGGCATTCTTCAATCTACAAACATGAGACTCCTTTCCATGTACCTCGAATCCTTGAGGTTGCATTATGTACACCTCTTCCCCAATCACACTGTTGAGGGAAGTAGTCTTTACATCCATCTGATGCAATTCCCATCCCATAGAAGCAACAAGTGAGATGATCGATCTAATGGAGGTGTACCTAGAAACTGGAGTAAAAGTCTCACCATAGAATTCTCCCTCTTTCTGGGAGAATCCTCTAGCGACAAATCGTGCCTTGTATTTGTCAGTACTCCCATCTGCAAGATGCTTAATCTTGTATATCCACTTGGAGGTCACCACTGACTTCCCTTCAAGCCTTGGCACAATTTCCCAAACATTATTCTTCATGATTGATTGGTACTCCTCATTCATTGCTTCCTTCCACACCCATTGATTGGCTGCTTCTTCATAGGTGGAAGGTTCTTCATCAATTAGTTTTGTCATGAGAGCTACATAGTTGGAGAACCTCTTAGGTTTCTTCACCTCTCTAGATGTGCCATCAAGAGTTACATGTCCTTCCGCCTCTTCCAATGTGGATCTGAGCCATGTTGGTCTCTTCTTGATTTCTAGAACTATAACTGGCTTTGTACGATCTTAAGGCCCTTCTGGCCTTTCAGTACATTCTATAGAACTCGAATGCTCCTCCCTTTAGGCCTTCTTCCTTACTTCTTCCAAGAAATCTATGGAGACTTCCTTAGACCTCCAATATACCCCTTTCTCATCGAAGGTGAACTCATAAGCCAACTGCTTGCTGCACTAAATGATAAGAGGCTTGGCACCTATCAGAAGCAAATCATCAATATATAATAGTAAGATCACAATTGCATTCTTCACAAACTTTAAGTAAAAGTTTGGATCGACTTCACTCTTGCTAAATCCCAGTCTCGTCAGATAACTGCCGATACGAGCATACCAAGCACTTGGATCTTGCTGGGGTCCATACAAGGCATTCTTCAATCTACAAACATGAGACTCCTTTCCATGTACCTCGAATCCTCGAATCCTTAAGGTTGCATTATGTACACCTCTTCCCCAATCACACCGTTGAGGGAAGTAGTCTTTACATCCATCTGATGCAATTCCCATCCCATAGAAGCAACAAGTGAGATGATCGATCTAATGGAGGTGTACCTAGAAACTGGAGTAAAAGTCTCACCATAGAATTCTCCCTCTTTCTGGGAGAATCCTCTAGCGACAAATCGTGCCTTGTATTTGTCAGTACTCCCATCTGCAAGATGCTTAATCTTGTATATCCACTTGGAGGTCACCACTGACTTCCCTTCAAGCCTTGGCACAATTTCCCAAACATTATTCTTCATGATTGATTGATACTCCTCATTTATTGCTTCCTTCCACACCCGTTGACTGGCTCCTTCTTCATAGGTGGAAGGTTCTTCATCAATTAGTTTTGTCATGAGAGCTACATAGTTGGAGGACCTCTTAGGTTTCTTCACCTCTCTAGATGTGCCATCAAGAGTTACATGTCATTCCGCCTCTTCCAATGTGGATCTGAGCCATGTTGGTCTCTTCTTGATTTCTAGAACTATAACTAGCTTTGTTCGATCTTGAGGCCCTTCTGGCCTTTCAGTACATTCTATAGAACTCGAATGCTCCTCCCTTTAGGCCTTCTTCCTTACTTCTTCCAAGAAATCTACAAAGACTTCCTTAGACCTCCAATATACCCCTTTCTCATTGAAGGTGAACTCATAAGCCAACTGCTTGTTGCACTAAATGATAAGAGGCTTGGCACCTGTCAGAAGCAACTCATCAACATATAATAGTAAGATCACAATTGCATTCTTCACAAACTTTAAGTAAAGTTTGGATCGACTTCACTCTTGCTAAATCCCAGTCTTGTCAAATAACTGCCGATACGAGCATACCAAGCTCTTGGATCTTGCTTGAGTCCATACAAGGCATTCTTCAATCTACAAACATGAGACTCCTTTCCATGCACTTCGAATCCTTGAGGTTGCATTATGTACACCTCTTCCTCAATCACACTGTTGAGGGAAGTAGTCTTTACATCCATCTAATGTAATTCCCATCCCATAGAAGCAACAAGTGAGATGATCGATCTAATGGAGGTGTACCTAGAAACTAGAGTAAAAGTCTCATCATAGAATTCTGCCTTTTTCTGGGAGAATCCTCTACCAACAAATCGTGCCTTGTATTTGTCAGTACTCCCATCTGCAACATGCTTAATCTTGTATATCCACTTAGAGGTCACCACTGACTTCCCTTCAAGCCTTGGCACAATTTCCCAAACATTATTCTTCATGATTGATTGGTACTCCTCATTTATTGCTTCCTTCCACACCCGTTGACTAGCTCCGTCTTCATAAGTGGAAGGTTCTTCATCAATTAGTTTTGTCATGAGAGCTACAAACATGAGACTCCTTTCCATGTACCTCGAATCCTTGAGGTTGCATTATGTACACCTCTTCCTCAATCACACTGTTGAGGGAAGTAGTCTTTACATCCATCTGATGCAATTCCCATCCCATAGAAGCAACAAGTGATATGATCGATCTAATGGAGGTGTACCTAGAAACTGGAGTAAAAGTCTCATCATAGAATTCTCCCTCTTTCTGGGAGAATCCTCTAGCGACAAATCGTGCCTTGTGTTTGTCAGTACTCCCATATGCAACATGCTTAATCTTGTATATCCACTTGGAGGTCACCACTGACTTCCCTTCAGGCCTTGGCACAATTTCCCAAACATTATTCTTCATGATTGATTGGTACTCCACATTTATTGCTTCCTTCCACACCCGTTGACTGCCTCCTTCTTCATAGGTGGAAGGTTCTTCATCAATTAGTTTTGTCATGAGAGCTACATAGTTGGAGGACCTCTTAGGTTTCTTTACCTCTCTAGATGTCCCATCAAGAGTTACATGTCCTTCCGCCTCTTCCAATGTGGATCTGAGCCATGCTGGTCTCTTCTTGATTTCTAGAACTATAACTGGCTTTGTTCGATCTTGAGGCCCTTCTGGCCTTTCAGTACATTCTATAGAACTTGAATGCTCCTCCCTTTAGGCCTTCTTCCTTACTTCTTCCAAGCAATCTACGAAGACTTCCTTAGACCACCAATATGCCCCTTTCTCATCGAAGGTGACATCTCGACTGACCTCAGTCTGTCGTTGTTCTGGAATGTATATTCTGTAGGCTTTTGCAAATTCACTATATCCAAAAAATATGCCTTTCTTACATGAATGCTCAAGCTTGTTCCTTTTATCCTTAGGAACATGAATATATAGGACAACCAAATATTTTCGTATGCCCAACCTCTGGCTTCCTTTTAGAGAAGGCTTCTTCAAGAGTCATACCTTCCAGAACTCTATGATGACTTCGATTTTGAATGTACATAACTATCTACGACGCTTGGCCCATAAGAACAACGACAAGTCCAAATCATGCATCATGGTCTTGATAGATTCTTCAATGAATCTGTTCTTTTATTCTTCTACACCATTATGTTGTGGATTATAGGGGACAATTAGCTCCCTTTTAATCCTAGCCTGTTTGTAGAAAGTAACAAGCTCCTTTGAGGTGTATTCTCCTCCATTGTCAAATCTCAGTATCTTGATCTTTTTACCTATCAAGTTTTCTACTTCAGCTTTGAATTCCTGGAACTTGTCGAATACCTCATCTTTTGTCTTCAAGAGATATATCCATGTCTTATGAGAGAAGTCATCAATGAATGTCACGTAGTACAACAAACCACGAAGCGATTTTACTAGCATCAGACCACACATAAGAATCAATTAGGTCCAAAGCTTCCTTAGATTGTTGTCGTTGTTTGGAAATGGTTTCTTGATGCTCTTCCCAAGAGCACAACCTTTGCATACACCATTGTTCTTTATCTATAGTTCAGGAACCCCTAACACTATTTCACTTAATTCAAGCAATGCTCTAAAATGAAGATGTCCATACCTCTGGTGCCATAACTCACTTGGATCTATTTCGGCATGTAAGTAATGCTTGATTTGGTTGACTCACAAGTCTATATTGTCTTCCCTCACGAACCCCAATAACACTAGCATCATCTATACTAGAGCCCTTTGACCATACAAGTACTTTTCCATCCACAAAATCAACCCTATCTCCTTTATCTTCTAAACAAGAAACAAAGATAAGATTATTTTTCAAACTTGGTACATAAAGAACATTGTTGAGATGAACGTTGCTACCAGATTCCAGCTCTATGGATGCCTTCCAATTCCTTTGACTGCATCGTTGTTATTGTCTCCCAATTCAACCCTTTGAGACAACTTCCTTTTTGTCATGCTTAAAAGATTCCCACACTCACCAGTCATGTGTCTTGACGCTCCACTATCTGCTAGCCACATGTCATCCTCATCTGCAAAGGAACCTATCAACGCAGAATAGTAGAAGAAATCTTTCTCACCTTTGGTCTTCTTCGGTTTTTCATCTTCTTCAACTTTTGTTGCAAAAGCATGTTGTTTCCCTTTTCTTTTCTTGTTAGCCATATTAGGACAATCTCTCTTGAAATGTCCATATTCTTGACAACCATAACATTGTATCTTTGATAAGTCTTTCTTCTTCTTAGAGGAAGAAGATCCCTTTCCTGACTTCTTATGTTGAGGTCCAAACTTCTTCTTTCCCTTGTTCTTGAAATGAGCTACAAGAGCTTGAACTTATTCATCTTGACGATCTCTAATCATCAATCTTGCTTCTTCTTGAGCACAAGATGCCCATAATTGTTCAAATGAAGGAGCTTCTTTCCAACTGCTTATGCTTGCTGCAAATGCATCCCATGATCTAGGGAGACCATTGAGTGTTGTAGTCACAAGTTCTTGATTGGGAATAGATTCTCCAATAACTTGAATTTGATCTCTTATTTGTGAAATCCTTACGAACTATGAGGTCACGATATCATCATTAGTCATCCTTGTATTTCTGAGCTCATTCTTCAAACTCATGGACTGACCAATATTCTTGATAGTGTAGAGATTTATTAGAGCATCATACATCTTCTTGGAGGTATCATGCTTTGCAATGTAGGGGATGATATGATCTCTAATGGAGTCTACTATTAGACTCGTGACAATAATGTCATCCTCTTTGAACTTCTCTTTTCTAGCTGCATCATTTGGTTCGGTAACCTTTATTGTCACAATATCTAGTACTTTTTTTACGGGTGGTTCATGGACACTTGGTGGCCACTATATCCACGGGAAAATCCAAGTAGATCAACCCGAAGGGATCTACCCATCAGCCAAACTAGCAAGGCCTAACCCCAAGGGCATCGAGGATATTTGACCCAATGACCTCCTGATAAGCAAGGTACTTAGCAACAGGAACTCGACCAACTGAGTTATCCCTTGGGGCTACAATATCTAGTACTTTGTTCCTAACAAGAATAAGATCTATCTTGACTTTCCAATCCCTGAAGTTTGATGCTCCCTCTAACCTATTTTCATAATTCATAGAGGAAGCCATGGATGTCAATGTACAAGAAGGACTTCCAAGAATTCTCTCTCTAGGGTTTCTGAAAAGGTGAACTCAATGTTCCTTCCTTCAAAGCTTTGATACCATGTAGATTTTCTAGTACAATTAGGGTTAGCACAATGTTTCTAAAATTTTGATAATTATTTTTGATGTACAACTTTTATTTTATCCAATGTATATCATTCAACAATTATACTTCAGAAATTCAACAATAAAGAACAATAGAATAGTAGATATCACAATGCACAAAAGAGACAAGATTTACCCTAGGAAAACCCACTATGGGGAAAACCCCAGCAACCTTTTCAATAGACCAATTCTTCCTATTCAATAAGAGACAGACCTACACCTATGGACAACCCTGGTCTTCTACTTCAAGTATGGTTACCCTAACTGATCCTCTACTTCGTTATGTCTTAACTAATCTAGAAATTTTGGCCTCCAACAACTGTCCAGTAACCCAAAAGTTTGGCCCCTAGAAAAATTCGACCCTCCTACAATAGTTGCCCCAGAAAGATGCGAATCATGGAGAGAGGGACTAAACCACATGTGCGAGATGCTAGAAAGAGAGAGAAGATTTCATCCTTCTTTGTCCTCTTTGTCCTTCATTGATTTTGCCCAGAACTGTCTTGAGTGAGGAAGTCGAATTGACCAAATGAGGAGCTCTAGCTGCCTTTATATAATAGTCTGTCTAGGGTGAATGTATCCGTCTCTTGGCCATGGTAGACTTGACTTGGACGGAAGCCAACTTGTCAGTTTTGGAGCCAAATTTTTCCTTCAAAAATATTCAAATTTATATCTTTTAAAAGTCGCAATGGGACTTTGACTCAAAATAAATTTTCCTTTAACTCGAGCATTTATAAATATGCTTTACAATGATAAATATAATTACATCAAGTGACCAAAAGTACATTATGAAGACTGACCATAGTTACAAATTCAACATATGCATTGGTACCTACTTTCAACTATGTTCTCAACTTCTGTTAGAATTGCAGCTAATTGTGCCAAGGGACAAATAAAACTCAACCTCACAAAAGAAATGATTTCTTCATCAATCACTTAGAAATAACCATATTTTGCTTGATGTCAAGATATACAAATGAATAGTTAATTAATCTCATGAATCCCATAAGCTTCTACAATCCTATATTCATTTAAATCTAATGTGTTTTCCTCGTTTATATTCATTCACTATGTTTGGCTACCTTCTTCATGTCCCACATATCTTATACACATTTATCATTTAGAGTTGCCAAATGTTGGTCTTATTTGTATTTCATGTTATTGAAGAAACCAAAAAGTCATCTTGCATTTCCTTGCACTTATTTTAACCCTTACAAGTAATTTTTTAATTTGTTGCATTCAATAAGCTTCTTCAAAATGCCAACTTAACTATGCAAATACAAGGCATGTTTCTTGTTTACAACACGAGGTTGTATTCTACACATAGAAATGTTTTTAACAACAAATTAGTTAGTTTGTACGTTCAAATCTTTCTAAAAACTTGTTTGGCTTTTAACATGTTAGGTAAAACCCAAGAGGATAGACTAGACTATAAAAAATCATGCTACATGTAAACCTATCTCCCACTCTTCATCAGTAAAATCAATAAGAAAACAAATCAAAATATGGTCTTACACAGGGCCATAAATATTGCTGAACATAAGATTTCAATGAGTGGAAAATAGAAATAAATTTTGTGATAGAGAAATCAAAATGTTAACTGTCAAACAATACATAAAGGGTTATCCACATACATACCACTAACAAGCAAGGGCGCAACCACAGAATGTGAAATGCGACGAACTCTCCCATCCCTCATGCCTATGTTGGTATCACAAGACTGAAAGTACAAAAATGAACATAAGCATTAGAACCTCAATTACCATAAGAAATATACACTGTTTCTATGTTGGTCATACTTGTCAGTAGCATATGCATGTTTGCATAGAGTGGATTCTTCGCTAAAAATTCATTATAAAGGATAGAAATTATGCTATGCTTATGATGATTGAATGACAATTCTAAGCATACTGTGAAGATTAACTTTTCCATGGGAATAAAACATGATATTACTTTATTAACATATATGCCTATTTTAAAACATTTTAATGTTGTAGTCACTTACAACTAAGTATTTATCTCTGTTAACAGGCATTGGCCTCAAAATCCAAATTCAAATGAAACTATTACCTTGACTATTTTTCTCTGAGCTATTAAAGCCAAGCAGTTCAAAGAAAACATTATTAGTCAAGTACTTTTAGTTGTTGTAAAGACTAATATTATTGTGCAATTAAGTCGTCAACAAGTAGGCGTTGCATTGATCATAGCATGTACTGGCTTTCCAATTGCCTTATATCAGTCAATATACAGAGAGAAGTAGAAGATGCAAACATTGGTCACACACTACTAGTTTTATTGTTGATATGTAACCCTATGAGTCCACAATGCATGATCCTTTGCACTTATTTACTTAATAATGATGAAAGAATGCCTTATCCTTGCTACTAATTGTGCTTATGTCCATGCAAGTTAGACATTTACACCAGCGTTCCACGGGGAGGCATCCCCCAAGGTGGGGTGCACGCACCTCATGCTTACCTATTTTTACAGATTTTTTGTGTAGCATCAAGAGATATTCTCACATTGCTAAAGGAAATCTCCAAATCGACCTAAGAGAAATTAAATAAAAGTTAATCTTTTATTTTTATTTTGGAGCATCATGTAGGCACAAAAGGAAAAGTTGGCCCCGCCATGAAAGGGTGTATCCCTTGAGCAAATTCACACTGATTCGATCAGTATATATACATGATGTGACACTTCATTTTCCTCAATTCAGTCATCATGTCTTCTCTCTCCTAGAGCAGTTTGCAGGAGGGCAGTTTGAACACATTTGACCGAGCTGAAGGAAGTTCGTTTTGGGCCAAGTTTGACCATAACTGAGCTGCAGGAGGCCAAATTTGACCACAGTCAACCACAATTAATGGCAGGAGCCACGGACGAATTTGACTGCAGGTCCGAGTTTGGCTAGGTTGGTTTGACCATAGATTTTGAACAGTTTGACTATTGCTGACTTTTGACTATTTTGAACAGTTTGACTTGCCTTGATTTGCTGGAATTTGACCAGATTCGTCTATTATTTTGACCTGGGTATTGGCATTGATTTCTAGACAATTATCGATTTGTAAACCATGCTGAAGAATAATTTCCCTTAAGAAAAGTTGTTGGGTTTGTTAGAATTGTAAATAGGTTCAGTCTTCATAATTGTCATTATACTTGCGTATTTTATGTAAAAACAAAAAGAAGAAAAAATATTATTATTTTATTATCAAGCATGTTCTTCATGCTTTGCTTTGGTCAAAAGAAAAATATAAAAGGGCATGTTCTTCGTGTCCCTTGTGAAAAGAAGAAAATTTGAATTTTATAAATATCATTGGTCCCTCCAAGTTGCCAAGTCGACCCTCCAAGAAGCCAAGTCCACCTGCCCAAAAGACGTGTTCTTTAAGATGCGGGAACAACCATATATTCAAACCTATCTTCCAACATTTGGCAACCAATTCGGTGGTCTTCTATGACAGATCTAGAGGCACATATGCGAGCTATCTATGGCAAATTCTGAGGTATATATGTGAGCTACCTGTGGCAGATCATGAGGCATAAACTTCTGAAGTAAAGTGAGATACTTGTGGTGCCTGTTCTCTGTGATATGCGGATCTCTGAGGCACTGTTCATGTGAACAATACAAAAAGGCTAAAATAAAGAGCAAGATTCGAGCTCCTGTTGCGGGCAAACATTTGGCATTTTATGAATAGTTCTGTGGACAATCTTGTGGGCTTTCCAGTGGAAAGACATGTGGCATATTGTGATCATATCTATTGACAGAATTGTGACAGAATTTGGGTTATTAAAAGAGGGTTGACGTGGCACTTGGAATCCTGGTTAGTTTGACTTGGATTTCTCTTGTCGATAAAGAATCAATAAGGAAAGCATTGACGGGTTTTCCCCTTGTGGGTTTTTCCCTGGCCTCTGGCCTAATCTTTGGAGTCTCTTGTTTTTTTTGTGCATTGTATTTCTATAATTGATTGATGAGGTAATGAATGATGTAAAAACTATATATAGATAGATAGATAGATATATATAACCAAGTTTGGGTTTCCCAGGGTAAAAGTACTGTCTCTATTATTCATGGTTGTCTCTTTATGATCTTTACTATTTCCTTTGCATTTACTGTCGAGATTTTTTGTGTGTAATTGCTCAAGCATATCAGTGGCATGAGATAAATTGTTTGCAGATTATTAGGTAGTAATTATCAAATCAGAAAATTTGTTTCTATTGTGCTTCTTGTAGACAATTCAACATGGTATCAGAGCATTGTTGAAAGAGAAGCCATTGAAGTCAGCCTAAGAGACAAGTGTTCAGCAGCTTGACTAGATTTTGATTTCTTGTCAATTGGTGCCAAGTCTTAGAATGGAATACAGTGTTACAATTTTTAAAAGCAAGTTACTCCAAAACCAGAGGTAGCTAAGGAGAAAGCCTCCCTCACCTACTTTTATATAAAGCGAGAAGAGAGCCTATCATAACAATTGTATTAAAGTATGTTCTTTTAATATCGATGTATTCATCTTGGAGTCTTTATTCTTGTGTGGTACAAGAATTGGAAGACTTAGTGTTAGTAAACCCTAGAGAAGACTTGTGGGTTACGACCTGTATTGAAGTCTTGGATGAGAAAGTCCTAGGGTTTGTAGGATGAAACCCTAGAGCTAGACTTGGATTGTTGGATGCAAGTGGAGTTTGTGTGATGGATAGTTCGTTTATCTCCTTGATAGCATGTGGTATGACTTGGCGTTGATGCTAGCTTGTTGTTGAGCCTTTGGTGTTGCTAGATCAACATTGCATGAAGCGGGGATGAAGTGGTGACGTTTTTTGAAAGCAGGGACGCGGAAGCGTCATTTCTCAAAAATATAGGAAGCAAAGCATCTACTATATATTATATTTTTTTGCATTTATATTAAATAAAAACATACCAAATACCAAATTAGTTGTAGAAGACACAAAAACATGCATATTTTTACATAAATCAAGAATATGGCATCCAAGATTACATTGAACATCAATGATTGATTATTCGAGCATCAACCATCTAGATTCTAGCAATTACAAACACACATCAAATTTTTAAGCATATCATAAAACATAAAACATTTAGAAGATAAAATCATCAAACATTCAAGTAACGTATCTAGCAAGTGAGCAACTGTCAACATGAGTCATGTCCAAAATTCAATAATAATGTTTACAAAAAAGGCCACTTGGCCACCACCAAGACTCAAGTACACACTGAACTAGGAAGAGTAAGACAAAACCGTTCAAATTCACAACAAGAGTCTACAAGTCTAATCTATGACAAAAGTAGTAAATTGTGAATATATCTACTAATCTCTCCTTCTTCCACCATGAACAGGATGTCAGCCTCCACGTGGAGGCAATGAAGAAGATGGCACTCTGGAAATTGTGGCAGTGATTGTGGAACTAATGAAGATGAAGCCCCTGCTGTTGGTGTTGAAGCATGGACCCTGGGAACCAAGGGACCGAATGGGGGTGGCATCTCAGCGCGTTCATCATCATCCTAGATAAGAGCATCCTCCAATTACTCTAATCGCAACACTCCATCCTCCAAATTGGGCTCCTCTGGATTTTTGTCCCAAACCTTAAGGTCTTTATTAGTCTTTGCATCATCACAGTAATGGGACAACAACCACAAGTTGTAGTGAACATAAACCAAGCTCTATGCCCAGTCTAAATTTAACTTGTTCCTTTTAACACTGTGGATGAAAGAATAAGAGCTCCAACACCTCTCTGCAGAAGAAGTGTTTACGACCTGTGATAGCACCCACAATGCCAAAGTTTGTATAAGTGGAGTAGCACCTCCATGCATGTTCCACCACTCAAGAGACAAAAAATTCTCTCGATCTCTAATTGCATGCATGCTCCCAAATGGACCAGTGTTAAGTGAATAGTTGCTCACATGTTTCCGTACCATGGCAACCTCCTCCTCATCAGGGACTAATTTATCCAATGCTTTCATATAACTAGATAGAACCTCTGGATCTAGGTGTGGTTTTTTCCTGCTCCCCCCCCAGGTGTTGGTGTTGAAAGCCATGATGGATGATAGTATTTAGGTGTCAAAACATATGCTGAGGCATGCAATTGAATGATTAGCATATCCTGTCATTTTTCCACCTCTGCACGAATATAATTATACAAGGTGATATCTCTAGGCTCAACAATGTCTTTAATCTGCCCCAACATGTTATCCATTTGCTCATACACCTCCCCAATTATTGGTCGATCTAAATCTGCAAACTTGATCATGTAATAAATTGGTTTGGTGAATTGCAAAACATATTTAATCTGTGACCAAAAGTAACTGTCAAGAATAGTGTCCTTGGCTACATTAGCACCATCTCTATCAGTGTTAATTTCCTCCCATGATTCAGAGGTCACCATATTAGTTAAAGCCTGTCTCACCTTCACTAGCCGCCTAAAGGTGAGGTAACAACTACCAAATCTTGTTTTTGCAAGTTTAAGCAACTACAGCTTGGAGTAAGTGCCATAAAAGTAGTTTACCCTTGTATGCCCTGTGAAGAATTTAATGAGTTGTTTCCCTCTCTTATAAAGCTCATTAATCCATCCACATTCTTTATGCTTCACAATATCATGCATTAAAAGGTTCAATGTGTGCACCAAGCACCCAGACCAAAAGATGAGTAGATAAGTACTTTCAATAATTTTTCTTGTTGCCTTACAATTCGTTGCATTATTAGTGATCACTTGAACCACATTATTAGGACCAACATCTTTGAGTGATTGCAATAGGATATCTACAATGTTTTGGGCAGTTGCACTCATAGCGGAGGAGTCAGGATATGTGATAAACACTGCACCACTAGAAGAAACACCAAGAACATTTATCAAATGTTGGTTTCTAACATTTGTCCACCCATCTAATACAATGGATACCCCACAATCCACCCACTCATATGTAACACGTGTCAAATCTCTTTGAACTTTTGCTTTTTCTCTTTCTAATAACATTGTTCTAGCTTTCTCATAGCTGGGGCTCTTATATCCTTTTGGGGATTAATTGATGGCGTTAACCATATCAGCGTTATGGCGGAGCACACCCCCCCCCCCACACGCCCCCGCTCCCAATTCGCGCTCCAAGTGGGAGCAACTCGAGAGCACACTCCCGAAATCGCTCCCGACAAAAAGAAAACGCTCCCTAGTTTTTCAGGAGCGTTAAGTCTTTTTTGCAAAAAAAAAGTTGCAGCAATATTCTGAATGCAATTTTTTTCAAAGAAACAAATAAGTTTTGTGTGGGGAAACCTAATGATCAAGCCTATGGCCCTAGTATTGATATCTGATTCATGGTATTGTTAAATTCTTAAAGTAAAAGTTACATTCTCCTTAATCCTCATTTTCATCATTTTACTTAAATTTTTAACATTACTGAGAAATGACTCAGGATGTTTGAGTGGTTTCAACCTCATTGGATTTCATATGGAGAAAGTAGAATTTTAGATTTCATTCAAAATCCAGCAGACTTATCAGTTTTCCAGGATTTCAAGATTGGGGCATTGCAATGTTCCCATTGGATTTTGTCATGTATTAGGTTATGGAAATCGTATTTAATCAAGAGCACCAATCCCTCTATGTACCTTGATGTTAGTGACATTGGTTGTCGAACTCCTCTATCGTTACCCTCCTAAAAATGTACGCATCACTCGAACAAAATATTTACTTGACATTGTTGAAATTTCTAAGTCTGACACATTAGAAATCCCTATTGCATTATTTGGTTTAATTTCTCCTACTTGTTCATTCCATTAATAAGTTATTTATAAATATAAATACTGAAATAAACACAAATGCAGCCTTAACTCATATACAGATCAACAACTAAAATAACTGAGACAAACACACAAGGGACACCGTTATTTTTGGACAATCGTCCCCGGAAAAAACCCAATGCGAGAAAACCAGTGCAGCAAATATGAGAGTTTTATTATTATGCAGTTTCTGAATACAACTAGGGTACCAGAAATGGCTCACCCAACAGAGAATGCCCTTGGCAGAAGTACGTCTCCACGGAGACAGATATTTTGGTTGATCAGTCACCGGATGAACGATCTCACAGCAACTACAGTAGCTCCTTAGCTGGACAGCGAAAGCCGCTCCAAGCTTCTCTACTGCTCTGCGTCACTCTGCAAGGACTGCATCACCCTTCCCAACTCACCAGCACTTAGTCTGCCCCACGAAAAATCTCCCAGCACTAGCTCTTGGCCCTGCGTCAATTCTACTAGCCTCTACACAACTACTGAAGTTTATGCGCCAACCCCTTGGCTCTCCTCGTCAACTCTCAGACCCTCTGCGTCACCCACACTAGCCTCTTTAGCCTCTGCGTAGCTCCCAGCTGCCTCTGCATCAGCCTCTCCAGGCTCTACACTATCTCTCTAGCACTATCTCTACCTCTCTGCTATGTATTCTCGGCCTTATGCTGAACTGCCCCTCGCTGCAACAGATCACTAGCTCGATTCTCTCAGCAAAACCCTGCTCCAGAAAATCAAACTGACTGATCAATTTGGTGTATCTCCAACTGACCCTCAAGCCTCCTCTTATACTTTTCCTGTTGAGTCTTCAACGACCGAGATTAAGTCCCTAATCAACGGCTAAGATTAGATTTGGCTTGATCCTCGTCTCTTCGAACCTTCTAACCCAAAATTATATTAATACACATTAATATTTTAATTTTCCTAAGTTCATACTTTGGACCCCATTAAAAATATTAATTATTTTAATATCTCCTCATCCAGATAGAATTTCTCCAAACGATTTCTAGCTTTTGGAGATCTCATGTGCTTTAGCCTCACCACAAATTTTCATGGCTAGAGCACACTCGATGCTACCACAAATCAACACTCCCTCTTAGCGAGGAATGTTCTCTAGTAATGCTCCATAACTAAAACATCGCATTGATCCTCTACACTAGTACCTATGTTGATGCTTTTCCTGCTACCTCACATCATCTGCACTACTGCTTCCTGTACTGCTGCCCATGACACTGCCACTGCCACTGCTACATCTGTACTGAAGCTCCCTCTCAATATGTTGCCCATGTTGTCCTCTGCACTGCCACTGCTAACTGCTACACTACAACTCAGTTACCGAGAAGTAGGTAACTAACTTCTCCCAAATACTGACATCCCAGTCAGTCGGGAAGCCTCGTGAAACTGAAGCTGCCTTTGCTGCTATCATGTGCTCCCTCTGCCGCCATTGCATTGTTGCATATACCTTCGTGCCTCTCGCAGTGCTGCAACCTCCACTGCACTGCTTCAGATTTTTGCATCCAAGCATTGCCTTGCTACTCCACTATAATTTGCTCCACCCGACCCCTGTCATCCTACTATTATCGTTAAGGGATCCCATGTTGATTTGGGGTCGCATCAGATGTGATCTAGCCATGAAAATTGGTGGAGAGGCTAAAGCACAGGAGATCTCCAAGACCCATAAATGGTTTGGGCAGATTCTAACTGGTTTCAGAGATATTAAAATAATTAATATTTTTAATGGAATTCCTAAGTCTAAACTTAGAAAAAATAAAATATTAATGGGTATTAATCTATGTTGCATGAGTTTCTAGAACGTGGGAACGTTGGGAACTTGGGTACGGGTGTCAGGAATGGCTAGAGGTTTCCCCAAAATTTACAGGAAACGGCTAATCGGGAGCAGTAATATTATATAATAAAAAAATTAAAAATATATTTTTAATTATATAATTTATATAATAATCAAAATTAATATTAAATCAAAATATTCAAATATTAAAATCAATTTAAATATATAATCTCTCTTATATATAAATATATTCTCTGGGTGTCCCTCTCCCTGAGTCTCTCCCTTTTATATATATAAAATATTAAAATGTCAAGTTCATTATGAGTTCTCTGACACATGACCAGTCTTTGAAACAATCTGCCTTAAAAATACAAAGGAACAATTTTACCTATGTTTCTCTAGTTATTCTTAAGAGAAAAAGTAAAGCAACTCTAATGGTTAAGCATTGACTACCACATACAATATGCACACAATCTTCTGTGATATATATACATAAACAACAAAATAAATACTCATCGGCATGACATCCTAGATATCGCCCTTACATTGAGGTGTCACACACTTCCTTAACTCATCAAGAGATTGCTCCAGTTTCTCAATTAAGGATATCGGTGTTAAGGATGTCTTTGGCCTTTCTTCCTACGGAGGTTTCAACAAAGGCTCATGTTTTGTGGGTAGTTCAACATATTTGTCTACAGGTTTTGTATTCCCCAACCCTAGGGAACGCCGAAACTCCAAAAAAAATAGTCTTCAAACCTCCCGGAACTTTCCCAAGCTCCCATTGACGCTCCCACTAAAAAGGGAACGTTCCATACAATTCCAAAGCTTTCGGGAATGCGGGAACCAATGGAACAGGTTTCCCACCTCTAGGGAACGGTTCTCGTGTAACAGAGGTATTAATATAAAACTGGGTTAGAAGGTTCCAAAAGTCATGGATCAAGCCAAATCTAATCTTAGCCGTTGATTAGAAATTTAATCTCGGCCATTGAAGGACCAACGAGAAAAGTATAAGAGGTGGCTTGAGGGGCAATTGGAGAATACACCAGAGTGATCAGTCATCCATTTTACTAGAGCGGGGTTGCTAAGCAAAAGTGAAACAGTGATCAACAGCGAGGGGCAGTGAATACTTGCAGAGAGGCAGAGTTAGTACCAGAGAGAGCGCAAAGCCTGGAGAAGTTGACTCAGAGGCAGCTGGGTGCTATGTAGAGGTAGTTGGGAGACTGTGCAGAGCCAGAAGAGGCCAGCGTAAGTGACGCAGAGGCTTCAGTAGTTGTGCAGAGGCTAGCAAAGCTGACGCACGGCCAAGAGACAGTGCTGGGAAGATTTTCGTGGGGAAAACTGTGCTGGTGAGACGGGAAGGGTGACGTAATCCCTATCAGAGTGACGCAGAGCAGTGGAAGCTACAATTGTTGTTGTGGGATCTTTCATACGGTGATTGATCAGCCGGAATATCTGTCTCCGAGGAGAGGTACTACTGTCGATGGCTTTCTCTGTTGGGTGAGCCATTTCTGGCACCTTGGTTGTATTCTGAAAACTGCATAATAATAAAACCCTCTAAATAGCTAAACCGGTTTTCCCGCATTCTGTTTTTTCCAGGGACATTGGTCCAAAAATAACGATGTCACTTGTGTGGTTGTTTTCTTTCAGTTGATGATCTATAGATGATGATACTGTACTTGTGTTTATTTTCAGTATTTACATGGTAAATAACTTGTTAAGTAATTAAACAAGTAGGAAGAAATAAACCAGAAAGTACAGGAAGAATTTCTAACGGGTTAAACTTAGAAATTCCAACATCCCGTAGTAGATATGATCCAAGAGTTTGGGCACCTCAAGGATCCTGCCCCTAGTATGTAGTCCTCCTGACTACAACCCGATGTCACCCCACCTCTTCTCTAGAGGTGCATGAACACTCATGGCACAATCATCATCAGTCTCGACCTCTTTTTTTGCCTTAGCTGGAGCTGCCTTTGAATCGGAAGCCTCTCCCTTGTTTTTCTTCCTGGGACACTAGGATGCATAATGTCCCAGCTCCTCACAACGAAAGCACTTTACCTTAGAGATGTCTTTCTTCTTCCTCTTCCCTTGTTGTCCCGCAGATGCTAGAGCCGCATCCTCCTCCTCCTCTTTCTTGATTCAACCTCCCTTGCCACTACTCCCCGCCTTAGTCATCCTCCTGATCTCTTCCTGGCGAAGAGCTGCCCACATCTCCTCCTAACCGAGAAGAGTATCCCTGCCCAAAATACTTTGGACAAATGTCTCCCACTCCTCGAAGACTGCATCCAGGACAGTCCTGACCATAAATTCTGGATCCAGTGTAGACCCCACAGAAGTAAGTTGGTTGCAAATCTCCTGCAACCTGAGAAGGAATGGATCTATCTTCTCTCCCTTCTGTATCTGATACGACCGCATCTGATTCTCCAATAGCATCTTCCGTTGCACGGAAGAGCCCTGGTATAAGGTGATTAAGGTGTCCCACATCTCCTTTGTTGTGTTCTTTTCAGCAATATGTGGTATGACATGATCTTTGACCCCGTCTAGGATCATGCACTTTGCCCTCGCCATTGCATCCTCATACCTCTCATTCTCAGCTGGGTCAACTGGGATAGCCACTACTTTCAAGGCAAAGTCCTTGATGCGATGTCGATCCAGGGTTGCCAGGATCCTGGCCTTCCAGATGACAAAGTTGGAAGCCCCATCCAACCAATCCTGATCCCTCAGTCCGTTCACTGCCATTTCAGCTCTTCTGGACTCCCTCTGAGTCTCAACTCCCCTCCTAGAAATATCCCTCTTAAGTCTTGATTTCCCTCCTACAAATCCTTTGGCCAGTTGTCGAACCGTTCCTCTCCAATCCTCCTTGCAACTGCAACTTGGATCTAGATTCCCTGGCTAGAAATCCGTCGAGCTAGTGACTCCCTCTACCTTGGTCCTGCCTCCCTAGACATTGTTCTACTTCAACAGAAACAACGTCCTACCATCTCCTCAAATGACAATCTGCCCAGAGCTCCCCAAGCTCGGGCAACTTTAGAAACAAAGCCTTTCAGGCTCTGTGCAATCCCGGCAAAGGCTGAATCTTCTCCTCCTGGCCAAAGCGTTGATCCTTCCTAGCTAAGAAAGATGACTGGGCACTGCGTAGGTCTGATCTGCCCCTCTTTGCCTCTGCGTTGACCCTCCTCCTAGCTCGAAACGATGATGCAGGCTCTGCGTCACTTCCTCTCTAGTTTCTTCTACTCAAGAACAACGTTGTCTCTCGAGACCGTTGCTACTGATGTAAATTCTTCAGATTACTGCTAGTGCCTTCAGTTCTCCTGTGATCTGCAACCCTCTGATACCATGTTGAAATTTCAAATTCTGACACGTTAGAAATCCAACCTGCATTATCTGGTTTAACTTCTCCTACTTGTTCATTCCATTAACAAGTTATTTATAAATATAAATATTGAAATAAACACAAATGTGGCCTTAACTCATATACAAATCAGGGACTAAAATAACTGAGACAAACACACAAGGGACACTGTTATTTTTGGAAAATCATCCCCGTAAAAACCCAATGCGCAAAACTTATGCAGCAGATATTAGGGTTTTATTATTATGCAGTTTTTGAATACAAATACAGTGCCAGAAATGGCTCACCCAACAGAGAATGCCCTTAGCAGAAGAACCTCTCCTCAGAGACAGATATTCTGGTTGATCAGTCACCGGATGAACGATCCCACAGCAACTACAGCAGCTCCTTAGCTGGACAGTGAAAGCTGCTCCAAGCTTCTCTACTACTCCGCGTCACTCTGCAAGGATTGCGTCACCCTTCCCAGCTCACCAACACTCAGTCTACCCCACGAAAAATCTCTTGGCCTTGCATCAACTCTGATAGTCTCTACATAGCTACTGAAGCCTTTGTGTCAGCGCCTTGGCTCTCTCCGTTAGCTCTCAAACCCTCTGTGTCACCCATGCTGGCCTCTTCAACCTTTGCGTAGCTCCCAGTTGCCTCTGCGTCAGCCTCTCCAGGCTTTGCGTTGTCTCTCTGGCACTATCTCTGCCTCTCTGCTATGTATTCTCAGCCTCATGTCGAACTGCCCCTCGTTGTAACAGATCACTAGCGCGATTCTCTCAACAACACCCTGCTCTAGAAAATCAAACTGATTGATCAATTTGGTGCATCTCCAATTGACCCTCAAGCCTCCTCTTATACTTTTCCTGTTGAGTCTTCAACAACCGAGATTAAGTCCCTAAACAATGGCTAAGATTAGATTTGGATTGATCCTTGTCTCTTGGAACCTTCTAACCCAAAATTATATTAATACACATTAATATTTTAATTTTCCTATGTTTATACTTAGGACCCTATTAAAAATATTAATTATTTTAATATCTCCTCATTCGGGTAGAATCTCTACAAACGATTTCTAAGTTTTGGAGATCTCATGTGCTTTAGCCTCTCCACCAATTTTCATGGCTAGAGCACATCTAATGCTACTACAAATCAACAGACATGCTATGCTTTTTCTATCTTATGTTAATGCTTAGGAAAGGTGATATTAATGACAAAGATACCTCTGGATATTAATGCTTAGAGGGTGGTATTAATGACAAAGATCCTGATTTTCCAACAAGACCAAAAAATTAATCATTTCTTGTCGCAGCAAGAGGCCCAAGCATTAATAATAGATAATAGATTTACTTGTCTTTTCTAGTTTCTATTTTAGTAGATAATAGATTAATATTTTCCTCAGTTTAGACTTAGGAATCCCATTAAAAATACTAATTATTTTAATAAAATACAATCTGGGTGGAATTTCACCAAGCGCTTTCTGGGTTCTTTAGAACTCATGCGCCTTAGCCTCTCCACCAATTTTCAAGGCTAGAGAACTTCCGATGCTACCAAAAACTAACAGAGCATTGATTAAATTTGTAAACCAATGGGACAAAAAATGGAGGAAATTTAGAATCCAAATCGACAAAAAACTTCGAGAATGCTACATTTAAAATACCCTAACAACGTAAGTGTTAAACACCACATTCAAAAAGGGAAAGATAGCAATGAAAACTATAGATTTCCCTCGTTTTTTTTATGGAAAACGGTCACAATAGCCTCAAAGCTCAATCCCCCTTCGCAATATTTGAAAAATGAGGTTTTAAAACCAGAAATTGGAAGTTAAACCAGAAAAAAAGGGAGCAGGGCAATAATTTGCAACAACTACTTAAATTATCACAATAATTTCAAAAATTGAATTTATAGTGATCTATAGTGGCAATATTATCACCAAGGTTTGTTTTGGTGATACTATCGCAATAATTCAGATAACATCATGAAAAGTGCAACACTTGGTACAACACTATCAATAAAACAAGGGAATTGCCTTTTCTATTAACTTTTCAATGATATTTTGAGAAATATATAAACAACAAAAACATAATATCGAAGAATAATATGTTATTTTAATGTCAAGAGGACAATAGAATTTTTAAATTATTCTTCCAAGTCAATGAAACTCGTGAAGAGGAGAAGGATGGCTAAGATTGTCATAATATAATTAATCTACAATAATAATAATTACAACTAAGAGTCAAATTTATTCGCTGAGAAGTATTATAATGATAATTGTACACCCTACACTGTATTCTGAAAATCATTTCAGCTTATGATATCCAATATATTTCATATCCCTATTACAGTTCTACTTAACATAAATGTAGCAATTTCAAGGTATGCAACATTAAGTAATAGGGTTCACTTCAAACAAGCATATCACACAACCACCATAACTGACACTTATGACTCTAGGTACATATTTCCTAGTTTTCATTTACAAAACAATGTCTAGCATCCAATATGTTGGTTCCATCTTTCTCGAACAGAAGCTATGTAGATTCCATGCAGTGTATCGAACATTCATATATACTCACAGATCCTTATTGACTTCTCAATGCATAGTTATAGCCATTGCAGTTTTAACTTTTAACAAATACACCAATTGTAGAACCTGAACAAACACTATAAATGTTTTTTCCTCACATGGTCTTTACTGTGGGTGCAATATAAGTATCGATTACTTATTAAATTTTTTCATTCTTTCCAAGTTATTGTCTTCAAAGCATAGTAATAGAGCAAGTCTCAAGAATACTTGTATGCCACAAAAGTTTCTGTTTTACAAGAAAAATAAAAACAGCACATTTTCCACCCATAGATAATTAAAATAATAAAATGATTGAGATTCATACTCCATATTCTCAATAACTTTATTTCTACTAATGAAATCAATATTATCTCAGGAAGAAGGGAAACTCTATATTTTTGTGTTTCTTAATACCCAAGTTTAATATATAAAGATATGGCTTCAGATAGGCACGATTTCAAGCATCAATAATGCATGGGCCTTTTGGAAAACATTCACTTACATGAACATAGTTCATGTTTCAAGTTACAACAATGATGCAATGCATAGCGTTAAAAGTATGTCTTTTACAAGATTCATTTAGTACTTTTATAACAAAGTCATTGATACCAGAGATAATATAACAAAAAGGAAACATTCAAAGAGAAAAATGTGGTAAATTATTGTACCTCTGCATGGAATATTTCCAAAACGGGAGCATATAATGGAACAACTGAAAGTGGGACAAATGGAAGATTTCTCATTGGAAGAAGCATCAACCATGAATTTCCAGCTGTCGCATCAGTTGAGCATGTTTCCTCTAGTAGTAAAACTATTTGATCCTCCTATTTAAAACAAAATAATGGATGATAAATGATAATAAGAGATGCCAAAAGATATTTGCCAGCAGAGATAAAGCAAGGGATGAACTTTACACAAGTAACTGTAGTATCACTCAGTTACCTTATATAGAGCTAGATCAGTGCAGTGAAACCTGTTCTCAAAAGACAAAGCAACTACTTCAATTTCGTTTTTCATTGAGTGAGTCCTCTGGAAATTTCTAGCTCTTGGGAACCCCCGTACAATCACCAAAATACTGGATTCATTTGAAGTAGTTTCACTAGGCATCCTAAAGCAAATATAATCCTGAATGAAACCTTCTGATTTTTGATGCTTCGATTGCCCATCTTCAACTTTCTGCCAAAATTGGAAAATGTAGCATATAAGAAATGAACAATAAAGGTGTTGTAAAAGGAAATAAGGTTTAAAAGATATAGACCATGCCACAAGGACAACAAGGTTTATTTAGAAGTGCTCTAAAAAGTAGACACTGAAAATCCGATAATAAAGTTATCCAATCAATTGACAAGTCCAGTACTGACGACATGGATATAAGCAGCATAAATAAAGGCACAAATAACCTTCTCAAAGTCATATGCTATGGATTATAAGAAAATCCCAAATGTTTATAGAACTATAGCCTGACCATATAAAACAATAAGCATTCTTCAACTACAATCAAGATGGAAGATCTATGCAAGACTATTGCAGAAATGATAGAGTTAACATGTTTAAATCTAAAGTTTCAAGTATTTAGGAAGATTATTTATGGTGTTTTCAAAAGCATTGTGGCTTGGACTTTTGTTATCCACTAATTCAATATTAAGTAACAAAATCAAAAGATTTTACAACACAAATTTGTTAACTGGGATTTTTAAATGACCTTTCATAGGAAGAACTTTGATTACTTCAGTATGAAAGGTACTCATCCTAGTGTACTTTACTAATGTGTTTTTGCAGTGTTATCAAACTCATCCATGTCGGTTATGTTGTCGCACAAAGTGTCTAGGCACCGTGACAACGCTCAGAGTAAGGGATGTAACACTTGATCCTTACTCACTCCGTTTAGACTCTCTCCTAGGCAAGTCAAGGGGGGTAGTCCCTAAGATAAATGGACAAAAAAGCCGATGGAACATGGGCTCTAGGGGATTTTAATGATGAACAACTTGATGAATTTAAAACAAGTCTCGGTCAATTACGACAGATGGATTAAGATAAGACACAATTACAAGATATAAATGACTACACACTAGTGCCTTTTATATTGAATTAACCATAGACTAACTAATAGCAAGTCATCCAAAGAAAACTTATAGATGTGGCAAAGCAATTCCAGATTTAAAATAATTTTTATTAATGACCAAGATCCAGAATTAATTAATTTTCTCTTATCGCCAATATAACTTTTGAAACATTAAACGCACTTGACAATATCAAAAAGCACATTTAATCACCAAATAACACTAAGGAACTTTAGATAAACAATTTAATTATTTCTTAGGAACTTAATTTAATGTGAAAAATGAGAAAAACAAATCAAAGGGTCAATAAAATAGATTTTTAATGGCCCATAGGCCACATTAAAAATACTTAATGTGAAAGCGCAAGTCCTTTAATTTATTTTATTCCAAATTTTAGAGTCACCAAAAAAAAAATAGATTTTTTAAATGTTTTTTAAATCTTTAAGATTTTTTACTTTTTAGGATTTTTAGAAAATTTTTAATGTTTTAGAACTTTTTAGAGTTTTTTAAATCATAAATCAAAAATAAAAATGAGAAAAATCAAATCATTAATAATAAAAACAAAATCGAAAGAAACAAAAACCTAAAAAAAATTATCGAAATGTTAAATGAAATTTACCAAACTAAAAAAAAAAAAATCAAACTTAAAATGCATTTCAAATGAAATTAAAGAATAAATTCGCTACCACCTAAATATATACAAACTAAACGCATATGTGACAATGAACGTGAAAGTCAAATGTTTCTTGCTCTTGTGTATGCAGGCACGACGGTAGAAGATCTCGATGGCGGATGAGGATCGACAGACTGGCAGAGGGAAAGGCAGCGGAAATGGAGTTGTGTCAGGGTTTGCAAGAGTCTATGCAAGAGAGGACGCAGGTCAAGGAGGAAGGAGGTTGGAGAGTTTGTGGCTGAGGATGCAGGAGGGAGTCGCAGGAGCAGAGGCCGAAAGGGAGGAGTCTACGGATAGGCAGGATGTGCTTGCAGACAGAGCAGCAATGGAGAAGATAAAGGTTACGGACAGGGAAGGAATAGTTGTAGGCTGGACGGAATTTCGAGGGTTTGATTGGAGGCAAAACACGCGAAGGGTGAGAAAGATCTGATCGACGAATTTGTGAGGTTGCTCGATGGCTAAGGCGTTTGATGAACTAGCAGTGATGATGCAGCGATGGAGGGGTTAATGGAATCGAAGCAAAGATGAGGGCAGACGCAGGGATAGCGCAACAAAAGAAAAATGTGATGGTGTATGGAGAAGAAGTGCAATGGCAGAAACTGGATGACAAGGATAGAAAGGGAAAACGCAGGGAGGGAGCCACGGTTAAATGTGGATTTGTTGCAGAGTTTAGGCAGCATTTTGATTAAAGATATGTGGATGGGTAGCAATGGAGGAGGGTGCAAATTGCAGAGACTTGAAGGTGAAAAACCCAGATGTAGGGCAGCAGACCTGGAAAACGAGACAACAGGTAATCGACTGCGTGAAGAGAGGAGATACGAGGAAATCACAGGCAGAAAGATAATGGCAACGATGGCTGTAAAAAAATTTCGAAAATGTACAGTAAACCCAAAAACCAAGCAGCAAATCAATCTGCAAAAATGGTGGCCCAAAACCTCTTAATTTAACACTGTGAATCCACTTGCTTCAGAATTAATAGTGAAACCCTTTAAAAAATTTCCTGATTAAAAAGTTATAAATTTAAAACCTTGGACTGCAAGATGTCTGAATAATATCCCTGGAAAATGATTTTAATGAACCCCAGAGGTTCAGATCTTACCCTCCAGGGCCTAGATCTGGACTCTATGCAGATTTCTTCCTCGGATCTGTAGCTACAAGACAACAAAAGACACCCAAACGATATATACAAAAACCCACAAAAGCCCAAGTCAGAAAACCAAAAATAATTACAGATCTATGTACATGGATGAAAGATCTATTTAGATGTAGGGAGTGTCAGTCCAACTCCACTCCCAAATCTGATAATCTCAGGCTCTCAAAAGCCAGATCTATCGATTTAGCATATAAAAAAAAAAAAAAAAAAATTAAAATTTGAAGTCTAAAAGAGGTGCTAAGCTCAAAACCTTTCATGCATCACCCACAAAAAATATCTTATGATAAACCCGGGATCAAATTAAGTTGGACTCTTCAGAAAACACGGATCGGAAATTGGCCGGTCCAACTGAAAACTTCCCCGAATGCCCGATAATTTAAAAATCAAGACTTTCCTACAAAACTCAATTCAGCCATCAACATAGAGATAAAAAACAATAATAAAACTCAGACAAATAGAGATACCTACTATTACATTCAGAATTTATATTATTATTCAAACCCCAGCGACCGAGCAAAATACCTGTACTCAAATCACTCTTCAGAAGCTATAATTAATGGAAAAAAGAAATTACGCATGAAAACAATACATCTTACAGTATTTCCATGAAGAGTAACACTGGCGAAAATTAATCGCAAAGTCTTTTTTTATTATTCAAAAAGTTTACACGAGCTTTTTGCTTACTTAGCACACAATCAAAGATCAGATGGACTGACTGACAAATGACCTCCTATTTAAAGATAAATCCTCCAACAGCTAGTTCGAGTGATCCTCATCAAAGCAATCTCGACCGTTGATGAGGATCAAAATTTCTTTTAATCTCTCCATCGAAATTTCAAATTCTTGAGAAAATTTGAATTTTTCAATTAAATGCATTTTAATTAATTCAAAAATTAAAATTTTGAATTAATTTCCTCAAAATTTTGACTTTGACTTAACCCCAGGGACCAAAGGCTTAAAATTTAACAAAATAATTAATTTGTCTTAGTCCCTGGACCTCTTAAAATTTAATTTTTAAGGACTGACAAATTTTGCCTCCGGAGAATTTAAATTTACCTAGGACCTAGAATTAATTAAATTTATAGCTTAGGTTTTTAATTAATTTTGGCCAAAAAATTTAATTAATTAACGTATAAAGCGATAAATTATTTTTCCAACCCTCAAGACACTTTACATCATGATTTTTACATTTTTTACATCTCAAAGAGGAAAACCCATTTGCAAAAGACCCTCACAGACTACCCAATTCTGTGATACAAATATAATCTAGCAGACCAAGCAATTTGTAATAAAATAACCTAACCAGATAGTTAGGATTATTCCCAAATCACTATTACATAGACTTGACCTAGAAACTAAGACTCCCCTAAGATCCCAGTAACAAAATCCATTCCGGCTTTGGGATAAGGCTGAAAGAAAACTCTGCCAACCATCCAAGAATGGATTAGTGAGACAAGAAACCTCCCGGAATGTAGATCGTCACCAGAAAAGTAGGTTTACCTAAGTAATTACATACATGACATGGATCTATTGAGATTATTTACATTATACACATGCAGAATGGGTTTACATTATAAGATGATGATCAAGCTGATGATGATAGTTGGACGGCACGAACACATCGATCAGCCACTATCCCTTTTACGAGAAAACGGGGTATACTTTTATGACTCATTGACACGTAGTGGTCAACATCTGGCTCTACTTGGGGACACATGGCTACACTAGAGGAATGTGAGAATCCAGAATCTGCATCCAAAAACACACAACATAACATAAGTAGCGTCCATCCAAAAATCATCATATAACGTTAAGCATAGGAAAGATATAAGCTCTTCATTTATTAACTAGTCTAACAACATGAAAAACACAAATATAACTACAAAACAAAACACTGAAATAACGGGGCATCAGGTTAGAAATACAATACAAAGATGCCCCATGGCATCATGTGTTCAATATAGTGCATACTGAGCATTTGCTTGCTTACAAGCAAATTTGTTGGTTGTTTCTCTGATGTGCCATGTCCAATCCTGCATACGGTAGGACTTTCTCCTATCCAAAAATAAAGCTGCTCACGGCCATCTGATGCATCAAATTGCTTTCTCATTCTCTTTCTCTTGTGTTTTTTTTTGTGGCGGGTTGTATCACTGATGATGTGGAACATTCAGCTTCAAAACTCTCAGATGAAGTATGTAGGATATGCATGACATGTCTTTCTTCATTTTGCATCTGATTCTTATCAATTTCTGTTTTATTCAGGTCACCTTCAATTAGCAACTTTTCAATGGAAGAAATGACCTCCTCATAATAAGATGGAGATTGTTGAAGTAGACAATGAGGCTTGTGATCCCTCGAGGTTTCCTTGTTTCTTCCATCCTCTAATAGATGTTGAAATTTATGTACCTGTATGATTTTGGCATCCATCTGGGTAGAGTGTTCAACCTTCATAGCACTGTCTTCCTTGGGATGCCTTTCCTCCATGGTCAATAACTTATTCTGAAGACATATCTAACCAGCTTCCATATTTTTTATTACTTTGTCGTTATCTTCTTTTATGGTCATCAAGCAATGTTGCATAGAATTTATCTCTTTCTCATGCTTTGCTTGTATGATAGCTAACTGATTATTATAATCGAATCTCATGATGGTCATTTTTTCGTCCATAGTTGACAATTTGTTTTGAATCGAACTTATTTCTTTTTGATAACTTGTTTCCATGGCAATCACGTGATTTGAATGATTAAATTCCATGATCGTCATATTTTCCTCTAGGGCTAATAACTTGCTTTGCATAGAATTAATTTCCCTGTCATGATTAGCTTTCATGGTTTCCATTTCCTTAGCACACTGACTATGCATGTCGGTCCTCATATCCTCCATATTCTGAGCAAACTTTGTTACTACGTTGGTTACATGATCGGAGTGTTTAATTTTCATGATTTCCATCTCCTCATCACGTTTTTCCAGTTGAGTGTACAAAGTTCTCATATCCTTGATGTAATTAGTGATAATTTTTTCTTGATTAAGCTCCATATTTTTTGCCAACTCTGTTTGACTAAACTGCATGTCTTTAACCATCTACTTTAGTTCTTCTATAAGATGCTTATCATTCTCCCTTTTACTGTCAACACGGATTTGATAACTTGTTCCTGCTTTTCCACTAGCATGGATTTGTCTTGCAATGGTACAATTGGATGGCACATTCTAATATGGAGAATTTTCTTGAAATCTTTCATTGACAGTTGGATTCTTTACAAGATCACTCTCATTCTGGTGCATAATTTTAGGGGCACAAGGTGAGCTACCTTGATAAACATATCTATCTGTAAAAGCATTGATGATGTTTTGTAAAGAAGCGAAAGAATCTTCAGGACAATTATTAAACCAATTCAAAGCATTACCCTCTAAAGAAAAGGCAAATAGATGCATTTTGACATCTTCATGTTTATATTGGGGAGAACTACAATATTTGATTATTGTATGAGTAAACTTGCATATATGCTTTCTAACAACGACTAATTCACCACTCGAGAATAAAGGCAATTTATGAATGGCCTCTTCCGGTATATCATGGAGAAAATCAATAAAATGACATAGCGTAAACGAATCATCTATGATGACTTGCTCAAAGGGATAAGAAAGGACCAAATGGATGCAAAAGAGAGACCCCTGCTCAAGAAAATCAATAGATCCACAAGAAGCGAGCTTCTAGTAGAAATTCTTGTAAGAAATGAAAGAAGTCGAGTAGCCACTTGAACATGAATCTAGCTCTAAGATCCAAAAGGCAAACAACTGGATATAAAGGAGGGTTTCTTGTTTGAGATATAATGCATGAATAAGTGGAGTTGCCACTCAAACAAGAAACGAATCGAAATGTCCAGGTGCTAAAACTGCAGATGCAAAGATTAATGAGATGATGAAAGATAAGGTGATGAAAAGATCAAATGACGCCAGGAAATGTTGTGCCGCTTGACAGGCTAATGAATGGCGGAAAAGATGATAAGATAAGATAAGATAAGATAATTTTATTAATGTCCAACGAATGACCACAAAGTAGGTCAACGGGACTGCCGGTTACATAAGGGGCCGTGCCCAGTAGGAGAACCAATCGGTCTCCTCAGAAAGACAAATGCTGAAAGGAAGATAGAAACTAAAAACGAGGCGGGTTGGGAAGAGCGTATGGAGCTCCGATCCCGGCCACGCCTGTTGATCTCTAGACTGCGTCGTAGGATCACTGGTGAAGAAGACCCTGGGGACGCGGATGTGGGAGTCCGCTACTCCTAACATCCGAGGCCGAGAGAAAAGAACTGTGGGTAGTTCAGTAAGGTTTGCTGGTTTGAAGCGGTGGGCGCTGGTTGCCTCCCATTGTGTTGTCTCCGTGATCTAACGATCCTGGGCCGCCTCTCGGGGAGATGCCTGGAACGGTTCTGCTGCTGGGCCCTCGTAAGCAAGGGGCCTCTCCTCTTAACTGAACGAGGGTCTGTCGATCTGTGTGAGCCGGATTGATCGGTACTCGGACTGGTTGATCTCTTAACTCCTCGGGCTGAGGGGAGTATGCTGAAGAAAGAGGTGATCTGACGAGTAGTGTTGGGTCGGACGGGAGGCTGGAGGATATGCTCCCGATGCTTAAGAGTCTCCTGGATGTAAAGTGTGATGCATCTCTGGTCCGTGTAGCTGAAGAAGTTGGATAGGTTCTGTGGTCCTCTGAACAGACAGTGGTAGCGACCTCTGATCTCATAATATATCGTACAACCGAAGATGAAGTGCCATTCGGTTTCCACCTCCTGTGTATGGCATAGCCGGCAAGTCCTGTCAACTCTCTCTATCTAGTGGTCTGTCTCTACCCGAAGCCTATGTGATCCAGCTCTGAACTGCCTGAGGAGGATCCGAAGAGCATGCATCCAATGTCAAAGCGTGTACTGGGGGCGAACTATAAGCCCGTCTCTGATACTCAAGAAGTGCTCTGCATAGAAAGCCATCTTTGGGCGCAGGCCCCCCAGGGGGTTAATCCATGTGACCTGGATAAACTGCCTGTAGATGTCTTCCTTGATGATCTTATTTAGTTCTTGTCCGGGGGGAGTCCTCTAGGGGCATTCAGGGAATACCGAAAGGGGGGGAGATGATATATATGGAGTCCAACTGCCTCGAGGAACTTCGAGACCCCTGTATACCAACACTTGGCTTTTCCTGGTTGGGTGCGGTCGATGGCCTCAGAAGAGCAGTAGGCTAGATAAGGGTACCTGTCGTGTCCTTTCAATGTATCTGCGAAGCTCCAGGCTCGGTGAAGAAAGGAGACCAGTCTGAAGGCTGTCTCAAGGCGGAAGGGCTGTGCACCAAATTCGGCCAGTATGATTTGTTGTGGGATAGTATGCTTGCAACGGATAATACGACGGAGGAGAAGGGTTTGGACTCTCTCAACTGCTGCCCAATCTGACTCAAGCAAGGAGGGGCCCCAAATTTCCGATCCGTACAGGACCGTGGGTCGGATCAGGGTGTCCATAAGGCTCAACTTTGACGAGATGTCCTGGAAGTGATGGCGGAAACATTGTCTCTCTAAAATGGCTAGAGAGCCATACCCCTTATTGATCCGAGGTTGCAGAGCTGGCCGCATACTGAACCGGGGGCCCGAAAACTGTACTCCCAAGTACGTGTAGCTATTGGTAATCTCCACTTTCTCTCCCTTGAAGAGAAATCGGAGATCCTGAGACTTCTTCGTCCCGTTGAAGACTATTACCTTTGTCTTACTCAAGTTCACTGTCAATTTCCGGAGATCACAGAATAGGGCTAATGCATCCAGCTGCCTCTGGAGACCTTCTGGTGATGAGGATAAGAGTGCAATGTCATCTGCAAAGAGTAAGATATAGATCAAAACCTGATGAAGATAGAAACTGTCAGACTCCTGTATGTGTTCCCGCAGAAAGGCTTCGAGCTCATCAATATATATCCCAAATAGGGTGGGGGAGAGCGGGCACCCCTGTTTAACTCCAATCGTGCTCCGAATGAACTCAGATAGTCCCCCCACAGTGCGAAGACGGCCCAGGACAGACTCGTAAAGACGCATAACAGCAGTCAGCCGGGAGTTTGAGGTATTGATGTCTTTGAGTCGCTGTAGAAGATCCTCTCTCGGGACTGAATCAAAAGCCTTCCGGAAGTCCACAAAGCAGCAGTACACCTTCGAGGACCGGTGGCGTGCTTCCTCGATCACAGCACGGAGTGTAAAGATGTGGTCAATGGTCTAATGATCTGGCCTGAAACCAGCTTGGCCTCTGGCCCTGAGATCTCTTTCTTCGGAATCGCCGGAAAGCTTTCTATGAAGGATAGTGGCATAGAGTTTTGAGAATGTATGACCCACCATAATTGTCCTGTAGTTGTTGGCGTCTGAGGTATCCCGAGACTTATGGATGGGATATATAATATGGTGGGACCATATGGGGGGGAACCCTTCTCCGACCACATGGTTGAAGAGATCTGTTAGGTATCCGACTAAGGGTCGGAGGCCTTGTTTGAAGAATTCGGCTTGGAATCCTTCCTCGTCCGCTGCTTTGCTGCTATTCATCGCCCAGATGGCTTCCCTGACATCTTTATCGGTGAACAGGTGGCAGGAGAGGGGAGGAGATGTGACTTGGATCTGGGACTGTCCAGGAATGTCGTAAAGGCGGGAGGTGTGTGAGAACATGGAGACTAGGTCGAGATCAGCGGGAGAAGGAGAGCGTCGGGGGAGGATCTTGCCCCAGAATTGCTTGGGGGAATGGGTAAGGAGGGCGGAAAGCTCCCGTCTTTGTTGGGAGATGAACTGTCGTTTTTTGTGGCGGAGGAGGCGACGGTAATTCTTTTGGATGGCAGAGTATGAGGGAAGGGACTGACGGAAGGCTTGGCGGAGATCCTGGTGGAGGAGTTTACACTCTGTATCGTACCATTTGTTCATAGGGGAAGTTCCTGTCTTGCGGGAGGTCGAGGTGGTCCGAATGGAGTGGGGAAAGGATTTAAGCGCTGACTCCCAGATTGCCGAGGAGAGACAATGGTACTTATCCGAAACAGTCTCGAGACGGGAGAAGTCATCCGTGTCGGGGAGGATTTGTCGGAGTGAGGAGGAGAAAATGTCGGGGTCGCCTCATCAAAATAGAAGATGGTTCTGCCCGGGGATCGGGGTGGGGGGTGGGTTGGTCGGGGGGGATCAAACTGAAGAGAAAGTGAAAGCAGTGCGTGGTCGGCTAGAGGGATGGGTGATACGGAGAGATTCCGGATAAAAGGGAGCAGTGTTCGACCGGTTAAGGCGTAATCCACCACACTAGCCCCTCCTCCATGAGGCCTACACGTGAAGAAGTGGGATTCTGGGAAGCGCGAGAGGCCGTTCAAAATTATCAGCTCATGTGATTCGCCCAACTGCAAAAGATGTCTACCGTAGGCTGTGATGGGGCCCAAAGCGTCCTCCGAGATCCTCTGCAAGCCTACTGAAGCCAGATCAACACCCCTAGTGCAAAACACATCCTCGGACCGGTCATGGAATGGGACCTGATGATCCTAGGTACGAGCATTGAAGTCCCCCATAATGATAATTTCTCCATCAGCTGAGTATTTAGTGATGTCTGGGTATATGTTGGTGAAGGGGTCGCTTTCTACACCGTCGTGGATGGAAAACGGAGATGTGGTTGGGGCGAAGTAACAAACTGCAATAAAGATATCCGTCAGGGGTGGGGCTCCAGTTCTGATTCGGATCCACATGTATCTGGCGTACTCATCTGTATTTGCCACTGTGACTCTGTCTCTGAGCTCGTCTTTGACTAGGCACACTACTCCCCCTGACCCTCTGACCCCCCCTGAGCTCCTTGTTTCCTGTCTACATATTGAATGCCATTGGTACCCTGTTATGTCTGGGAGAGGCCGAACTGGGCTCTCGTGGGTCTCTGTTACTAGGAGGATATCTGCTGACTCAAGGGCGTCGTAGAGTAGCCCAGGAGAAGATTAAAACGATGTCGAGGAAACCAAGGATAGAAAAACTCTATCAACGGCAACGGCGCCAAAAAATGTTGTCGTTGCCAGCTCAAATGAAAATATGAGAAATGAGAAGAATGATGAAGAAATGTCATTGAAACACTGAAAATAAAATATCCCCAGCAACGGCGCGAAAAAATGTTGTCGTTGCCAACTAACATGAATGATAGAAAGATGAAAGATGTATGTCGTAGAGCTAAGGCCAAATAAATTGGTCGCCAGCAACGGCGCCAAAAAATGTTGTCGCACAAAGTGTCTAAGCACCGCGACAACAGTCAGAGTAAGGCTATCACTCTTGATCCTTACTCACTCCGTTTAGACTCTCTCCTAGGCAAGTCAAGGGGGATAGTCCCTAATGTAAATGGATGGGAAAGCCAGTGGAACACGGGCTTTAGGAGATTTTAATGATGAACAACTTGATGAATTTAAAGCAAGTCTTGGTCAATTACGTCAAATGGATTAAGATAAAACACAATTACAAGATATAAATGACTACAGACCAGAGCCTTTTATATTGAATTAACCATAGACTAAGTAATAACAAGTCATCCAAAATAAACATATAGATATGGCAAAGCGATTCCAGATTTAAACTAATTTTTATTAATGACCAAGATCCAGAATTAATTAATTTTCTCTTATCGCCAATATAACTTTTGAAACATTAATCGCACTTGACAATATCAAAAATACATTTAATCACCAAATAACACTAAGGAACTTCAGATAAACAATTTACTTATTCCTTAGGAACTTAATTTAATGTGAAAAATGAGAAATCAAAGGGTCAATAAAATAGATTTTTAATGGGCCATAGGCCACATTAAAAATACTTAATGTGAAAGTGCAAATCCTTTAATTTATTTTATTCCAAATTTTAAAGTCAAAAAAATTAAAAATTTTAGATTTTTTAAATCTTTAGGATTTTTTACATTTTAGGACTTTTAGGAATTTTTTAATGTTTTAGAATTTTTTAGACTTTTTAATATCATAAATCAAAAATAAAAATGAGAAAAATCAAATCATTAATAATAAAAACAAAAACCTAAAAAATTTTATCGAAATGTTGAATGAAAATTACCAAACTAAAAGAAAAAAAAATCAAACTAAAATGCATTTCAAATGAAATTAAAGAATAAATATGCTACCACCTAACTATATACAAACCAAACGCATATGTAACAATGAACATGAAAGTCGAATGTTTCTTGTTGTTGTGTATGCAAGCTCGATAGCGGAAGGAGAACTCGACGGTGGATGAGGATCAATGGACTGGCAGAGGGGAAGGCAGCGGAAATGGAGCTGTGTGAGGGTTTGCAGGAGTCTGCGCAAGAGAGGACGCAGGTCGAGGAGGAAGGAGGTTGGAGAGTTTGTCGTTGAGGATGCAAGAGGGAGCCGCAGGAGCAGAGGCTGAAAGGGAGTCTGCGAATGGGCAGGATGTGCTTGCAGACAGAGCAGCGATGGAGAAGATAAGGGTTGCGGACAAGAAAGGAATAATTGCAGGCTGGATCGAGTTTCGAGGGTTTGATTGGAGGCAGAACACGTGAAGGGTGAGAGAGATCTGATCGACGAATATGTGAGGTTGCTTGATGGCTAAGGCGTTTGATGAACTAGAAGTGATGATGCAATGATGGAGGGGTTAATGGAATCGTAGCAAAGATGAGGGCAGACGCAGGGATAGTGCAACAAAAGAAAAAATGTGATGGTGTATGGAGAAGAAGTGTGATGGGAGAAACTAGACAGCGTGGATGGAAAGGGAAAACGCAGGGAGGGAGCCACGGTTAAATGTGGATCTATTGCAGGGTTTAGGCAGTGTTTTGATGAAATATATGCAGATGGGTAGCAATGGAGGAGGGTGCAGATTGCAGAGACTTGAAGCTGCAAAACCCAGATGTATGGCAGCAGACCTGGAAAATGAGACAGCAGGTAATGGACTGCGTGAAGAGAGGAGATATGGGGAAATCACAGGCAGAAAGATAATGGCAGCGATGGCTATAAAAAAATTTCGAAAATGCACAGTAAACCCAAAAACCAAGCAACAAATCAATCTGCAAAAATGGTGGCCCAAAACGTCTTAATTTAAAACTGCGAATCCACTTGCTTCAGATTTAACAATGAAATCCTTTTAAAAATTTCCAGATTAAAAAGTTTTAAATTTAAAACCGTGGACTGCAAGATGTCTGAATAATAACCCTGGAAAATGATTTTAATGAACCTCAGAGGTCTAGATCTGATCTGGACTCTATGCAGATTTCTTCCTCAAATCTGTAGCTGCAAGACAACAAAAAACACCCAAACAATATATACAAAACCTCAGAAAAACCCAAGTCAGGAAACCAAAAATAATTACAGATCTATGTACATGAATGGCAGATCTATCAGATGTAGGGAGTGTGAGTCCAACACCGCTCCCAAATCTGATAATCTGAGGCTCTCAACAACCAGATCTATTGATTTAGCAGAGAAAAAATAAAAATTTTAAAGTTTAAAGGTGGTGTTGATCTCAAAACCCTCATGTATCACCCATAAAAAGTATCTTATGATAAGCCCAGGATCAAATTAAGCTGGGCTCTTCAGAAAACACAGATCGGGAGTTGGCTAGTCCAACTGAAAACTTCCCTGAACGCCCGATGATCTAAAAATCAAGACTTTCCTGCAAAACTCAATTCAACCATCAACATAGAGCGAGAAAACAATAATAAAACTCAGAGCAATAGAGGTACCTACTATTACATTCAGAATTTAGATTATTATTCAAATCCGAGTGATTGAGCAAGATACCTGTACTCAAATTACTCTTCAGAAACTATAATTAATGGAAAAAAGAAATTACGCATGAAAATAATACATCATACAATATTTCCATGAAGAGTTTCACCAGCGAAAATTAACCACAAAGTCTTTCTTTATTATCCAAAAAGTTTACACGAGTTTTTTTCTTAGCACACAATCAAAGATCAGATGCACTGACTGACAAATGACCTCCTATTTAAAGATAAATCCTCCAACGGCTAGTTCGAGTGATCCTAGTCAAAGCAATCTCGACCGTTGATGAGGGTCAAAATTTCTTTTAATCTCATCCATCAAAATTCCAAATTCATGAAAAAATTCGAATTTTTCAATTAAATGCATTTTAATTAATTCAAAAAATAAATTTTTGAATTAATTTGCTCAAAATTTTGACTTTGACTTAACGTCAGGGACCAAAGGATGAAAATTTAGCAAAATAATTAATTTACCTTAGTCCCTGGACCTCTTAAAATTTTATTTTTAAGGACCAACAAATTTTGCCTCCGAAGAATTTAAATTTACTAGGACCTAAAATTAATTAAATTTCTGGCTTAGGATTTTAATGAATTTTGGCCAAAAAATTTAATTAATTAATGTATGGGGGGATAAATCATTTTTCCAAACCTCAAATCACTTTACATCATGTTTTTTACATTTTTTACATCTCAAGGGGGAAACCCATTTGCAAAAGACCCTCGCAGACTACCCAATTCTGCAATACAAATATAATCTAGCAGACCAATCAATTTGTAATAAAATAACCTAACCAAATAGTTAGGATTATTCCCAAATCACTTTTACATAGACTTGATCTAGAACACTAGGACTCCTCTAAGATCCCAGTAACAAAATCCATTCCGACTTTGGGATAAGGCTAAAGGAAAACTCTGTCAACTATCCGAGAATGTATCGATGAGACAAAAAACCTCCCGGAATGTAGATCGTCACCAGAAAAGTAGGTTTACCTAGGTAATTACATACAAGACACAGATCTGCTGAGATTATTTACATTATACACATGCAGAATGGGTTTACATTATAAGATGATGGTCAAGCTGATGATGATAACTGGACGACATGAACACATCGATCAGGCACTATCCCTTTTGCGAAAAAATGGGGTTTACTGCTATGGGTCGTTGACACGTAGTGGTCAACAAGTTAGACTTAGCCAAGTCAATCTGATATTTGACAAAAAACAGTCTAAATCAGTTCTTGATTTGATCAGAAGAAAAGTTGATGTTTACATAGCCTGACTCAACTAATTTAGCATCTAGCATGGTCATGTTAGGTTGCATGAGATATTAATGGGTAATGTTACCTGAAAATCTCGCAGGTCTAGTGCAATGCCTCACTAGGTGTTGAAAATTTTAACTAGGTTCGGTCTTCATAATTACCATTGTACTTGTATCAATATGTATTTATGTTTCATGTAAAAACAAAAAGAAGAAAAAAAATTATTATTATTATTATTTTCTAGTCGGCATGTTCTTCATGCTTTTAGAGTTTATTTAGTCAATAAGAAAAATTATTGAGTCAAAGTCCCATTTAGACTATTTGTATTTAAAAGAAAAATTTATTTATTTTGAGTCAAAAAAAGTCAATTTATTATCCACAGCCCAAGTTGGCCCTCCTGTACAAGTCGGCCTAGAAAGGCACCTATTAGACCTCCTGGATGTGTATATATAGAGAGTAGTTCAACCTCATTGGAGCACTTGTTGAGAAATCTAGGGGCCACTAGATTAAGTGATTTCTCTTAAATTGATAATTGCTTGTGATATCCTTTTACTTATCTTGATTAGCTTCTTCTTCAACTTAATTATTATTGTGTTCTTATCATCAAATAGCTACCAAACCATAAAGAACAATGAGACAAGAGAACACAAGATATAGGCTATCAGCCAGGGCCAAAACCTCTCTTTTAAGAGGAAAACCCATGAGAAATCTTCTCTTCTTATAAAACTTCAATTGATGAATTCCAAGACCTATCACCCTTGACAAAGACCCCTCCAAGACCAAGTCACATAATTTGTTTGATCAACTCTACTTTCGTGAAGTCAACATTGGTCAAACTTGTTGCAACACTACAAATTTGGGCTTCTCTTCAATCTTTCAGCCTCTATCACAGGTTTGCAACTTTCGACCTGCTTGTAATCTCTGCAGTTCCAAATGTGTGGACAGATTAGGGTAGATAAGCAAGTTTTATCTTCTTCTCTTGGGATAATCCTTCTTCATTGTCAATTTGGCTATGCAAACTAATCCTTGATACCTTTTTTCCGGCCTCCTGAAGTGACTGTAATTCTCGATCTTTTCTACAACAGAAGTAGCCCTAAATATCTCGCATGTGCGAGATGTATGGCCGAAAAACAATCCTTCGCTTTTCTCTTCCTTGGATAATCTCTCTTGTTGGATATACTCAAGCTTCTTGTGCTTCAAAATGAACTTGATTGATGCCCTTACAAATGAGGATGAGCTCTATATATATAGGCTTCCTGTCACTGATTATGGACCGACTTGTCACTGTTTGATAGGCCAACTTGTTGCTTGCATCTTGACAACATCTTGGAGGGTCTTTGACTCTAATTTAGACTCAAATAATTTTTTTTACAATATGTAACATGCCCAAAAGGGTCTTCCATACATGACAATGACTGTAACGACCAAAAGTCGTATATGCAGCGGAAATATTTACAATACTTTGTAGACAAATACATCCATCATAAAATAGTAAGCGTAATTTGTATATTATATAAATAATTGATGTAGGATGACTACAAAAGAGAATGAGGGTCCTATATATATAGCCAGGTAAGTACCCTTTCATGAACATGCATGTCTCTAAGACAAGCCTTTTCATTATTAACCAACTAACCATTAGTTAATTTACTTATTATTTATTATTATATTTATATTATTATGATTATTATTTATTATCTACTTTTATTTATTTTTACATAATCTATGTTAATAGCATTGCCTTCTCCTTCAAAAAGCTTTGTCCTCAAAGCTTGTTGATGAGAGGACTTGAACTCTTTTTCTGCTACAAATGTCTTCTGCTTCATCTTTTTTTTTGCTACGAATGTCTTCTTGTTTCGAAACAATCATCTTTGTCAATACAAGTTGATATGATCCTTGAAGTGATATATAAAATATCAGACCATCCTAGATTAACCTTTTGTGGAATCTTCTGATCATTAAAACTTTGTAGCAAATTGTTATCAGTACACTGAATTGAGCTCACTTCAGTATTTTTTGTAACATAAGTTTGTTGTTTATGTTCTGAGTGATACCGATTTGTAGATTGATTAAGGTGTCTACTATTGTGATTCGAATGTAGAAAAGGAGTTTTTCTTTTTTTGAACTTCCTTTAACATGTTTATAACAGTTTCCTGATTTCCATCAACCATTGTTGTTGTTGACTTAACTATTGAATCTTTATTTGGGGTGCCCTCTATTTGAACGGCAACCTTCGAGTACGTTTTTACTTCAATAGGGTTTGGATTTGCCTGAACTATGAGATTAGTGGTCTTGATCTTTGTTTCTTCAGTTTGGACTGCTACATCTGGAGATTTTGATGCTTCCTTTGCGACAAGTTCTTTGAACCTATTCGTCAATGACTTCTTTTCGTCCTTAATTTTTTTAATCTGTTTGAGCAGATTTTGATTATGATTTTTGAGACGTAAGCATTCCTCATTCTCTGAGTCAACTTTATTTTGGCCTTCATGCTTTTCATCTTTTAAAAATTTGATTTGTTCTACTAAGGTTTGGTTAAGGCTCTTTGAACGTAAATTTTCTTCTTCTTGTTCTAATAAACACTCCTTGAGTTCCTTCTTTGATGTTTTAGCTTTCGTGCCTTGTTCGAGTAGCTTTTTTTGGTGACCTCTTAAGCGCGAAATTTCTTTGTCTTTGCTACAGATGAATTCTTCAAGCTCTTTTTGCTTCTTTGATATAGTTTTTTCATTATCTTGAAACATCAAGTTTGAGATATCTTTAAGGTCTTCTAATGAAGATTTTATTGATTTTGACTTACTTGTTATGTCTCGAAACATGACCATCTTCCCTTTATAAGGAAACGTTAAAACTTGTTTATTTATGTTTAACATGAATGTACCCAAATCCTTAAACCAGGGTTGACCAAGTATGATGTCAATCTTTTTATCCATCCTTATAATATGTAATTGAAATATGTACTCATAATAACCTATTGTCAGTTGTAGATCACTAATTTTATACTCTCTTTGGTCCAAAAAAAATTCTTTACACCAATGCCTAGCTCTGGAATTAATCGCTGATTTGCCAAGTTGATGTTGATATAATTTTAATTGTTGCTTGGGTTGATGGCGACATTAACCTCTCTACCTTGGATACTTCCTTTTAATGTAATTACTCTGTGATCTGTAATTGAAAGACCATTTTAGGAAAACCTTTCTTCCTTCGTCATTTTAGAATTGAGCTCCATCATTTTTTTTCAATGATTGATCCCATATGTTTTGTCGAGATGACTTATGGTATTATATTTAAAATTCCTTTGGACTTTGTACTTAAAGCCTCCTTTAAAAGTGTCTTTTTAATATATATATATATATATATAAGTTTTCATAACTCTTTTAATTCAATTTCCTATTATACTTAATATTTAAAAACACCTTTGTATTCTTTTTATATCTACTTAAGCTTTTTTTCCTTTTGTACTTTAAAAAGAATATTTAAATATTGTTTCAATTAGCTTTTTTTAAATATATTATTGTCCTTTGTATTTATTTTTTAAATTTCATATAACTCTTTAAACTTTAATTCAACTTCACTTTAACGTAAACTCTTAACTGATATTTTATCCTTAAGTGACCTTTTATAATAATGCCCGCTTTGTACTTATATATATATATATATATATATATATATATATTGAATACTTTTATTTGAATACTTTTATGACATGAACTTTTCTTTAAATACCTCTTTATAATATAATACTTCTCTTTATATATCTTTTATTTATAATATTTTTTTTCCTTTTTGAAAAGTTACAACCCTAGTGAAACATGGCTATTCACCTTCGGGGTATAATATAAAATATATGTTCACTTACGTACTTTTCACTCGGTTAATGTTCTCCACGTAAAAGTAAAACTTACCATTCACATAAAGAGATTTGTATTCTTTTTGTTTTTCTTTTACTTTTAAAATACCATGGGAAATTACCAAAATACCATAGACAATTACCAATGTAACGACCAAAGTCATATACGCAGTGGAAATATTTAAAGTACTTCGTAGACAAATACATCGATTGTAGTAGTAAGTGTAAATTGTATATTATATAAAGAATTGATGTAGGATGAGTACAAATGAAAATATATATAGCCAGGTAAGTAGCCTTTCACGAACATGCATGTCTCTAAGACATGCCTTTTTCATTATTAACTAACTAACCATTAGTTAATTTACTTATTACTTATTATTATATTTATATTATTATGAATATTATCTATTATCTATTTTTATTTATTTTTACATAATTTATGTTCATAACAATGACTCAATTCACTTGTAGACTCAAATCACAAGCCCTACAAACACTCAACGGCTGCTTGAGCTAAAAATAAATTTCCCTAGAGCATGAAACCCATGCCTCAAGAATGACAATAATAAATTTATTTTTCTCTTTACAAGTACATAAAATCATGATTACATATGTCATTATGAAAACCGAACCTAGTGTTCTGAAATCTAGGGCATTAGTATTAGGTGATTTCTCTACGATTAGTAACTGCTTGTGAATACATTTTACTTCTTTAGATTAGGATCTTCTTCTTCTTAAATTATTAGTGTTCTTCTTCATCAAACAGTAACCAATGCATGAACATAAATTAGAAAAGAGACACAAAATGTAAACTATCAACCAAGGCCAAAATCTCTCACTCTTTGAGAGGAAAACCCACACAAATTCTTCTTATAGATATTCCAATTGACGAATACCAACACCAAGACCCTTCACCTATCAGCCACTCCAGTACCAGGACACATGTTCTCTAGTCAATCCTCTTCTTCACTCCTCTTCCAGCGAGATCTTCATCATTGCCTTGATACTAAGATCTTCATCACTGCCTTGAAACATTATTTCCTTTACCGAGCCCATATCACTGAGATGATACCTCATCATAAGAGTATCACCAGCAAATTGTTATGTCACCAATATTGCTTTTTGCACTTGAAGAGATACCTAGATAAAGAAACTCTTCACTGTAATGTAGCATCTCGTTGTCCCTTCATCCCCCTTCAGAAATTCATCCAAACTTCTTAACTGTGATCATATCCGAGCTTCAAAGAGATCCTAATTGTGGAGATCTAAATTGTTCATTCCTAGACAATATTTCGTTGGCCCTTCATTACTCCTTGATGTCTCTTTATTCCCTCATCTGAACTGTCTTCATGTATTAGAGATCCGAGCCTCTCTCTGTTTTACCGACCCAAAAATTCCAGAGATAGATGTCTGAATTCTGACTGTGTAAATGTGAAGAGCCTACCATTGTATCTATAGTAGTTCGACTATAAAATAAGCCGACTTCAGCATTGAAGAGGTGTGTCTCTTACATAGGTAAGCCAACATGATTACTTTCATTCATTTGAAGGCTGACTTGAAGAGGAGGATTGTGCTTGCCTTTTGGAGGGCTTCAAGACACTTTAATAGACTCATATATATTTGACACATGTTCAAGAAGAGCTCTTCACACTGTGGACTATTCTTATCTTAGATAGCCAGTCCTCAAAGAATATCAGTCTACAACTACTCTTATCTTGGATGCCCTATCTCATCCTCAAAGAGTATCAAATGCCAGATAATTATCCAATCCTCCATTCTGTCTTCCCAAGTGAAGACCAAAATTATGTGTCTATCTCTCCCTCTCAATTAGGGAGGACATATCAATTCAAATAATGGAATGTATTCATTCCTACGAAAGGAATGTACCTAAGCTCCCTCTTGGCATAGGAATTTCCAAGTTTCTTCCAAGTAAGAAACTTGTTTTCAGGCTCCCTCTTAATTAGGGACCTGTAGCAGCTCTGCTTGAAGATCTCCTTCAATGCCATGAATTTCTTTGTCAAGGAGTCTTCATCTTTTGGGGCTTCTTCATAGGACATAGACCATCCACCACTTTCATCCATGAGTCAATCATGTCATTATTCCTTTCATTAGAAAGTGATCCATTAGCCTTCATTTGGCCTTACTTCATGTCATGCTACCTTCTTCATGCCATATTTCCGGAATTATCTTACATCCTTCTATATGGTCCTCTTGGAAGAAATCCACAATTCTTCCCTTGGCATAAACCCATCCAACTATTTGTTCAAAAATAAGAAATGAACACTTAAATCAAAATTACCTTTGTGATGGTCTTTCATCATGACATCTTCCAATTTGCATCAACATCCTAAATACATGTTGACATATCTCCAAAAGATATATATTGTCAAGGGTCTTCATCTTTTCCAGACTTCAATCATAGTCTTCATATCTTTCCGGGAGATTTCCTAGTCAAATCTTCTTGGTCTTCCGGATGTTGATACCCTTTCCCACGATCTCTTCCTTTCTTTCTTCACCCATTTTATTTCATTCCCAGGAGCTTCCAATCAGAGTTCCTCGATTGTAGTCAACCACCTCCTACTCAAAATGAAGACATATTATGTTGATTTCATCTAGTGTGACCCATGCCTTCCGACAACCTTTCACAAGAGGACATTCCTTTCCTTTGATCATGCTTCTCAATATCGAGTAGTGATTCATGTTACTTGCAACCATACAACATGACTTTATAATATTGAATACAAGCATGCATACCTCATTTACCTTTAGACCATCTAGGCTTCTTTCAACAACTTTCTTGATTAAAAAGAGCTTCAATCCCTTGATCTGCTTCATATGTCATCTACCATCATCCCATGAATTCCACATGTTGGAGATCCTGATGAAACACTTGCTTCCATTGTAAATCAATGAATCCTCCGATGAGGATTCCATCAGAGAATCTTGAGGATCTTACATATCCCTATCCAACAGATGTTTCGTTTTGACTTGATGTATGATGAGACTTGTCCTGGATGACTTCTTCCCTTTCTTAAGTTTCCAATGAGATTTTCAAGAGCTATACTCTTCATAGTTGACTATTAGACATTTTCATGTTTCCTCTGGTGATGTCACGAGCTCTTACTTCTAACACTTTTCCTCTTCCTTGGACTTCCTTCTTTTAGCTTTCTCCACTTCTTCAGTGAAATGGACTTCTTCTCTATCTTTCTTGTTAATGCCCTACTTAAGCTTAGGACAATCTTTCCTGTAATGCCCATAGCTTAAACCTTAGCGATGTTCTTCTTTTCTTTCAGCAAATGTCTAAATACGTTTTGGCCTCAACCTGTCTTCTTCTATCTTGCATAGAAACCACAAGTTTTTGAATGGGATAGCCTTCTTATCCTCGTAGACAATTGTTACCTTGTTCATCAGATAGTTGTATGAAGATTATTTGATCCCAAATCTTGCAAATTGTTGAAGAAAGTGTAACTAGGTTTAGTATTTACAAATGTAATTTTGATCTTTGTACTTGCCAAGAAAAATAAATATTATTTTTGTAAATTATAAGAATGAGTTTCTTGCTCATTCCATAGGTCTAAGAAGTCAAAGAGTCAAAGACATGTGTAAAGAGCTCTTCTTGAGCATATATGTAATGTATATGAGTCAACCTAGTGTCTAGAACAACCCTTCAAGACAAGCACAATCCTCTTGAAGAAGGCAGCAAGTAAAACGATGAAGAGAGCAGTCATGTTGGCCTACAAAAATGAATTAAATAGCTAAAAGAAGTCATGTCAGTTCACATATAACGGCACACCTCTTCATTGGTTCATGTCGGCTTAATATGGAGGGAAAACCACTGTATATACCCAGCTAGGATCAGTACAGAAGGAAGTACAGGGACTCAGATTCCCTGAGTTTTTGGATGGGTACAAAGGTTTGAAACATGCAATACATGAAGACACAATTTTGGATGCCACCGTAAGGAAGACTCAAAGTTTGTCTCTAGTACAGATCTCGAATAAATCTTGTGTTTTGAAGGGCAGTTTTAGGGAACATTTCGAATATCACTTCGGTGGACTGTCCTACAATAGCACACACAATTTCGACATATATATGATGAATAGGATCCCTGTATCGCACACACAGTCTTGGTTATCCAACAGTGACACTTTGTCCTGGCATGCATTTCGAATGATGGTCCTCGTAATCTCAGTCATGATCTCGGCATAATGATAGTCATAATCCTAATGGAGACATAGATACAATGATGAATATCTAAGTGAAGGAGCAGTTATGGTGCAGCCACAATGATCTCTTTGTTATGGTGAAGTCCTCAATCAAGGTGCAGCAATGGTGTTGCAGCAATAATGAAGATCTCGATGGTGCAATAGTGATGGCCTCGGTAGTGCAACAATGATGATGATCTCAACAGTGACAAAGAAGAGGATTGGTGTCTTGGTCTTGGAGTGGCATAGTAAGTCTAGGATCATGGTCTTGGCATTCGTCAACTGGAATCTCTATAAGAAGAATTATGTGTTGCCTCACAAGGATGGAATCTTCACAAGATGGATGTCAAGACTGCCTTCTATTGATTTTTAATGTACCTTGGATAAATGGTTTCCCATGGGTTAGTCTCTACCTAGGGAAAAGTGTCCAAAATATTTTTTTCCCTAAGTGTGACTTTATAAAGCGAAAGTGACTTTAAAAGTGGTAAAGTCAATGTTAAATTATAAAGTGAAAAGTGACTTTAGACATAAAGAACAATGTGGATACTTTATTTAATGGGTGAGTTAAAAAAATAGAAAGTGAGAATTAAATGCACATTTATCCTCATCTCTTGATCTAAATGAATCTTAACCATTAGATCTTAGGGTTGCCCAAAAGTCATTTAGGGAAACAAAAGGGGAAAAGAAAAGAGAGACTGCATTCATTATTCATGAACAAACTAGAGAAAGGAGGTTGAGAGCTGGAGAAAAGTTCTAAAGGAGAAATTTGTTGCAGCACGCTGAAGGAATGCTTTATGGGCAAAGCTGGGCATGGAAATCAAGGCATAGAAGATAGCAGAAGGTACAATATGAACAACATTGAATGTTGTGAGTTGCACGACGTTTGAGAGAAGCTTTTGAAAAAAAAATGAAAAAAAAACCATATAGTACGTACAGTACAGTTCGTACAGTTGTATCTGTACAATACATATTTTCAACTTCAAGTGGGCACAAAAATCGAGGCAAACTAGGCACGGTTTTCAAGGAATTTTGGGCTGAAGAGATAAGTTGTATTTTGCTGTTTTGTTTTGTCTGCAAATGTATTTTTCCTAAACTTGAAAGATAAATAAATTTCAAGAGCTTTCTAACAAGTTTTCCTCGGAGAAGATTAAAGGGGTTTTGCTTGGGTCTAAGTTGACCAAAAATCTATGTGTATTTTTATGTGTGTTGCTAGTCTAGTTATGTCCATATTTATTTTCAACATATGTTGACAGTCCCATGTGTTTTAATCTGAAAATTTCATTTCCAGAATTCTATATGTTGAATGTATGTTTATGGGAAAGGGCATTGAATGAGTTTCTTTCTCATTAAACAGGTCTAGGAAGTCAAAGAGTCAAAGACTTATGTAAAGAGCTCTTCTTGAGCATATATGTAATGTATATGAGTCAACCTAGTGTCTAGAACAACCCTTTAAGACAAGCCCAATCCTCTTGAAAAAGGCAGCAAGCAAAACTATGAAGAGCAGTCATGTCAGCCTGCAAAATTGAATTAAATAGCTAAAAGAAGTCATGTCGGCTCACATATAAAGGCACACCTCTTCATTGGTTCATGTCAGCTTAATATGGAGGGAAAACCACTGTATATACCCAGCCAGGGTCATTGCAAAAGGAAAGTACAGGAACTCAAATTCTCTAAGTTTTCGGATGGGTACAAAGGTCTAAAATCCATAGTACAGGAAGACACAATTTCGGATGCCACCGTAAGGAAGATTTGAAGTTTGTCTCTAGTTCAGACCCCGGATTCATCTTGTGTTTCGGAGGGCAATTTTAGGAAACATCTCAGATATCACTTCGATGGACTGTCCTGCAGTAGCACACACAGTCTTGGCATATATATGATGAAGAGAATCCCTGTATCGCACACACGGCCTCGGTTATCCAACAATGACACTTTGTCCCGACATGCATTTTGGATGATGGTCCTCGTAATCTCAGTCATGATCTTGGCATAAAGATACTCATAATCCTAAGGGAGACATAGATACAATGATGAAGATCTAAGTGAAGGAGTAGTTATGGTGTAGCAACAATGATCTCTTTGTTATGGTGAAGTCCCCAATGAAGGTGCAGCAATAATGAAGATCTCAGTGGTGCAGTAGTGATGGCCTCGATGGTGCAAAAATGATGATGATCTCTGTTGACCACTATGTATCAACTACCCATAGCAGTACACCCCCTTTTTTCGCGAAAGCGATAGCGCCTGATCGATGTGTTCGTGTCATACAACTATTATCATCAGCTTGACTTCCAAGATGTTATGTAACCCTTTCTGCATGTGTATAATGTAAATAATCTTAGCAGATCTGTGTCATGTATGTAACGACCTAGTAAAAACTACTTTTCTAGTGACGATCTCCATTCTGGGAGGTTTTTTGTTTCACTGACCCATTCTCGGATGGTCGACAGAGTTTTCCTCCAATCTTACCCCAAAGATAGAATAGATTTTGTCACTAGGATCTTAGGCGAATCCTAATGTTCTAGATAAAGTCTATGTAAAAGTAATTTGGGAATAATCCTAACTATTTGGTTAGGTTATTTTATTACAAATTGTTTGGTCTGTTGGATTATGTTTGTGTTGCAGAAATGGATAGTCTGTGAGTGTCTATTACAGATGGGTTTTGCCCCTTATGATGTAAAAAATATGAAAATCATGATGTAAAGTGTCTTGAGGGTTGGAAAAATAATATATCCCCTCATAGCTTAGTTAATTAATTTTTTTGGCCAAAAATTAATTAAAATCCTAAGCCAAAAATTTAATTAATTCTAGGTCCTAGGTAAATTTAAATTCTCCAGAGGAAAAATTCGTCGGCCCTCAAAAATTCAATTTTAAAAGGTCCCTGACCTAAGGTAAATTAATTATTTTGCTAAATTTTAAACCTTTGATCCCTGGGGTTTAAGTCAAAGTCAAATTTTTGGGGAAATTAACTCAAAAGTTTTATTTTTTAGTTAATTAAAATGCATTTAATTAAAAGTTTTGAATTTCCTCAAGAATTAAATATTTTCGACGGATGAGATTAAAATAAATTTTAATCTTCATCAACAGTCGAGATTGCTTTGACGAGGATCACTCAAACTAGCCATTGGTGGATTTATCTTTAAATGGGAAGTCATTTGTCAGTTAATCGATCTGATCTTTTGATCGTGTGCTTAGCAAGAAGCTCTGGTGTAATACTTTTTTTGGATAACAAGGAAAGGTTTTGGAGTTAAATTATGTTCATGTAACTCTTCATGGGAATACTGTAAGATGTGTTGTTTGCATGCATAATTTTTTCTAAATCCATTGATGATAGCTTTTAAAGAGTGATTTGAGTACAGGTATCTTGCTCAGTTGCTGGGGTTTGAATAATCATTTAAATTTTGAATGTAATAGCAAGTATCTCTATTTGTCTGAATTTTATTATTATTTTCTCGCTCTATTTTTAATGGTTGGATTAAGTTTTGCGGGGAAATCTTGATTTTAGATCCTCGGGCATTAGGAGAAGTTTTTAGTTGGACTAGCCAACTCCCGATCTATGTTTTCTGAGGAGCCCAGTAAAATTAATGTCGGGCTTATCATAAGATTTTCTGTTGGTGATGCATGAAGGGGTTCGAGTTAGCACCTCCTTAAAATTTAAAACTTTAATTTTTGTGTGGGAAATTGATAGATCTAGCTGTTGAGAGCCTTAAATTATCAGATTTAGGAGCAGAGTTGGACTCATACTCCTCAGATCTGATAGATCTATCATTATTTTTCATAGGTCTGTAAATTTTGTAATTATTTTTCTAACATGGGTTTTTCTGGGTTTTAGTTTTTATCTATATATATCGTTTGAGCGTTTTCTTGTTGTTGTGCAGCTATAGATCTGTGGAGAAAATTTGTGTAGAGCCTAGATCTAGGCCCTGGAGGGCAAGATCTAGATCTCTGGAGGTTTATCAACATAACTTTGCAGGGACATTATTCAAAAAATTTGCAGTCCAAGGATTTAAAAAGTTTTAAATCTGGAAATTTTCATAAGGGTTTAACGAATAAATCTGACGCAGAAGCACGTCAATTTAAAATAAGATTTTCTGGGAAATTTTCTTAGGTTTTTGGCTACCATTTTTCTCGTCTATTGTCATATTGAGCCTCTAGAAAATTTCGATTTTTTTTTTTTTTTTTTTTTTTTTTGCGTTTTGGGGTTTCTAGACAAATTCAAATTTCTTTGCTGCATCACTCTTCTACTTCTATACTCCTCTCCCTCCTTGTTGTTGCGTTTTCCTAGACTTTGCATTTAAAAAATTAAATTTTTATGTGTAAAAATTTTAATTTATTAAAGTCCTTTTGATTTTATTATTTTTGGTCACATTAAAAAATTTAATTTCTTCATTTTACCACATTAAATTAATTTCCTAAGAAATAATTAAATTGTTAATCTAAAGTTCCTTAGTGTCCTTTCGTGGTAGTGATTTCTCTATTGTCAGGTGTGATTAATATTTTAAAATCATTGACTATTGGAGAATGATAAATTACTCTAGATCTAGGTTATTAATGAAAAACATTTTAAATCTGGAATCATTGCTTAGAATTTAAATTTCAAAATTTTTCACAGGATTTAATTGCTAGATAAAGCTTTCGGCGTTGATCATTCATAATCGTCACTATTTGTCACATTTATAAATTGCTCTGGATAACTTGTTTTTACTTAGTCTATGGTTAATTGAGTATAAAGGCACTATCTATAATCATTTCTATCTTGTAGTTGTGTCCTGGTCGTGGTAGTGTTTGATCTATTCATCTCAGTTAACCAAAACTCATTTACATTCGTCAAGTTGTCCATCTTTAAGTCTCCTAGAGCCTGTCTTCCACAGGCTATTCTCATTCATTCACCTTAAGGACTACCCCCCTTGGCTTGTTTAAGAGAGAGTTTAAACGGAGTGAGTAAGGATTAGAGTGACAACCCTTACTCTGAGCGTTGTTGCGGTGCCTAGACAATTTGTGCAACAACATTTTTTGGAGTCATTGTCGGGGACAATTTTTCTGTCCTTGGCCCTTGAGACATTTTTCTAATCATCTCATTTTTCCCCCATTCATTAGTCCATCAAGCAGCGCAACATTTTTTGGCGCTATTGTCTGGGACAGTTTTTTTGTCCTTGTCCCTCACGACATTTTTCTAATCATCTCATCTTTTCCGCCATTCATTAGCTCGTCAAGCAGCACAACATTTTTTGGTGTCATTGCCAAGGAAATTTTATTCTCGTCATTTCAACGACATTTCCTGATCATTCTTCTCATTTCTCATCTCTCATTCGAGCTAGCAAAGCCAACACTTCTTGGCACTGCCACCAAGGACCTATTTATTGGACCCTGCTTTTACAACATTTCATCTCATTTTTCTGGCGTCATTTCGTCTCTTCATCCTAAGTTCTAACTCTCATCATCTCTCTCATCTAATCCTTTCATCTTCACTTTCTGCACCTAGACATTCCGGTTGGTTTCCTGTTTGGCTGTCGGCTCCACTTATTCATTCATTTAATCCAGATAGGGAGCCCTCTCTGAATATCCATCTGCCTCCATCCAATAACTTTTCGGTTTCGGCTTTGGAAACTTTGTGAGAGATTCATGCTCAAGTGGTGACTCCACTTCTTCCATTTCTTACAAGAATTTCTACTAGAACCTCGATTCTTGTAGATGTTTTGATTTTCTTGAGCATGGATCTCTCTCTCTAATATCCATTTCGCCCATATTTTCCCTGTTAAACAAGTCACCATGGATTATGACTTGTTTGCTCCTTGTGATTTTGCTAATATTCAAGGCGCTCTGCATGGTTATCCTTCTTTTTTTGGTGACGCCATCAATGAATTTCCTCCTTTTTAAGGTAACAATGCTTTTACTGCGGAAACTCACCTTCTGAATGTCAGCGTCTATATAAGCAAGTGTCTCCCATATTCTAATATGAAGATGTGAAAATGAAGATTTTCATTCTTACCTTATCTGGAGATGCTTTAGATTGGTTGTTAATTTCCTTAATAACACTTTTGATTCTTTGCAATCAATCATTGATGCCTCTGAAGATGGAATGGAGATAAAGACAAAGTCAAAGCGAAAGCGAAAGCTGAAGTAAAGGAAACTATAGAAGTTGAAAATGATTTCAAGGAGTTAATTCAAATGGTTAAAGACATACAATTAAATCAGGCTCAAGTAAGCAAGAATGTAGAAGTTAATAAGGGTCAACTTATTAAAGAAATGGACCTTAATCAAGCAACATTAACAGTTGATCATGCTAGGGAAATTAATTCTATGCAAAGCAAGTTATTAGCCCTAGAAGAAAAGATGACGATCATGGAATTCAATCATTCAAATCAAGTGATTGTCATGGAAAAAAGTTACCATAAGAAATAAGTTCGATTCAAAATAAATTGTCAACTATGGATGAAAAAGTGACCATCATCAGATTCGATTATAATAATCAATTAGCTACCATGCAAGCAAATCATAAGAAAGAGATAAACTATATGCAAAACTGCTTCATGGGCATGAAAGCAAAGAATGATAAAATTATAATAGACATGGAAGTTGGTCAAATGTCTCTTTAGAATAGATTATTGGCCATAGAAGAAAAGCAAGTACCATGTGTCATAAATATAGATGGAATAGATATCATCAAAAACAGATTAAAAATAATGGAAGTTAATCATTCTAATCAAATGTCCATTATTCAAAATCTAATAAAGACTATGCAAGCTAATCATGTCACTCTGCAAGAAATATTTGTGAACACTGAACTCAATCAAGCAAAGTTACCAGTGAGAAGTGCCAAAGAAATGAGTTCATTACATAAGAGGTTGGAAGAGAGGAGATCACAGGGCCCGCCTTGTTGTGAATATCCCGAGAAAGATGCTAACTCCATTAATGAAGATTTAACTAAGAATGACATGATCAAAGAAGAAATTAAAAAAGATCAAGTTATAACTCGTGACACCTGTGACACTGATCCATCATTCTTGACAGAGCAGATGCAGAATGAAGAAAGACATGTCACGCATATCTTACATACTTCATCTGAGAGTTTTCAAGCAAGGTGTTCCACATCATCAGTGATACAGCCTGCCACAAAGAAAAAGCGCAAGAGAAAGAGAATGAGAAAGTGATTTAATGCATCATATGGTCGCAAGCAGCTTGATTTTCGGATAGGAAAAAGTCCTACCGTATGCAGGATTGGATATGGCACATCCGAGAAACAACCAACAGATTTGCCTAAAAGTAGACAAATGCTCAGTATGCACTATATTGAATGCATCTGATGACATGGGGCATCTTTGTGTTGTATTTCTAACCTTATACCCTATTATTTCAATGTTTCATTTTGTAGTTAGATTTGTGTTTCTCGTGTTAATAGGATAGTTAATAAATGAAGAGCCTATATCTTTCATGTGCTTAATGTTATATGATGATTTTTTGATGGATGCTACCTATGTTATATTGTGTGTTGTGTGGATGCAAATTCTGTATTCTCACATTCCTCCGATGTAGCAACGTGTTCCCAAGTAGAGCCAGATGTTGGCCACTATGTATCAGCGACCCATAGCAGTGCACCCCTTTTTTCACAAAAGGGATAGCGCTTGATCTATGTGTTTGTGGTCGTACAACTATCATCATCATCTTGACTTCCAAGATGTTACGTAAACCCTTTCTGCATGTGTATAATGTAGATAATCTTAGCAAATTCGTGTCATATATGTAGTGACCTTAGTAAACCTACTTTTCTAGTGACGATCTCCATTCTGGGAGGTTTTTTGTCTCACCGATCCATTCTCGAATGGTCGGCAAAGTTTTCCTCCAGTCTTACCCCAAAGCTGAAATGGATTTTGTCACTAGGATCTCAGGCGAATCCTAGTGTTCTAGATCGAGTCTATGTAAAATTAATTTGCGAATAATCCTAACTATTTCATTAGGTTATTTTATTACAAATTGCTTGGTGTGTTGGATTATGCTTGTGTCGCAGAAATGGATACTCTGTGAGGGTCTATTACAGATAAGTTTTCCCCCTTATGATATAAAAAAAAATATGAAAATCATGATGTAAAGTGTCTCGAGGGTTGGAAAAATAATTTATCCCCTCATAGGTTAATTAATTAAATTTTCTGGCCAAAAATTAATTAAAATCCTAAGCCAGAAATTTAATTAATTCTAGGTCCTAGGTAAATTTAAATTCTCCAAGGAAAAAATACGTCAGTCCTCAAAAATTAAATTTTAAAAGGTCCCGAGACTAAGGACTTCAAGTCAGTGGAGAATGGTATGATACATTCTCGATCATTTCTTTTTTCTTCATAGTTCAGCAAAGCAGAGACAGTGATGGTACAGATTGTCAGACAGTTTGGCAAGTGAAGATCTCCCTAGTTGAGAGGGAGTGTTAATTTTAGAAACTAGCGCAAAACTTCACCTTGGACAGCTCATATGAGGCAGCTCATATTTTTATTAGATTCCTCTCTCTGAGAGGTGTAGGATTTATGTAAAGATCATCCCATTCTGACATGTACAAATGGAATTATGAATTTATTTTGATTATGGACAAATTGTCAAGGTCGGACAGCAATCTCATATAGGCTCAGAAGCCCAACAGTCACGTCTATTCAGCTTCAACGTTTGCATATAAATGGTGCCTCCTCCTCCTTTGGACACTTCACTCATCACAATCTTCTCTCTCCCTCATTTGATTAGGCACGAAATTCAAAGGCTGCTCTCCACATGTGCAAGGAAAAAGGAAGGGTTTAATGTTCCAACCGTTGACCAGAGTTGACCAAAATTGCAGAGGTTGTTTTGACTGCATTGACCAAGCATTGACTTGTTTTGAGTGCAGTTTTGGGTGGAGGAATTCTATTTGAGAAGGCCGCAATTTTGGGCACAAAATCCGAGGCAATCTAATCTCTGTTTGACCAACATTGACTGTGCTAGGGCTGGTTGCAGCGCTAACCTTTGTTGACTAGGTTTGACTGGATTTTTTAGACTGTTTTTGGGCTGATTAGACTTGTTGTTGGAGGTCGAAGTTGACTGGATTTGACCAAGCTGAATTGAGGAAGAATTCTGCCCTGTTGACCTATGTTGTCTTTTTTGTTTATGTTATTTCACTGATCAGATTTTCACTGTAATTGGGCAAGTGAATATTATAAATTGTACTCTCTCTCTCTCTGCTAAACTTTTGTAGAATTATAAGATGAATTGATCAAGGGTTCCCCACATTGGGGTTTGTCCCTTGATGGTGCCATATCTTGTGTCCTCTTGTCTTGGCTAGTCTTTTACTATTATTGTTTATGTTCTATCTGCATTTTACTATCATGTTGATGTGATTGGTAAACTGGATATTGATATTGGGCTAATAAAAAAATTGAATTAAAATTTCTCTAAGCATAGAACATACAGTTCTTAACCTAAAATTAAGAAGCACTCAATGGGTGTTTGACCTAAAAATAAATTTCCCTTGAGCATGGGTTTCAAGAATACATATAATAAATTTACTTTTCTTTTTTTTCATTAAATACATAAAATCATGATTACATTTGCCATTATGAAGACCAAACCTCGTTACATATTTCAACATAAGGTACACAATTTGTCAATAGCTTTCTGCTGAATATCATGAGGATAACAATAAATGTTAGTAAGATTGCAAGGGGCAAACAAGTTATTCATGATGACTTGCTCAACAAGGTCAGGAAAAAGAAAATGGATATTAGATAAAGCTTAATGTCCAAGAAAAACAAGATGTTTACTAGAAGTGAGCTTGTTTAATTGAACCCTAAAAGCCTTTTCAAGATCAAGAGCAGGCTTAACCAAGCTACCTAGATTCCTTCTAGTATATGCTCTTGTGAAAGGTGGAATAAGTGGAGTCGTCACTCAAACAGAAATCTAAATCCAAGACCCAAAAGTTAGCAAAGGGTAAACTAGGAACAAGGAAAACTTGTCCCCGACAATGGTGCCAGAAAATGTTGTCGCCCAAGTTGTACACCTTAGTGTGGCAAAAAGTTTCCAACCCTGCATGGTATAAACTTTTTGGCGCAACGCTCAGAGTAGGGGTTGTCACTCTGATATCTACTCTCTCTGTTTAAGCTATCTCCTAGTCAAGGTAGGGGGGGTAGTCCCTAAAGGCGAAAATCTAATGGGGGTAGTCACTACACTGACAATTGCAAGTTGGTGTAGTGACAAAGAAAATGGAAAATCTTAATCAGTTATATTCTATCTTCAGGGTGGTAGGTTGGTGCAAGGCAAAGATTGACGTCTCCTTCAGGTTGGTGCCTAAGACCACTTCAGAGTGGTAGGTTGGTGCTAGGTCAAGTGGGTGCTTGTGCAACAAGTTGGTGCTTGCAAGGTGTTGGTGGATCCTTTCAGTTGGAGCTGATAAAATCAAGGGGTTGGTGCCTCCTTCCAATTGGTGCTAAAAAATCTTGGAAGTCGATGCTTCTTGTTGATGTAATCTTCGAGATATATGTTGATTTGGGTTAGCATCGGATGCACTCTAGGCCTCAAATTTTGCAAGGAGGCTTGGGCACATGTATTCCAAAGAAGCCAGAAAGCGTTTTGGAAAATTCCAACGACAGCCAATTTTATTGAAATAATTAATATTTTTTAATGGGACCCTAAGTCTAAACTTAGGAAATTAAAAATATTAATGGGTATTAATCTAATTGTGAGTATAACTTCTAGAAGAAGACAAGGATCAAGCTAAAATGCTCTTAGCCATTGATTAGCTTTTAATCTGGGTCGTTGAATGTCAACGAGAAGATTATTTAAAGAGGCTTGAGGGTCATTTGGAAGACACACCGAGAGATCAAGAGATCGAATTTCTGAAGTGAGAAGTTCTCAAGAGGAAATTCTAATCGAGTAGATTTCTTGCAGTGAGAGGCGGTGAGTATCCGAAAGAAGGAAGTTTTCTTGGGCCGGAGAGTACGAGGTAGAGAGAGGGCAGAACGACATCCAGAGAGAGGCAAATGTTTGCCCACGCAGAGCTGACACAGTGGCAGTGCACACCTTAGAGGGAAATTGAATTCCTGCTAAGGAAATCGAGTTTCAATAGCCGAGAGTCGGGGTGTGAGACAGGGAGGCAGAGATTCATATTTTCCAGCCAATAGAGGGTCCAGAGAAGGAGCAACGTGATAACGAACAGGGGTGACACAGGAACTGCATGGGAGTGATGCAGTTCTGCGCAGAGGCTACACAGAGGGTACGCAGAGGTTCCAGTTCAACGTGATCAGACTCAAATTCTCCAAGTGACAGGGTGAAAGCATTTCAACATCCGTTTTGTCTAGTTTCTCTCTATATCGGATTGCTAGCTAAGCATCCAAGAATTTACTCAAATTTACTACTGCATATTGCATAATAATAAAACCCTCAAATCTGCTACACTGGTTTTCTGGCATTGGGTTTTTCCGGGGACATTTCTCCAAAAACAATGGTGTCATTTGTGTTGCATTTTCTTTCTTGCTCAGTCTCTTGTTTCCGCATATAATTTAATTAAGTGAAGGCTGCAATAGTATTTACTTCGATATTTACTGTACCACACAGTAAATAACTTGTATGAATTAACAAGTAGGAGAAGTAACATTAGTTTGTTGCAGTAGGAATTTCGCTTGAGGAATTTTCACATTGTATCGGAGCTGCAAGTGAAGCAAGAAGAGCAGAACTGGTAGATCCAGCGTTGAGCAGAAGGAGGAAATCGAAAAGCTACAGGAGGCAGTAGTTCGAAACCCCAAAGGGTTTGCACAGTTATTAGCTGGAGGACTGAAATTTCAAGGCAATCCCTCTCTGAGAGAGTTGATGGAGATAAAGGCTTCTAGATCGAATTTTTGACAGGGTAGAGGGAGCAGCGCTGAAGCCTCAATGTGAGGAGAGCGGGTGGGACGCAGATTTTTCTGCAGGCAAGTTGTTGGGCAGAAAATCGTCAAAAGAAAGAGGAGAAACACGGTTGAGGGAATTTATTCCTTAGAGAATTCCTAGCCAAGGAATTCGAATTCTCTAGAGTTGAGCAGCAGCAAGGGGAAGTAGTTTTACTAGCTCTAGCAAGGAATGCGTAGGCTAAACCAGCAGCAGAATAGAGGAGAGAGGAGATTTTCAGCATTTGTGGCAGAGATGGCAACCAGTGGCTTGAGGGATCATGACAAGTTGGACGGAGCATCCAATTATGTCATCTAGAAGGCTAGAGTATCATTCCTTCTAGATGAGCATGCCCTCAAGACATATATCAACAACGTGGGGGCTATGTCTGCAAATGCAAACGCATTGAAGAAGTACATATCAGAAATGGCGAAGGCCAAAAGGATGATCCTTGATGGAGTAAAGGATCATGTAGTGTGTCATGTCGCTAGTAGAGGCATTGCTAAGAAGATGTGCGATGCATTGGCCACGTTACATCAGGAACCTTTCGAGCAGCGGAGGATGTACTTGGAGCAGAAGTTGATATCTGCTCAGACGCAGAAGAGGGAAAGTGTGGATCCATTCCTCACGAAGCTTAAGGAGACACGTGATGAATTATCTATTGCAGGGCATACACGTCGGGATTTAGAGTTGGTTAGACTGTGTTGAAGGAAAGTGTAACTAGGTTCGGTCTTCATAAATGTACTTTTGATATTTGTACTTATTCAAGAAAAGAAATATTATTTTATAATATATGTCAATGAATTTCTTGCTCATTGAAGTAGGTCTAGCACATGTCAAAGTGCTATAGGTGAATGGTGAGTCAAATAGTAAAAAGGAAAAGTTGAAGGCCTTAAGGGCATGTTACACCACGTATAAATATATATTAAAGTCAAAGGGAAAACCTCTTAGCAAAGTCAAGTCGACTCCTATGTTATGGCACCATCAAGAAGCTCCTTCAAGCATGCTACACCACCATGGAAACTATCTGAAGTCTTCTCAGAAATCAGCCACCAAACTGCCCTCAAAGTCGGCCTACAATTAAGGTAACAAGTCGGCCTTCTAGTCGGCCTAAATGGAGGGACAATCCTCTATTTATAGAGGTTGTCCACTCCAAATAGAACACACTACTTGAGCTCTGAAATCCGCAAGGAAAAGAGGACAAGAGGAACGAAGGAAGCCGAGGAAAAGGGTCTACAAGGTGCAGCAAAGTAAGAAGAAAGGACAGCGAAGGTAAAGGATTGTTTTCTAGGGTAAACACAGTCACACATGCAAGGAAATGAAGGATAGTTTGCGGCCATATCAACAGTAAGATCACAGCTCTATATTCCTCCTTGTTTGGGCTAGTAACTAGGCCTACAAGGCCTCCTACTCCAGCGTGGAAGAAAGACACTCAAGCGAAGAAGAGAAGGGCAGATAACACCCAATAATCCTCCCACATGTGCAAGAAACTAGGGCAACAGAACAGTCATACACTCAAGAAGGATCTCGATTGGTCAAAGTTGAAGTATACTTGAGCAAGGGATAGAAGAGGAACACCTCATCTAGAATACTCACTCAAAGAAGGTCTATCTCTAGACAAGATTCATAGTAAGAGAATGAAGTGCTGGAGAACAAAGTGTCGGAAGAAGTGTCGGGAATAAGGTGCAAAAAGAAGGAAGGACTTGACTTGTGCTTGGAGGATACTCTTGTCAGGGGTCTAGGGTTTGGCATTGATCAATAGAAGCTTCAATAAGAGAAATTCACTAAAGGGTTTTCCTCTCAAGAGAAAAGAGGTTCTAGCCCCAGCAGAGAGCCAATATCTTGTGTTCTTGTTCTTATGTTTTGGTAGTAGTTTGATGAAGTACACACACATGCATTAATAGGAAGAAGAAGAAGATTAAGCTAACAAGAAAAGTAAAAAGACTCCACAAATTGTAATCAACTAATGAAGAATCACACTACACTACTTTGCCCTGTATTCTTCAACATGGTATTAGAGGGTAGGTGACACATCAAGGAAAGGGAAACTCAAGAACACTCAGCAAGGAGAAGCATCTACAAAGTTGAAGCATCCAGCCTAGAAGTCTCAATCACTTCAAGAACAAGAAGGGTCTACAATCCATCATTCATCAAGGAGGTCTATAAAGCTAGAAGAAGAGCCTTACATAGAGGCACCTACAAAGAAGAGCAGATTGATGCAAGACCTACATCAAGCTACAAGTCTTCAAGCAAATTTCATAACCAAGCAAGTCCACTTGGAGAAGCCAACTTGAAGAACATCAAGATCCAAGGAAGACAAGCCATCAAGCCTTCAAGGAGGAAGCAAATCCACCACATCTCAAAATCTATCAAGTAAGTACATGTCCCCTTTTGAATATACATCAAGGAAAGCAATAAATTGGTAGGTACCAATAACTTTCTTGCATGGAAGAAGAGGACTGATCTACTTTTCAAGAACAATGAACTCCTAGAACATGTCAAAGAGAATATCACTATCCCTGCTAAGGAACAAACTCAGGCCTTAGCCAAGTACAATAAGGATGAGACAAGAGCTCAAAGGATTCTAATAGAAGCAATCAAACACTCTCTCATTCCCTATGTCTCCAAATTTGAGACATCGAAAGAAATTTATGATAAGCTAGTAGAGCTATTCTCAATCTCAACCACCAAAGAAGTAATATCTCTAAGGAATGAATTGTACAAGATGAAGATAACAAATGAAGGAATAACTCCCTACTTCATGAAAATCTCTGAAATGAGAGATCAACTTCAAGATCTTGGGGAAGTCATTACAACTATAGTACTCAATGCTCTACTTGAGGATTGGGGCAACTTGAAATCAAGCATATATGCCAAGAAGGAAGCAACCACTCTCAGTGAAATGTGGTCTCTATGCAGGACAGAGGAAACCAGACTTAAGGCAAAATAATATGTGGGATCAAAGGAGCAAGCATTTGCTACCATGGCCAAAACAAAGGGTGCATTTGGCAAGTTTGGTCCATGAAGAACAAACAACAAAGACATGTCCAAAATCCAATGTTTTGGATGCCAAGAATATAGACACTACAAAAGGAATTGTCCTAAACTTATGAAGGACGACAACAACAAAAGAAAGAGGGAAGAAGCTCACATAACTCAAGAGGTGAGAGAAGAAGGAAAGACGGAAAAGAAGGAAGATCCTCTGGATCTCTACTCTGACTAGGTCAAACTCGTTACTTCTAGTCTTCTTTCAAAGTTTTGAGTAGTATAGGAGCATGTAGGATTAAGATTAATATTGCATGGCTAAAAACATCCTCTAGAATCTAGAAGCATGATGTACATAAAGTTCTAGATACTCATGAAGATGTAGATTTATGATAAGAACAAAAATGCATGAGTAGAAATATCTTCTAGAATATAGGAGCATGGCAAATATAGCTCATGATATTCATGTAGAAGAAGCATACCTGTATAGGACCTCATCCATGATAAAAGAAGATTGATCATGATTAAGAATCTTAGAATACCTCCATCATAAAAAATAAAAATAAAAACACTTGCAAGGCAAGGGTCTCTAAGATCCTATAATGGAATCTTCAAAAGAAGGTTCATGAACCAAAGCAGATGTGTCATTGGGAATCCCATTTATGGGATTCAAGAAAAGAGATGATATGTAGGCAAACTAAGATGAAGCAATAAGGGCCACACCAAAGGATGATCAAAGGAGAATCAAGATGAGGTATGTACATTAAATTTTAGTCATGTTATCTTTTGTATATTATTGAGTCATGGGATAGTTCTATAACATGATCAAGCATCAAAGAATCTCTTTCACCAAGAACATGCTCAAAGGCATGTACCACAATGCAATGAAGGCCAACGAAAGACTATGCTCACATAAGGAGTATAAGATTGCAGACTAAGAAGCAAGAATAAATGATGACAAGTCCAGGAAACAAGTGATGAAGGAATGCTCTCACAAGAAGCATTAGATGGTCGACCTATCTATCTAATAAGAAGCAACTGAAGAAAGAGATCAAGCATGTGGAAGAACACCATAATCACCGAGAATCACTATTTGACAAGATACTTTGAAGATATATCCTGAAAGAAGGCAAGACAACTCTGATAAAGGAAGAAAGGACCCTTGACACCTATGAAGGCCTTGGATATATAAAAGATGCAGATAATTGATTCTACTCTACGAAGATGTCGTGATGAAGAAACCATCCAGCAAAAGGTAGTGTTGAAGCAATATCAGGATGAAGTCATGATGGGCTACTAGGTCGAAGCATGTAAACAAGCAATTACAATGAAGCATCCATGATAAGAATATTCTTAAGCATGGACAAGATGACAAAGCAGTAGCCAACATGACAAGAAAACCTAATGTATGACTTGAACACCACTTTCCTTGAAGGAAACAATGACATGACAAACCAAGGAGGAAAGTGAAGGATGGATGGTGCCCTACCTAGAAGAAGTTCAATCAAAGAGTTCATGACATCAAGAAAGGAAGGAAATCAAGCAGTTGAAGGACCCACGCAGAAGAAGTTGTTGATGAAGGAAAAAGTCCCCAATTAAGAGGGAGCTCTGACAGGTGATCAAGAGGGAGTTTTGGATCACCTCTGATTACAAAGGACTGAAAATTGTGTTTTCCATTTCATGGGTCATGCACTAGACCAGGACTAATAGTCGTAAGTCTAGATGAAGGCCATGAATGGAAATGTAAACACAAGATAGACACAACATTCTTGTCTTCACTTCGGAAGAAAGAATGGGAGGATTAGGTAATTATTTGGCATCTGATACTCTTTGAAGATGTGTAGGGCATCCAAGACAAGAGTAGGCAAGAGGACCAATATTCTTTGAGGGCTAGGAACCCAAGATAAGAATAGTCCTAAAAGGTCATACTCGGAGAACACTCGGCGGGTATGTACCTTGAGAGACAATGATGAAGGTGTCTATAAATCATTGGTCTCGCCAGCATTGTAGATCATGGTCTCGTAAAGAGATGGAGTTGTTAGTCAAGGCCTTGCACTATGACAATGTTGATGGATATGATGCTATAACAGATGGATTGTTAATCATGTTTCTCTTATGTGAATTCTTCAACATTGATAATAGCCAAACACCTTGAAATGTTGAATGAATACCTCCTTTAAGAGGTAATGTTAAAGGAAAGTGTAACTAGGTTCGGTCTTCATAAATGTACTTTTGATATTTGTACTTATTCAAGAAAAGAAATAGTATTTTATAATATATGTCAATGATTTTCTTTCTCATTAAAGTAGCTCTAGCACAGGTCAAAGTGCTATAGGTGAGTCAAATAGTAAAAAGGAAAAGTTGAAGGCCTTAAGGGCATGTTACACCACATATAAATATATATTAAAGTCAAAGGGAAAACCTCCAAGCAAAGTCAAGTCCACTCCTATTTTATGGCACCATCAAGAAGCTCCTTCAAGCATGCTACACCACCATGGAAACTATCTGAAGTTTACTCAACAAATCAGCCACCAAACTGCCCTCAAAGTCGGCCTACAATTAAGGTAACTAGTCAGCCTTCTAGTCGGCCTAAATGGAGGAACAGTCCTCTATTTATAGAGGTTGTCCACTCCAAATAGAACGCGCTACTTGAGCTCTGAAATCCACAAGGAAAAGAGGACAAGCGGAACAAAGGAAGCCGAGGAAAAGGGTCTACAACGTGCATCAAAGTAAGAAGAAAAGTCGGCGAAGGTAGAGGATTGTTTTCTAGGGTAAACACAGTCACATGTGCGACGAAATGAAGGATAGTGTATGGCCATATCAGCAGTAAGATCACAGCTCTATATTTCTGCTTGTTTCGGGTAGTAACTAGGCCTACAAGATCTCCTACTCCAGCGTGGAAGAAACACACTCAGGTTAAGAAGAGAAGGGCAGATAACACCTAGTAATCCTCCCACACGTGCGAGAAACTAGGGCAACAAAACAATCACACACTCAAGAAGGATCTTGTTGGTCAAAGTTGAAGTATATTTGAGCAAGGGATAGAAGAGGAACACCTAATCAAGAAGACTCACTCAAATAAGGTCTATCTCTAGACAAGATGTTGAATTTTCTAAGTCTATCCGTTTAAAAATTAATCTGTATTCTACGGGTATATTTCTTCTACTTGTAAATTCTGAACAAGTTATTTAAAACATTTCAATACCAAAATAAACACAATATAGTCACAACATATACAGATCATCAGCTAAAAGAAAACAAACACACAAGTGACACCGTTATTTTTGGACAAGTGTCCCCGGAGAAACCCAATGCGGGAAAACCGGTGCAGTTATTCTAAGGGTTTATTATCATGCAGTATTTCCTCGAGTACAACTCGGTGCCTAACCGACTCACTCGACAGAGAAAAATACACAACAACAATATCTCTATATTCGGAAACAGGTATTCAAAAAACCTGTCCCACGAAACCCTCTTTGACGACTCTGAAGCTCAACACTAGCCCTTCTGGCCTCTGCGTCAACCTCCTGCTGACCTGCGTCAACCCCAGGACCCTTTGTGTCAGCCCTCTGAGGCACTACGCGGCCTCTAGGACCCTCTGTGTCACTCGAGCAACCTTTGCGTGGATGATGCAGTCCGTCTGGCCTCTGTGCTGTCTATGTTGGCCTCTGCGCGGACTGAACTGGCTGCTGCTCTCGCTCTCTCTGCTTCTGTGTTGGTCTCTCAGTACTGACTCTACCTCTTTGTCCAGTACTCACTGCCCCTCGCTGCTGATCACTGATTCAGTTTTGCTTAGCAACCCCACTCTAGCAAAATGAATGACTGATCACTCTGGTGTGTTCTCCAACTGACCCTCAAGCCTCCTCTTATACTTTTCCTATTGGTCCTTCAACGGCCGAGATTAAATCTCTAATGAATGGCTAAGATTAGATTTGGCTTGATCCATGACTTTTGGAACCTTCTAACCCAATTTCATATTAATACCCATTAATATTTTATTTTTCCTAAGTTTAGACTTAGGAACTCCAATAAAAATATTAATTATTTTAATATCTCCCAAACCGGTTAGAATTTGCCCAAAGCATTTCTGGGTCTTGGAGATCTCATGTGCTTTAGCCTCTCCACCAAGTTTCATGGCTAGAGCACATCCGATGCTACCCCAAATCAACACTCCCTCTTAGTGAGGACTGTGCTCTGGTAATACTCCTCACTGAGCATCACTCTGATCATCTGGCACCAATACCTGTGCTGATGCTAGGCCTCCCTGTCTAACATCCTCTGCACTGCTACATCCTGTACCGTTGCCCATGTCCCTGCCACTACCACTACTGCATCCGTACGACAACTCCCTCTACATCCATGCTACTGCTGGTCTATCCTCCCAACACTGCATCCCCCTCTCGTCATGTTGCAGCGTGCTACTACACTGCAACTGAGTTACGAAGAAGTAAGTAACTGATCCACCCAACTTCTGACATCCCTGTCAAGCTAGAAACACTCCCGATGCTGAATCTCTCTTTGCCACTAACAAGTGCTCCCTCTACCGGCCTCTGCGTTGCTGCAACAACTCCCTACATCTCACACTATTGCAAAGCTCTTTGTGCCATCCTGCATTGTTGCAACACTCTTATGCCTCTCGCACTGTTGCAACCTGCTAACCTCACATTGTCTGGGGACACCTACACTGTAGCACTCTTTGCCACTTCATCTGCATCTATTTCTACCTACATCCGCCAGTCCTGTTACTCCTCTTCAGGGCTCTCGTAGCAAGGTATAATCCAAGAGGTTGGGTACCTCAAGGATCCTGCCCCTCATCGCCTATAGTCCTCCTGACTACAGCTCAATGCCTCCCCACTTCCTCTCAAGTAGCACATGAGCACTCATGGCACAATCATCATCCTCCTCGACTTCTTTCTCCGCCTTCATTGGTGCTACCTTAGACTCAGAAGCCTCTCCCTTGTTCTTCTTCCCCGGACACTGATTCACATAGTGACCCAGTCCCCCATAGTGGAAGCACTTGACCTTGGAGAGGTCCTTCTTCTTCCCCTTCTCCTGCTTTCTCGTAGATGCCAGAGCCTCTTCCTTCTTGATCCTGACCCCTTTGCTGCTACTTCCCATCTTGGTCAGCCGTATAATCTCTTCTTGACGAAGAGCCACCCACAATTCTTCCCAATCTGGAAGACTCGCCCTATCCAGTATGCTTTGCACAAATGTCTCCCACTCCTCGAAGACTGCGTTAAGTGTGGTCCTCAGCATCAACTCTTGATCTGGCTTGGACCCTATGGAAGTCAGTTGGTCATGGATCTCCTTCAACCAAATGAAGAAGACATCTATCTACTCTCCCTTCTGCATCTAGTATGACCTTAGTTGATTCTCCAGGAGCTTCTTCCTCTGCACAGAAGTATACTGGTACAATGTCTTAAAAGTGTCCCACATCTCCTTTGTCATTTCCTTCTCGACAATATGTTGGACCACATGATCCTTGACTCCATCAAGGATGATGCACTTTGCCTTAGTCATTTCCTCCTCGTACCTTTCATTAGCTACTGGGTCAACTGGGACAGCCATTACTCTCAAGGCGAAGCCCTTGATACGATGTCTGTCTAGAATGGACAAGATCCTGACCTTCCAAACCATAAAGTTGGACGCTCCGTCCAGCCTGTCCTGATCTCTCAACCCATTCACGGCCATCTCTCTGCACTTCTCTATCGAGTCCTCCGAATCTCTCTACTTCCCACATGGAAGTTCTTGGTTCGACTCTTGTTGGATCTCTCTACTTCCCATCTGAAAGTTATCAGTTTGACTCCTCCGAGTCTCTCTACTTCCCCTCTGGAAATTCTCAGTTCGACTCTTGCTAAGTCTCTCTACTTCCCGTCTGCAAGTTCTCAGTTCGACTCCTCCAAGTCTCTCTACTTCCCGTCTGGAAGTTCTCTTATGGACTCCCTCTGAATCTTGATTTCCCTCCTGGAAATCCTTCTGCCAATCGTCAAGTTGCCCCTCTCTGATCGTCTATGCAACTGCAACACTGATCTGGATTCCTTGGCTAGAAATCCACCTCGGCAGCAACTCCCTTACCTTGGTTTTTCCCTATTAGGTATTGTTCTAACCACAGTACCCCACTAGCTTCACTCCTGCAAACTGTCCACAACTTCCTTTGCCCTAGCCACTGAAGGATTGAGCATCTTGGCTCTGGAAAATCCCAACACCAACAAAACAGCTCCCTCAGCCAACTGCATCAGCCCTCCTGGCCTCTGTGTGAACCTGTTTTTGCCCTCCTCGGCCTCTACGCTGGCCTCTCTTAGGCGCGAACTGATGACGTAATCCCTTTGCGTCAACCCTTCCTCTATCACTTTCTGCAAGGATCAACTTTGTCACTCCGGACAGCTGAATCTACTGCAAATGCTCTGCTCAGCCAACGCCTTCATCTCTCCTATGATTTGCAACCTCCCTCTGATACCATGTTGAATTTTCTAAGTCTATCCGTTAGAAAATTAAACTTTATTCTAGTGGTTTATTTCTTCTACTTGTAAATTCTGAACAAGCTATTTAAAACATTTAAATATCGAAATAAACACAATAAAGTCACAACATCTACAGATCACACAATAGAGATCACAACATCTACAGATCACCAGCTGAAAGAAAACAAACACACAAGTGACACCGTTATTTTTGGACAAATGTCCCTGGAAAAACCCAATGCGGGAAAACCGGTGCAGCTATTCTAAGGGTTTATTGTTATGCAGTATTTCCTTGAGTACAACTCGGTGCCTAACCGGCTCACCCGACAGAGAAAAATACACAGTTGCAATACCTCAATATTCGGAAATAGGTATTCAGAAAACTTGTCCCACGAAACCCACTTCGATGACTCTGAAGCTTAGCGATGGCCCTTCTGGCCTCTATGTTAGCCCCAGGACCCTCTGCGTCTGCCCTCTGAGGCACTGTGCAGCCTCTGGGACCCTCTACGTCGCTCCAGCAGTCTCTGCCTGGATGAAGCAATCCCTCTGGCCTCTGCACTGTCTCTACTAGGCTTTGTGTGGCCTGAACTGGCTACTGCTCTCCCTCTTTCTGCTTCTGCGCTGGTCTCTTAGTACTGTCTCTGCCTCTCTGTCCAATACTCACTGCCCCTCACTGCTAATCACTTATTCACTTTTTTTTAGCAACCCCGCTCTAGCAAAATGAATGACTGATCACTCTGGTGTGTTCTCCATCTAACCCTCAAGCTTCTTCTTACACTTTTCATGTTGGTCCTTCAACGGCCAAGATTAAATCTCTAATCAACGACTAAGATTAGATTTGGTTTGATACATGACTTTTGGAACCTTCTAACCCAGTTTTATATTAATACCCATTAATATTTTATTTTTCCCAAGTTTAGGCTTAGAAACTCCATTACAAATATTAATTACTTTAATATCTCCCAAACCAGTTAGAATTTGCCCAAACCATTTCTGGGTCTTGGAGATCTCATGTGCTTTAGCCTCTCCACCAAGTTTCATGGCTAGAGCACATTCGATGCTCCCCAAATCAACACAAGATTCATAGTAAGAGAACGAAGTGTCGGAAAGAGCAGGACAAGTTCTAGAGAACAAAGTGCTGGAAGAACAGTCGGGGAATAAGGTGTAGAAAGAAGGAAGGACTTGACTTTTGCTTGGAGGGTACTCTTGTCAGGTGCCTAGGGTTTGGCATTGATCAATAGAAGCTTCAATAAGAGAAATTCACTAAAGGGTTTTCCTCTCAAGAGAAGAGAGGTTTTGACCCTGGTAGAGAGCCAATATCTTGTATTCATGTTCTTATGTTTTGGTAGCAGTTTGATGAAGTACACACACATGCCTTAATAAGAAAAAGAAGATTATTAAGCTAACAAGTAAAGTAAAAAGACTCCACAAATTGTTATCAAGTAACGAAGAATAACACTACACTACTTTGCCCTAGATTTTTCAACAGACTGGTCCTCAATTCTGTCTCAGATGAGTGGCAGGTCTTTTTCCAGAGTATCCTGGGCAGAGCAGCGTTGCCCAATTGGATGAGATGTGGGCAGTTCTAAAACAAGAGGAGCTGAGGAGAGACTTAGTCAAGGTCAAACTTGACGGACGCAACAACAGTGGGTCGAAGCCCAAGGAGGAGAAGGATAATGTAGCCCTTGCATCGAAGGGATAGCAGGAGCAATGGAGACGTAAGAAAGACGTCTCGAAGATCAAGTGTTTCAGGTGTGGTGAGATGAGTCACTACACTACTCAGTGTTCTCTCAAGAAGAAGGACAAGGATGAGAAACACGATCCGAAGGTTGCACCCGCAAAGATCGAAGAGGAGTTCACCATGATAGCCAAGATACCTCCAGGAAAGATGTGGTCTGATTTGGAGTTGTAGTTCAAATGAGCTACAAATGGGCAGGATCCTTGAGGTTCCCACCTCTAGGATCATTTCCTTGCTACGGGAGCCCAAATCAGAAGTACAAAAATGGACTAGTGTTGGATGATGCAGAGGAGTGTCGGAGAGACAGTTGCAGTGGCTAGGAACGCCAGAGTCTAAGCAGCACAAAGAAAAGTTGGAAACAATGTAGATGGCAGAGCAAAGTTGGAAGCAATGCAGATGGCACAGAGCAAAGATCAGCAGCAGCGTAGTAGATTCAGAGGGTCAGTGTAGAGACTAGCCACAGTTAGGCTCCAGCGTTCATGTGGCATCATACTGAATACAATTAATTCAGTGATTTTGGGTGTTTTTCCATTATTGATTGAGTAGCAGCAACAATATGCAGTGCAGTGGCAGTTGGCAATGGTAGTGCTAGCAGCAACACAGATGCAGCACTTGAGAGGAAGTTGTAGTATGTATGCAATGTTGACAGTGGCAGTGTCAGCAGCAGTACAGTTGCAGCAGCAGCGCAATAGTTGGTGGACAACATGTCAAACATCAGCAACGCAGTAGTTGGTGGACAACATGTCAAACATCAGCAGCGCATATTGCTAGAGCACATTCCGAGTAGTATGCAGCAGCGTATATTGCTAGAGCGCATTCCTTGTTAAGAGGGAGTGTTGATTTGGGGTAGCATTGGATGTGCTCTAGGCCTCAAATTTTGCAGGAAGGCTTGGGCACATGTATTCCAAAGAACCCAGAAAGTGTTTTGGGAAATTCCACCCAGAGACAATTTTATTAAAATAATTAATATTTTTTAATGGGACCCTAAGTCTAAACTTAGGAAATTAAAAATATTAATGGGTATTAATATAATTGTGAGTGTAACTTCTAGAAGAAGACAAGGATCAAGCTAAAATGATCTTAGCCATTGATTATCTTTTAATCTGGGCCATTGAATGTCAACGAGAAGATTATTTAAGGCGACTTGAGGGTCATTTGGAGAACACACAGAGATCAAAAGATCGAATTTCTAAAGTGAGAAGTTCTCAGGAGGAAATTCTAATCAAGTAGATTTCTTGCAGTGAGGGGCAGTGAGTATCCGGAAGAAGGAAGTCTTCCTAGGCCGGAGTGTACGAGGCAGAGAGAGGGCAGAACGACGTCCAGAAAGAGGCAGACACTGGCCCACACAAAGCAGACGCAGTGGCAGCGCAAGCCTTAGAGGGAAGTCGAATTCCTGCTAAGGAAATCGAGTTTTAGTAGCAGGGAGTCGAGGTGTGAAACCGGGAGGCAGAGATTCGGATTTTTGCAGCCAACAGAGGATCCAGAGAAGGAGCAGCATGATACCCAGCAGGGGTGACACAAGAACTGCGTGGGAGTGACACAGTTCTGCACAGAGGGTACGCAGAGGCTCCAATTCAGCATGATCAGACTCAGATTCTCCCAGTGGTAGGATGAGAGCATTTCACCATTCGTTTTGTCCAGTTTCTCTCTGTATCAGATTGCTAGTTGAGCATCCAAGAATTGTACTCAGATTTACTACTGCATAATAATACAACCCTTAGATCTGTTGCACCAGTTTTCCCGCATAGGGTTTTTCTAGGGACATTTGTCCAAAAACTACGATGTCGTTTGTGTTGTATTTTCTTTCTTACACAATGTCTTGTTTCCGCATATATTTTAATTAAGTGAAGGCTGCAGTAGTATTTACTTCGATATTTACGATAGTACAGAGTAAATAGCTTTTACGGATTAACAAGTAGGAGAGGTAACATCAGTTTGCTGCAGTAGGAATTCTAGTTGAGGAATTTTCACAATATATATTAAAAGTGTTCCTTGGTTTTCTCCCGTTTGGGTTTCCACATAAAGATCTCGTGTACAGTGTGTGATGTTATGCATTGTTGAATGGTACAATTAACTTTTAATGTTTACATGATATGATTAAAATTGTTGAAAAGTGCAAGTACTGATTCACCCTATCTCTCAGTATTGGTGAATATTCTAACAAAAACATGACTTGGGTACAATTTAAGTATTCTAACAAAAACATGACTTGGGTACAATTTAAGTATCTTATTTTCTTAACCAAATTCTTAATAAAATCCTAAGCGTGTATATTCAAACATTTATTTGGATTTTTTTCTTGTACATCATTTAATTATGTTTGTAACGTATCTCTTCAAGCTTGTCGTCATTTCATCAAAGGGATTGATCAAGCAGTTTTCAGTATTAACTCTCAAATCTGGAAATTCCCCTTCACTATATATCATAAACCATATTTTGAGTTTAATCCACTAAATTCTTCATTATATTAGTATATAAGTTGATTGATATGATATGTTCTTACCTTACTAACGGTTAATCAATTCATAGCATTATATCACTAAGTAATTGGATCCTTTATGCTTTGTATGTTATATCTTTGTTCGATTTATTTATTTCATTGTTCTAGTAAGCCTTTGCATTTCTTGTTTAATCATTTTTAAAATTTACTTAAGCTCCCATTATAATCAATTGTACATCTAAAGGGATTACCCCTTTGGCCTCTTGAGGACCAGCCAAAAGTGAAGAGGACTTTCTATTGAGGTGATAATGATACAACTCCTACATGTTACCTTAAGGTGGCTTTTGGGATCAGGATTTTCCACCGAGATGCTAGTTTAGCTGTTAACATGACCCTAAGAAATACAAAAGGCCTGATGTCTCATAAATAAGTGTACAAAATAGTACAATGGTTAAGCTCCATTCAAATTGTTGATCATTTTGTACAGAAAAATGAAATTAATATGATATTGTTTCTTATCATTCTACAATATAACCACGCAGCATAAATTATGCATTTCCATTTCAAGCATATAATATTCTCAAAGTCCTCTTCAGCAATAATTATTGTGATTTCAAATTAAAAGTATTAAGAATGCATACCTCATAATATGAAATAGATACAGGCTCCTTAAATTGAATTGTTCTAGATGAATTCGAAACATAAGAAAGCAACATTATGCCTTCGCAACACAACTTTTGAGAAACCACTTTAAAGGGCATAAAGAAAGCCTCCTTACAACTGCAACAAAAGAAAGGTGACCATAAGAAAACTAGAACGAACCCTAATAGGGCAAATAAGTTACCCTACAATAGCATAATCCAAGCAAACAAAAGGGCAGAAACGTGTAAATGGAAAGGCACAGACACAATGATTGAAAATATCAACTGATTATAGCAAAATGAACCAATCCCAGAGGATTGGAAGTGACCTTGTTATCACCCAAGAATTCTAATATGAAAGCTAAGAGGAGAACAGATGACTGTAAGATTATGAGCCAATATCACCTTCCTCAAATCCTCTCTCACTTTGAATCAGTGCTTTGCCAACCGTAAGGGTACTTTCCAAAGTCATCTAACATTTTCCATTGAAATGTAATGGGTTTTTCTCAGCCTAAATCTGGATTTATTAGTTCTTGTTATATATAATTTAAAAAACAAAAAGAAATCACCAAGAGCAATTGTTTGGGCACCAAACTAGAAAACATTAATTAATCATAAATCATAAAACATGGAATAGACACTACAACTTTCACAAATTAACGACTATTTACACCTATCTATGCAACAAAGGTTCAGATCAGCAAGTTAAGTCAGCTGAAAAGAACGTAGGAAACACTTGTGATCAATTTTTCATGCTTGATAGCAAGCAACCCCTTCACTTCCTCGCTGATTTACTTGCTGGTTGCAAAAATATTTGTTAGAATTTTTCCTTGATTTATGATTTTAATTAATGAAATGGATGGTGTTGTAGCGGCTGCAACACCATCCAAAATTTTGGCTTGCATCCAAATTTCAGAGCCTTCCTTGGTTTTTCCTTTGATGGTTGCAAACACTCAAGTTCACCCCATGAGCTCTTGTGAAGTCTTTTCACCTTTTTTGCTTGTTTGACCAGCGGTTGTCTTTCAGTGTAGTCCTGACAATGAACTTAGGCTCTGGTGTAGACCCCACAAAAGTCAGCTAGCTCAAATCCCTTGCAACCTGAGAAGGAAGGGATCGATTTCTTCTCCCTTCTACATCTGATACTGTCTCAGTTGGTTCTCAAGCAACATCTTCTGTTGAACGAAAGTTCCCTCTTACAAGGTGGTCAATGCCTCCCACATTTCCCTTACTATTTCCTTTTCAGCAATATGTGGGATCACATGATCCTTGACCCCGTCCAAGATCATACACTTCACCTTCGCTTTAGCCTCCTTGTATTTCTTGAGAGGATCAAGATCGACCAGTACAGCCAGCACTTCCAAGGCATAATTCTTGATGCAATTACTGTTCGAGACAGCTAGGATCCTAGCCTTCCAGATGACAAAGTTGGATGCTCCATCAAACCTGTCCTGATCCCTTAGTCCATTGACTGCCATCTCTGCTCAAATAAGTGTATAACAGGTTCTTTTCTCCCTCTCTTACTGCTGTCGCAGCAAGACTCGAATCTGGATTTCATTGGTGCTAGAAACCCTCTAAGGAACAAGTTCTTTCCAGACTCCCTCTGAGTTATGATTTCCTTCACGAAAATCCTCCCGTCAAATAAAATCGAATCACCCCTTCTCCAATCCTCCTTTGCTGTTTCTCAACAACCCGGACTTAGATTTCTTTTGGCAAGAAATTCGTCAAGGCAGTGACTCCCTCTACCTCAGTTTTGTCTCCATAGACATTGTTCTGCAACAACAGTCACTGCGTCCCGCCAGCACCACAAATCGAATCTGCATTGCTCCTACTACCTTGGCAACTGACTGATCTGAGCCCCTCAAGCTCTGCATTGGCCCAGAGAGCTGACGTAGTCACTGCGTGGGCTCCTCTTGGTTGTTGTGTCTCCTCCTCCTGGCTCAGAAAGCTGACGCAGGCACTGCATGAGCTTCTACGTCACTCCTTCAGCTGCTCTTCTGGCTCTGAAACAACATTGTCACTCGGGACAGTTGCCTCTCTGTAGCAGATTGGTTGGATCTCCTGGCAAATGGCTTCAGTATCCTATGATCTGCAATGCTCTGATACCATGTGAAAATTTCTAAATCTATACAAACATAAATCCTACTAAAGTCACTGGTTTATCATCTCCTACTTGTTATTTCATTCAACAAGTTATTTAATTACAAACAATGATAAAAAATATTACTACAGGGTACTAACATACAAATCATAAACTGAAACAATAGATGAGACAAACACACAAGAGACACCGTTATTTTTGACAACACGTCCCTGGAAAAACCCAATGCGAGAAAATCGGTGCAGTAAATAGAGGGTTTGTATTATTAAGCAAGCAGAATCTGAGTACAACAAGTTGCCTCGCACACCAGCTAACCTTTCAGAGAAGTCTTGGCTGCAAGAAATACATACAAGGGTTTACCTTGTTCTCCAAGTCACAATTGATCCACTATATGGCCTGACTCCAACAAACACTGTGAAAGCCTAGCGCAATCACTGTTTGGGCCAACGTCTTGGCTCTAGGAGATTGCATCACCCCTTCTGCTAGATCGATTTGTTGGAGAAAGACTATTGTTCATCCCTCCCGGCCCAAACCTCGTTTCTCCAACAAAATCTCGAACTTCTGACGAATATCCTACACTGCCACTACAAGAGACCCTCTGTTTGGGCCAACGTCTTGGCACTAGGAGATTGCATCACCCCTTCTGCTAGATCGATTTGTTGGAGAAAGACTATTGTTCATCCCTCCCGGCCCAAACCTCGTTTCTCCAACAAAATCTCGAACTTCTGACGAATATCCTACACTGCCACTACAAGAGACCCTCTTACCCTGTGGCAGCACTGTGTGAGCCCCTTCCTAGGCTGCATAGGCCTCTACGCAGCCTCTCTAATGCTATTGATGCCTCTCTGTCTGGTACTCTTTGTCTCAGAACTCCTTTCTGATCCAAATCTCTGCTTATGCCCCTCTTGCTGCAACTCAGATCACTAGTTCGATTTTCTCAGCAAACCACGTCCTCGAAAAATTGAATTGATTTGATCACTCGATGTATCTCCAACTAACTCTCAAGCCTCCTCTTATACTTTTCTTGTTGACAAATCAACGACCAAGATGAAGTTCCTAATCAACGACTAAGATTAAAACATACTTGATCCTCGTCTCTTAGAAGCTTCGCTCCAGGTGGAATTTCTCCAAACAATTTCTGGGTCTTGGAGATCTTATGTATTCTAGCCCCTCCACAAAATTTCAGAGCTAGAGCACATCTGATGCTACCCCAAAATCAACATTTGGCAGTTCCCCTACTAAATATCCTGCACTGTTCCTAGAAAATTGCGCAGTCATGACCAACAGTCTGTTGATTTGGGGTAGCATTGGATGTGCTCTAAGCCTCAAATTTTGCAAGGCGGCTTGGGCACATGCATTCCAAAGAACACAGAAACCATTTTGGTAAATTCCACCTAGAGACTATTATATTAAAATTAAAATAACTAATATTTTTAATGGAGTTCCTAAGTCTAAACATAGTAAAATCAAAATATTAATGGGTATTAATCTAATGGTGGGTGAATCTTCTAGATAAAGACGAAGATCAATGTGAAAATTTCGAAACAGGAATTCTATTACTACAGCAACAAATTTATTTTACCTAGTTAATTCTCAATAAGTTAATTATGAAATTCCTTCAGTAAATATTAAAATAAATTCTGCTGCAGATATCACGCCATTATACAAAAACAAATATATGCACAAGAATCAAACACATTAACACAGTTATTTCTGGACAACTGTCCCCGAAAAAACCCAATGTGGGAAAATCGGTGCAGCAGAGGAGGGTTTTATTAATCTTCAGCAATAATCGCTTTTACAAAAAAAAATTGCATAGACACTAGGAGAAAACACATGAGACTTTTCTCTGAGACTTTCTGACACCCTGCAGGACTTCCTTTCCCTACTGCATTAGTCTGCGTGCTCTTTCCTTCTCTGCGTCATCCACTGAATCTCTGTGCTCTGCATCTCCCTCTGCATTGTCTCTCAAAGTCCCTGCACAATCTCTTCTGAGCTCCCTGACTGCTGCTAATCACCCCCTCTTCCTCCACCCTACAACTCTCCCCCTAAAATCGATTTCACCCTCAGTGAAAATCGATTTTCCTTGGGATACTGAATATCTGCCAATGTGTTTCCAAATGACCCTCAAGTCTTCTCCTATAATTTTCCTGTTGACGAATCAACGACCGAGATTAAGTCTCTAATCAACTGTTGAAATTAAAATAGACTTGATCCTCGTCTCTTAGAAGCTTCTCATCCTTATCTTTATTAATACCCATTAATATTTTTATTTTCCTAAGTTTAGACTTAGGAACCCATTAAAAATATTAATTATTTTAATAACTCCTCATCTAGAAGGGATTTCTCAAAACGACTTCTGGACCTTGGAGATCTTATGTGCTTTAGCCTCTCCACCAATTTTCATGGCTAGAGCACATTCGATGCTACCAAAAATCAACAATCAAGTCAAAATGATTTGAGCCTTTGATCAGGAGTTAATCTAAGTCGCTGGTTGTCCAAAAAGAAGATATAACAAGGGGCTTGAGGGTCATTTGGAAAATACACTGGGAGATCAAGAGATCGAATTTCTAAAGTGAGAAGTTCTTAGGAGGGAATTCTGATCAAAGAGATCTTTTGCAGTAGAGGGGCAGGGACAGTGATCCGGAGGAAGATTTCTAGATCTGAACAGGCAGTCGCAAGAGGTTGAGTTATTCCTAGTGCAAGAACTCGCGAGTGCACGAACGCGTGCGTTAATCCCAGTGCAGGAACTCGCGCATGCAAGAGCACGCGAATGCAGGAACGCACAAGTGCAGAAACTCGCGAGTGCAGGAACGCGCAAGTGTAGGAACTCACAAGTGTAGGAACGCGCAAGTGCAGGAACGCGAGTGCAGGAACGTGCAAGTGCAGGAACGCACAAGTGCAAGGACGCGAGTGCGGGCAACATGAGTGTCGGGGTCGCTTAGGGAGTATCTCTACCAGATTTTTTACTATTTGGATTGCCAGTTGGGCATCCATAAATGTACTCAGATTTCACTGCTGCATAATAAAATAAAACCCTCACTGTTGCATTGGTTTTCCCAAGTTGGGTTTTTCCAGGGACATTTGTCCAAAAATAACAGTGTCCTAAGTGTTTGTATTTCCTTGCTCAGTTTCTATGTTTCAGAATCATATTTAATTTGGTGTAGGCTGCTTCAGTGATTTACTTCAATGTTTCAATAAGAAATCCGAAATAATATTGTAATGTAATTTACGATCTAGGTGAAGTAGATTCAGTTGGTTGCAGTAGAATTCCTGAGATTGTTAGAACTAGGAATATTCACACGGTATTGAAGGTGTTGATGTGCAACAAGAAGAGTAGATCTAGCACTAAAGCAAGGGCCAACTCGCTGCAGCAAGCAGCAGTTTGAATCCACTAAGGAATTGTGTAGTTCTAGCCAGGAGGGCTATACTTTCGTGGGTGTCTCTCTCTGAGTGAGTTGAAAGTGTTAAAATAGCAACAAGAAATGATAAAAATAGAATCCAGTATATTCCAATTTTAATTTGTCCTTGAATTAAAATTTGAATTTAGTCTTGCCAGTTGCTTGAAAAATAATTAATTAATTCATCTTGAGTTAATTAGTTGGAGAAATTCAAGTTAGAAGTCTTTGTGAAGTCATGCAACAGTTATCCCTTAAATTAAGGAGATTATCCCTTAATTAAGGAGATAAGGTTGAGTTGTATTTGAGTTGTAATTAGTTAGCTCAGTTTACTGAATTAAGTCTAGTTAAATTAGTTCCAAACAGTTTGAGGAACAAATTGTGAGTTCAATCAGTTAATGAAAGCATGCATCAAACTACTGTAATCTAGATCACTGAAGATTCTCTCATAAATAACTCATGCATGTCTATTCTGAGAAAGACCAAGTTGAGATTAAAGACAGGGACATTGTACTATCAGTTGTATGAGTTTTCCTATAAAGGAAACTCATCCATGCAGAAGGAGAAGGTTCCTTGAGGATTGCGCAATTTTACAGGGTGTGAGATCAGTGTGAGTGATCAGTGTTACACTTGGTAACAGTAGGATCACCCAGGAGAAACAGTTGTATGATAATCTTGATGTATTTCCACCTTGTATGATAATACAGATAGTGGGGCTTTTCGCTGAGGCTTTCCCTTGAGTATTCTTCTGTGTTTCATGTGCATTGATTCTTCTTCTAGTTATATGTGTTCTGCTTGATCTTGTTCAAATCTATTAAGCTTTCGCAAGTTTGATTGTAGAAGTAGATTAAAGTATTTTGCTTTAGTTATATTGCATTATCAGTTTATCTACAGTCAGAATTTCTACCGACAGAGAGATAAGACTATTGGATCGAGAATTTGCCAAGGCAGACAGAACCACGCAGAGAATCAGCACAGAGCTAGAGGGATGGAGTTTTCTACAACCTGAGTGTTGGGCATTAAAGTTGTCGGAAGAAGGAAGCAGAACAAGTTGGACAAAGCTTCCAACTACGTCATCTAGAAGGCTAGAATGTCCTTCCTTCTAGATGAGCATGCCCTCAAGACGTATGTTGATAATGTGGTAGTTGTCCCTGCAGATGCAGATCCGCTGAAGAAGAACAAAGCTAAAATGGCAAAGGCCAAGAGGATGATCCTAGATGGAGTCAAGGATCACGTGGTGTGCCACATTGCTAGCAGAGCAACTGCTAAGGAGATGTGGGATGCTTTGGCCACATTGTATCAGGGATCTTCTGAGCAGTGGAAGATGTACTTGCAACAGAAGTTGAGCTCTGCGCAGATGCATAAGGGAGAATGTGTGGATCCATTCCTCACAAAGCTGAAGGAGACCCGTGATGAGTTGTCGACTACAGGGCATACACCTCAAGATTTGGAGTTAGTGAGACTAGCCCTAAATTTTGTCTCGAATAAGTGGCAAGCCTTTGTCCATAGTTTCCTGGGCAGAGCAACATTGCCTAATTGGGATGAGATGTGGGCAGCTCTAAAACAAGAAAATTTGAGGAGAGACCTAGTCAAGGTCAGACTTGACAGAAGTAGCAGCAGTGGGTCGAAGCCCAAAGTAGAGGAGGAGGATAATACATTGCTTGCAACAAAGGGGCAGCAAAGGCAACAGAAACGAAAGGAGGACATCTCCAAGGTGAAGTGTTTCAGATGTGGCAAGATGGGTCACTATGCATCCCAGTGACCCTTGAAGAAAAAGGACAAGGATGAGAAGCGTGATTCTAAGGTTGCAACCGCAAAGATCGAACAGGAGGAGGAGTTCGCCATGACAGCGAAGATACCTCCAAGAGGGAGATGGGCTGATTTAGAACTGTAGTTCGATATCACCTTGCTACGGGAGCCCATGATCAGTAGTAGCGAGATGGAGGAGTTTTCAGTTGGTGCCATAGAATGTTGGAGCGACAAATGCAGTAGTTAGCAGCACCAGAACTTGAGCAGCGCAGAGCAAAGAGGCAGCAGTGCATGCAGGCACAATACAGACCTTCAGCGGCGCAGTGGCTTCAGAAGACAGTTTGGGAATAGCAGCAGTCAGGCTTTCAACACCGAGGTATATCCACGGGATACTTATCCAATTTTCGGTGTTTTCAGTTACTTCTCTCAGCAACTGAGTTACAGTAAGGATGTAGTGTTAGCAGTGACAGTGCTAGCAACATCGCAGATACAACATTTGAGAGGGAGTTGTAGTACACATGTAGCATTGGCAGTGGCAGTGTCAAAGGCAGCAGTACAGTAGCAACATTGGTGGACAGCATGTCAGACATCAGTAGCGCAAAGGATGATGCTTCAAAGTCAGAGCAGTATGCGTTAGCAATATATTGCTAGAGCACATTCTTCGATAAGAGGGAGTGTTGATTGGGGGTAGCATCAAATGTACTCTAAGCCTCAAATTTTGCAGGGAGGATTGGGCACATGCATTCCAAAAAATCCAAAAACCATTTTGGGAAATTCCACTCAGAGACGATTATATTAAAATAATTAAAATTTTTAATGGAGTCCTAAGTCTAAACTTAAGAAAATTAAACTATTAATGGGTATTAATCTAATTGTGGGTGAATCTTCTAGATAAAGACAGAGATCAAGTCAAAATGATATGAGCATTTGATTAGGACTTAATCTAGGCCATTGGTTGTCTAACAGGAATATATAAGAAGGGGATTGAGGGTCATTTGGAAAATACACCGAGAGATCAAGAGATCAAATTTCTGAAGTGAGAAGTTCTCAGGAGGAAATTCTAATCGAAGAGATCTTTTGCAGTAGAGGGGCAGGTACAGTGATCCGGAAGAATATTTCCAAATCCAGAGAGGCAGTTGTAAGAGGTTGAGTTATTCCCAGTGAAGGAACATGCAACTGCAGGAACTCGAGAGTGAAGGAACTCGCGAGTGCAGGGATGCGCGAGTGCAAGAACGAGAGTGCAGGAACATGACTGCAAGAACGTGCAAGTGCAGGAACGCAAGTGAAGGCAACACGTGTGGAGATCACTTAGGGAATATCTCTACAAGATTTTCTTGCTGTTTGGATTGTCAGTTGGCCATCCATAGATGTACTTAGATTTCACTGATGCATAATAAAATAAAACCCTCAATGTTGCACCCGTTTTCCCAAGTTGGATTTTTCCAGTCACATTTGTCCAAAAATAACGGTGTCCTATGTGTTTGTATTTGCTTGCTCAGTTTCTATGTCTCGGAAACATATTTAATTTGGTGTAGGTTGCTTTAGTAATTTACTTCAATGTTTCAAGAAGAAATCTTAAATAAGTTTGTATTGTAATTTACGATCTAGGTGAAATAGATTCAATTGGTTACAGTAGGATTCTTGAGATTGTTAGATCTAGGAATTTTCACACAGTCCCTCTGCAACAATGCTCTGTCTTCCCTCTGAAAAATGCGCAGTCATGGCCAATAGTCCCTCTACAGCACTGCTCTGCCTTCCCTTTGAAAATTGTGCAGTCCTAACCAACAGTCCCTCTACAGCACTACTCTGCCTTCCCTCTGAAAATTCTACAGTCCTGACCAATAGTCCCTCTGCAGGCCCGCTCTGTCTTCCCTTTGAAAACTGCGCAGGAGCTGCCACCCTCAAGGTCCCACCTTGCAGCTAACACTAGTGACTCTCACTGTGCAATTCAGCCTCCTAGTGATCACTGCGCAGTCTCAGTGAGTTGTACGCCTGTCTTGTCACCCGGAACACAAGAACAATGCATCATGTTAGACTAGGAGGTTTTGGATTTGATGTCATCCCGTCATGAGTGAATTGTAGAAACAGGCGCACTGGTAGATCATGGTAAGATGACGAACAGGATGAAGGACGAGCACACATGCTAGAAGACATGCTTGCAGTTGGATGGACGTACCAAGCATACCAAACAACAAGACAAAGGGAACACATGCATTGAACCATCAAGCAAGACCAAGACCATCGAAAACCTTGTAGCACTGTGCCATGCGGAGGAGAATACAAAGCACACCAGAGTACATCCATCACTGAGCAGTGCAGCAGCTCAACATGGACACCACAATCAGGAAGTACATGTCAGCAATGTCATGTCGTGTTGTGCCATGATTTGTCTTGACCACATCACCATTATGGGCCTTATCCGTTGTAACTGAATGTAATGTAAAGTGAAGTTCAATGGATGCACATAGAAGTTGAATAGTCATGTCAGTTGAAAAGTCATGGGAAGTTGAACAGTCACGAGGGTAGTCCAAGAGTCACAAGGGTCAAGCATCACCCTTGGCTAGATATACCCCTCCCATTGTATGAGCAAGGGACTTTTCAACTTGGCTCCTCCCACATGGCCTTGAAAGTCTGTAGTCTGTTCTTTGAGGAGCGAGGAGTGGCTCCAATGTCCCACTACTGGAACTAGTGATGTATGGTGTACAGATGTGTCTTGGGAATTTTTCTTAATTCAAAAGCCTGTTTCAAGCCAGCACATCTTCACGCATGTTTTGTAGATGTTTGTAAGACTACTCTTTAAACATTTGTAACGCATATTTGCTTAACCTATACTAAGATAGTAAAACTACTTTGGTTATTTCAGTACTTACATTGTTGAAGATGTGTTATATTGTTTATCACTATTGTCTCGTCCATGTGGACTACTCCACCAAACATTAGACAGATCATTCTAGTTTTCTTGGTTATAACGACTGTCACCTCTGTGTGGACTACTCTACTGGATGGTGTATGTGTTTTCCCCTACACCTTAGTTTTAACGACTGTCGCATTCGTTGTGGACTACTCCGTTGGATGTTGGACAGACCCTTGTTGTTCTAGCGTGTGTCTCTCCCTGGGTGGTACTACTACCTTTCATCTAGGGGCTCACTTTTACCCTCTCCTTTATAGTAAGAGAACCCAAACACAAGTTACATTATGCACTCACCAAGCATACTCATCTCGCTTTTGAAGTTACAAACAAAACACTCTCATGTGCCGAGCAACAAGAGCTAAGGCAAATCTCTAAGATAATGGCAACTGGACCATCGTACTGGATGGGACTCCTACACTAACGATGTGAGGCCTAGTTGGGACTTCATACCGAGGAGATCCCCTTTGTTGACGAGTCCATCACCATCAACAAAATGGCACTACAAGGACAACTAGACAACAGGTTGTGCCCGTAGAGTCTAGTTTCAATCTCTTCTTTAAAATTGACTCTTCCTAACATCATAATCTCGGGATGTCTTTCTACAAAGTTCGAATGTACCATCCCCGCAGAAGTTATTCATGACCAGCCCAAGTTGAAGTTAGGTGGTGAGGGTGAACCATCTTTTCGTGCACATGTGCATCAATTTATCACTTTTTGCAAGCGTCATGAAATAAAGTCCAGAGATGTCTGGGTTGTGTATTACTCACCCTCACATTCGAAGTTCGTGCTCAACACTGGTGTCACACATTACCCTTTGAGCCTATCGATTCATCTAGTCAGCTTGCCAAAACAATGACTAAAACGTTCGATAAGTATAGCCACCGGGATTTCCACGAAAAAAATTGTTGTTTAAGAATGGAGCCTGGCGAATCAGTTGAGGACTTTGTTGATCGCTTCCTTCACCTCTATTACGAAATTCTTGAACAACTTGTGAATTTTGACTTCTTGGGAGAAGAGTTTAAACGCTTGGTTCATATTTCTCAATACTGTGAACCTCTTGATTTCCCTTCCTCCCCAACTCTTGCAGATCATGAGGCACCTTAGATTGCAAAGGAGTAGCCCAACACCCCATTTGTTCCTTGTCCTTCTCCCTTTCCAGTCCGAAGTGGGTGCCCCCTTGCAGTGATTGCAGAGCTGAGAAATTTGCGCAGCATGTCCCCAACCCATCTTCTCATATGTCTCCCGCTTCTATGGAGGAAGTTCCATAATGGCTCAGGAAGCCTAACGAAGACTCAATCCTCCATTCTGCAAGAGGAAATCACCGTGTTGATTTGGGGTAGCATCGGATGTGCTCTAGTCACGAAAATTGGAGAGACTAAAGCAAATGAGATCTCCAATACCTAGAAATGGTTTGGGCAAATTCTAAACAGTTTGAGAGATATTAAAATAATTAATATTTTTAATGGAGTCCCTAAGTCTAAACTTAGGGAAAATAAAATATTAATGTGAATTAATATAAAACTGTGTTAGAAGGGTCCAAAAGTTATGGATCAAGCTAGATCTAATCTTAGTCTTTGATTAGGTACTTAATCTCGGTCGTTGAATTTCTCAATGAGAAAAGTATAAGAGGAGGCTTGAGGGTCACTTGGAGAATACACCGAGTTGATCAAGATTTCGATTTTCTGGGGCAGGGTTTGCTAAGGAAGTCGAAAGAGTGATCAAAGATTGCAGCTGAGGGGCAGTGAATACAGAAGCAGAGAGGCTGAGATAGTACCAGGAGGATCATCGTAGAAGCCGGCAGAGAGGGAAGCCGAGCCAGCCAAAGGCTCACGTAGAGCCAGACAGGGCTCACGCAGAGGCAGCCAGGAGTTGTGTAGCACCTTAGAGAGCCAGCGTGGGTGACGTAGAGGCTCGAAGGGCTAACGCAGTGCCTCCAGAGGCTGACGCAAGGCCAGCTAGGGTGACATTGGGCAAACGCTAGGCCAAAAAGGGCTAATATAGTCCCTAGAGGCTGATGTTGGGGTTTCAATGGGGCAGATTGGAGTTGGGAGTTGTCAGAGTGGTTATCTACGGTTTCAGTCAAAACATCTGTCTCCCACTGAGAGGTACTACTCCCGAGATTATTCTCAGTTGGGTGAGTCGGTTTTGGCACCTAGATTGTATTCTGAAACTGGCAAATTGGTTAATAATTGAAACCCTCAGATAGCTACACCAGATTTCCCGCTTTGGGTTTTTCCGAGCACATTGGTCCAAAAACAACGATGTCACTTGTGTGCTTGTTTTTGTTTCCTTCAGTTGATGATCAGTAATGTGTTGAGCATGTATTTGTATTTATTTTCAGTATTTACATGGTAAATAACTTGTTAATTAATTAAAACAAGTAGGCAGAAATAAATCAGAAAGTACATGAAGGGTTTCTAATGGGTTAGACTTAAAAATTCCAACATGGTATCAGAGAGTGGTTGCAGATCACAGGAGAATTGATGACATCAGCCGAGCAGAGCAGCAGCAGCAGAAAACAGTGGTCCCGAGTGACAGAAGTTGTTCCTAGCAGAGAAGCAGCAAGGAAGGGGTGACGCAGGGCCTACGTCATCAAGTTTGAGCCAGGAAGAGGATCAGCACAGTGGCAAAGGGGAGAAGACTCGACCTATGCAGTGCCCGGTCATCTTTCTCAGTCAGGAAGGATTGACGCTTGTGACCAGGGGGTGTAGATTTTGTTGGTGCCGGGATTGCGCGGAGCCTAGAAGCTCTAACATTCAATTTGTTGGAGCTTAGGAGGTTGTGGGTAAGTTGCAGAGTGAAGTTAGTGGGGTATTGTAGTCAGAACAGTGCCTAACATGGCAAGACCAAGGAGGAGGGAGTTGCTGCCGAGGATTTCTAGCCAAGAAATCCGGATCAATGGTGTAGCTGCACTAAGGATCGAAGTGGGGGCATCTAGACATTGTCAGACGGGTTTCCAAGAGGGAAATCAAGGCTTAGAGCAAGTGACACAGATAACTTCCAAAAGGGAAGTAAAGGAGTAGCGAGATGGCAGTGAACGGGGTAAGAGATCAAGACAGACTAGACGAAGCCTCAAACTTTGTAGTCTGGAAGGCCAGAATCTTCTCTGTTCTAGACAGGAACCGTCTCAAGCAATTCGCCTTGAGCACAATAGTGATCCCAGTTGACCCAATTGATAACAACAAGTACGAGGACGCAATGGCGAGGCCCAAGAGCATCATCCTTCACGGGGTCAAGAACAATGTAGTACCACACATTGTCGAGAAGAATACGACAAATGAGATGTGGGAGGCCCTAAAGAAGTTGTATCAGCATACTTCCATCCAAAGGAAGATGCTACTAGAAAATCAGTTGCGAACATACTAGATGCAAAAGGGAGAACAAATCGACACCTTCCTCGGTCGATTGAGGAGATCCGAGATCAGCTAACTTCCATAGGGGCCATGCCGGATCAAGAATTGATGGCGAGAACAACCCTGAACGCAATCTCAGAAGACTAGGAGGTGTTTGTCCAGAGAATATTGCGCAGGGTGACCCTTCCAAATTGGGAGGAAATGTGAGCGGCTCTTCGCCAAGAAGAGATCAGAAGGCTAAGCAAGGCAGGAAGCAGCAGCAAAGGGATCATAGTCAAGAAGGAGGAAGAGGAGGATGTTGCCCTAGCATCTGAGGGAAAGCAGCAGAAACAGAAAAAGAAGGACCTCTCCAAGGTCAAATGCTTCAACTGTGGGGAACTGGGTCACTATCTGAGCCAGTGTCCGAGGAAGAAGAGCAAGGGAGAGGCTTCTGAGACCAAGGTTGCGCCAACAAGGGCGAAGAAGGAATTGGAGGCAGATGATGATTGTGCCATGAGTGCTCACACGCCACTTGAGCGGGAATGGGGAGACATCGAGCTATAGTTAGATGAACTACAAGCAATGAGGGGCAAGATCCTTGAGGTACCCAGCCTCTTGGATTATACCTTGCTACAGGAGCCCCGAAGAGGAGTAGCAGGATTGGCGGATGTTAGTAGAGACGAATGCAGATGGAGCGAAAGAGGGAGCTACCATGCAGGAGTCCCTGGACAGCGTGAGGCAGCAATGCAAGATGCATAGAGTTGTTGCAGCAGCACAGAGGTCATAGAGGGAGCATTTGTCAGTGACAAAGGGAGCTTCAGCATCGAGAGTGTTTCTAGCTTGACGAAGATGTCAAAGTTGGGAGATCAGTTACTTACTTCTCAGTAACTGAGTTGCAATGCAGCAGTTAGCAGTGGCAGTGCTATGGGCAGCATGATGAGAGGAGTTGCAGTGCAGATGCAGCAGTGCCAGTGGCAGGGCCATGGGCAGCAGCACGGATGCAGAGGGAGCTGCCATATAAATGCAGCAATGGCAGTGGCAGGGCCATGGGTAGCAGTACATGATGCAGCAGTGTAGAGGATGTCGGGTAGCAGGCCTAGCATCAGCACAAGGACCGATGTCGGATGATCAGGGTGATGCTCAGTGAGGAAGATTCCTAGAGCACAATCCTCGCTAAGAGGGAGTGTTGATTTGGGGTAGCATCGGATGTGCTCTAGCCACGAAAATTGGTGGAGAGGCTAAAGCATATGAGATCTCCAATACCTACAAATGGTTTGGGCATATTCTAAACAGTTTGAGAGATATTAAAATAGTTAATATTTTTAATGGAGTCCCTAAGTCTAAACTTAGGGAAAATAAAATATTAATGTGAATTGATATAAAACTGTGTTAGAAGGGTCCAAATGTCATGGATCAAGCCAGATCTAATCTTATTTGTTGATTAGGGACTTAATCTCGATCGTTGAATTGTCAACGAGAAAAGTATAAGAGGAGGCTTAAGGGTCACTTAGAGAATACACTGAGCTGATCAAGATTTGGTTTTTCTGGGCCAGGGTTTGCTGAGGAAGTCGAAAGAGTGATCAGAGATTGCAGCTGAGTTGCAGTGAATATAGAAGCAGTGAGGCAGAGATAGTACCATGAGGATTAGCATAGAAGCCGGGAGAGAGGGACGCAAAGCTAGCCAGAGGTTCACGCAGAGCCAGCCAAGGCTCACGCAGAGGCAGCCAGGCACTGCACAGTGCCTCAGAGAGCCAACGTGGGTGACGCAGAGCCTCTAAGGGCTGACGCAGTGCCTCCAGAGGCTGACGCAAGAAGAGCTAAGGTGACACTGGGCTAGAAAGAGCTGACGCAGTCCCTAGAGGCCAATGCCGGGGTTTTCGTGGGCAGATTGGAGCAGGGAGTTGTCGGAGTGTTTATCTGGGGTTTTAGTCAGAACATTTGTCTCCGACTGAGAGGTACTACTGCCGAGATTATTCTCTGTTGGGTGAGCCGGTTTCGGCACCCAGATTGTATTCTGAAACTGCTTAATAATTAAAACCCTCAGATAGTTGCACCAGTTTTCCTAGATTGGGTTTTCCGGGGACATTGGTCCAAAAACAATGGTGTCACTTGTGCTTGCTTTTGTTTCCTTTAGTTGATGATCTGTAATGTGTTGAGCATGTACTTGTATTTATTTTCAGTATTTACATGGTAAATAACTTGTTAATTAATCAGAACAAGTAGGCAGAAATAAATCAGAAAGTACATGAAGGGTTTCTAACGGGTTAGACTTAGAAATTCCAACATTCATAACTCAAGTCTCAAATCCGATTTGCATCTCTGCCATCCTCCATCATCTACAAGCCATGACTGCTTGTACCATGACTTTCTTGATCAATCTGCTCCACCGTCCAGTTGTTCACATTCTCTTGATTCTCAAGTTGCTGGCTCAAATTGCGATCAGACACAAGGCAGTCACATTACATAGGCAGAGGAGCAAAAAGGTGAGGACACTATCGATCTCCCATCTCTGACTCAAAATTGTGTGCATCAAAACAACAAGCTTCCATTCTTGAACGATTATCAATCTGCTAATCTTGGTGGAACATCTTGGACAATAATTCTTTCGATCAACCCCCAACCTTGGGCATGTAAAAATTCCTTAAACCCGGGAATTCCTACTGCAACACTGATGATATTTCTTCTACTTGTTATATTTACATGAACAAGTTATTTCGAGTTTCCTACCGCAATCATCGAAAAGCATACACTGCATCCTACACCATTTAAATAATATGTCGAAACAAGAAACTGAACAATAGAGAAAGATACACAAATGACACAGTTATTTTTGGACAAATGTCTCAAGAAAAACCCCAAGACAAATGTCCGGAGAAGAACCTCCAGCCAAAACTCCCTTTGCCCCTCTCTGCAAAAGCTCACTATCAAAATTCTCCCGGTCACTGCTCTGCTGCAAAAAATAGAATGTTTGAACTCACTCTTTGTGTGTCTTTCCAAATGACCCTCAAGTCTCCTTAAATATCTCCTCGTTGACATTCAACCGGCTCAAATTAAAAGCTAATCAATGGCCAAGATCATTTATGCTTGATCCTCGCCTTCTTCTAGAAATACACCACAGTTAGATTAATACCCATTAATTATTTTATTTTCCTAAGTTTAGACTTAGGGTCCTATTAAAAATAATTAATTATTTTAATAAAATTGTTTTTGGGTAGAATTTCCGAAAACGCTTTCTAGGTTCTTTGGAATACATGTGCCGAAGCCTCCCTGCAAAATTTGAGACTTAGAGCACATTTAATGCTACCAGAAATCAACAGGGCAGTTATCACACCCATCCTTTCCTATGCCGCGACGAACACCCAAGCACATCATGTGATATTCCATTTTATCATGAATACTCTAACTCAGATCTCGAATTTGCTCCGGTCAAAGAAGAGATGCATATCGAAACTTCATCTTCACCACACTTGCCCTTATGTCCTATCATTCATAACACATCTACATGTAGAGGAGATACTCCATGTTCTCTTGCTTCTCGATCTGATAAGTTATCTCCTCGATTGACACAAGGCAGTGAGTCTGTCCATGATGAAGTTAAAACAGTCTAATCACAGAATGTTCTTCCCATTCCCCATCATCTCTTCGTGTGCATGAAGATGACTCTTCAAATCAGCTTGCTGAAGCTGAAAAATCTAGTGAAACCTGTGACAGAGATGGATGCCATCCTAAGAGCAGTTTTGAAATCAGCAGCAGCAGCCATCCTCAAGCCATGCATGAACTAGTTCACGCTTCAGAAGATGATTCTACAATTCTGGAAAGTTCTGAGACGTAACAAGGAGTCGAGGCACTTCAACGTCCATTGATGGTTACGTAAGGACCTCGCGACTCTAGCAAGCACCCCAAACTAAATCATATCTGGTTTCTCACGCACGATCCGTCTTTCTGCATGGTTTCATTCAATGTGGATCCCCATGTAGAAAATGTTTGGTATTCCAAGTGTCATTATTCAAATTTTCAAAATTTTACTCATGACCAAATCCACAAATTTGTTGCAGCTCGTTCGTGTTCATGCACATCTCTTACATCAAACTCAGGTTGGGAATGTCTGTCTCCCATGAAATCATGGAATGGTGAAGTCGATCATCTCAAAGACTATCTTTGGCCATAATCATACTTATCGAATTTTCCCTCTCATGATCAACTCCTCAGTCCTCTTGTGAATCGTGTACTTTGAATCTGCCCACTCATCACACCAGCAATCCCCCTGTGTGATGATGCACGCACAAGTTATCACATGAATCAAGTTCCTCTCCCCAACTAGTTTCACACATTCGCAACACTGGCATCTCTTTTAAATTCCTGGGATGACCATGATGCCTCCGCAACTTTTCATTAGTTACAGGAAGGTGATCTGTCATGTCTAGCTCACAGCGAACTTGATTCCATTGTTCAAGGCATTCGCAAGATTGTTCAAAGGAATTTTTCTTTGTTCATTTCAAGCAGGGAATCTGACATCTCAACCAGCTCATCTGATCATTTCTCCATCTTGGGTAATTGTCATTCGGCTTATCATTTTCCCATCAGCATATCTAATGACAGTTGCTTCACGCTCTCTGACATTCATTGTTTAGCATCTTTCTTCTCAGATTTTTGCCAAGCAGGGGAGGCACTTCAGCCTGCACTAATGGCAAGCCCTCACTGTGTTGGCATGACTGTTGAGAATGATCAAATTTATTTTTCCCTACAAGATTCCAATCATGATCCCGTCTGTCAAATCGAAAATCCATCTTTTCCAAGATCACGAGGCTTTCCAAATAGCCATTATGAATTTTATGATCCAATCGCTAAATAGTTGGAACAATCTTACTGGGCAAGCCATGTTGCAGGCAACAAGTTTCAATCCTTCCTCGCGCTTGCTGAGAAGCTCGGTGCAGATGAGGATGCATCCGCAAGAAGTTTCTGAGGTTTGTTTAGAAACGATATCCATCATGGAGGTAAGCATGTGTATTGGGTGGTTGTGACACATCTTTCTGCCCACAGGGAAGACCTTCCTTCCCGTGTGTAGCTTGTTCAAGTTTCTGTATTTTCTATTGCACACTACATTTTATCTGTTTTAATCGTTTGTATCTTTGCGGATGCAAGTCGGGAGTGACTATGGTGGCTTCATTGGAAATTTCATTTCACGTAACCCCGACCATTTAGCTGTTATGATAGGAGTAGGATTAGTTGCATCTCAGTTTTCCCTTCCTTGCACTCATATTGCACTCATAGTCCGTCATGGTTTTCTGATTCTGGCTTTACATCCTATTTGCTTTGGCCTTTTTGTTTTCTTGTCTTCTAGTTTTGTTTGCTTGTTGTGTGCTCCTTTCCTCTCGTCTTGTTTTTCCCTTTTGTGTTGAGCTTTCCTTTTGTTTGCACTACGCAAATAAGTGTTGTGCCTGCACTGTATTCTGGTTTCTGAATGGGTATGTGGCTGAAGTTCCAAGAGTCTTGTGACACTACAGCGCTTGGCCAGTCCTGTGTCCGTCCTCTTTGTGCTTGGTTGTAACTTCTGGCCAATGAAATTTTCACGAAAAATACGATCCGTCTATAAGGAAAATTTTGGTCAAACCATGACCCATGTCCAATCTGGGAATCCTCATGCCTATCCTTAGTTTTCTGCTCTGTGTGTTCAAGCTTATCCAATTAGTAGAAATGGAGAAGGGAAAAATCTAAAGGAGCAAACCTAAATCAGAGGTCTTATATGCTTCTCTATAGGAACAACCTCTTTTGCTCTCAATAAATTGAGATCCCTCTTCAGCCCCAAAAATAAATAAGTGCCTATGCACCGTCCTCTTACAAAAATTACAAAGGCGAAAGAAGAGAAAGGCTTCCTGCACAGAGAGGTGGAGCAAGCAACTCCACCGGGGCACTGTCCAGGCTCGCTGGCAGTGGAGCAATGTTTGTGTTCCTACGTGACTATGTCGGGGAACTGTCTAGGCCTACTGGCAGCACAGCAACACCCAAGATGAAAACTTATACTCTGAAAATCTTAATCTCGTTAGCCAAATTACCCTTCCCGCTTTTAAACATTGTGATCTAGCTTAATTTTGTGTTGCGTTCCATTGAGTCGACACAAGATGAACGGTGTCTGTCTGTGGGGTAAGTGGGGAAGCCGAAGTGATCTACATAACGAATCAATACTTACCGAAAGGCCAAGGACCTGCGCAAAGAAATGAACCAAAACAGAGAAGTTGGTATTCAACCAGTGTGTCGCCAAGTGTTGTAGCGGCTGCAACACCCTCCAAAATTTTGGCTTACATCCAAATTTCAGAGCCTTTGTTGGTTTTTCCTTTGATGGTTGCAAACACTCGAGCTCACCCCATGAGCTCTTGCGAAGTCTTTTCACCTTTTTTTCTTGTTTGACCAGTGGTTGTCTTTCGGCATGTCAATTGCATTGCCATGCTTGTGATCTAATTCTGGTGAGTTTGAAGGTTTGTCTTTGTGTGTTTGGGTTGTCTTCGCTATGTAAACATCCATCGTACTCACACACAAAGTTGTAAACAATGTCGCGCAAGTGTCATCACGATCATCAGAAGGTCTATCACAAGTGTCACGTTTGTCGCTCTCAACTCCAAGACAGTCACACTCAGGGCATGTTTCGACGTGTTGTCATGGTGGTCCATGTTGTCGCGTCATCGAGTATGCTAAGTGTCTGTTCACAATGTCAGTCTGCACAAGTTTGCTTGGCTTCGACACTTAGACATTTTCCTGAAAATCTGCCCAACCGGACAACCCTCTTCCTCCGAGCCCCAACTGAGTTGCACTGTGCAGTCTCAACCCTCAGTGACACTACTCTGCTGCACGGAACTGCGCAGTGCTTGAGGTTGTCCTCCAGGTCAGCTGCATTGCGCAATTCTAGAGGTGAGCAACTTGTCTGCCTCCCAGAATTGCGCAGAAACTGCCTCCCTGTCTAACTAAACTGTGCGTTTCTCAACTACAATCATCAACCCTCCTCCTTTCCTGTCAGGGAACTGCACTACTCTAAGACCCAGGTCTGCACTGTTCCCCAAAATTGTGCAAACATGCCCAGTTGGTCATCTGCTGCCTTGCTTTGCATTGTTCCCAAAAATTGTGCAGAGCTTGTTGGAATTTCTAAGTTTAACCCATAAGAAACAATGTTCCACCAAGACTTCGGGACAGGGAGACGCGGGTGCGAGGAGACGCACGAGGGGGACGTGTAAAAGTACCCTCAAATTTTATTGAAATTTAGGGGGGACAGGGGGACGTCGAGGTATATAATTTTTTTTCCTTATATATATATATATATATATAGAGAGATATATTTCAAATTCATATTCAATAATGGAAGCATAAATAGAATGATACATACATAATTGAATTAAATAATTAAATACGTTGATCCATACTCATCATTCTTACTAATACATACATGATTCATCCATAAACCACGAGATTCAATAAGGAAATACTTTGATCCATATTCATTATTCATTATTCACCATATTAGAATCTACATTGATTTAAAAATTAAATTCATCATTCTAGATTCTAAATTGATTTAAAATTAAAAATCATTTATCATTATAGAATTTAATTAGTACTAAGCAAAATAGACTATAATCGATAATGAAAACTAAAGACTGAAATATTAAATTGATATAACTAAAACTCAAAAACAATGGAGTGACGAGTCTAAAAGTCACTCTAAAGTACACAGAGGGCTTGGTGCTCTTGATTAAAAACTGATTCCATACCCTTGTACATGAAAAAATGCAATGGGAACATTGCAATCCATCAAATCCTAAATTCCTGAAACACTGTTAAGTCTGCTGGATTTTGAGTGAGACTAAAATTCTACTTTCTCCATATGAAATCACATGAGGTCGGAACCACTCTCAAACTCCCTAGTCATTTCATGGTAATGTTAAAAATTTAAGTGAAAGGATGAAAATGAAAGATAAAGGAAAATGTCACTTTTACTTTAAGAATTTAACATTACCATGAATTGCATAGCATTAGTAGGGAAATATGGTTAAATACTAGGTTTTCCCTGTCTTAAATCACTGTTTACAAGCAAATTTAAGCGGGGATGCATCGACCATTTTGACGGGGGATGGGCATCCCCATTTTGGGGAGTCGCGTCCCACACACTGGGGAAACGTCCCCCCTGCGTCTCCCCGCGTCTCCCCAGAAGGGGAAACGTCCCCCCAACCCTGGCGACACGTCCTGTGGAACATTGGTTAGAAATTCTTCCTGTACTATCCAGTTTATTTCTTCCTACTTGTTTAATTACTTAACAAGTTATTTACCATGTAAATACTGAAAATAAACACAAGTACAGTATCAACATCTACAGATCATCAACTGAAAGAAAACAAGCACACAAGTGACACCATTATTTTTGGACCAATGTCCGCGGAAAAACCCAATGCGGGAAAACCAGTGTAGCTATTCAGAGGGTTTTATTATTATGCAGTTTTCATATTACAACCAGGGTGCCAGAAATGGCTCACCCAACAGAGAACGCCATCAATAGTAGTACCTCTCCTCGAAGACAAATATTTTGGTTGATCAATCACCGAATGAACGATCCCACAACAACAATTGCAGCTTCCACTACTTTGCGTCACTCTGATAGGGACTGCGTCACCCTTCCGGGCCGATTAGAACCCAGACTTCCCCATGAAAATCTTCCCAGCGCTGCCTCTTGGCCCTGCATTGGCTCTGCTAGCCTCTGTGTCAGCTCTCAGACCCTCTGCGTCACCCACGTTGGCCTTTCTTGGCTCTGCGCAGCTCCCAGCGACCTCTGCGTAGCACCCAACTACCTCTACGTCAACCTCTTCAGGTTCTGCACTCTCTCTGATACCAACTCTGCCTCTCTGCTATGTACTTACTGCGCCTCACTGCTGATCATTGATTCAATTTGTCTTAGTAAACCCCGCTCTAGAAAATCGAATCACCGATCACTCTGGTGTGTTCTCCAACTGACCCTCAAGCCTCCTCTTATACATTTCTAGTTGGTCCATCAACGGTCGAGATTAAATCTCTAATCAACGGCTAAGATTATATTTGGCTTGATCCATGACTTTTGGAACCTTCTAACCCACTTTTATATTAATACCCGTTAATATTTTATTTTTTGTAAGTTTAGACTTAAGAACTCCATTAAAAATATTAATTATTTTAATATCTCCCAAAACCAATTAGAATCTGCCCAAACCATTTCTGGGTCTTGGAGATCTCGTGTGCTTTAGCCTCTCCAACAATTTTCATGGCTAGAGCACATTCGATGCTACCCCAAATCAACAGAGCTTCCCAGATGACCCTTGTTGCCTTGCCTCTAGAAATTGCGCAAACATGTCTGGCAGTTCCCCTGCGGGCTGTCTTCACTATTCCCAAAAAATTGCGCAGTCATGGCTAGCAGTCCCTCTACAGCACTGCTTTGTCTTCCCTCGGAAAATTGCGCAGTCCTGACCAGCAGTCCCTCTGCAGACTGCAACCCGCTCTATCTTACCTCTGAAGATGTGCAGAAGTTGCCCCCCTCAAGATCCCACCTTGCAACTGAAACTAGTGACTCTCACTGCACAATCCTGCCTCCCAGTGATCACTGCGCAGTTTCTCCCGACAGTGCAGGTTGTCCTCCTGGAATGCCTCATTCCAGCATGAGTTGCGCACAGCGCTATCTCAATGAGTTGTCCTCCCTCCCTGTCACCTGAAACACGAGAACATGCAACACTATGCCATGTGAAGCAGAATACAAAGCACACCAAGAGTACATCCATCACTCAGCAACACAGCAGCTGGACATGGACACCACAGTCAGCCAGTACATGTCAGCAGTGTCAGGTTGAGTTGTGCAATGAATTGTCTCAGCCACATCACCATATGGGCCTTATCCGTTGTAACTGAATGTAATGTAAAGTGAAGTTCAATGGATGCACATAGAAGTAAAAGAGTCATGTCAATTGAAAATTCACGGGAAGTTGAACAATCACAAAGGTAGTCCAAGTGTCACAAGGGTTAAGGATCACCTTTGGCTATATATACCCCTCCCATTGTATTAGTAAGGGCCTTTTCACCTTGGCTCCTCCCAGATAGCCCTTGAGAGTCTTGTTGATTTTTGGTCGTATTGGATGTGCTCTAGCCATGAAAATTGGTAGAGAGACTTAGGCACATGAGATCTCCAAGACCCAGAAATCATTTGGCGAAATACCACCCAGATGGAGAGATATTAAATAAATAATATTTTCAATGGGGTTCCTAACTATAAATTTAGGAAAATTACAATATTAATGTGTACTAATATAAAATAGGTGAGAAAGTTCTAAATAACGAGGATCAAGCTAGATCTAATTTTAGTCGTTGATTAGGGACTTAAACTAGGCCGTTGAATCATCAACAGGAAAAATATAAGAAGAGGCTTGGGGGCCAGTTGGAGATACACCAAGTTGATCAGTCAATTTGATTTTTTGGGGCAGGGTTTGCTGAGAAATCGAGTTAGTGATCTGTTGCAGCGAGGGCAGCTCGGCAAGAGGCCGAGAATACATATCAAAGGCAGAGAAGGTGCTAGAGAGACATCGCAGAGCCTAGGAAATCTGACGTACAGGTAGCAAGGGTTGATGCAGAGACTGATTTAATATTCCTAATTAGCTATGGCTAATTGGAATATTCGATTTTGTTCGATTTTTGCCTTCTATAGTTATTTGTAAATAAAAAGTGAGGAAGGGGGAACATAACTCACTTTAGAATAAAAAGTCACTTCCCAGGTAGCACAGCATTGTGACTTAAGGGGGAACCAAGGGGGCCAAAGGGGGATACAGCAATGGGGTCCACGAAGACACATGGAGGGACTACGTAGGAGGGAAGGAACACATGGCAAGAAGGGGATCACGCAGGAGAAAGTGAGCCTAGGGATTGTGAGAGGCAGAGGCTATAAAATAGAGAGGAACCCCCTCATTTGTCATCATTCTGGTTATGAGCATTTTTGATAGTCATTTCGACTTAAAACACGCTGGCTGTTTAGCTAGTCTGCAACACTGTTTAGTGCATTGAGTGTCTCCGTTCGGAGATCTCACCCTTAGCCCCGGGGGACTTCGAGTGCCTGCTCGGGCAAGGTATTTCCATTGGCATCCCAGCAGTAGTTTCATCAACATTTCAGCAGTAGTTTCATCAGCGTTTCAGCAGCAGTTTCATCAGTGTCTTTGAGAAACTGCGCAGAACCCCAAGGGGGTGATTTTCGGGGGTCGGCCAATTCAGAAAAGCTTTCTGGGTTTTTCTGGGTTTCTTGAGTAGAGTTCGATTCCAGAGTTTCAGCCTCTTTTGAGGAGGGAAGTAGCCCCAAATCCTCATTTGATTTCCAGCGGCACGGCAGTTTTCCAATAGCTGGGATGCAGATCAGTGTGAGGCCATTCCAGGAAAGCTTTCTGGGTTTTTCTGGGTTTCTTGAGTAGAGCCCGAATCCAGAGTTTCAACTTTTTTCGAGGAGGGGAGCAGCCCCAAATCATCATTTGTTTTCTAGCAGCAGCATCCGCGCAGAGAGGCCATTCTTGTCATTTCGAGAGTATTTCTTCACTTGCCTTATGCAAGTCGAGGTGCCATCTATCTAATCACCTCTTATACTCATTTATTGCTCAGTACAATAAAATGGCTTAGCATTTCTCGCTGCATTTCTTGTGTATCTGCTTATATTTCCGGTTTACATTATTATATGTTGTTCCACTATTATTTTATCACTTTTGGGTTATTATATCATTTGCACATATTTGGTTGGAGTTTTTGCTGGTGTTTGAGGAATATTCCGGGTTAGGAATATTACAGTGGTATCAGAGCATAGATCTGGCTCAGCCTATGGAGCTAGCAATCTATGACACCGGGGGAAAAACCCTATATCTATTACAGAGGTCAGAGATATAGAGACACTGGGCGTAGGTTGGAGAATACCTATGGAGAAGGAGATTGTGTTCCTGTGGCAGATGCGAAGCAAGAGGAACTTGTGGTAGACGCAGAATAGAGAGAGCCAGTAGTGGACGCAGAGCAGATGGCAGACGAGGACGGGAAGAGATTTGCGGATATGCTCCTCAAATCAGTGCAGGATTTGTCGAGGCAGATTGAGGTGATGGGGCAGAGATTCACAGCAGTAGAGGCTAGACAGCGGGAGAGCCCACGAGTTTTTCAGATCGGTGAGGGATCAGGTGCATCCCATCACTTGCCAGAGCAGCGTGATACTACGCAGCAGGGGGCCTCACATGCCCCTACACGCTCTACCATGCCCACCTTCTTAGGAGCAGACATGGGGGCCGCAGCCCAACAGGAGGCAGAGCCCGGGCATATGGGCAATTATTTTACAGAGTACCAGGCCTATGGGCAGGAGTTCAGGGAAGCCCTCTCATTCAGAGATTTTGTTCAGCTCCGGCGGGATAGCAGACCCCACGATCATCACAGAGAGTATTGGCATTACCATGATGGCGACACCCACCGTTCAGCGAGCAGATTCCACTTGCCTACATTTGATGGCTCATCAAACAGTTTAGCAAAGTCTTGGGTGAAGAAGTTGGACATTTATTTCCGGCTTAACCAGATGTCGGAGGCAGAGGCCATCAAGGTGGCAACGTTGCATTTGGATGGCGAGGCCCAGGATCGATGGTTTCATGGGATGGTTACATTGGAGCACTCCACAGTGACGTCATATGCCGAGTTTACCAGGAGACTGATGGAGCGATTTGATCAGAGGGATCCAGAGCAGCATTTCGTTGAGCTGACGAGGCTCAAACAGACAGGGAGCCCAGAGACCTACATTGCAAATTTCTTAAGGGTCTCCGTGATGGTGCCAGACCTCTCCACGGCACGGAGGGTCTATATGTATGTTGAGGGTTTAGCAAAGCCACTTCGGGCTCTAGTCTGATCCACTAGACCAGCTACGCTCCAGGATGCTATCAGCAGGACCTAGGACTTACAGGATGTTTTACCCAGGACCCGAACACCTCACCCCCAAAGATAGACTTTTCAATCTAAGGGGAAGGATGTGAGAATTCCTCCTCCAAAGGGGAATCCAGGACGAGTGCAGCTTGACGACGATGCCAGGAGGGCGCTGAAGAAGAAGCGGTTGTGCTTCACCTGTCAGGAGCCATGGGCACCAGGACATAGATGTGCTACTGGCAAAGCACATTTTATTGAGGTCTTCTCCGAGAGAAGTGGAGAAGAGGATGTCGAGGAGGATGTGGAGGTAGGAGATAGCCATGCCATACAAGGACCTTTGCCACCTCCACCACCAGCAACAGGTGGTGCATCCTTTGCATCCACTTGAGGGGCCCTTGCAGTGTTGCGAGGAGTTCCCAAGTATCTGATGCTACGCGTAAGAGGGACAGTACATGGCCAGCGCGTATCAGTTTTGATTGACAGTGGGGCAACCCAAAACTTCATTGATGCACAGATGGTTGAGCGGAGAGGTATTCAGACAGAGAGCTTCGATGGGTTTTCAGTCTTGGTCCCAGGAGATCAGACCATGACGTGTGCTCGTTATGTTCCAGAGCTTTCAGTGACGATGGGCACCTACACATTGACTGACCACTTTTTCGTGGTCGATATTCCGAACACCAACATGATACTGGGTGTTCAGTGGCTTATCACTCTAGGGAAGGCCACGACAGATTGGAAGACCCTGGAGATGGAGTGGGATGATGAGAAGACAGGGAGGCATGAGAAGATACGGGGACAGCACACATATCGCCTCAGACGGTGTCGGCTCATCGGATGGAGGCAATCTTCCGGAAGGGAGACATAGATTGGGTAGTAGAGCTGCGTGCATCAGAGGCAGGAACTACAGGGCAAACGGTACACCCAGAGATACAGTCTATCCTTGATCGGTATGCCATAGTGTTTGGGGATATTTCACCAGGACAGCCACCAGATCAGGGGTTTGAGCACACCATCGAGCTTGAGTAGGGCATACAAGCCGTGGTTACCACCCCCTATAGTCACCCCTAGGCCTATCGGGATGAGATTGAGCGAGCTATCCAGGAGTTGCTTGCATTGCCAGATTTCACGCAGCCATTTGTTTTAGAGTGTGATGCGTCGAGAGAGGGATCAGCACAGTATTGATGCAGGGAGGTCACCCTATAGCATTTGTGAGCCGGAAGCTCCTTTCACACGAGAGGTTGTATTCCATATATGACAAGGAGATGCTAGCCATCATGCATGCATTGGCTAAGTACCGGCAGTATTTGGTAGGCAATAGGTTCAGTATGAGAACTGATCACAACAGCCTCAAGTTCTTTTTGGAGAAGAAGCAACTACAGGAGAGGCCGCAGAAGTGGATCAGTAAGATCCAAGCATATGACTTTGACATTGAGTATGTCAAAGGTAAGAACAACATGGTAGCAGATGCCCTTTCACATAGACCAGCCACGTTGTCTCTTATAAGCTTGGATACAGATTCGAGGGCTCGACTCTTAGTAGAGTACTCCAAGGACAGATTTGCATGTGAGGTTCTAGATGGGCAGGTGGCAGATGACAGGTACAAGGCGGTCGATGAGATCATCTACTACAGGGACCGGATCTTCTTGACTGAGGGGTCTCAACTCAAGAAGAAGATACTCCAGGCATCACATGATTCCCCATTGGCAGGACATCAAGGTTTTACCAAAACCGACAGGGCCATTAGGGAGAGGTTCTCATGGAAGGGCCTCAAGGAGGACGTATTCCAACACATTCGAGAGTGTGATGTTTGCCAGAGGAACAAGGGAGAGATGAGCCATCCCGCAGGATTATTGTAGCCTCTTCCCATTCCAGAGGGGAAATGGGAGAGTATTTTGATGGATTTCATCACAGGGTTGCCCATGGTACAGGGCAAGGATTGTATCTTTGTCGTCGTTGATCGACTGACGAAGTACACACATTTCTTTGCCATATCTGCACACTATACAGCAGCACAGGTGGTCGAGCTGTTCTTCAGGGAGATCTTCAGGCTACATGGTCTTCCTAAGACCATCGTCAGTGATAGGGACAGCCGTTTCATGGGCGGGTTTTGACAGGAGCTTTTCCGATTGGTGGGGACGGAGTTGACACCGAGTACTAGCTATCACCCATAGACGGAGATAGTTAACAAGTGGCTGGAGGGCTACTTGCGTAACTATGTCAATGGGCAACAACGAGCATGGCTGAAGTGGCTGCATCTAGGGGAGTACTGCTACAATACTTCGCATCACATGTCCATTGGTATGTCACCATTCTATGCCTTATATGGGTATCATCCTTTCTCTTTCGTTGACGTGATGTTTGGTGATAGCAGGGCTCCTAGAGCCAAGATTTGGATCCAAGAGAGTCAGGATATCCTCCGAGCTCTCAAGGATAACATGGCTACAGCGCAGAACCAGTAGAAGTTGTATGCCGACAGGGGTCGGGTGGAGAGGCAGTTCGAGGTAGGGGACATGGTCTACCTATGATTACAGCCATACCGACAGTCATCGCTAAAGCAGAAGGGGGCTGAGAAGCTCAAGCCCCGCTTTTATGGGCCATACAGGGTGATACGCAGGATTGGACAGGTTGCATATGAGTTGGAGCTGCCCCAAGGCAGCAAGATTCATAACATTTTTCATGTATCATGCCTAAAGAAGGCATTGGGGCAGCAGGTGACCGTGACGGATGAGCTACCACCCATGGATGATGAGGGGCATTTGGTATTGCAGCCGGAGGCTATCATTGACTCTAGGGAGAGACGGTTGCGGAGCAGGACGGTCCGGGAATTCTTGGTGAGGTGGAAGAATTTGCCAGATGAGGATGCCACTTGGGAGAGTGAGGAGATCTTACAGCATCCATCACTTCAGTTGCTTGAGGACAAGCAACATTTTGTCAGGGGAGACTGTAATATTCCTAATTAGCTATGGCTAATTGGAATATTCGATTTTGTTCGATTTTTGCCTTCTATAGTCATTTGTAAATAAAAAGTGAGGAAGGGGGAACATAATTGACTTTAGAATAAAAAGTCACTTCCTAGGTAGCACAACGTTGTGACTTAAGGGGGAACCAAGGGGGTCAAAGGGGGACGCAGAAATGGGGTCCACGCAGACACATGGAGGGACTTCGCAGGAGGGAAGGAACACATGGCAAGAAGGGGATCACGCAGGAGAAAGTGAGCCTAGCGATTGTGAGAGTCAGAGGCTATAAAATAGAGAGGAACCCCCTCATTTGGGATCATTTTGGTTATGAGTATTTGTGATAGTCATTTCGACTTAGAGCACGCTGGCTGTTTAGCTAGTCTGCAGCACTGTTTAGTGCATTGAGTCTCCTTTCGGAGATCTCACCCTTAGCCCCGGGGGACTTCGAGTGCCTGCTCGGGCAAGGTATTTCCATTGGCATCCCAGCAGTAGTTTCATCAGCATTTCAGCAGCAGTTTCATCAGTGTTTCAGCAGCAATTTCATCAACGTCTTTGAAAAACTGCACAGAACCCCAAGGGGGTGATTTTCGGGGATCGGCCATTTCAGAAAAGCTTTCTGGATTTTTCTATGTTTCTTGAGTAGAGTCTGATTCTAGAGTAGAGTCTGATTCCAGAGTTTCAGCCTTTTTTGAGGAGGGGACCAGCCCCAAATCCTCATTCAATTTACAGCAGCAGCACCAGCACGACAGTGTTCCAGCCGCTGGGACGCAGATCAGTGTGAGGCCATTCTAGGAAAGCTTTCTGGGTTTTTCTGGGTTTCTTGAGTAGAGCCCGATTCCCGAGTTTCAGCTTTTTCTGAGGAGGGGAGCAGCGCCAAATCATCATTTGTTTTCTAGCAGCAGCAGCGGCACAGTAGCAAGTTGCAACATCCACGCATAGAGGCCATTCTTGTCATTCCGAGAGTATTTCTTCACTTGCCTTGTGCAAGTCGAGGTGCCATCTGTCTAATCACCTCTTGTACTCATTTATTGCTCAGTATAATAAAATGGCTTAGAATTTCTCGCTGGATTTCTTGTGTATCTGCTTATATTTCTGGTTTACATTATTATACATTGTTCCACTGTTATTTTATCACTTCTGGGTTATTATATCATTTGCACATATTTGGTTGGAGTTTTTGTTGGGGTTTGAGGAATATTCCGGGTTAGGAATATTAAAATTGAGGAGGCCAGCGCAGAGGACGCAGAAGGCCAAGAGGCTGACTCAAAAGCCGCAGGGACTGACGTAGGTAGCATAGAGGGATGGAGGGCTGACAAGAGAGCTTCAGAGGTTGCGCTGAGGTGATTTCGTGGGCCAGATTGTGAGCTAATCAGCTGACACAGAGCCATAGAGGGTGACGCAGTCCCTGAAGGGTGACGTAGTTCCGGAAGAGTGCTAGGAGAAGCTTTCGCAATCCAACACAAGGACAAGTCGGAGTCACTGTAGGGTTGTTCATCTAGCTGCTGATTTGCCGGAATATCTGTCTCCGGAAAGAGATGCTACTACCAAGGATATTCTCTAAAGGGTGATCCATTTCTGGCACCCTAGTTGTATTCAGAAATCTGCTTAATAATAACACCCTCTATATGTTGCACCAATTTTTTCTAATTGGGTTTTTCCGGGGATGATTGTCCAAAAACAACGGTGTGCCTTGTGTTATTGTTTCTAGTTACTTCAGTGCATGATCTGTATACCTATGAAGGTTGCATTTGTGTTTACTTCGATATTTATGTATTTAAACAACTTGTTAATGTAAAGAACAAGTAGGAGATAGCAAACCAGATATTGCAGTAGGGGTTTCTGATGTGTTAGTTTCAGAAATTTTCACATGGTATCAGAGCGATTGCAGATCACAATAGGATTGAAGATGCCAACAGGAGAAATCTGAAGAATTTGCAGCAGAGGCAGTGGTCCCGAGAGACAGTGTTGTTCTAGAGCTGAAGCGACAAGAGAAGAGGTGACGCAATGCTGCTTAGAGGGTACACAGAGGCTCATGCAAAGCCTCTGTCAGCATTTCGAGCCAAGGGAAGGGTCAGCGCAAAGGTAGAGAGAGGTAGAATAAGCTCACACAGAGCCACGTCATCTTGCTTAGCTAGGTAGGATTGACACAGTTGGCCAGAGGTGTAGATTCAATCTTCTTTGTGATTGCGCAGAGCCTGAAGGGCTCAGTTTCTTCAATTGTCGAGGCGAAGGGAGTTGTGCAAATTGTGATTTTAGGAGCTGGTGGGACGATGTTTTTGTCAGTGGAGAATAGTGTCTAAGTAGACGGAACAAAGGTAGAGGGAAGCACAACCTTGATAGATTTCTAGCCAAGAAATATAGATCTGAGTTGCAGCGGCAGAGGAGGATTGGAGAGGAGTGATTCAAGAGTTGGCCGGAGGATTTCCAGGAGGGTAGTCAAGACTCAGAGGGAGTCTAGAAGCGGAGCACAGATGACAGTGAACGGACTAAGGAATCAGGACAGATTGGACGAGGCTTCCAATTATGTCATCTGGAAGGCAAGGATCTTGGCAATCCTGGATAGACATCACATCAAGGACTATGCCTTGAAAGTAGTAGCTATCCCAGTTGACCCAGTTGAGAATGAGAAGTATGAGGAGGCTCAGGCGAGGGCGAAGTGCATGATCCTAGACGGGGTCAAAGATCATGTCATAGCACATATTGCTGAGAAGAACACAGCAAAGGAGATGTGGGACACCCTGACCACCTTATACCAAGGCTCTTCCGTGCAGTGGAAGATGCTATTGGAGAATCAGCGATAGTCATATCAGATGCAGAAGGGAGAGGAGATAGATCCCTTCCTCCTCAGATTGCAGGAAATTTGGGACCAGCTTACTTCCGTGGGGTCTACACCGAATCCAAAGTTTGTGGTTAGGACTGCTCTAAATGCAGTCTCCGAGGACTGGGAAACATTTGTCTAAAGCATCTTGGGCAGAGCGACTCTCCTCAGCTAGGAGGAGATGTGGGCAACTCTTTGACAGGAAGAGATTAGCAGAATGACCAAGCCGTGGAGTAGTGGTAACGGAGTTCAAGTCAAGAAAGAGGAGAAGGAGGATGTGGCTCTAGCATCTGTCCGGCAGCAAGGGAAGAGGAAGAAAAAGGACATCTCTAAGGTCAAGTGCTCCAACTGTGGGGAGCTAGGACATTATGCATCTCACTACCCCAAGAAGAAAGGCAAGGGAGAAGCCTTTGATTCAAAGGCAGCGCCAGCTAAGGCGAAGAAAGAAGTCGACACTAATCACGATTGTGCCATGAGTGCTCATGCACCTCTAGAGAAGAGGTGGGGAGACATCGAGTTGTAGGCAAGAGAACTACATGCTAAGGGCAGGATCCTTGAGGTGCCCAAACTCTTGGATCACATCTGGCTACGGGAGCCCTTAACGACAATAGCATGATGACAGGTGTCAGGTGGAGCAAAGTGTAGTGGAGCAGCAAGGCAGTGCTTGAGTGTAGATATCTAAGGCAACGCAATGGAGGTTGCAGCAGTGCGACAGGCATAGAGGTATATGCAGTAGCGCAGTGGCAGTAGAGGGAGCACAAGATAGCAAAAGAGGCAGCTTCAACATCACAAGGCTTCCAAACTGACCGGCATGTCAGGATTTGTGAGAAGTCAGATACCTACTTCTCGGTAACTGAGTTGCAGTGTAGCAGTTAGCAATGGCAGTGTTATGGGCAGCATGACGCAGCGTTTTGAGAGGGAGCTGCAGTACAGATGTGGCAGTGGCAGTGGCAGTGTCAGTGTCATGGGCAGCAGTACAAGAAGTAGCAGTGTAGGGGATGTGAGGCAGCATGCCAAGCATCAGCACAGGTACTGATGTGGAAGATCAGTGTCATGTTTCTATGGTGAAGCATTACTCGAGCACACTCCACGCTAAGAGGGAGTGTTGATTTTTGGTAGCATCAGATGTGCTCTAGCCATGAAAATTGGTGGAGAGGCTAAGGCACATGAGATCTCCAAGAGCCAAAAATCGTTTGGGGAAATTCCACCCAGATGGAGAGATATTAAAATAATTAATATTTTTAATGGGGTTCCTAAGTATAATCTTCGGAAAATTAAAATATTAATGTGTATTAATATAAAATGGGTGAGAAAGTTCTAAATAACGAGGATCAAGCCAGAACTAATCTTAGCCATTGATTAAGGACTTAATCTCAGTCGTTGAATCATCAACAGGAAAAGTGTAAGAAGAGGCTTGAGGGTCAGTTGGAGATACACCAAGTTGATCAGTCAATTCAATTTTTTGGGGTAGCGTTTGTTGAGAAATTGAATTAGTGATCTGTTAACACAAGGGGCAATTCGACAGGAGGCTGAGAATACACATCAGAGAGGCAGGAAACTGCTAGAGAGACAGCGCAGAGCATAGGAAGGCTGACGTAGAGGCAGCCAAGGTTGACACAGAGACTAAGGAGGCCAGCGTAGAGGACGCGGAGGGCCAAGAGGCTAACGCAGAAGCTGCGAAGGCTAACGCGAGCAGCGTAGAGGGCTGCAAAGCTGACGCGAGAGCTTCACAGGTTGAGCTGAGGTGATTTGGTGGGCCAGATTGTGAGTTGATCAGCTAATGCAGAGCCGTAGAGGGTGATGCAGTCCCTGGAGGGTGCACAGTTCCAGAAGAGTGCTAGGAGCAGCTTTCGCTGTCTAGCACAAGCAACAATCAGAGTCACTGTGGGGTTGTCATCTGGTTCTTGATTTGCCAGAATATCTGTCTCCGGAAAGAGATATTACTGCCAAGGATATTCTCTGAAGGGTGAGCCATTCCTAGCACCCTAGTCGTATTCAGGAATCTACTTAATAATAAAACCCTTTATATGCTGCACCAGTTTTCTCGAACTGGGTTTTCCCGGGGACGATTGTCCAAAAATAATGGTGTCCCTTGTGTTATTGTTTATGTTACTTCGGTGCATGATCTGTATATTTGTGAACGTTGCATTTGTGTTTACTACGATATTTATGTATTTAAATAACTTGTTAATGTAAAGAAAAAGTAGGAGATAGTAAACCAGATATTGGAGTAGGGGTGTGTTAGATTCAGAAATTTTCACAAGTTTGTAGTATGTTCTTTGAGGAGCGAGGACTGGCTCCAATGCCCCACTACTGGGACTAGTGATGTATGGTGTACAAATGTGTCTTGGGATTTATGCTTAATTCAGAAGCCTATTTCAAGCCAACATGTTTTGTAGATGTTTGTAAGACTAATCTTTAAACATTTGTAATGCATGTTTTTTTAACCTGTACTAAGATAGTTGAAGTACTTTTGCTATTTCAGTACTTACATTGTTGAAGATGTGTTGTATTGTTTACATTGTTGTCTCGTCCATGTGGACTACTCTGCAGGACATTATGATTAGACAGACCATTCTCGTTTTCTTGGTTATAACGACCGTCACCTTTGTGTGGACTACTCTGTTGGATGGTGTACGTGTTTTCCCTTGCACTTTGGTTTTAACGACTGTCGCATCCACTGTGGACTACTCCGCTGGATGCTAGACAGACGCTTATTGTTCTCGCGTGTGTCTCTCCTTAGGTGGTACTACTACCTCTCATTTAGAGGCTCACTTTTACCCTATCCTTTACAGTAAGAGAACCCAAACACAAGCTACATTACGCACTCACTAGGCATACTCACCTCGCTTTTGAAGTCACAAGAATAACACTCTCATGTGTTGAATAGCAAGAGTTAAGGCAATATCTAAATGGAAACCTGGCCATCGTACTAGATGGGACGCCTACACCAAACGGTGTGAGATCTAGTTGGGACTTCATACCGGAGAGATCCCCTTTGTTGGTGGGTCCAATACCATCAATAGATGGACAGTGACCTTATCTTCTATATGCAATTCATGAGAAAAACAAAAATAAAAAATAAAAATAAAAAAACAAAATGAGAAAACAAAATTGTATGAATCCTAACCAATGTTACCAAAATCCTGATACCTGATAAAATCCCCAAATCGTGAGTTTTTCAACCAGTGTTTTTTAATTGTGCCAAGTTTTTGCCGAATTTTTCGGTTTTCTCCCAACTTTTATTTATTTTCCAATTTTCCAACCCTTTCTGTTTTGATCCCGAGTTCAAATTTTGCAACACTGATCCTAACCACCTAAAACTTGAAAAAAAATATAAATAACAGTAAAAATATTAGATAAATAAGGAAATTCTTAACAATCACTAGAAGGCATCAATTTGTTGCCAAAAAGGATAATGTCTTCAACATTATTGCTCAAAGTCTATGGACAGTACAAAAGTTTCAAGTACATGGCAACAAATCAACATGCCAAAAGGTCTTTAATCTCCAATCACTCAACTCCAATGGGACAAGATACAATCAGAAAATTGGAACAAAAAATATAACCAACACAATGGTCTCAAGCAGCACCTGCTCTCAAAAACTAGATCTCTATTAAAATTGGCAACTAGAGCCAAACTCCATGTGGGTCATCTTATTCATGGCTGATAATATTTTTATTAGATTCCTCTCGTCCAGAGGTGTAGGATTAATCTAAAGATCATCCGATTCCGATAAGTATTTATGGAGATATGAATTTATTTTGATTATGGAATAATTATCAAGCCGACCAACAACTCATGTAGGCTCAGAAGCGCAACAGTCGCATCTATTCAATCATAAACAGTTGTGTATAAATACAAGAGGTCTTTCCCTAATTTAGACTCATTCAACTCATCACAACTCTCTCTCTCTCCTGCGCAGAAAAGAGGCTCTTCTCCTACTACGCAGAAAGAGACTCTTCTCTCACACGTGTGGAAGGAAGGTGCAAAATTTACAGCTACAACTGTAGATCGGAAGTTTGACCAGCGTTGACCATCTTTCTCTCTCTCTGAACTGCGTTGTAGGTGGATCTGACTCTCCTCTGAAGGCCGCATTTTTTGGTGGTGGAATCAAGTTGATCTGATAGTCGGTTTGCAAGATATTGTCTGCCCTAGTTTGGTTGATCTAGGGTTTGCTGTTGCTGACGTAAATCAGTTTTATGTACTATTTCTCTCTGCTGAATTATTGAAGATAAAGCAAGATTTGATCAAAGGGCTTCCCCACATTGGGGTTTTTCCCTGGCTAGCTACCACATCTTGTGTCTCTTGTCTTGGCTTGCTTTTTGTCGATCGTTTAATGTTCTATCTGCACTTTACTTTATGTACATGTGATTGCTAATCTGTGGATAATAATAAAAAAGATAAGTAAACTACTATAAGCATAGAACATACCATAACTTAACATGGTATCAGAGCTGAGGTAAAGACAAAGCCCGAGCAAGAGCAAGAGCAATTACTGAAGAGAAGATTGGCAAGGCTATCCTAAGAGAATTATGAGGTCCTCAACACTCTTCCCTACCGAAGACAAGCTCCGTGAGAAAGCTGACTATCACGGATGGAAGATGTCTCTCGATCTAACCTTAGAAGATCAAGGAGTGTTGGACCATGTGAAAGGCAATATTGTTGAGCCTCCATCAAATGCACTCGCTACAGTGAGGAACAAATGGAAAACCGGCGAAGTCAAAACAAAGAAGATCAACCAGGACTCTATCGACAAGCGCTTGGTGGCCTACATCTCCGACCTGAACACCTCCAAGGAAATCTACGATAGACTGGTGAGTTTATTTAAAGTTAATGACGCAAATCAAGTTTTGTTTCTTAGAAATAACCTGAAGGAAATTAAGAAGGGCAAAGATGAGAGTATGCAAGCATACTTCTTAAGAATCACCAAGATCGGGAACAATCTCCTATCTATTGGGGAGACTATTATTGATAGGGAAATGGCACTCACGACTCTCGGAGGATTACCATCCGAATGGTACGTCTTCAGGACTACTCTTTTGAACAATAATATAATTCCTGGTTTCGAGGAATTAATGGCTAGATGCATTCAAGAAGAAACAAGGGTAGAAGAGCAAGAAATGCCCATGCCTAAAGGTCCTCCGACTGCCTTTTCTTCTCATGCTAAGAAAAGTTTCAGGACTAAATCAAAAAGAAAGGCTAGACCTAAGGGTGGAAGAAAAGGACAATGTTACATTTGCGATAAAGCATGTCACTATGCGAGGGAGTGCCTTGATAGAAAGGACTCACACCGGGACAATGATCAAAATCCCTCTCATGGCAATCAAAAGAATGACAAATCTAATAGCAGAGGTAAAAGGAGTGTTGGAAGTCAAGGAAGAGGACAATCATTCAAGAAGGCTAGAAATTCCAGGTATGAATCTAACACTGTTGACAATAAGCAGGATGAATATTATCTACCAGTTTCTCTATCTACCTCTGCTCCTTCAGACTCAATGGGAATTTGGCTCATTGATAGTGGTGCCTCAAGGCACTTCACTGGTTACAAAGAAGTTCTCTATAATCTGATAGAGAAAGAAACTAACTTGGAAATTGTCCTTGGAGATAATATGAAATATCCCGTGAAAGGTGTAGGCAATGCCTCTCTTAAATTGAATCAAGGTAATACGATCCACTTACGGGATGTATTATATGTACCTGACCTCAAAAAGAACCTGGTGTCCATCTCAGCAATGGAAGACAAAGGCTACAAGGTGGCTTTCATCAATGACAAGGTACGTGCATGGAAAAACAATATTAAAGATGCCTTCACTCTTGGGTTTCGAGTTGATTCATTATATCAGGTCGGAGGAAGTCTGCTAGGTGTCATGTCTTGTGACACATCTCAAGCCTTGATCAAGAATCAAATCAAAAAGAAGATCAAGATCTTAAGGACTGATAATGGAACTGAACATGAATCTAACGAGTTTCATGACTTTTGTAAAGAGGCTGGCATTAAGAGGGAGACTACTACACCATATACTCCTGAACAGAATGGTGTGGCGGAAAGGAAGAATCGTACGATTGTGGAAGCTGTTCGTGCCAAGCTCCATGATCAAAGACTTCCGAAGTTACTTTGGGCTGAAAATGCAAGCACTGTCGTATATGTACAAAACTGATGCCCTCATCAAGCATTGGGTTCCAAGACTCCTGAAGAAATGTTCACCGATAAGAAACCTAACATATCTCATTTTAAAATTTTTGGAAGCCCTATATATTTTCATGTGCCGAAAGAGAAAAGGAATAAATTGGGTGCATCTGGAAAGAAAGGAATCTTCGTGGGCTTTGGTGAAAATACTAAGGGCTATAGAATCTATGTAGCCGGTCAAAGGGAAGTCGTGATTAGTCATGATGTCACCTTTGATGAAGATATGGCCCTTAGCAAGGTGGACAATCTTCCGCCTTTGAGGAGCTCTCAAGAAGCCGACACCAGGGAACCGAAAGAAAAGGATGATGAAGCAATGCCTGATGTGGAAGAACCCATCGATCCTGTTGATCCACCTGAGCCTTCCTCTTCTAGGAAGAGGCCCTCTTGGCTTAGGGGGCTACTCGATGATGCTGAAGGACACACTGCACCCCGAGGAACCTTCCGTGAAAGTAAGAAACCCAACAGGTATCAGGGATACCTAACCATCATGAGCACGATCATACAAAATGAGCCTTCATCATTCTCAGATGTCGTCAAGCATCAAGTATGGAACAATGCTATGACCGAAGAATATGAGTCTATTATGAAGAATGATGTCTGGGAAGTAGTTCCCAGATCCCAGGACAAGACAATTGTCACTTCTAAATGGTTTTACAAGATAAAGCATGCAGCAGATGGAAGTACGGAAAAATATAAGGCTCGTTTTGTCGCTCGTGGCTTCTCCCAGAAGGAAGGTATAGACTATGACAAGATATTTGCACCTATTTCCAGATATACCACCATCCGCTCGATCATAGCCCTTGCGGCTTCACAAGGATGGAACCTACATCAAATGGATGTCAAGAACGCGTTCTTGCATGGTTCGATCAAAGAAGAGGTCTACATGGAGGAACCCGAAGGATTTGAGATTTATGATCGAAAATCTCATGTATGCAGGTTGAAAAAGGCTCTCTATGGGCTGAAGCAAGCACCCCGAGCATGGTATGAGAGGATTGACAGCTACTTGACGAAGCTGGGATTCACTAGGAGTGAAGCCGACCCTAACCTCTACTTTAAGGTTGAAGATGACAAACCTCTCATACTAGTGTTGTATGTGGATGACCTCTTTCTAACAAGTGCAGACCCTCTCATTCACAAATGTAAGAGGGAGTTGGCTTCTAAATTTGAAATGAAGGACCTAGGACTAATGCACTATTTCCTAGGACTTGAAGTCTGGCAGAAGCCAAGGGAAATTTTCCTATCTCAAGGAAAATATGTGGTAAAGATACTGGAAAGATTCGGTATGGTAGACTGCAAGCCTGTAACTACCCCAATGGAGCTTGACTTCAAGAAGTTAAGCAGTAGTGTTGTTGGACCTATTTTACGAAATGCTACTGAGTATCGACAACTCGTCGAAGCATCAATGTTCTTAGTGAACTCCCATCCAGATATATGCTTTGCAGTCAACACATTAAGTCAACATATGGTTGGACCTCATCACATACATTGGATTGGTGCCAAGAATCTGTTAAGATATCTTCGTGGCACAATTACATATGGGCTAAGATACACTGTTGGAGATGTGAGACTACTTGGATACATTGATGTTGATTGGGCAGGCAATGTGGTGGATCGTAAGAGCACTTCGGGGTGCTGTTTCTCCTTGGGATCTGCTTCGATATCCTGGATGAGCAACAAGTAGAAGTCGGTGGTTCTGAGCACTGCCAAGGCAGAGTATATTGCTGCTAGCATGGCCTCCTGTGAGGCAGTCTGGTTGCTAAAGCTCTCCAGTGAGCCGTTTGGATTTACATTGGATACCACTGTGATCCTATGAGATAACCAGAGTGGGATTCATCTCTCAGAGAATCCCGTATTTCATGATCGCTCCAAGCATATTGATATCAGGTACCACTATATTCGAGATATGGTGCAACGGGGAGCTATAAAGCTCCAACATATCGGTACAGATAAACAGGTCGCTGACATTCTGACAAAGCCCCTACCAAAAGGTCAAATTTTTGACTTTCCAAGAACGACTTGGTGTCGTTCAGAAACCCTCTGATGAGGGACCTGTTACCTGTATGATGTATGGAGCTCTTGTAGCTCCGGGGGGGGTATTTCTTGGAGTGACATATGACCACAGGGTAAAAGAATCAAAACTTTCCCTGTAACACCCCGTGGCGACTAAGTAACAGGATGATTAGTTCTCCTGTGAGGTCTGGATGATGTGTTCCCCATGACAACTATGTAGCAGGATGATAAGTTCTCCTGTGAGGTCTGGATGATGTATTCTCCATGACAATTGTGTAGCAGGATGATTAGTTCTCCTATGAGGACAAGATTGATTAGTTACCCTGTCAAGGCATCCTACCCATGTAGTCTGGGACTCATGGAAAGTACCTGTCACCTGATCAATGAGTAGGGAAATGAGGATAGGGACCATAGTAGTATCGATGGACGCATCGCTGTATCTACCGTACTCCCTATGCTAGGATGACCTTCATTGATCTGGGATCAACGATACTGGTCTGCAACCAGTGGTAGGAGTTGTACCCACTATGACGCTGACTTCGAGTCGATTAAGACTGGTCTGGGACCAGTGGTACATACTCTGAGACTGACTTCGGGTCAGTGGAGGACTAGTCTAGGACCAGTAGTAGGAGTGGTACCTACAATGACGCTGACTTCGGGACAGTTGAGACTGGTCTAGGACCAGTGGTACACACTCTGAGCCTGACTTTGAGTCAGTGGAGGATGATACTGGTCTAGGACCAATGGTAGGAGTTGTACCCGCTATGACACTAACTTCAGGTCGATTGAGGACTGGTCTGGAACCAATGGTACACACTCTGAGACCAACTTTGAGTCAGTATGATACATCCTCGATCATTTCTTCTTCTTCATAATTCGGACAAAGCAAAGTAGAGCAGAGCAGATCAGAACAGGGCAGAACAGAGCAGGCAGGATAGAGCAAAGCAGAGCAGGGGTCAAGTTGTACAGGGCAGTGCATTTGATGGATGAATAGTAGAGATCGACAAACGAATTGTAGATGGAGTTCTCCCTAGTTGAGAGGGAGTGTTAAAATTGGCAACTAGGGCCAAACGCCATGTGGGTCATCTTATTCATTACTAATAATATTTTTATTAGATTCCTCTCGTCGAGAGGTGTAGGATTGATCTAAAGATCATCCGATTCCGATAAATATTTATGGAGATATGAATTTATTTTGATTATGGAATAATTATCAAGCCGACCAGCAACTCATGTAGGCTCAGAAGCCCAACAGTCGCATCTATTCAATCATCAACAGTTCTGTATAAATACAGGAGGTCTTTTCCTCATTTGGACTCACTCAACTCATCACATCTCTCTCTCTCCTGCGCAAAAAAGAGGCTCTTCTCCTACTGCACGAAAACAGACTCTTCTCTCACACGTGTGCAAAGAAGGTGCAAAATTTAGGGCTACAACTACAGATCGGAAGTTTGACCAGCATTGACCATCTTTCTCTCTCTTTGAACTGCGTTGTAGGTGGATCTGACTCTCCTCTGAAGGCCGCATTTTTTGGTGGTGGAATCAAGCCGATCCGACGGTCGGTTTGCAAGATATTGTCTGCCCTAGTTTGGCTGATCTAGGGTTTGTCGCTGTTGATGTAAATCAAATTTATGTACTATTTCTCTCTGCTGAATTATTGAAGATAAAGGAAGATTTCATCAAAAGGTTTCCCCACATTGGGGTTTTTCCATGGCTAGCCGCCACATCTTGTGTCTCTTGTCTTGGCTTGTTTTCTGTCGATCGTTTAATGTTCTATCTGCACTTTACTTTATGTACATGTGATTGCCAATCTGTGGATAATAATAAGAAAGATAAGTAAATTGCTATAAGCATAGAACATACCATAATTTAACAATCTCTCAAGGGCATAATGGAAACAAAAACACCAAAAGATACAAAGTACTGATTAGTGTCTCCTTTGCTTGCAGTCTTATTTATAGACAACATAAGGCAAGAACAGCAAAGAATAAACAATAATATTGTGTTTTTCTTTAGAAAGTATCTTAGAAAAGAAAGAAAGCATCACACTCAGAAGATAGGACAAAAAGGAAAAACATGCATAGGACATAAAAGGTGAATCTCCAAGTAAAGCATCTAAGTGGAGTTGAAATAAGGCCCCATTTATCCAACATATAAAGCTTTAGAAAAATTAATATAGAAAACTTTTCTTAGCATGGAAGATATGTAGGAGTTGCAAGTGAAGAAAGAGAAATATTTATTTAGAAAGCAAAGCAAGTCAAAGCTTCCATCTCAAGTGGGGTGTGCTGGTATAGGATGGATGCCAAGTGCCAACCAATTATTCATCCTCCATGAATCATCTCAATTGTGGCTGAGTTCCTCCCTATGCTCTAGAATGATGACACCTTCACAATCAGGGCACAACCATCTAGACCAGCACATAGGATAGGACCATAAAAAAGAACACACTAGGAATTAGGATACACCGGAAATAGGACCATAAAAAAAAAACAGAAAGGACATTTTCAATGATCCTTGCTAAGACTGGCATCGATGCCTCTTTCTTAATAAAGGGTATCCAAGATTATCATGAAATTGATCAAGTGATCTAGATGATCATGACATGGAATGTGACAGAATGAGTGGCAAATCCAATGTTTACCATGCTTCTAGTGCCTTCACTGGCCGGAGTGATCTTGATGATTTACAGCTTGTGATGCTATAAGTAGGACACATGAACACCAAAAAATTAACGTGTTTTAATTCTATCTTTGTTTTGTATGCTTCATTTCATGAAACATGTCAACATCATAGTTTGTGGACATGTTTTTAAACTTTGGAAAAGATATCATCATTTTCAAACATATGTTTAATGTTTGCAAATAATTTTCATTTTTATCACATATGTATAATTAGTGCATGAAAATTTATTGCATAAATTTAAATTTTGAAAAACTGAATGACATAGTTCATTGAACTTAACCAAAGTTTATGGCGAACTTATTTACCTAACTTTGCACTATCAGTTTTTGGTCAAACCTCATGGTTGTTGAACTTGAACACGTATCTTAGCTTTTAAGTTACAGACTTGGAGTTCGAGCACCCTCTTTAAATATCAAAAGTACCTTTTCTTGACATGTGTATACATGGATAGAATGCACTTCACTTGAAGACTTTACCTTAAGGATTATATTAAGTTGTTTGTGAACTTAGTCGAACTTAGTATTATCAGCTTCCATCACCTACTCTATAGAAAAAGAGGAGAGAGTAATTGATTGTAATAATTTTGAAATAAGCATGTGAGAGCTTATTGGATTATTGTGTATTTTTCATGAAATTGTGACCCCTTATCTTTATTCAAAGGAGGAAGGGAATAAGGTGTTGGAAAAATTCTTGTCATCGATGTCAAAGACAGGGGAAGACTATAGATGTCCAAGATAAAGATTGCAAGATGGACATTGTTGGAAATATAGCTTTTGGACTTTTGATGCCTAGTTTGGATATCTTGTCTTTGAAGGCATTTTTACTCTAAAGACATACGGTTGAAAAGCTTATTCCGAGACCTTTCCAAAAGTATATGGCACTCTCTCTAACTCCAAAGGAATGAGGAGATTTGAAGTATTCTGTCAAGGTTTCCCAGCCAGAAAATATAGGTCTGCTCGACCATTTTACAAGTCTGCCGCATAAGTGAAAGCTAAAACACTATAAATAAAGGATAGATGAGCGTACTTGAAGTATATCCAAGCAAAATGATCAAGTACAAGTGCGCAAAAGAGATCTGAGGTAAGCAAGAGGAGCTGGTGAGTATTCTTGGGGTTTAAAAGTACATGAGGAATCTAAGAGATTTTCCTTAAGTGTTAATGATGCATTACGAAGGACTAACGTCTATTATGTTGTGAAGTGTGTTGTTTCGGGTTTGTGATGTTGTGAAGTGAACTAGTCTAGGATTAAATTCTGGGGAATGATACTATGAGATTCGCTAAGGCATGAAGTCTAAATCCGACTAAGGTTTGAAGCTATGTCTTGGACATGAAGCAAGGAGAGGCACTAGACCAAGAAAGTTAAGGGTATGATGATGTTCTGGAATTCATTAAGTATGAAGCGTGTAGGTGAAGTCACGAGTACCTTGTGTATAAATAACATAGGTTGGAGCCTATATTGGTCTTGTTGAGTTGGTACTCAGCTAAGGAAATTGGTATTTCCAGCAAGTTGGTGCCTATAAGCTTTGCAACAATATGATGGTGCCTACAAACATTTATAAAGATAAGTTTTTATGCTTATCTCTCGCAATGGATTCCACATTAAACTCTATGAATTGTGACTTGAGTTTACATGTATTTAATGTTTTGATGTTAATGAAAGATTGATGAATGCTCATTTCAAATTTCAAAAAAAAAAACTTATGCTAACTCAAACCCCCCCCCCCCCAGTATGAGCAAAAGTTCAACAATTGGTATCAGAGCAGGTTCTTTAGAAAACATTCTAACCACTAGAAGGTAGATTTTGGGAGTGTTGATCAATGGTTGTCATTGATATCAACCCAAGCAGCACCAAGGGCTACCCCGAACTTGCATGGGCATTTTGACTTGACAACTTACTCTATTCTGAGTCAAGGATCTTCTAGATGGATTCTACTCGTCAAGATGTTTCCGTTGATATATAGCACGCCAAGTAATTCTTCACGATTTGAGAGATATTCATGTTTGAAGTTAGTAACCCCAGTTAGTAGGCTAAAACCCTATGGGGTTGTGGCATGGCACTCATAATTGGTTGTGGTCATTGAATAGTCAATAATTAATAGCTTTCTTTGCTCCTAAAATCCCTCCAACGTTCACTAGCTTAGGACCCTCTCAACTCAAGACATTCATATAAATAATGACCCTCATATCCTCCTCTAGTAGGGATTTTGTGGCTCCAAATAGGTCATCGTGGCATTTTCGCTATAACTTCTTTCTGTGAAGCTTCAGAAGCCGAAACTAAAACCCATTTGAGCCAAAATCTTGATGAACCTCGTGAACGAAATTCAGATCTTGGTTCACGATATTTTTGGAGATACGATCTGAGGAAGCATCATAACTTTCTCTCTGAGCATTGGATTCAAATTTCGTAAATAGTCACCAAAAGAGGACGGACTGTAGTTTGTTGACTAGTGTTTTCAAGGCCTAAGGTCGCAATAGTGACACGTGGCACTTCGTACAAGTTCGCTCTACTGAACCAGTTTATAGTCAGGTCGTCGTGGGAGATTGGGCATAACTCTTTCATGAAGAGTTCAACCTTGATCAGACCTATGGGGCTGGAAAGAGGACTCAGAGGCCTACCACAGGACAAAATTTCAGACCCTAGAGATCCGAAATTACATAGATACAACAGATTCAATATCAAGCTCCTAGAAGGCAAGTAAAAGCATGCATTGAAGGATCACTGCAGTAAGGACCACACATCAATAGTCAAGGGTAAGTCTCCTACAGAAAGGTATGTATGATTAGTGTTTACATTTGAAATATGAGTATCATCTCTGACATATGTTTTTTTAGAACAACGTAAGTACATACAGGGTCTCGGTTATATCTCTATGTCTCTATATGTCACAGTTAGTTTTGATACCACATTTTGGATGTCCTATTCTTAATACTACACATTTGATGCTACATATTCTTGATGCTACACCAAGTCTGCTAAATCTATATGATGTTGTAAGTTCATGTTACTTGTCTTGTCACAATCGATAAAATGCTCTGTGTAGTTGTACTTAGAACTTGGTCCATCACAAGTCTAGGGTCTGTCATCAGTTTTTATTGTATATATCTTTAGGTCAGTTTTGGATATAGTCTTGCATAGAGTCCAAGCCTATATCAAGAGTGGGAGTATTTGTCTATCAAGAGTGGGAGTATTTGTCTACTGCTGCAACAAGTCAACAACAAAAGTGACAAGCACACTTCAGGTACACATTGTAATTTTAATTTGTATCTATTCATTATTATGCACTTACATGCGTTTTGCAGGCAGAGGTAAGTTGAAGGGTATTTTTTGTTTTTTTTTGGGATTGGTTTTAGCGAGCAAATTTTGCACGCAGGTAGAAGAAAATTCAAGTACAACTTCAAGCAAGAATTCAAGAGCAGAACTATCAAATCAAAGGAAGCATTGCAGCGGGACATCCTTTGAAGACATGAAAGCCATCCATATATTGTGAAGAAGTGTCAAGGCCCATAGTCATCATTGTAGAGTTGTAAAAGTGTCATCATTGGAAGAGTCATTATTGTAAAAGAGTCAATCTACCTAGAGTTGAATAGGCATTATTGGGGGGTATAGGACTCTCTGTCGGGATGATGTCATGGTTGGGTTGTAGGTCATAATGTGATTGGGTGTTCGGTCAAAATCATTGTAAATCATATTGTATCATGGACCGTTGTCCCTAGTACAGGAATCCACACTCTTGTCTCATTTCAGTCATTATAGAGTGGCAGGGAGGTGCTAGGATGGTGCATGAATTCGCCTACAGGTTGGAGCCTGTGAACACTTCTGGGTGGTAGGTTGGTCTAGGATGTTGGGGCATCCATTCAGTTGACTATTGAAGCAACCAGGGCGTTGGTGTATCCTTCCAGTGGGAGCTGGAGAAGAATGCTTTTCTAGAATTATAGGAAGTTGTTTATTTTATTTCAGTTGGGACTGAATATAAAAGAATTTATTAGAAAAGTGTTCAGTGGTTTTTGACCCGGAGGGGGTTTTCCACCTAAAATTCTTGTGTCTACTGTGTTCTTTTATTTACTATTATTACTACATAAACATTAATAATAATTGAAGATTAACTAATGCTCTTAAAAGATTTAAAAGTGCTAATTGCCAAGGAATACTGATTCACGCCCCTCTCAATATTTCCAACAATTGGAATCAGAGCAGGTTCCTTCAATAACAGTGTAACAACTGGAAGGAGATCATGGAGTATAATAAGAATAGGGTTCCTTTGTTCAATGGAAATAACTATGCACTTTGGAGGGGAAGAATGCAGGTTCATTTGTTGGCACAATGATATGAAGTATGGGAAATCGTTGACAAAGGCTTCACACCGACCCAGGATGAACAAGGTAAGAAAAATATGGTATATGATGCAAAGGCTAAAGATCTTATTATCAGTGGGCTTATCGAATCTGCTTATCTTAAGGTATTGAGTTTCAAAACTGTGAAATAGGTATGAGGCAAGCTTGAAAATATATATGCAGGGGACTCAAAGGTTAAGGAAGCAAAGCTTCAAATTTTCAGGGAAAAAGCTTAGCAACTCAAAATGAGGGAAGATGAAGATATTGTTGCATACTTTCAGCGTGTTGATGAAACAAAAAATACATTGGAAGGTTTGGGAGAACCTGTTGAAACAAAAATTATTGTTCGAAAGATCCTCAGAACCTTGCCAGCAAGATTTAACCCTAAGGTATCTGTCTTGGAAGATAGATCGAATTTGACCAATCTCAACATAGAAGAATTACATGGAATTCCTACAACATATGAAATGAGGATTGAAGAAGAGGATGGCTCACCTCACTTAGAAACAACATTTGCCGCATCCCAGAAGAATAATAAGGACAAGCAGACTCAGAAAGAAAAAACTTGCAGTTGTAAGGATGAAGAAAAGGAAGAAGAACTCTCAAATAAAGATTTTGTCTACTTCATGTGGAAAATGAGAACAAGTACGAGAAAATTCGAAGGTAAACTTCCATTAATATGTTTTGATTGTGGTGAGGTTGGCTATTTTGCAGCCAAATGTCCTCACAAAAATGAGGATGTTACGAATGGAAATAAAGGTCCTAGGAAGTTCAACAAGGCAAGAAGAAATGTTTTAAGAAAAGTTTCTTCACCAAAGAAGATAGTTCCTCATTCGAAGAAGACAGTGATAACAAAGAAGAATTCAACGGAAGAGTATTGTTTATGGCCAAGCACAATAAGCAAGAGGCACCTGACGAAGAAGGAGACGAAGAAGAAGAAATAACTGAGGTTGAATTTCAAAACGAAGTGATCAGGGTTATCAAAGAGCTCAAAGTCAAGAAGAAGCATGTCAACACTCTTGAAGATGAATTGAAGACATAAAGAGAACATGTCCTCAACCTTAAAATCAAGGTTGAAGAATACAAGCAAATTGAAGAATCTCTCAGGAAAGAATTAAAGGAAAACAACAAGGAAAGAGAAGCATTGGAAGCTAAAATAGTTGCTCTATGAAAGGAAGTAAAAAATGGAAAAAAAAATTCAAAACTACGCCAACAGTTCAAAGACTTTGGACGAACTCATCAACAACCAACAATCATACAGTGACAAGACTGGTCTTGGTTACAAAGAAAAATTCGAAAAGAAGTCGAGTCCTTCTATGACAATTAAAGAAGATGGATATGCAAAATCTACCAAGCAGATAAATCTCTCAACTAAATCAAGAGATCAAGACATGCAGGAAGAACCTTGGAAGACAATTCCTTGAAGAAGATTTCCTCCCACGTACCAACCTATCTTTTATGGTCATCGTTGTTCATGTGGAAGGTATGGACATAGAGCTGTAGAATGTCACATGTATGTTTGGAATGAATATAATTCCAGGAGATCCTTCAAAAATGGATAGTCCAAAACTCAACATAATATCAACAAATTTGATCATTTGATAGATGATGTCGAATGTTACAAATGTAACAATTTTCGACATATGGCTAGGGATTGTGAAGTTCCAGACAGGTACAACTATTATCGACAAAACCCTAGATGCAAATTTGTAGGATCACAAGATACACACCAAACGGAATATTATATGAATAACATCAAATGTTACAAATGTCATAACTATGGACACATAGCTCGTCACTGCAGGTACAAGATGGAATCAACCATGAATGAAAAGCTTGACGACAAGAATAAGAAGATTTGGAAAGGAAAACAGGTACAGGATGAACAAGTACAAGATGAGCAAGAAAAGAAAGAAGGCAATAAGGTCCCAACAGTTATGCTTTCACGATTTGTAACGGATTGTGAGGAATCAACAGCTGCTTTGGTTAATGACTCGAGTCAAGACGGTCCATTAGGTGACTCACTATTTTGAACAATCTAGCTTGTTGACTCCTTAATGTTTGTAGAGGAGTCTATGCAGCAGTATATGGCACAAGTCTACTATTGACAGGAAGGTCGTTTGAACAAGATGGCAGTTTCATTACAGGTTCAAGGGGAGAAAAACAGTTGAAGGATTACAGGTTACTACGAACAAGCCAAGATTAGTCTGCAAATGATATGAACAGGTTGAAGGAATCGATTTTGAAGAAACATTTGCTCCCATTGCCAGAATGGAAGCTATCAGGATGTTTCTCACTTATGCTTGCTCGAGAAAAATCAAGGTCTACAAAATGGATGTTAAGTTAGCTTTTCTAAATGGTGAATTGGAGGAAGAAGTTTACATTGAACAACCCGAAGGTTTTTTGCTCTCTGACAAAGAAGACTACGTCTGCATATTAAAGAAGGCTCTATATGGTCTCAAGCAAGCTCCTAGTGCTTGGTATGCTCGTCTTGATGGATATCTACATCAACAGGGATTCAAGAAAGGAAGTGCTAACAGCAATCTTTATGTGAAATTGGATTGAGATAACCTAACAATTATCGAAGTATATGTGGATGATATAATCTTTGGAAGCAGTGATGACAGATTAAGTAAAGACTTTGCCACAAAAATGAAAAGTGAGTTTGAAATGTCTATGATTAGCGAACCGACATACTTTTTACGGCTTTATATTTCTCTGCAGGATAAAGGAATATTCATATATCAAACCAAGTACATCAAAGAAATGCTCAAGAAATTCCAGATGGAAGATTGCAAGCCAGTCCTTACCCCCATGCTAACATGTTGCAAGTTAATCTTAGAAAATTTGTCAAAGGATGTGGACCAAACGTTGTATAGATCCATGATTGGTAGTCTCTTATATGTGACAACCTCCCGGCCTGATGTGATGTAGGCAGTTGGACAAGTAGCAAGATTCCAAGTAGCACCAAAAGAATCTCATATTATTACCGATAAAAGAATTCCTCGGTATCTCAAGGGCACAGTGGAATATGGTCTATGGCATCCCAAAGGAAATGATCTGGTTATCCAAGCTTATACAGAGGTAGATTAGGCAGGAAATGTTGATGATCGTAAGAGTATCAGTGGAGCGGCATTCTATCTAGGTGGTTGTCTTGTTTCATGGTTAAGTAAAAAGCAGTCTTCAATCTCGTTATCCACAGCAAAAGCAGAATATATCGCGATAATAGCTTGTTGTACACAAGTTCTCTGGATGAAGCAAACTTTGCAAGATCTTCAAGTCAAGTTTGATGAGCCTATTCCCATCTTTTGTGATAACACCAGCGCCATTAGTATCTCTAAAAATCCTGTGATGCATTCCAAAACAAAGCACATTCCGATCAAATATCATTTCATTAGAGAGCAGGTTGCCGAAAAGAATATCAAGCTTGAATATGTTGGCACAAAGGAACAAATTGTTGACATCTTTACCAAACCATTACCTCGTGAAGCATTTGAGTATCTTCGCCAAAAGCTTGGGATTCTCCCAAGTTTTCATTAGACTCTCTCTTATCTACTCGAGTAGAAAAGGGGAGTGAAGGTGTGTACAGGTCCGCAGGACGGTTGTTTGTCAGGGGGAGTTACCCTTTGCCATTGATGACAAAGGGGAAGACAAGGCAGTAGGAAGAGGTGTCATGATCACAGGGGGGAGTACTTGTGTTGACATCAATTCCAAAGGGTGAGATTGTTGATTAGTGGTTGTCATTGATGTCAGCCCAAGTAGCACCAGGGGCTACCCCGATCTTGCATGCGCATTTTGACTTGACAACTTACTCTATTCTGAGTCAAGGATCTTCTAGATGGATTCTACTCGTCGAGATGTTTCCGTTGATATATAGAACGCTAAGTAATTCTTCACAGTTTGAGAGATATTCATGTTTGAAGTTAGTAACCCCAGTTAGTGGGCTAAAACCCTATGGGGTTGTGCCATGGCACTCATAATTGGTTGTGGTCATTGAATATTCAATAATTAATAAATTTCTTTACTCATAAAATCCCTCCAACGTTCACTAGTTTAGGACCCTCTCAAATCAAAACATTCATATAAATAATGACCCTCATATCCTCCTCTAGTAGGGATTTTGTGGCTTCAAACAGGTCATCATGGCATTTTCGCTATAACTTCTTTCTGTGAAGCTTCAGAAGCCGAAACTAAAACCCATTTGAGCCAAAATCTTGATGAACCTCATGACTGAATTTCATATCTTGGCTCGCTATATTTTTGGAGATATGATCTGAGGAAGTTAGAGTTTTTAGAAGCTCCCAAATTCCATGTCAAACAGGTGATGTTGGGAAAATCATCATAACTTTCTCTCTGAGCATTGGATTCAAATTTCGTAAATAGTCACCAAAAGAGGACGGATTGTAGTTTGTTGACTAGTGTTTTCAGGGTTGAAAGTCGCAACAGTGACACGTGGCACTTCGTACAAGTTCGCTCTACTGAACCAGTGTATAATCAGGTCGTCGTGGGAGATTGGGCATAACTCTTTCATGAAGAATTCAACCTTGATCAGACCTGTGGGGCTGGAAAGAGGACTTAGAGGCCTACCACAGAACAAAATTTCAAACCATGGAGATCCGAAATTACATAGATACAACATATTCAATATTGAGCTCCTAGAAGGCAAGAAAAAGCATGCATTCAAGGATCACTGCAGTAAGGACCACACATCAACAGTCAAGGGTAAGTCTCCTACAGAAAGGTATGTATGATTAGTGTTTACATTTGGATTATGAGTATCATCTCTGACATATGTTTTTTCAGGACAACGTAAGTACATACAGGGTTTTGGTTATATGCCTATGTCTCTATATGTCACATTTAATTTTGATACCACATTTCGGATGTCCTATTCTTAATACCACACATTTGATGCTACATATTCTTGATGCTACACCAAGTCTGTTAAATCTATATGATGTTGTAAGTTCATGTTACTTGTCCTATCATAGTTGATAGAATGGCCTCTGTAGTTGTACTTAGAACTTGGTCCATCACAAGTCTAGGGTCTATCATCAGTTTTTATTGTATATATTTTTAGGTCAGTTTTGGATATAGCCTTGCATAGAGTCCAAGCCTATATCAAGAGTGGGAGTCTTTGTCTACTACTTCAACAAGTTGTAAGCACACTTCAGGTACGCATCGTAATTTTAATTTGTATTTATTCATTATTATGCACTTACATGTGTTTTGCAGGCATAGGTAAGTTGAAGGGTATTTTGTTTTGTTTTGGGATTGGTTTCACTAGGCAAATTTTGCATGCAGGTAGAAGAAGATTCAAGTACAACTTCAAGCAAGAATTCAAGAGCTGAAGTATCAAATCAAAGGAAGCATTGTAGCAGGACATCCTTTGAAGACATGACAGCCATTCGTATATTGTGAAGAAGTGTCAAAGCCAAGAGTCATCATTGTAGAGTTGTAAAAGAGTCATTTGTAAAAGTGTCATCATTGGAAGAGTCACTATTGTAAAAGAGTCAGTCTGCCTAGAGTCGAAAGGCATTATTGGGAGGTATAGGAGTCGCTGTTAGGATGATGTCATGGTTGGGTCGCAGGTCATAGTGTGATTGGGTGTTCGGTCAAAATCGTTGTAAATCATATTGTATCGTGAATCGTTGTCCCTGGTACGGAAATCCACACTCTTGTCTCATTTCAGTCATTATAGGGTGGCAACGAGGTGCTAGGCTGGTGCATGAAGTTGCCTACAGGTTGGAGCCTATGAAAACTTCAAGTTGGTAGGTTGGTTAGGGATGTTGGGGCCTCCATTCAGTTGACTACTGAAGAAACCAGGGCGTTGGGGGGGCCTTCTAGTGGGAGTTAGAGAAGAATGTTTTTCTAGAATTCTAGGAAGTTGTTGCTTTCATTTCAGTTGGAGCTGAAGATTAAAGAATTTATTAGAAAAGAATTCGGTGGTTTTTGACCTGGAGGGGGTTTTCCACCTAAAATTCTTGTGTCTACTATGTTCTTTTATTTACTGTTATTACTGCATAAACATTAATAATAATTGAAGATTAACTAATGCTCTGAAAATATTTAAAATTGTTAATTGCTAAGGAATACTAATTCACCACCCCTCTCAGTGTTTCCAAGAGGGAGCACACATGGCTAATCAAGAAGGTTTTACCAAAAACAGAGCCTCATTGTTTAATGGAACAAACTATGCATTTTGGAGTATAATGATGCAAGCTTATCTAATGGAAATTCTGTTTCATATTTGCAATCCGCCGTGACTACTTATACAGCCCTAAAAATTCTTCTAACAGATAAGACCGAGAAGAAGGCCAGTGAACATAATGTAAAAGACACAAATGTTATCTTGTGTGGCCTATCATAATCAAAATTTGTCAAGGTGATGCACTATGAATCAACAAAAGAAATTTGGAACAAACTTCAAAACAATCTGTGAAGGCAATCACAAGGTGAAGTACACAAAACTCCAAACATAGAAGATGGTGAGAGCTTGAGAATGAAAAACAAAGAAATTGTTGCAGCCTATTTCCTTCGTGTGGATGAAAATGTCAACACCAACATAGGTCTCAGTGAGAAGGTTGAAGAATCAATGATTGGGCAAAAGGTGCTAAGGGCACTACCCTTAAGATTTGATGCCAAGGACTCTATTATACAAGAAATGAAGGATCTAGAAAAACCGATGATGGATTAATTGCATGGGATTCTCAGCACATATGAAGTAAGGACAGAAGAAAAGCAACATAGAAGGAAGCAACTTCCAAAGCGTTAAAGAAGACAAAAGGAAACAGATCATGTAATAGTTCTAGCCATGAAGCAAATACAGAAGAAGCACAATTTGTGAGAAAGCTAAAAAGGCAAATACAAAGGTAAACTACCCTTCAAATATTTTAATTGTCGTAGAGCAGGACATTTTGTTGTTAAATGTCCATATGCAAAAAGGAGAGATAATCATGATGAAGAGGAACATAACAATAAAAGTAAACCTTATAGACACAAAATGAGAAAATATACTAAGAATAAGAATTTTTACTCTAGAGAGGATAGTCGCTTATCTAAAGAAAGTGATGGATATGTTTCTAATACTGACAAAGAAGAATTCCCCTTCATAGCCATAGATACAAAGTTTGTTGATAAAGAAAATGAAGAGAAATAAAACGAAAAAGTCATATTTTAAAAATAAGAAGAAGAAGACATCAATGTGGAAGTAAATCTTCAAGCAGAACTTAGTAGTTCCTTAGAAATAGATAGGATCGAGGGAAAGAATGAAAAGCAGAAGGAGCAATTGAAGAAAGATGAAAAGAAGGATCGTGATCATGATGAAGAAAAAAAATATCATCCTAAAGACTCAAATACAAGAGGAAAAAAGGATTGAAGAAGTGGTAAGAAGCCAACTTAAAGAAAGGGAAGAAAATTGTGAGAGGACAAAAGCTAAAAGCATTTCCTTAGGAAAGGAACTAGAGAAAACAATTGAGCAATCTTGGGTCACATATTGCGGCATAGGGGTAGCTAGATAATGGGAAGCTCACACCTGGGTATGTAATGTGTGGGAGGGAGTAATCATGGTACATGATGTGCCCCGACCTTGATTTTGCCACCCTTCTTTATATGTCTTTAACCTTTTATAAAAAAAAATTAATTAACAGCTCGGGGCTCAAAGGACAAGAGCATGATGTGTAAGATATAGCAGTGATTACCCCTTTTAGGTAGGGTGTTTCATTGTCCTCTAGGGTTTGGGATAATCATCGGTTCCTGAATGATAAAGGAAGCTCATCTAGGGCCTATCGAACCAGGGTGATGACCACGGATTGGGATAGAGCTCATGTATGGTTTTTGCCCACATGCTGATTATTTTTGCCAGGGCTATCTTTTGCATTTTATTGTACAATTTCCTGTTAAATGTGGCAAAATATGCTTTTTCATTTTCTTTTAGTTGCTTCAACCTTCGCGGCATCATTCTAGGCCTAACCCAGGGTGGGGGCAAGGCGATAGGGAGGTTGGCCCTATGTGGACCCAAAATGGAAATGTGGACATAGGTGCGAAAAATGATGAATGGGGTATAGTGAGTGGAAAGGGAATAATATATGTGGATATAGGAGCAGAACCACGCACCCAAAGTCGGGGTTTCCCAAGTAGTACCACCCTAGAATCAAATGGTTAATAAAGGAGATCCCACGGAACTAAGATCCAAGGGTAACATCCAAAAGAGATCAAGGGAACAAGAGCACAAACTAAGCCCACCATTTCCACCAAATCCCCCCATCAATCCATACCCAGAACTATCCATGATAAGTAAACTCAATACTCAATTACCAAATGACAAGAAATACCTTTAGATTCGGGAGGCCCACCTTCAAACATACGATCAATACAGGTGGGTGAAGGACCACATGGCTAGTTCGGGCGGCAAAGAAATCGCACAATGGGCTAGTAGGAAGGTACAAGGCGTTGCTCGTTGTCGTCTAAGGTTCATCATGAGGAAAAATTTCTCCTCAGGATATCGCCCACAAAATGGTGGGTAATAGGACCTTGAAGAATTTCTTCTTGGAGCATCTATCTTTGCTTTAATCTCACCTATCTTATACCTGGAATTGATAGCTTGAGAAGCAATTTCTAGTGGTGGTAAAAGCTTTCCTTCCACGTACTCCAAGACATCATACTCATTTAAGGGGGCATTGATCCTTGTCTTCCATGCTGCAAAGCCAAATGAGTCAGCTAGCTTTTCATTATCCTTGAAATAAGAGGTAGACATTTTTACCAAAATAGTTTCCCCTTTCAATCAACGGCTTAGAAGATGGATGCTCTTGCTCTATGTCTATTGGGATTGTCTTCAACTTGGCTCTGATACCATGTTAAATTTTCATCAATTGTTCTATGTGGCAACTATTACTTCAACAATATCCAATCGCGTCCAATTTAACAATTTCCACTTCTTCAATTTAACCAATGACAATAGAGCAATAGTAGATAGAACAATTATTCAAATGGATGACGAAAGACAGCCATGAGACAAGAGACACAATATTTGGTCAATGGCCAGGGAAAAACCCCACAAGGGAGAAAACACTTTGCAAATATTCTTCTATTAGATTGTCTTCAAATGTTCAACAGAGAAAGTACATCATCCAAGAGTCAAAGTCAAACTTTGACTAGCCAATATCCAAAACCAATATAACATATTCAATCAATCTTATGTCAAATCAATATACCAATGTCAAAATGATGAGGAAGAGTCAAATCTAGTTAGTTGTTGAATCTGCAAAAAGTAAACAAGAGTTGACTACCCTAACCAGTCAAGTCAAAACATGGTCAAATCTGCTTAATTTAATTCAATCAAAGCCCAGTCAATGTGACCTCTTTTGTTGGTCAAGGATTAATCAAAACAACTACAAATACTCTAGTCCAACTTGGTCAATGGAGAGAGAGAAAGTACAGATTTGTTTTGCAGTCAATAGCAATCAAACTCCTCAAAATGACTCGGATTTAGAGCCCAAAAATGTGGTCAGATGGGATAGACCTTCTCAAAGAAAATCGAAGTCAAAAGTCTCCTTTTGACACTTGGTCAATGTTGGTCAAACTTCCACTACAGAAAAGTCAACGTTGGTTAAAGGTGGTCTAGTTGCTTCAGAATTTTGTCCTTTCTTCCTCACTGAATTCGGCCTCCTTAATCAAATCCAAAACCCAAGAAAACCAAGCCAAACCAAATGCCCAATCATAAAAAAACAAAGATGCCAAAGAGGGAAGTCAAAGATGCCTCCAAACCCTCGCACACGTGAAGAAAAATAGAGTTGCCTTTAACATGTACGAACCAAACAATTGAAGAGAGAAGAAGAATGTGTGTTCTGTGATGTCCAAATGAGAGAAGAGGGCATTTGTATTTATATGCAACTTGACGGGTGTCATTTTGTTCATGGGATGTGACATTTGACCTAAGGCCGACTTTGACAGTTTTGTATTTGTGGGCTTGACCTCAAAAATCTACTTTTCCTTATCCGAATTGAGTGCTTCAAAAGTCAATTTTGGTCCTCTCGAAAGGAGGAATTCAATGGAATGATTATCTCCATCAAATGAGTTGTCCAAAGTGGAATTTGGCCCTAGTTGCACAATCTAACAAGACCTTGAATAAGTGATTTAATGCATGCATTGCTCTTTGAGGATTGGGTGAATGTTCCTAGGAGCAACTTTTAGGTTGGAAGGCCTCGAAACTTCATCTCTTTGGCAAATTTGAAGAACAAATCTTTAATTACCTAGTTGTTGCCCTTGAATAGGCTAGTGAAGGTTAATTAGGCTCCTTAGCTCACAAAATTCCTTGATCTAGATGTATCTTGATGCCATTAAGCCCCTTAAGCAAGGCACTGATCCTCGTATCCTCTAGGTGGTCAACTTTATCATTATTTTCTTCACTCTTCCCAATTCTAGGCCTAACCCTCGAATGTCACCTAGGGCATCAATTGAATTCCATTGTAGCCATCCAAACACCTCGATTTTTGGTCCACTACTGTGTTGGGGTTTTCTCTAGAGGTCCTCCAACTTTGAGGCAAATCCAACGGTGGAATCCCGAGATATAGCAAGCCTTCGCCGTAAGTTAAAGTTGGCAACTACGGCAAAAATCAACCTTGGGACAGCTCATTTGACGAAGATGATGATTGCATTGTATTCCTCCTTTCGAGAGGTCCAAGATTCATATAAAGATCATCTCATTTGCACAAATAGAAGCGTGATTTTGAATTTATGCCTAGACATGTTCAAATTGTTCAGGTCAGCTTCATCATTATGTAGGCTCAAGAAGCCCAATGGTTGTGTCTCCTCACTCTCAAAGAAGTATATAAATACAAGAGACCTATCTCCTCATTTGGCACATTCATCACTCACACATTTATCTCTCTTCATCAGATTGGTTCGTACATATATTGCGCAGCCTCTCTCTCTCACACGTGTGGCAAGGAGGACAGATTTTCTGAGCAGAAATTGCAACCCGAATTTCAAACTTCAGGGGTAGGTTTGACTAGCGTTGACCGAGCTATTTTTAACAAGTTTGACTTCGGTTTTTGGGTCAAAAGTTCGATTTTCTCTAACCGCATTACTGGGCACAAAAACCAAAAATTTTTGCGCTGGTTAACTATTCTTTAACCACAGAAAAATTACAGCAGTTTTCTCTCTCCTTTAACCAAGTTTGACCATGTTTTTTTGGGTTGAAATAGACCTCCTAATCAGGTTGAATTTGACCAAGGAAAACTGAGTTGCTTTAAGGAAGATTTGCTATTGCTTTGACCACCGTTGACTTTCTGGTCAAGGCTGAAGTTTGATTGCAGTTGACCGCAGAAATTTACAGGGTTGTTTTAATTTTGTATTGGGCAAGTCAATTTGACTTTTGTACTCTCTCTCTCTGTTGAACTTTTGATTCAATAATAAGAAGAATTGATCAAAGGGTTTTCCCCACATTGGGGTTTTTCCCTAGCATCTGCCAAATCTGGTGTCCTCTTGTCTTAGCTTGTCTTGTGCATTTGTTTCATGTTCTATCCGCTTTTGCTATTAATGTGATTATTGTGATTTCTATTGGAAATTGTTATTAGGCTTCTAAGGAACATTGAAGTAAAGTGTGCTAAGCATAGAACATACCATTGTTAACTAAAATTAACATGGTATCAAAGCCCTAGTGAAGACAAAGCCCAAGCAAGAGTGTGAAAAGAAATCACTAAGGGAAAGTTGTTGGACAAGAATATTGGTCTAGCTTCAATGACGACTACATCATTCTTCAAATCTGAGGAAAAGTTCAAAGACAAATCCAACTATCATGCATGGAAGATGACTTTGGAAGAGAATGATGCTATGGAATATGTAGAGGGAAGAGTGGTGGAGCCTCCTTCAAATGCGCCCTTTAATACAAAAACAAAGTATAAGAGGGGTGAGGTCAAAGTTAAGAAAATTATTGTAGATTCCATTCACAAGCCTTTGGTTGCCTGTATTTTTGATTTGGAAACATGTAAGGAGATGTATGATAAGCTAGTTGGAATGTTCAAAGTAAACAATGCAAATCAAGTCCTCTTTCTCAAGAACAAGATCAATGACATCAAGATGGATAGAATAGAGTCTATCCAATCCTATTTCATGAGGATTACCAAAATCAAGAATGATCTTCTATCTATTGGAGAACTTGTCGGTGACAGGGAGCTCACTCTTATTGCAATTGGAGGTCTTACAAGAGCATGGGATGTGTTTAACACCACCATCCTCAACAATGACAGGATTTCGGGTTTTGATGAATTATTGGCTATATGCACTCAAGAAGAAATAAGGATGATGGAGAGAGATAAGCCCTCAAATGGAAATTATCCTATTGCTTTCTCTTTTGAAAGAAAGTAACGAGGATCGGTTTTCATTATGACTTGTATCTATAATATTATGGAGAAAATTGGTATTCCTTGCATCATGGGTTTCATGAGCAAGATGTGTTTACCATAGGTCAAAGACTTCTTCTTGATGTCTTTAGGATTTTCTATGTTTCATCATAAGTGTTATGAAAGTCATAAGGTCAAAGGTTAAGCTCCAAGATCAGTGTCACTATTATCATGCGCTCTACAATATGCAATAAACCTCCTTGATATGTCAGCCCAGAACTAAGGTACTCCTGTCAGCTTGGTATATGATCGTTGACTCATATATATAGGAGTTAACGTAAGGTCAAAAGGATCATCTTCAAAATAGTCTACGCATCACAGTCATCGATAAAAGGAACGCATACACTGTAGGTATCTCGGAAGCATCTCGGTCTCGGAAGTTTGGTCTCGATATATAAACATGTCTTCGGAACAATCTTCGCATCACAGTCATCAAGCAAGGAACGATTACACAGTGAAGACTCAGAAGCATCACGATCTCGGAATTCTCGCAATACATAGACAGTACTTTATACTTCGCAAGTCTATAATAGAAACTCGGTGTTACAGTCCTTGCAAGCCTGTAAGAAAATATTGATGATACAGTCCTCACAAATCTGGAAGAAGAAGCTCGGTGATACTTCTCTTGGTAGTCAGTAAGAAGATCGATTATATACCTCTCTCAAAAGTCTGTAGGGAGCTCAGGAAACTTCAAAGTCTGTAAGACATTGATATCTCTCAGAAGGTCACTCATTGTAATGTATATATCTCAGAACCAATTAATGAACTGTGCATATATATATATATAGTGGCAGTACTAAGTACAACACTAGGGTGTGACCTTTCTCATACCTATTGCATCCAATGAAGAATCAAAGGACTGTGGCCAATCGATAGAAGAAGGTGTTGAAGATAGTGATAGAGAAGACATAAGGAGAAGGAGTATAGTGATATCAAGGCAGGGAGTTGTAGACCAAGCAGTGCAGAGAATAGTGACACTTATCTTGGAGGTAACCTTGTGTTTATTTTGTCAAGGGTCTTGGTATTCATCTAAATATCTATAAGAAGAGATTCAAGGGTTTTACTCTCAAAAGGAGAGGTTTTGCCTTGGCTTGCAACCAACATCTTGTGTACTTGCTTTTATTGTTGATCGTCCATGTTGATAACTATTTGAAGAATTGAAAACACACTAATATAACAAAGCTAATTGAAGAAGACAACACAAACTGTTATCAACAAGTTTGAGAAGAATCACTAAATCATGAATTGCCCTAGATTCTTCAACATGGTATTAGAGCTATGGTTCATGAAGGGCATGAAGGAGATCAACTATATCACAGAAAAGCTTGTGAAGAAGTGTTCATCCCAGTGAAGGGTCACGATGCCTATATATCACAGTCTCGATTAGAAGGGTGTCAGTACTATCACAGTCAACACTGTCTCGGATAGAAGTGTCTATATCACAGTCACAGAGGAAATATCTACAATACAGAGATGTCTATACCACAACCTCAATCTCAGGCATATCACAGTCTCGGAAGAATCACAGTATGTCACAATCCCAGTCTCAGCCCATGATGATGCTCCAGTCTCAGCCTATGGTGATGCTACAGTCTCTGCCTAACCTAGAGCTACCATAGTAAGAAAAGTCTCACTGATTCAATGTCATCACAGTTAGATGAAATGATTCTCTAAAGATCTGAAGTAACCAAGTAAGTATTAAAGTAACCAAGTCAAAGGTATGTATGAATCTCTAAGATTAGCTAGTTTAATTTGTAACCTTTAGATAGTCCATGTGATTCTTAGATATGAAATAAATTAAATTGATCCTATATATTCTAGAAGAAATCTAACTTGAAAAATAAAGGCATATTCTTGGTACCATCGTTTTGCTTGAAAGCATGTATTGCAGTCCACTATTAACTATTCTAAGGAAGGACTTGCTAAAATATCAAGGAGTATGAAGGAAGGCATCACAAAGGTTTGTCAAAAGTCATAGGTATGTCTCTATTATAAAGTTTTGTTATTCTCTTTGTCAAATCCTATCTACACTACTAATGCTCATCTTGTTTAGCTCTCTTGAATAGTAAAAGATTCTTGTTTGAGGTAATTCATCATCTGATGAATTTACCACCCTATTCATTTCTAGATTGTTTAAATGAAAGAAATTCCTTTAATGGTTGATTTATTGGTGATGTCATATTCGAGTTTTTGATATGATCATGGAATCTCTAACCTATTAAGGTTGAAATCTTGAACCCTTTAAGTTCTGATAGAATTTGCTTTGACAATGAATCAAAAACCTAAGTTTTGGTTAGGTCTAAAAGAAAGATTTGTGCCATGAAAAGTCCTAGGAATGAAACCCTCAGTACATGTTTCCTTTCCTAGCTTAGTCTTGGTCAATGTATTGTCTAACTATATAATGTGTCTATACATGATGGTTGTCTCCTAGAAATATGTGCTTATCAAATTTTCTAAAGATTATGGGATCTAGGGTTTGATAGTCAATCCCTAGTCAAAGTTTGAAAGTTCTAGGATGATGATTGAAATCTAAGGTTTGTAACTAAATCCTAGTAATGATTAAATTCTCTAGTATGTGTATTCATCTGAATCTATAAATTGTGTGCTAAGAATTTATAGATGGAAAATCTAGGGTTTACATCAAACCCTAGTAGAAGCAATTCATGTTGATAAAATCTAGGGTTTACTGAAAACTCTAGTAGATAGTCTATCATATGGTTTCTGAAGTTATCTAATCATGATTGAATTGTTGATATGACTTAGGCTTTGAATCAAACTTGGTCTAGATCACTAAAGTAATTAAGAGTGTAATCTCTTGTTGATTACGAAAAATTATAAATGCTTCCGCTACTATAAAAGTTTTGTTATGATCAATTTGTGCTTCTATAGAATTAGTTTGTACTTGTTGTCTAAGTGTTGCAGGTACATCGTATTGGTAAAGAATCTAGTAAAAGAAGTTGATATGATCAGCACAAGATCAAGGAAGTTGTTCGAAGAAACCTATATGACCTAAAGATAAAATGAAGTATGTATGCCTGTATTTAATTTTATAATGTCATGTCGTATGGCTACAGGTAAGATGAATCGCTATTTCTATCTTAAGAAGATCACGAGAAAAAGGATCTCCTCCTCTCAAAAGATGCAGAAAAGCGTAAGTCACACTAGATGAAATCAACATAATATGTCCTCATAAAGTATGCGGTGGTTGACTACGATTACAAGAACTCTTATTAAAAACCCCTGAGAATGGAATGAGTGAGGACAGAAGAGATCGAGAACTATGCAACAATGATGAATGCAATCAACATCCAAACGACCAAGAAGAATTGACTAGGAAATCTCCGGGAAAGATATGAAGATTATGATGAAAGTCTGAAAAGATGGCAACCCTTGACAATGTATATCTTTGGAAAATGTGTCAACAAGTATGCAAGATGTTGATACGTACTGAAAAGATGTCATGATAAAGAGCCATCTCTGTTGATTTGGGGTAGCATCGGACGTGCTCTAGCCATGAAAATTGGTGGAGAGGCCAAAGCACATGAGATCTCCAAGACCAAGAAATGGTTTGGGGAAATTCCACCTGGTTAGAGAAATATTAAAATAATTAATCTTTTTAATGGGTTCTTAAGTCTAAACTTAGGAAAATAAAAATATTAATGGGTATTTGTTATGCAACCAGCTCACAAAATAGAAGAAAAGCTTTACATTACACAAATGAACAATTCTTGGATGATACAAATGACTAAACCTCATTTCTATATATAACAGTCTAAGGGGTCACAATATAATCAAAGCCGACATAACAATAATAATATAAGGGCACAACAATTACAATAGTGGGTTTCTATGGGGCACATTAATAACAATATGTGGACAATAGGGGCACAATAATAACAATAAGGGCTACAACGACAATACTAATGGGGGAATCACTAGTATTATAAGGACCTAACATGCCCTTCTCCTTCAAAAAAGTGTTGTCATCAATGCTTGAGTAGTTCTAGATGCCTCTGTATAAAATTCTCATCCTCCCATGAGGAAACTTCAGCGACTAAGTTCTTCCAGTTGATGGGATACTCCGAAATTGATCGATCTCATAGTTGTCGAGTTCTTGTTTCTATGACTGTTTCGAGCTCCAATATGATTTTTCCTTTCTCGTCAAGTTCTGGCAATATTGTTGAACTGGGAGCTTATCACCTATAACCTTCTTTAAACATGAAACATGGAAAATTGGGTGCACTCGGGAAGCTACAGGAAGCTCCAATTTGTATGCCATAGTACCAATCTTTTGCAACACCTTCTACGGACCATAATACTTTGGTGATAATTTATTATCCTTCTTAGCTTGCTTGAGGGGCATTTGTTTATATCTTTGTAGCCATAGGAATACCTAGTCACCTACATCAAAACTTCTTTCGCTGCGATGTTGATCTGCCTGTTGTTTCATTCTATTATGCGCCAACGTGAGGTTATCCTTTAAGAGTTGGAGAACTTGTTGTTGATGCTCGATGTGATCTTCCACTGCTTGAACCTTAGAATTTTCTCTTAAATATGATGTGATGGATGGTGGATGATATCCATAAAGTGCCATAAATGGGGTCATTTTTGCTGCAGTATGGAAGGATGTGTTATACCACCATTCAACCAGAGGCAACCATTTGACCCATTATGCCTGTTTATCATATACAAAGCAACGAAGATATCCTTCCAAGCATTTGTTTACTATCTCAGTTTGCTATGAGCTAACTGAGTACCGAGACAAGAAAATAATTTTGTCCAAAAATTTCTAGTGAAAATGGGATCTCCGTTGCTTACAATAATCTTTGGGTTTCCATGTAGCTTTTGAATTGTTTCCATAAATGCAGTAGAAACTGCACTAGCTTTAAATGGATGCGATAATGCACAAAAGCGTGCATACTTGGTAAGTTTGTCAACTACCACCATGATGACACTCTTTCCTTCGGACTTGGGTAAACCTGTGATAAAATCCATTGAAAACTCCTCCCAATGTTGGCTTGGAATGGATAAAGGTTGTAATAGACCTGGGGTCTTAATTGTTTCAACTTTTTTTTGTTGGAAAAACCAAACATTCCACTACAAATTTTTGAATATTCGATTTAAAGCCATCCCAAAAAAATTCCTTCGTAACCTTGTGGTAAGTTTTTAGAAATCCTAAGTGCCCTCCCTAAGGAAGAAGTGTGCAATTCCATAAGAATCTTTTGTTTGAGTTGGGAATTCTTACATAGGTATAAGCGATCTTTGTACCATAACGAATCATTTTTCAGCTAAATGTATCAGATGTACTGGGATCTTGTTGTAACGTTTGAATGAGTGCCCACACTTCTTCGTCATTCTTTCATTCATTCATTGCTTCGTTTATCCAATCCAATTGGATAATAGAAATGGCGTAACGCAATGCTTCCACTTCCTCATCGTTTCTTGAGAGTGCATCTGCAACAACATTTTGCTCCCCTCTTTTGTAGATGATTTCAAAGTCATAACCCAACATCTTTGTAACCCATTTTTTCTGCTCTTCAGAAGATAATCTTTGTTCTAAAAAGTAATTAAGACTATCATGATTCGTTTTTACCTTGAAGTGTCTTCCCATTAGGAAGGGTCGCCATTTCTTAAGTGCGTGTAGTATTACCAACATTTCCTTCTCATAAATAGCTTTGTATAAATACTTTCCTTTGATTGGACGACTTTTGAAAGCAATGGGTCTTTCTTCTTGCATTAAAACAACACCAATTCCATTTCATGAAGCATCACATTCCACAATAAAGGTTTTTGTGAAGTCCGGCATAGCTAAGACCAGTGCTTGGCACATTGCCTCTTTAAGATGTTCAAAGGCCTTTGTTGCTTCTAGAGTCCATGAAAATGCATCTTTCTTCAATAATGTTGTCAGAGGTGTTGCTATTCTCCCATAATTCTTAACAAACTTGTGATAATACCCTGCCAACCCGAGAAATCCTCGCAGATGTTTTATGGATGTTGGGATTTTCCATTCCTTAATGGCTTTAATTTTGCTAGGGTCTACCTTAACACCTTCATGAGATACAATATGACCCAGATATTACACCTCTTGTATTCCAGAGAAACATTTGGAGGTTTTTGCATATAATTGTTTCCCCTACAATAGTTTGAGCACCCTGTCAACATGTTGAACATGATCCTTCCAAGACTTGTAGATTAGTATATCATCAAAAAATACTAACACAAATTTTCTAAGGAAGGGAATTCATCAAACCTTGAAATGTAGAAGGTGCATTGGTAAGGCCAAAAGGCATGACCAAAAATTCATAATGACCCTCATGAGTTCTAAATGTTGTTTTCGGAATGTCTTCAGTTTTCATTATAATTTGATGATATCCTCAACGAAGATCCAACTTGGTGAAGTAAATTGATCGATGCAATTCATCCAATAATTCATCAATGATAGGAATGGAAAATTTATCTTTAATAGTGAGCTTGTTGAGCTCCCTATAATCTGGACACATGCGCCATGATCCATCCTTCTTATGCACCAATACTACTGGAGCAGAGAAAGAACTTTGACTAGGTTAAATTATACCAGCCTCTAGCATTTCTGCAACCATACGTTCAATTTCACTATTTTGGGCATATGGATATCTGTAACGCCTGATGTTTGGAGGAACACTTCTTGGAATCAAATGAATAGCATGATCATGATCACGAATAGGTGGGAGGCCTTTGGGAGTCTCAAATGCCTTCAAACGATTGTCCAATTCTTTTTGGAGATCTGGAGAAATAGATGATTTCTGTGTGGGAACCTCTAGCGAACATAATCGTGCAATTACGCCTCGTTGTTCTTTCTTTAGAAGCTTTGTCATTCTGTTAGAGCTTATTATCTTTCTCGGTTTCCCTGTGATAACCCTTAATTCAACTTCCTTTCCTTCCACACAAAATTTCATAAAAAGTTCTTGAAAAATAAAAGTTATTTGTACCCAAGGATTCAACTTCCTTTTCTCTTTTTTCTTCCAATTGGTGTGGTGTCAACCTTGTACGTTGTGGAAGGTTAGGGGCAACAAGACTTACATCTTTATAGTTATGAGTGGTTGGCTTCCTGGTTGCCATAATTTTGTTTTCCATTTTTCTTGCCAGCCTGAATGCCTTCTCCAATGAATCAAGTTCCCTAAGGCGAACCTCATGTTGGATGTTATCCTTTAAAGTCCCTATGAACACATCACTCTTATGCTACTATGGAATACCTTTTACCCTTATATTCAATTTTTGGAAGTCTTCAATGTGCTCCATCATTGAACCCTTTAGTTTGAGATTTATTAATTGGTTAAAAAGGTGTTGTTTTTTGTATCCTCATAATGTGATATCATTTCTTCCATAAAAATTGTCCAAGTGACAATTTGCTTATGAGAGCAAAGCCATCGATACCAGACAAATTGATTTGTATCCAAATATAAAGTTGTAATACGTACCTACTGTGTGTTTTGCACATTATGGAGATCGAAAAATTGCTCCATCTGTAGTATCCATGTTCCAGGATCCTTGCCATCAAACTTCCTCATATCGATCTTTGGAACATGGTGGTTCTTCGATCCAACGTTAGAGTCTATGAAATCATGATTAACATTTTTTTTGTTCTCGTCATGAGTTTTCTTTGCTACCCTTTCACCGTTAGTAAACATTTCTTGTAACGACTTTGCCAGATTTGTCTTCAAATCGTCCATTTTGCCTTCCATCTTAGCTTCCACGTCATTCATCTTAGCTTCCAAACCATCCATCTTAGCTTCCACATCATTCATCTTAGCATCCAAACCATCCATCTTAGCTTCCACGTCATTCATCTTAGCTTCCAAACCATCCATCTTAGCTTCCACGTCATTCATCTTAGTTTCCATGCCTTTCTTTAAACCATCCATCTTATCTTCCATGCCTTTCTTTAAACCATCCATCTTAGCCTCTGTCACTTTTTGTGAGAGTGAATTTTGTTGCACTTGGTCTCGTAATTTTGATATATCGTGTTGCATTTCTTCCTCTTCTTCATGAGTCATGCTAGAGCTTTCAAGTTGATTACTAGGTGTTTCCATTTTCTTTCTTCGTGGCGTCAATCAATGCTAATAATGCTTCATTCTGCCCTTTGAATTACTTCAAACTAATTTTTCAAACCAATCTTATGCAAAATTTTAAAAAAAACTACACACCGTTTTTTCACTTTGTAAAAGCTCGATTGAATTTGCAGTATCTCTGTAATTGTTGATCTCTAAGATCTGAAATTGCGTCCTGCGGTAGCCCTCTGAGTCCTCTTTCTAACCCCGCAAGTTTGATCAAGATTGGATTCTCCAAGGAATAGTTATGCCAAATCTCCCACGGTGACCTGATTATAGACTAGTTTAGTAGAGCGAACTTGTACAAAGTGCCACTTGTCATTGTTTCGACCTTACTACTTGAAACTGATATACAGAAAACTACAGGTCATCCTCTTTCTGTAACTTCTTATGAAATTTCAATCTGATGCTCAAAACAAAAGTTATGACGATTTTCCCCAGGTCACCTGTTTGAGATATAATTTGGGATCTTGCAAAAACCCTAACTTCCTTGGATCATATCTCCGAAAATATAGCGAGAAAATATCTGAAATTTGGACCCGAGGTTCAAAGCAATTTCGGCTAAAATAGTTTTTTCTTAGCTTTTGAATTAGAGATTTAATCTCGGTCGTTGAAGACTCAACAAAAAAAGTATAAGAAGAGCCTTAAGGGTCTGTTGACCACTACTGGTCAACTACCCATGCAGTGCACCCCGTCTTTTCTTGACAAGAAGAAGCAGCACCTGATCAGCATATCCGTGCCATGCCATCATCAGCAGTTTGATCTTTCTGATTGTAAAACCAGTCTGCATGTATTAACTGTAAATAATCTTAGCAGACATGAAGTCATGTATGTAATTTGCCTAGGTGGACCTAACTTTCTGATGATAATCTACGTCCCGGAAGGTTTTTTGTCTCACCGATCCATGGATCGGCAGAGTTTTCCTTCAAACCTGACCCCAAAGCCGGGATTGATTTTGTCATTAGAACTTTAGGAGAATCCTAGTGTGTTGATCTGCTAGATTATCGTTGTGTCGCAGAGCTGGGTGTTTTGTGAGGGTCTGTATTAAATGGGTTTGTCCCTTAAGATGTAATTTTGTAAAAGTCATGATGTAATGTGTCCTGAGGGTCGAGAAATGTTTTAAATCCCCTCATGAGTCCTAAGTCCTAGGTCCTAGGTGATGTTTCCGAAGGTTTAGTTCAGTGATCCATTTTAAAATGAATTAAAAAAATTAAAAAATGAATAAAAATAATAAAATAATGAAAAATAATAAAAAATTAAAAAAAAAATCAAGCAAAAACCCTAACTAATAAAATAATAATATTTTAAGTTAATAAATCGACGGATGAGATCAAGAGATGTCTTGATCCTCATCAACGGTCGAGATCATTTCTACATGGATCACTCGAACTAGCCGTTAGGATCATTTCCTTTATATAGGGTCTTAGGGAGTCATTTGAGATCATCTGATCTGTGAGTCTGTACTGAAAGCTCTCTTGTAATCTGATTTCTGATTAATAAAGAAGACTTTGGGGTTCAAACTGGCTGGTGTTACTCTCTGGGATTGCTGTGAGATCTTTAATTTTCTGCATATTCAGTTTTCAGCCATTAATCATAGCTTGTTTTTTTTGGAGTAGTGTGAGCACAGGTATCTTGTTCACCTGCTAGGGTTTGAGGGCTGCTAGGGTTTCTGAAATAATGGCAGGTATCTCCATTATTTCCTGAGACCTAGCAGCTTTCTCTCTCTCTTTGCTGATGGTTGCTTGAGATGTGCAGGAAAGCATTTTTGAGGGAAATTTTGTGGGCGTTCGGGGAAGTTCTCGGCTGAACCAGCCAACTCCCGCAAGCACTTTCTGTGCAGAGCCCAGCTGATTGTTCCCTGGGTTAATCATTAAGGGTTTATTTTCTGTTTTACATGGAGAGATTTTCTTTATGATTCACAGTGAAGTTCAAATTTTCTGATATTCTGAAAGCATTACTGCAATTATTGTTAAATCTGGCTGTGTAGGGGCCAAAATCTGTACATTAATTAGTTGTTCTAGGGTTTCAAGTTTATTTTTTGGCAGTCTTCATTAGGGTTTCTTCTGAAGATGCGATTAGGGTAATTTTTTGAAGGGCTTTACTCTGAAAATTTGCATATATCTGCCGAGAATTTGTTGTCTGGCTTTCAGGGTTATTGTACTGCTGCCCTGAGAATAAATGTTTTTGGGAGCTGGCAATAGCAGGAATTGTTTTGTCACCGAGTAAAAGGGACCAGCGCTAGATAGTGGAGCTCCCATCCGCCAATACTCGAAGCTGCCAAGTGTGTTAAGGGGAAAACATATCCATTTCTGCGGCTACCTGTCAGACAAAAGGAAATATATACATATATATCGCTGAAGCAAACGAGGAATTCCAGCGCAGTGGTTTCCAGGAAACCCAATTCGACATTTAAATGGCCATCTGCGTAACTACTTCATGACGTGGATCTGGCAGCATCAAAATTGTTTTTAGAGTTATATGAACTCAGCCGACTCGTACTCCTCACCGCCATTTTCTTTTCAAATACCCGCATGAGATTTTGTCAAAGCGTTCTCGGTCCAGGGAGTTTGGCGTTCGATCTGATACAGCTCCTCTGCTCTCACGGTTTCATCTCGTCACCAAGCCAGTCCAAATCATCCAAATCAAAATCATTTGCTGCAGAAACTCCTCAGGTGAATGGAGCGTTTTATGGTCATATAGACGTATTGCGGCTATCGATTGACTGTGCTCTGCGTGTTCTCAAGCCCGCCGGATCAGTTCATTGTTCATAACGTCACGATTTTGGGCAAACCCGTGGAAGCTCCAGGTAACAAAACCAACTTCTATTCGATCCTCAACCCCTGCAATCCGTCCGCTGTCATTTCTCTCGGGTCAGGTATGCTGCGTATCGATTCATTTTTGTAAGCGTGAATGAAGTCCTGAGAGGTTACGGCTCAGTGTTTTTTTTTTAGTTTTTGGTAGATTGTATTAATTTTTGACATTACGCTTTTTTAATATTTACATAGTTCGTGAATCTTTTAGATTTAAATTTTAATTGTGTTTAGTGTAGTTACGTTTTAGTCATAGTTTTTAGTTAGATTTTATTTCGTTTTGTTTTAATTAAGTTTTTAAATGTTAGCGTTAGTGCTTTAAGTTAGATTTTTAGTTTAGACTTTAGTATTTAGTTTTTTTAGATTTTCATTATTATAGACTTTAAGTTTTGTTTTATTTTTGATTTTTTTTTGAATAAAAATAAAAAATGAAAAAAATATATATTTTTAGTTTTAATGATTAGAATTTAGCTTTAGAATTTTAACCCTTTTTGGATTTTTAAAATTTCCATAATATTGAAAAATTAAAAAAAAAATAAAAATAAAAAAAATATAAAATTTTCGTGGAAAATTATTTTTAATAGTCTCAGTGGTTTTCATGTTATATCTTTCATGCTGGGATCTAAGTTTTCAAGCCGAGTTGCGAAATTGATATCTGGTTAATGGTTTATAATTCTCGTGGTATTTTAAGGCATTTATCTTTTAAAATTTTCAGTTGCTGGATATCGTTTTGGTCATTCTAAGAGCATTGTGATTTCGCTGATGATAGATGATTGCTGTTCATGGTCCATATCCTTTTTATATCATTTAACAAGTAATCGTTTTAAACACAATCTCTTAAGGCACTGGTCTGCTAAATTAATCAAATCAATCAAGTGTTTTTTCATATCGTATCTCGTGTCTCCCAACCAACTGGTCGACAGTTGGTCTCATCATCTCACAGGGTCTACCCCCCTTAGCCGCGGGAGATAGGCTTAAACGGAGGGATCGGGGTTCAGAGTGACAGCCCCCGGTCCGAGCGTTGTCGTGCCAATCCGCGCGACAACATTTTTGGCGCCGTTGCCGGGGACACTTTGTTCTCGGTGTTTCAAACGACAATCATTCATCTCCTCATCTTTCTCATCTCTCATTTGAGCTGGCAGATTCAATATTTTGGCATCTTTTCATCATATATCAGCAGCATCTCTTCGGTTTTGTTTCTTGTTTGGGTGGCGACTCCACTTTTCTCATTTTTCCCAGACAAGAAGCCTACCGCATATCTGTTTGTTGATTGCTTCTCGGATCTTAGAATCAGATTTGTTGTTCAAGTGGCGACTCCACTTCTTTCATCTTTTGATTTTCTTGAGCAAAGATCTAGTTCTATCATCCCTTATTGTTCATCATGGATTATTCGTTTAAACCATGTCGTTTTACTCACCGTCTCCATGATTTTCCGGAGGAGGCCCTTCCTGAATTGCCTATTTTTTCAGATGGTGATCCAATCGCTGCTAAAAGGCATATTGACTTGTTTATCCGCTTCATGATCATATATTGCAGACCCCCTCAGTTTCATCATGGTGATATCAAAATGCGTCTATTTGTCCTTTCTTTAGAAGACAATGCTTTGAATTGGTTTAACAATTTTCCTAAGGATTCTTTCTCTTCTTTGGCTGATATTATCAATGCTTTTGAAGATAGATATGGTTATCCAAACAGCTTGCCTTCTTCCTCCAAAATTGTACAACAGAATGTAAGTAATTTGATAGGAGGTCCAGCTGAAAGATCCCAGGACGATTCTTCATGTCAAAATGTGTCATACACCGAAAATATTGCAGATCAAGTTCATGATAGTGAAAAATCAGGGACAAATGACAATGAAAAAGAAGAGCAAAACCAAATTATACGAGATCTAATGATGCTGGTAAGAAATATGGAAATCAATCAAACTAATTATGTCAATGATGTGAAAACTTTATGCACTCACCTGGAGAAACGTAATAGAGAGATTGAGGTCACGCAAAACCAGCATGCTAAGGAAATTGAGGCCATAAAAACTAATTATGAAACAGAAATTAAAATCATCCAAAGCAGGTTGTCTATCTTAGAGGAAAATATGGTGGCCATGAAAGCTGATCATGATAGGGAAATTGACTCTATGCAGAATAAGCTATTAACCATGGATGAGGAAATGACCATCATGACTTTCAATCATAATAATCAAGTGGCTGACATACAAGCAAATCATAAAGAAGAAATAAATTTTATGCAGCATTGCTTGATGGACATAAAGGAAGTGAATGATAAAGTAATAAAAGACATGCAAGAGCACCATGCCAGACAAATCAGTGCTGTAAAGGTTGAACACTCTAGTCAGATAGATGCATTTAGAATACAAGTTCAAAGGTTTCAGCAATTGGAAGATGAAAGAAACCAGGTGACATCAATAGATCAGGAGCCTTCTCATGTGCTGCAACAAGATCCATCTTATTATGAGGAGGTTGTTGATTCGATTGAAAGATGGTTAATTGAAGGTGATCCGGACAGACTTAAGAATGATAAAGATCAGATGCGGGCTAAAGAAGGACATATCATGCGTACTTCATCTGATAGTTTTGAAACAGAAAGTTCCAGGTCATCAATAATTCCACCTGCCAGAAAGAAAAAACGTAAGAGAAAGAAGATGAGACGAAGATTTGATACATCAGACGGCCGTGAGCAGCTTGATTTTCGGATAGGAAAAAGTCCTACCATATGCAAAATTGGACATGGCACATCCGACAAGCAGCCCACAGATTTGCCTGAAAGCAGGCAAATGCTTAGTATGCACTATATTGAACACATCTGATGCCGTAGGGCATCCTTTTGTATCGTATTGCTAACCCTACTCCTTGTTTTTCCGCATTTTCATTTCTGCTTTAGATAGTTAATAAATGAAGAGCTTTTATCTTTATTGTGCTTAATGTTATATGATGATTTTTGGATGGACGCTACTTATTTTTGTGTTGTATGGATGCAGATTCTGGATTCTCACATTCCTGCAAGCAGCAACGTGTCCCCAAGTGGAGCCAGATGTTGACCACTACTGGTCAACTACCCATGCAGTGCACCCCGTCTTTTCTTGACAAGAAGAAGCAGCACCTGATCAGCATATCCGTGCCATGCCATCATCAGCAGTTTGATCTTTCTGATTGTAAAACCAGTCTGCATGTATTAACTGTAAATAATCTTAGCAGACATGAAGTCATGTATGTAATTTGCCTAGGTGGACCTAACTTTCTGATGATAATCTACGTCCCGGAAGGTTTTTTGTCTCACCGATCCATGGATCGGCAGAGTTTTCCTTCAAACCTGACCCCAAAGCCGGGATTGATTTTGTCATTAGAACTTTAGGAGAATCCTAGTGTGTTGATCTGCTAGATTATCGTTGTGTCGCAGAGCTGGGTGTTTTGTGAGGGTCTGTATTAAATGGGTTTGTCCCTTAAGATGTAATTTTGTAAAAGTCATGATGTAATGTGTCCTAAGGGTCGAGAAATGTTTTAAATCCCCTCATGAGTCCTAAGTCCTAGGTCCTAGGTGATGTTTCCGAAGGTTTAGTTCAGTGATCCATTTTAAAATGAATTAAAAAAATTAAAAAATGAATAAAAATAATAAAATAATGAAAAATAATAAAAAATTAAAAAAAAAATCAAGCAAAAACCCTAACTAATAAAATAATAATATTTTAAGTTAATAAATCGACGGATGAGATCAAGAGATGTCTTGATCCTCATCAACGGTCGAGATCATTTCTACATGGATCACTCGAACTAGCCGTTAGGATCATTTCTTTTATATAGGGTCTTAGGGAGTCATTTGAGATCATCTGATCTGTGAGTCTGTACTGAAAGCTCTCTTGTAATCTGATTTCTGATTAATAAAGAAGACTTTGGGGTTCAAACTGGCTGGTGTTACTCTCTGGGATTGCTGTGAGATCTTTAATTTTCTGCATATTCAGTTTTCAGCCATTAATCATAGCTTGTTTTTTTTTGGAGTAGTGTGAGCACAGGTATCTTGTTCACCTGCTAGGGTTTGAGGGCTGCTAGGGTTTCTGAAATAATGGCAGGTATCTCCATTATTTCCTGAGACCTAGCAGCTTTCTCTCTCTCTTTGCTGATGGTTGCTTGAGATGTGCAGGAAAGCATTTTTGAGGGAAATTTTGTGGGCGTTCGGGGAAGTTCTCGGCTGAACCAGCCAACTCCCACAAGCACTTTCTGTGCAGAGCCCAGCTGATTGTTCCCTGGGTTAATCATTAAGGGTTTATTTTCTGTTTTACATGGAGAGATTTTCTTTATGATTCACAGTGAAGTTCAAATTTTCTGATATTCTGAAAGCATTACTGCAATTATTGTTAAATCTGGCTGTGTAGGGGCCAAAATCTGTACATTAATTAGCTGTTCTAGGGTTTCAAGTTTATTTTTTGGCAGTCTTCATTAGGGTTTCTTCTGAAGATGCGATTAGGGTAATTTTTTGAAGGGCTTTACTCTGAAAATTTGCATATATCTGCCGAGAATTTGTTGTCTGGCTTTCAGGGTTATTGTACTGCTGCCCTGAGAATAAATGTTTTTGGGAGCTGGCAATAGCAGGAATTGTTTTGTCACCGAGTAAAAGGGACCAGCGCTAGATAGTGGAGCTCCCATCCGCCAATACTCGAAGCTGCCAAGTGTGTTAAGGGGAAAACATATCCATTTCTGCGGCTACCTGTCAGACAAAAGGAAATATATACATATATATCGCTGAAGCAAACGAGGAATTCCAGCGCAGTGGTTTCCAGGAAACCCAATTCGACATTTAAATGGCCATCGGCGTAACTACTTCATGACGTGGATCTGGTAGCATCAAAATTGTTTTTAGAGTTATATGAACTCAGCCGACTCGTACTCCTCACCGCCATTTTCTTTTCAAATACCCGCATGAGATTTTGTCAAAGCGTTCTCGGTCCAGGGAGTTTGGCGTTCGATCTGATACAGCTCCTCTGCTCTCACGGTTTCATCCCGTCACCAAGCCAGTCCAAATCATCCAAATCGAAATCATTTGCTGCAGAAACTCCTCAGGTGAATGGAGCGTTTTATGGTCATATAGACGTATTGCGGCTATGGTGAAATCGATTGACTGTGCTCTGCGTGTTCTCAAGCCCGCCGGATCAGTTCATTGTTCATAACGTCACGATTTTGGGCAAACCCGTGGAAGCTCCAGGTAACAAAACCAACTTCTATTCGATCCTCAACCCCTGCAATCCGTCCGCTGTCATTTCTCTCGGGTCAGGTATGCTGCGTATCGATTCATTTTTGTAAGCGTGAATGAAGTCCTGAGAGGTTACGGCTCAGTGTTTTTTTTTTAGTTTTTGGTAGATTGTATTAATTTTTGACATTACGCTTTTTTAATATTTACATAGTTCGTGAATCTTTTAGATTTAAATTTTAATTGTGTTTAGTGTAGTTACGTTTTAGTCATAGTTTTTAGTTAGATTTTACTTCGTTTCGTTTTAATTAAGTTTTTAAATGTTAGCGTTAGTGCTTTAAGTTAGATTTTTAGTTTAGACTTTAGTATTTAGTTTTTTTAGATTTTCATTATTATAGACTTTAAGTTTTGTTTTATTTTTTGATTTTTTTTTGAATAAAAATAAAAAATGAAAAAAATATATATTTTTAGTTTTAATGATTAGAATTTAGCTTTAGAATTTTAACCCTTTTTGGATTTTTAAAATTTCCATAATATTGAAAAATTAAAAAAAAAAATTAAAAAAAATAAAAAATAAAAAATAAAAAAAATTCGAAAAAATATAAAATTTTCGTGGAAAATTATTTTTAATAGTCTCAGTGGTTTTCATGTTATATCTTTCATGCTGGGATCTAAGTTTTCAAGCCGAGTTGCGAAATTGATATCTGGTTAATGGTTTATAATTCTCGTGGTATTTTAAGGCATTTATCTTTTAAAATTTTCAGTTGCTGGATATCGTTTTGGTCATTCTAAGAGCATTGTGATTTCGCTGATGATAGATGATTGCTGTTCATGGTCCATATCCTTTTTATATCATTTAACAAGTAATCGTTTTAAACACAATCTCTTAAGGCACTGGTCTGCTAAATTAATCAAATCAATCAAGTGTTTTTTCATATCGTATCTCGTGTCTCCCAACCAACTGGTCGACAGTTGGTCTCATCATCTCACAGGGTCTACCCCCCTTAGCCGCGGGAGATAGGCTTAAACGGAGGGATCGGGGTTCAGAGTGACAGCCCCCGGTCCGAGCGTTGTCGTGCCAATCCGCGCGACAACAGGGTCAATTGAAGATACACCAAGATTGATTAGTCAGTTCAATTTTCTGGAGCAGCGTTTGCTGAGAGAAATCGAACCAGTGATCAGAGTTGCAACGAGGGGCAGTGAGTGCATAGCAGAGAGGCAAAGATAGTGCCAAAGGATCAGCACTGACGCAAAGCAAGCTACACCAAGCCAGCAGGAGCCACGCAGAGGGCCAGAGGGATTGCGTAGAGGCTACCACGCCCTGCGTGAGTGATGCAGAGGGCCACAGAGCCAACACAAAGCATCAGAGGGCTGACACAAAGGGTTCCAAGCTGACGTAGAGGCAAGGAGGGCTAACGCAGAGCCTCAAAGAGGCATTGGAGAGATTTTCGTGGAGCAGACTTTCTGAATATCTGCTTCCGAAAAGAGGTATTACTGCCAGATTGATTTCTCTCTTGGGTGAGCCAGTTTGGCACCCTAGTTGTGCTCAAGAAAGTTGTTTAATAATAAAACTCTCAGAACTGCTGCACCAATTTTCCCAAATTGGGTTTTTCTGGGGACAATTGTTCAAAAATAACAGTGTCCCTTGTGTGTTTGTCTATTCTTTTAGTTTATGATCTATAGATGGTTGAGACTGTACTTGTGTTTATTTTCAGTATTTATATGGCTAAATAACTTGTTAAGTAATTAAACAAGTAGATGAAATAAACCAGATAGTGCAGGAAGAATTTCTAACGGGTTAGACTTAGAAATGTCCACATGTATCAAAGCGTTGCAGATCACAGGAGAGTTGAAGGCACCAACTGAAAATTTGCAACAGAAACAGTTGTCCCAAGAGACAAAAATTGTTCCTAAGCAGAAAGCAGCAGAGAAGGAGTGACGCAGGTCTTTCTAACGAGTTAGACTTAGAAATGTCCACACGGTATCAAAGCGTTGCAGATCACAAGAGAGTTGAAGGCACCAACTGAAATCAGAAAATTTGCAACAGAAACAGTTGTCCCAAGAGACAGAAGTTGTTCCTAAGCAAAAAGCATTAGAGAAGGAGTGACACAGAGGGCCTACGTCATCAGTTCAAGCCAGAGAGAGGGCGAGCGTAGAAGCAATGAAAGGCAGAAGAGGCTCACGAAGAGCCACGTCATTCTACTCAGCCCACGCAGTTGGCTAGAGGAGCAATTCAGCCTTGTCAGGATTGCGCAGAGCTAAGAGGCTCAGTTTCTTCAGTTGTTGGGGCCTAGGGAGCCGTGGGCAGATTGTGGGTTGTGAAATTGGTGGGGTGTTTTTGCTGTCGAAGCAGAATAGTACCTAACGGGACAAAACCAAGGTAGGGGAAGTCGCTACCTAGGCGGATTTCTAGCCAAGAAATCCAGATCAGTGTTGCAAGAACAAAGGGGATCGGAGAGGAGTGATTCGATTGTTGGCAAAAGGAATTCCAGGAGGGAAATCGAGACTCAGAAGGAGTCTAGAAGCGGATTTCCAGAAGGGAAGTCAAGACTCAAAGGGAGTCTAGAAGAGAATTTCCAAGAGGGAAGTAGAGACTCAGAGGGAGCCGAAGAGAAGAGCAGAGACGGCAATGAACGCACTAAGGGATCAGGACAGGTTGGACGGGGCGTCCAACTTTGTCATCTGGAAGGCCAGGATCCTATCTGTTCTGGATAGACATCGCATCAAGGGCTTTGCCTTGAGAATCGTGGCTATCCCCAATGACCCAGTTGATAATGAAAAGTATGAGGATGTAATGGCCAAGGCAAAATGCATAATCCTTGATGGGGTCAAGGATCATGTAGTTCATCATAGTGCCGAGAAGAACACGGCAAAGGAGATGTGGGATACCTTGACGACATTGTATTAGAGCACTTCCGCGCAGAGGAAGATGCCACTGGAGAATCAGCTGCGGTCATATCAGATGCAAAAGGGGGAGGAGATAGATCACTACCTCAAGAGGTTGTAGGAGATCCGGGACCAACTTACTTCCATAATGGCCACACCAGATCAGGTGTTCATGGTGAGGACTGCCCGAATGCAGTCTCGGAGGATTGGGAGACATTTGTCCAAAGCATTTTGCGCAGAGCGACTCTTCGCCAAGAAGAGATCAGACGGCTAACCAAGGTGGGAAGTAGTAGCAAAGGAGGTCAAATCAAGAAAGAGGAGGAGGAGGATGCGCCTCTGGCATCTTTGGGACAACAGAGGAAGAGAAAGAAGAAGGACATCTCCAAGATAATGTGCTTCCATTGTGGGGAGTTGGGTCATTATGTAACCCAATGTCCCAGGAAGAAGAATAAGGGAGAGGCTTCTAACTCCAAGGCAGCTCTAGTTAAGACAGAGAACGAAGTCGAGACGGATGACGACTGTGCCATGACTGCTCATGCACCTCTAGAGAAGGGGTGGGGTGACATCGAGTTGTAGTCAGGACTACAGAAGATGAGGGGCAGGATCCTTGAGGTACCCAAACTCTTGGATCATATCCGACTATGGGAGCCTCAAGAAAGACAGTAGCAAGATGGCGTATGTTGGTAGAAGCAAGATGCAGATGCAACGGCAGAACAGTGCTAAAGTGCAAGGATCTGTAGCAGCGGAATGAGGGTTATAGCAGTGCGAGAGGCACAGAGGAGGTTGCAACAATGCAGAAAGGCACAGAGGTGTTTGCAGCAGTGCAAGAGGCACAGAATTGTTGCAGCAGTGCAGAGGCAGCAGAGGGAGCTTCAACATCAGGAGGGCTTCTAGCCTGACAAGGATGTTAGTAGTTAGGTAGATCAGTTACTTACTTCTTAGTGCCTGAGTTACAATGCAGCGATTAACAATGGTAGTGCTATGGACAGCACGATGCAGCATGATGAGAGAGAACTGCAGTGCAGATGCAGTGTTGGGAGGAAGGACAGTAGCAGCACGGATCTAGAGGGAGTTGCAGTACAGATGTAGTAGTGGCAGTAGCATAGCCATGGGCAGCAGTACAGGAGGCAAAGTGCAGAGGATGTTGGGCAGCAGGCCAAGCATCAGCACAAGTACCGGTGTCGGATGATCAAGGTGATGTTCAGTGGTGGAGCATTACTAGAGCACATTCCTCGCTAAGAGGGAGTGTTGATTTGGGGTAGCATCGGATGTGCTCTAGCCACGAAAATTGGTGGAGAGGCTAAAGCACATGAGATATCCAAGACCCATAAATGGTTTGGGGGAATTCTACCCAGTTAGAGAGATATTAAAATAATTAGTATTTTTAATGGTTCCTAAGTCTAAAGTTAGGACAATAAAAATATTAATGGGTACTAATATAAAACTAGGTGAGAAGGTTCTAAATGGCATGGATCAAGCCAAATCTAATCTTAGTCGTTGATTGGAGATTTAACCTCGGTCGTTCAAGAGTCAACAGAAAAAGTATAAGAGGAGGCTTGATGATCAGTTGCAGATACACCAAGATTGATCAGTCAGTTCAATTTTCTGGAGCAGGGTTTGCTGAGAGAAATTGAACCACTGATCAGAGTTGCAGGAAGGGGTAGTGAGTGCATAGCAGAGAGGCAGAGATAGTGCCGAAGGATCAGCGCTGAGGCAGAGCAAGTTATGCAGAGCTAGCAAGAGCCACGCAGAGGGCCAGAGGGATTGCGCAAAGGCTACCACAGCTTGTGTGACTGACGCAAAGGGCTAGAGAGCCAGTGCAGAGCATCAAAAGGTTGACGTAGAGGGTTCCAGACTGACGTAGAGGCCAGGAGGGCTAACGCAGAGCCTCAGAGAGGCATTGGAGAGATTTTCATACAGCAGACTTTCCGAATATCTGCTTTCGAAGAGAGGTATTACTGCAAGATTGATTTCTCTGTTGGGTGAGCCAGTTTGGGACCCTAGTTGTACTCAAGAAAGCTGCTTAATAATAAAACCCTCTGAATTGTTGCACCGATTTTCCCAAGCTAGGTTTTTCCGAGGACAATTGTGCAAAAATAATAGTGTCCCTTGTGTGTTTATCTATTCTTTCAGTTGATGATCTGTAGACGGTTGAGACTATACTTCTGTTTATATTCAGTATTTATATGGTTAAATAACTTGTTAAGTAATTAAACAAGTAGATGAAATAAACCAAATAGTGCAGGGAGAATTTCTAACAGGTTAGACTTAGAAATGTCAACAATCTCGAAAGGTACGGTTTGATTTAATGTTATGCTTTAATTTCTTGAATAATATCTGGATGAGGTTCATGCAGGGCTACTAGAACAAGATTTGTGAGTACAAGTACATCCAACATTCATCCGATGGATGGAAACTCATGAAATAAGTAGCCATATGAAGAAGGTTCCGGATATTTACCAAGAAAGCCACTTTCCATGAAGAAAGGAATGACATGACAGAATAAGAAGGAAAGTGATCGATGGTCGTTGTTTACCAAAAAGAAGCTTGACTGAATTGCATGACATCAAGGAAAGAAGTTGATCAAACAATTGAAGGACCCAAGAGGAAGAAGTTGTTGATGTATAGAAGAGTCCCTAGCTAAGAGGGAGCTCTGACAAGAGGGAGCTTGAATTAGATCACTCCTAATTATAACAAAGCGACAGTTGTGTTTTTCTATTTCATGTGTCATGCACTAGACGAGGACTAACAACCGCAAGTCTAAGTGAAGGCCATGAATGGAAATGAAGACACGTGATAGACACATTATCCTGGTCTTCATTTTGAAGAAAGGATGGAGGATTGAGTAATCATCTAGCATCTGATACTCTTTGAGAATGTGTAGGGCATCTAAGAAAAGAAGTAGGCAAGAGGACCGATATTCTTTGAGGAATGGGGACCCAAGATAATAATAGTCCTAAAAGTTCATACTCAGTGAACACCTGGGTGGGTATGAACCTTGAGATACAATGATGTTAGTGTTTATCATGATTGGTCTCTCCAACATTGTGCTCTGATCTATTGAAAGATAGAGTTGTTAGTCAAGCCCTTGCTATGTGACAATGTTGGTTATAATGATGCTATACAGATGGATTACTAGTCCGACTCTTCTTATGAGATCTCTTTAGTGTTGAATACCCATGTACCATTTAATGAATACCACCCTAGTTAAGACGGAGTGTTGAAGGAAAAGTAACTAGATTCGGTTTTCATTATGACTTATATCTATAATATTATGAAGAAAATTGTTATTCCTTGCATCATGGGTTTCATGAGCAAGATGTGTTTACCATAGGTCAAATACTTCTTCTTGATGTCTTTAGGATTTTCTATGTTTCATCATAAGTGTTATGAAAGTCAACAGGTCAAAGGTTAAGCTCCAAGATCAGTGTCACTATTATCATGCAAAACCGCTCTACAATATGCAGTAAACCTCCTTGATATGTCGGCCCAGAACTAAGCTACTCCTGTCAGCTTGGTATATGATCGTTGACTCATATATATAAGAGTTAACGTAAGGTCAAAAGGATCATCTTCAAAACAGTCTACGCATCAGAGTCAACGATAAAAGGAATGCATACACTGTACGTATCTCGGAAGCATCTCGGTCTCAGAAGATTGGTCTCGATATGTAAGCATGTCTTCAGAACAATCTTTGCATCACATTCATCAAGCAAGGAAGGTCAGGAAAGATCGATTATATACCTCTCTCGAAAGCCTGTAGGGAACTCAGGAATCTTCGAAGTCTGTAAGACATTGATATCTCTCATAAGGTCACTCACTGCAATATATATATCTCAGAACCAATTAATGAACTGTGCATATATATATATATATATATATATATATATATATATACAGTGGCAGTACTAAGTACAACACTAAGGTGTGATCTCTCTCATATCTATTGCATCCAATGAAGAATCAAAGGACTGTGGCCAATCGATAGAAGAAGGTGTTGAAGACAGTGACAGAGAAGACATAAGGAGAAGGAGTACAGTGATATCAAGGCAGGAAGTTGTAGACCAAGCAATGCAGAGAATAGTGACACATATCTTGGAGGTAACCTTGTGTTTATTTTGTCAAGGGTCTTGGTATTCATCTAAATATCTATAAGAAGAGATTCAAGGGTTTTACTCTCAAGAGGAGAGGTTTTTCCCTGGCTTGGAGCCAACATCTTGTGTACTTGTTTTTATTGTTGATCATCCATGTTGATAATTGTTTGAAGAATGAAGAACACACTAATATAATAAAGCTAATTGAAGAAGACAACACAAACTGTTATCAACAAGTTTGTGAAGAATCACTAAATCATGAATTGCCCTAGATTTTTCAACATTCTCAACTCATGCTAAAAGGAAGAACAATGTATGTCCAAGGAGACAAGGTCAAGGATCTAAGTCGGGATTCAAAGAAGGAAGATGCTACAATTGCAACAAGTTTGGCCACTATGCTAGGGAGTATCCTCACAAGAAGGATACTCCAAGGGATGATGACAATAACAACCACAACAACTACAAAGGCAATGGCAATCAAAGGAAAAACAAGTTCAACAACAAAGGAAAGAGGAATCCTCCCACAGCTTGATATGGAAATGGTCGTCCTCCCAAAAGATCAAGAAATTCCAGGTATGAGGAAAGTAATGTTGTTGAAAAGCAAAATGAATTTTATCTTATTTCGCTTTATCTACTGCCTCTCCTCCAAATACATTGGATCATTGGCTGATTATATTGGAGCCTCAAAGCACTTCACTATTGATTTGTGGTAGCATCAGAGGTGCTCTAGCCATGAAAATTGGTGGAAAGGCTAAGGCACATAAGATCTCCAAGACCCAGAAGTCGTTTGTGGAAATTCCACCCGATTGGAGAGATATTAAAATAATTAATATTTTTTAATGGGGTTCCTAAGTCCAAACTTAGGAAAATTAAAATATTAAGGGTATTAATGTAACACTGAGTGAGAATGTTAAAAATGACATGGATCAAGACAAATCTAATCTTATCCGTTGATTAAGGACTTAATCTCGGTCGTTGAAGACTCAATAGGAAAAGTATAAGAGGTTTGAGGGTCAGTTGGAGGTACACCAAATTGATCAGTCAGTTCGATTTTCTAGAGCGGGGTTTGCTAAGAGAATCGAACCAGTGATCTGTTGCAGTGAGGGGCAGTTTGGCACAAGGCCGAGAATAGATAGCAAAGAGGTAGAGATAGTGCCAGAGAGACAGCGCAGAACCTGGGAAGGTTGACACAAAGTCAGCTGGGACTTACACAGAGGCTGAGGTGGCCAGCTTGGGTGACGCAGAGGGTCAGAGGGCTAATGCAAAGAGCCAAGAGGCTGACGCAGAGGCATCAGTAACTGCGCAAAGGCTACCAGAGCTGATGCAGGACCAAGAGGCAGTGTTGGGTGATTTTCGTGGTGCAGACTAAGTGCTGGTGAGCTGAGAGGTTGACGCAGTCCCTATCAGAGTGACACAGCGCAGTGGAGAAGCTTGGAGCAGCTTTCGCTGTCCAGCTAAGGAGTTGTCGTAGTTTCTGTGGGATTGTTCATCTAGTGACTGATCAACGAGCATATCTGTCTCCGAGGACAGGTATTACTGTCGAGGACATTCTTTGTTGGGTGAGCCATTTCTACCACCCTAGTTATATTCCAAAACTGCATAATAATAAAACCCTCATATCTGTTGCACCGGTTTTCCGCATTGGGTTTTTCCAGGGACGATTGTCCAAAAATAACAGTGTCCCATGTGTGTTTGTCTTGGTTATTTCAGTTGTTGATCTGTACATGTGTGAAGGCTGCACTTATGTTTATTTCAGTATTTATATTTATAAATAACTTGTTAATGAAAAGAACTAGTAGGAGAAAATAAACCAGATAATGCAGTAGGGATTTTTTATATGTCAGACTTAGAAATTTCAACATGGTATGAGAGCATTGCAGATCACAAGAGGACTGAAGGCACCAGCAGTAATCTCAAGAATTTCCAACAGTCGCAGTTGTCCCGAGAGACAGCGTTGCTCCAGAGCAGAAGCAGGAGAGAAGAAGTGACGTAGAGGGCTTGCGTCATTATTTCAAGTCAAGAGGAGGGCCAATGCAGAGGCATAGAGGGGCACATCAGACCTATGCAGTGCCTGGTCATCTTTCTCAGCCAGGAAGGATCGACGTTGTGGCAGAAGGAGCAGATTCTACCGTTGTCGGGATTGCACAGAAACTAAAAGACTAAGTTTCTTCAATTGTCAGGGCTTGGGGAGCTATGGGAAAATTGTGATTGAGAAGCTAGTGGGGTGTTGGTTTTGTCAGAACAGAACAGTACCTAAGGAGATGGAACCAAGGTAGAGAGAGTCGCTTCCTTGACGGATTTCTAGCCAAGAAATCCAGATCCGAGTTGTAGTTGCAAGGAGGGTTGGAGAGAAGTGATACAACAGCTGGCCAGAGGATTTCCAGGAGGGAACTCAGGACTTAAAGGGAGATTTCCAAGAGGGAATTCGAATCTCAGAGGGAGTCTAGAAGAGGACCTAAAATGGCAATGAACGAACTGAGTGATCAGGACAAGTTGGACGGGGATTCCAACTTTCTCATCTGGAAGGACAGGATCTTAGCAGTGTTGGATCGACATTGCATCAAGGACTTTGCCTTCAGAGTCGTCACTATCCAAGTCGACCTAGCTGAGAATGAGAAGTATGAGGATGTAATGGCGAGGGCGAAGTGCATGATCCTAGACGGGGTCAAAGATCATGTCATACCACATATCGCTTAAAAGAACACAGCAAAGGAGATGTGGGATACTTTGATGACCTTGTATCAGGGCACTTTGTGCAGCGAAAGATGCTATTGGAAAATCAGTTGCGGTCGTATCAAATGCAGAAGGGAGAGCAGATAGATCCATTCCTTCTCAGGTTGCAAGAGATTCGCGACCAACTTACTTTCGTGGGGTCTACACCGAATCCAAAATTTATGGTTAGAACTGCCCTGAATGCAGACTCTGAGGAGTGGGAGATATTTGTCCAAAGTATTTTGGGTAGGGCCACTCTTCCAGGATGGGAAGAGATGTGGACAGTTCTTCGCCAAGAAGAGATCAGGAGGATGACCAAGGCTGGGAGTAGTGGCAAGGGAGGTCGAATCAAGAAAGAAGAGGAGGAGGATGCGGCTCTAGCATCTGCGGGACAGCAAGGGAATAAGAAGAAGAAGGACATATCCAAGGTGAACTGCTTCCATTGTGGGGAGTTGGGACATTATGCATCCCAGTGACCCAAGAAGACAAGCAAGGGAGAGGCTTCCAATTCTAAGGCAGCTCCAGCAAAGGCAGAGAAAGAGGTCGAGGCTGATGACGACTATGCCATGAGTGCTCATACACCTCTACAGAAGAGGTGGGGAGACATCGAGTTGTAGCCAGCAGGACTACAAACTAGGGGAAGGATTCTTGAGCTGCCCAAATTCATGGATCATATCCTATTACGGTAGCCCTTAACAATAGTAGCAGAATGACAGATGTCGGGTGGAGCAAACTGTAGTGGAGCAGCAAGGCAGTGCTTGGGTGTAGAAATTTGAGGCAACGCAATGGAGGTTGCAACAGTGCGAGAGGCACAGAGGTGTATGCAGCAGCGCAGTGGCAGCAGAGGGAGCACAAAATAGTAGCAAAGGCAATTTCAATTTCACGAGGCTTTCAGACTGACTGGGATGTTAGTATTTGGGAGAAGTCAGTTACCTACTTCTTGGTAACTGAGTTGTAGTGCAGCAGTTAGCAGTGGCAGTGCTAGGGGCAGCATGGGCAGCATATTGAGAGGGAGTTGCAGTACAAATGTAGCAGTGGCAGTGGCAGTGTCATGGGCAGCAATACAGGAAGCAGCAGTGCAGATGATGTGAGGCAGCAGGCCAAGCATCAGCACAGGTACCGGTGCGAAGGATCAATGTGATGTTTCCATGGTGAAACATTACTAGAGCACATTCCTCGCTAAGAGGGAGTGTTGATTTGTGGTAGCATCAGATGTGCTCTAGCCATGAAAATTGGTGGAAAGGCTAAGGCACATGAGATCTCCAAGACCCTGAAATCTTTTGGGAAAATTCCACCCGATTGGAAAGATATTAAAATAATTAATATTTTTAATGGGGTTCCTAAGTCCAAACTTAGGAAAATTAAAATATTAATGGGTATTAATATAAAACTGGGACTTAATCTCGGTCATTGAAGACTCAACTGGAAAAGTATAAGAGGAGGCTTGAGGGTTAGATGGAGGTACACCAAATTGATCAGTCAGTTCGATTTTCTGGAGCGGGGTTCACTGAGGGAATCGAACCAGTGATTTGTTGCAGCGAGGGGCAGTTCGGCACCAGGCAGAGAATACATAGCAAAGAGGCAGAGATAGTGCCAGAGAGAGCGCAGACACTAGGAAGGCTGACACAGAGGCAGCTGGGACTTACGCAGAGGCTGAGGAGGCCAGTGAGGGTGACACAGAAGGTCAGAGGGTTGACGCAAAAAACCAAGAGGCTCATGCAGAGGCATCAGTAGCTGCGCAGAGGCTCGAAGAGCTGACGCATGGCCAAGAGGGAGCGTTGGGTGATCTTCGTGTTGCAGACTGAGTGCTGGTGAGCTGAGAGGGTGACGCAATCCCTATCAGAGTGACGCAACGCAATGGAGAAGCTTGGAACAACTTTCGTTGTCCAGCTAAGGAGTTATTGTAGTTGTTGTGGGATCGTTCATCCGATGACTGATCAGCTGGAATATCTATCTCTGAGGAGAGGTATTATGGCCGACGACATTCTCTGTTAGGTGATCCATTTCTGGCACCTTAGTTGTATTCAAAAACTGCATAATAATAAAACCCTCATTCCACCGGTTTTCCCGCATTGGGTTTTTCTGGGGACGATTGTCCAAAAATAATAGTGTCCCTTGTGTGTTTGTCTCGGTTATTATAGTTGCTAATCTGTATATGTGTTAAGGCTACATTTGTGTTTATTTTGGTATTATATTTTTAACTAACTTGTTAATGAAAAGAACAAGTAGGAGAAAATAAACCAGATAATGTAGTAGGGATTTTTGCCGTGTCAGACTTAGAAATTTCAACTTTCACTAGGTACAAAGAGGCCCTCTCGAATTTGGTTGAAAAGAAGACTAACTTGCAACACATACTTGGAGACAATGCCACCTACCCCGTGAAAGGGATAGGGACTGTCACTCTTCACTTGAATCAATGTCAAACCACTCATCTAGAAGAAGTATTACATGTGCCCGACTTGAAGAATAACCATGTATCTACTTCTGCGAAGGAATATAAAGGTTTTAAGGTAGCATTCGTGGATGGAAACATACGTCTTCGGCAAAGAAACCCTAAAGGCGCATTTACACTTAGATTTAGCGTTGATGGTCTTTATCAAGTTCGAGGAAGTCCTCTAGGAGCCATGTCTTGTGACACTTCTCTTCAATCCGAACTCTGGGACCGGAGATTTGCCCGCTTTCATTACAAAGCCTTACCTTACCTGGGGTAAGGTAGATGGTCATAGGTATGACCGATTTCAACATGAATCATGAAGGTGTTTGTCAGGGTTGTGCAACTGGGAAACTTACAAGGGGACCGTGAGTCAATTTATAGTTGAGCCTCATCACACACATTGGATTGCTGCTAAGAATCTCTTGAGATATCTCCGAGGCACAATCTATTATGGACTGAGATACACTGCTGAAAGTTTGAGGCTGCATGGATATACAGTTGACTGCGCTGGCAGTGTGGTGAATCATAAGAGCACGTCTCAATGTTGCTTCTCATTAGGGTCTGCTTCAATTTCTTGGATGAGCAGGAAGCAAAAATTGATTTCCCTAAGCACCATCAAGGCTGAACACAATGCAGCTAGTATGGCATGCTGCGAAGCTGTTTGGTTAAGGAAGCTCTTCACTAAGTTATTTGAGCACATGTTGGATACCACCGTGATCTTCTATGACAACCAAAGTGGGATTTGCCTCTCACAGAATCTCGTGTTCCACAACCTCTCCAAGCACATTGATATCAGGTACCATTTTATCTGGGATATGGTACAATGGGGAGCAATAAAGCTCCAACACGTCAAGACTAATGAGCAAGTCGAGATATCCTCACAAAGCTCATGGGGAAGGTCAACTTCTTAACCTTCTAAGAGAGACTTGGAGTGTGGAAAGGCCCTCCCAGAGGGTCCCGCTTGAGTTGGACATTGAGCTCTGGGAGCTCCTGGGGGCTTGGGGTACTTCTTGGAGCTATGCGCAACCAAAGGGTGAGTGGTTCACCTTCCCCTATGTGGCACGTTGTGTACAGGGTGAGTGTTTCACCTTCCCCTGTGATACCCCACGATGACGTGTGTAGGGTGAGTGGTTCACCTTCCCCTATGATTGACATAGGCATATGATGAGTGGTTCATCTTCCCCTATTGCATATGAGCAGGATGAGTGGTTCACCTTCTCCTGTTGATGCCCCAGCATACATCCTACCCATGTAGTTTGGGACTCATGGAAAGTACCTCTCATCCAGCCAATGAGTTGGGAAACATGGATAGGGCCCATAGCTCTACGGATGTATGCATCATGTACTATCATACTCCCTATGTCTAGGATGCACGATGTTCAACAACTTGATCTGGGACCATTCGAGGTTTTACCTCTGGACTGCCTTTTGTCAATGGAGAGTGGTAACGTCTTGTGACTCACTCTTGAGTGATTCTTCTTCATTATTACTTCATGGTTCAGCAAAGCAGAGATGACATGACAGATATGGTACATGACGACAGTATCGCATGATGATTTGAAATGGACTGGCAAGTGGAATTCTCCCTAGTTGAGAGGGAGTGTTAAAATTGGAAACTAGGGCCAAATTCCACCTTGGGACAAATCATTTAATGGACATGATGATTGCATTGGATTCCTCTTTTTGAGAGGTCCAATATTGATATAAAAATCATCTCATTCGGACACGCAAAGGTGTGATCTTGAATTTAAGCCCACACATGTGCAAATCGTTCAAGTCAACTTCATCATTATGCAGGTTCAAGAAGCCCAATGGATGTGTCTCTTCACCCTCAACAAAGTGTATAAATACAAGAGACCTCACTCCTTATTTGGCACATTCATCACTCACACATTTCTCTCAGATTGGTTCGTATAACTATTGCGCAGTCTCTCTCTCACGTGTGGCAAGGAGGATGGATTTTTTGAGCAGAAATTGGAGGCCGAATTTCAGAGTTCAGGGACAGGGTTGACCAGCATTGACTTAGGTATTTTTTACTAAGTTTGACTTTAGTTTTTGGGTCAAAAGTCTGATTTTCTCAAGCCGCATTCCTGGGAATAAAAAAAGAGAATTTCTAGGTTGGTTGACCTACGTTGACCGTTGTTTGACTGCATAAAAATTACAACAGTTTTCTCTCCTTTGACCAAGTTTGACCGAGTTGTTTTGGGATTGAAATTGATCTCCTGATCAAGCGGAATTTGACCAAGGAATACTGAGTTGTTTTAAGGAAGATTCGTTGTTGTTTTGACTAGAGTTGACTTTCTGGTTAGGGTTGAAGTTTGACTACAGTTGACTACAGAAATTCACAGGGTTGTTTTGACTTTGTATTGGGCAAGTCAATTTGAATTTTGTACTCTCTCTCTGCTGAAATTTTGATTTAATAATAAGAGGAATTGATCAAAGGATTTTCCCCACATTGGGGTTTTTCCCAAGCATCCCCCTAATCTAGTGTCCTCTTGTCTTGGCTTGTCTTTTACATTTTGTTTCATGTTCTATCTGCTTTTACTGTCAATGTGATTATTGTGATTGCTATTGGAAATTGGAAATTGTTATTGGGCTTCTAAGGAACATTGAAGTGAATTGTGTTAAGCATAGAACATACCTAAGTTGCAGGAAACGTTGGAGAAGGGTCCGTTTCCGGCCAGAAATCAAACGGAAACAAGGAAACTCGTACCGTACGGCCTGGAAATGCGATTCCAGCCGTACTGGCCCATTTCTCAAGGAGGAAACGTGGCCAATACGGCCGGAAATGCATTTCTAGGCCATACGGTGGAGTTTCCTCTTCTAACTTGACTTTTTCTTGTATTTTTTTTTATGTTTTCGCTTCTAATTTTTTATCGGGCAACTAAAATATCTTCTAGATGCTTCTAGATGCCTCTCAAATTATAAAAAAGAGGATTTTCTCAGTGGGGCAGCCTAATGTTCAAGCCTATGGCCCTAGTGTTGATATGTAGTTCATGGTAATGTTAAATTCTAAAAGTAAAAGTGACATTCTCCTTTATTATTCATTTTCATCCTTTTACTTAAATTTTTAACATTACCATGAAATGACTCAAGATGTTTGAGAGTGGTTTTGCCCTCATTGGATTTCATATGGAGAAAGCATAATTTTAGATCTCACTCAAAATCCAACAGACTTATCTGTTTTTCAGGATTTCAGGATTGGGGGGATTACAATGTTTCCATTGGATTTTGTCATGTACTAGGGTATGGAACTTGTATTTAATCAAGAGAACCAAGCCCTCTATGCAGGGGAGACTCCCAATAATCAAGAGCACGTAGGGTACTAGGGTATGGAACTTGTATTTAATCAAGAGCACTAAGGTCGTTTGACTATGTAGGAGGAGACTCCCAATCAAGCATGAGACAAGAAATTAGAAATTTCTCGTGGCTGATTTTTGATATTGCTATTTTCATTATGTGATCATTCATGAGTAAATGTGATGTAAATTTAGAGACTTATAGTTTATACATTGACAATTGACAATTTAATCATAATGTAATAAATTAGAATGTATTATATATGCTTTATGATTGCACATATTTCTTAAATGTCCTTATATATATATATATATAGATATATATATATAGATATATATATATATATATATATATATATATAGATATATATATATATATATATATATATATATATATATATATATTGCGTTTCCCCGTTTCCAAAATTTGGGGAGATCACGTTTCGTACCCATGCCCGTTTCGGAAACTCGTACCCGTTTCCCCGTTTCGTGCAACTTAGGAACATACCATTGTTAACTAAAATTAACACCATAAGACCAAGTCTTTCCCTAGCTTGATTTGGGTTAGTGTCCTCACTTAAATCATTGTATTCAAATCCCAAAATAACACTTGTCCTTTGATCCTATTCTTTTCCCTAATTAGGTCAAGCCCCTCCTTGGTTGATCAAGTCCATACCCTTGACCTAGTTTGGGTTCACTTGGATTCTTTGTGGTCCCACAACTCTTCAACTCAAATTCCACAAGGATTAAATAGAATCCATTTCTTCACAAGGATCCTTAAACCTAGGAAGCCCATTGTCAAGGCATATCCTCTAACCCTAGGTCTAGGTATCCTCATAGCCCTTCTTAGAGAGCCAATCACCTTGCTTTCAAAGCAAGCAAGCCAATTACTTGAGCCTCTCTTGTGAATAGACTTTAGGAATCATGCCTCATCCCATCATTGACCTATTCATCCTGTGATTCTTCTCATAGCGGGACCCCTCCCATCGGTGAAAATTCGTTAAGAGCAGAAAGCCTTAGCTAAGGTGACAATGGGCTATTGCTCCATTGTTGCCCCTTGACCTAGTAGTTGCTCTATAGGATCCCCTCGTAGGACCCCTGATAGTTTGAGCAGTAACAGTAACCAATGAGAAATAAAAATAAATCTCTAGCAAGAGGCTCGAAACACTGACGTCATGCATGCATGGGCCTCTAGAGGGTTGACATTGAGGCCTTCTTGTGTCATGTCAAGTGTAGAGGGCCTCTAAAATCATGATGAGGTCTTGGTCCCTCTGTCTCAGTGCAAATCATCATGTGGGCCCCTAAATATGGTTTGGGGCGCAAAGTTCGGTCTCGTGGGTCTGCAAGTGGTGAAATCTCTATCTTTACCCCAATGTTGAGGGCACTGAAGATAGTGCTAGCCCTCCCATGTCTCAAGGTATGAGACAAATTTCATCTAAGCCTTGGATCAACTCCCTCACCCTCATGAAGTGTTAAGCTAGCTTGGGGTATGTTGGTCCAAGTGCATCATCCCATGGATAATATAGGGAAAAGTGCAGAAGTTGTGGGTGTTGAAGGTGTCGATGGCTATGAATGATGCTCTACAATTGTCTGGAGTCCCATGACTCTCAAGGCATCACCTACAGGTGTCAATATGTCCCTCTAGAGGACTTGGGCCCCAGTTAAGTTTCCCAAACCTATAGATGGTACCACCTGCCAATTACACACAATATCCAATGCTACAACTTTCATCATCAAATACATTAATCATTAGTGCATCTAAGTGAACCAAGCTTGAACGAAATGGGCATAACAACACTTTATATGTGGCTTCTCTTCCGAAATTGGGACCTCAATCACATAATGGTGTTATCTCCCTAGGTATGAGTGGCTAATAGGCAACCCTATTAGGTGTTTCCAACCCCAAAAGGGAAGTGACGTGTCCTCATTCCTCCCTTCAATCGATAGCTGTCATGTGAATAATGATGGAATGGACGGGGAAAAAGAACTCCATGACCAAGTGCCATGGTCAAAGGGACCATCTATGATGTCATATCTCATCATGGGCGTATAGATGTGAGGGAGCATTCTTGGATGCAAGTTACCTTAGCCTTTGTTACTTCACCCCTCTATATTGCCTTTTACTTTTTCTTGATTTTTCCTTGTATTAGTGCTCATAGCTCAAGGAATAAGATCTTGCTTTGTATGATGTATGACAATTATTACCCCCTTTAGGATGGAATAGTTCATCATCCATTAGGGGTTGGGACATGCAAGGGTTCCTTGTCTTCTATGAGTTAGGGCAACATTGGCCCAAGAATCGAGTGATGGTCATATGATAAAGGCAAAGCTCATGCTTGGATTTTTCCCACGTGTTATTTTATAAGTCCTTGTCGTTTTTTGCATTTTGATTTTCATTTGTTTTCCTTGTGGCCATTATATGCTCTTTCTTTATCTTTTAGTTGCATCAACCTCTTAGGGTGCATTTCCAGGCCCTACCCAAGGTATGAGGATGTGTGGATGCCAAATCCGAATGAACCAATGATCAGTTGACCTGAAGAAGTGAGCTGGAATAGGGGCCAATAATGTAAGATGAAAAGTGGTGTGGAATAGGGATAGATGGGACACATTATCTCAATCATGGCTCCCTGAGTAGTGCACCTTCCTAATGCCATAATGGGTCATTAAGGGTGGTCCCAATCGACTAGGATCCAAAACTAACCCCCCATCTAAGGTGAGGGAACAAGACTATGGCCAAGACCCTTCTTTCTTCCAAGTCACCCCATAATCCTGTTAATTTGGCAACTCAATGGAAAATTCCAATCATTGGACTAGATTTCTCTTTCCGAGAGGACCAAAATTCACCTTTGAAGCATTGAATTTGGATAAGGAAAAATGTATTTTTGAGGTCAACCCCACAGGTACACAAATTGTCAAGGTCGGCCTAAGGACAAATTGCCCCTCTTCCAACGCATATAAATACAAGTGTCCTCAAGCTCATTTGGACATCACACACATCAACTCATCTTCTTTCTCTCAATCTGATTGGCTTGTACAAGTATAAGGCATCTCTTTTTCATGTGTAGGTAGAAAGGAGGACGAAATTATAGGTGCACAAAAATTCGAACTAGTCTGCACCTTTGACTAGCATTGACCAATGTTGACATTGACCTTTGGAGGAGAGTTTGAGTTTGATTTTTATGGGGTATCTCTGTCTCATCATGTCAGATCTTTTGGCGAAAATCCGAGAAATTTGTAGTGGTCTGAATTGGTTTGACCACAGGAAAATTGTAGATTTGACCGCAAAAGTTTTTCTCTCATTGGACCAAGTTTGACTGGGTGTTTTTGGACTATTTTTTACTCTGTTTGACCAACACTTGAGGCCGCACTATTTGACCTTTGACCGAGTTTGATTGGAGCACTTTGAGCACAGGATTGTGAACTGGTTAGGGCACATTGATTGTTGTTGACTGTTGACGAAAATTACAGATTATCATTGTTAACCAAATTTGACTTTTCTTCATTTGCATTTTGGATCTTGGATGGTTGATCTATTGGATAAGTCAAACTTTGACTTTGACTCTTGTTTATGGATTTGAGCTCATTGTACTCTCTGTTGAACATTTTATGACAATAGAAGAATTTTCAAAGTGTTTTCCCCCTTGTGGGGTTTTTCCCCTTGTCTTTGACCAAATCAATGTCTCTTGTTGATGTTCATGATTGTCTCCTATTGTCATTGCATTTGTTCTTTAATCTGCAATTATTGTTGATTATTGGAAGAATTAATTGTTACTAAAAAGATTGCTTAATGAAGGATTGAATTGGGATAAAGTAATTTTCATAGCATAAAGCAGTGGAAAATTAACATGGTATCAAGCTAAGGTGAAGGATAAGCCCAAAAGAAACAAGCACTAGAGCAATCATCTTTGGAAAAGTTGAAAGAATCTATCTGACTACCTCATACTTCAAGCAAGTTGAGAAGCTGGGAGACTCGTCAAATTTTGCTGCTTGGAAAAAATGGTTGGAAATCGTATCGGATGACAATGATTTCTTAGAGTACATACAAGGAAAAGTCCCTAAGCCCACAAAAAATGCTACTGTTGTTGTCAAGAACAAGTACAAGAAAGGTGAGGTAAAAGCAAAGAAAATTATTGCCGATGGTTTACAACATCATTTACTTCTCTATGTTGGAAATTTGAAAAAATCTAAGGATATGTATGATAAGCTTGTCAGCATTTATGAGGTCAACAATTTGAATGAAATCATCTCCTTGAAAGATCAACTCAAAGATATGAAAATGAATAAAGGAGAATTTGTGCAATCCTACATCATGAGGATATCTCGTCTTAAAGAACAATCGTAGAAAGTTGCGGAAAATGTACCTGACAGGGAGTTGGTGTCGGTAACCCTGAGAGGTCTCCCTCCTATTTGGGAAACCTTCATTACCACCATAAGCAATAACAAATGTTTTCCATCATTTGATGACCTTGTTGGAAAACTCACCCAAGAAGAATCCAAGATAATTCAAGAGGGAGAATTCAAAAGCATGAAGGAGGAGAGCCCACAGCATTTATTACTCAAACCAAGAAGAAAAAGGGAAAAGGAAGACCATCTGGTTCGAATAGGCCTTCTCCCAAGTGAAAGGACTCTAATAGAAGATTACTGAATGCTACAATTGTCACAAGCATGGTCACTATGCCCGAGACTATCCGAGAAATAGAGATGCTCCAAGATCTGACCGAAGTTACAACAACAATAGGTATAATGATAGGAGAAATGATGATAGACGGAGAAGAGATGATAAAAGAAGAGGAGATGATAGAAGGAAAAGGGATGCTTCGAATGATCACAAAGAAAGTCATGGTCCTCAAAAGAAGTCAAGAAACTCCAGGTATGAAAGCAACAAAGCTACTAGTCAATCTAAATACATTCTTCTTTCAACCCTTTCTAGTTCTTCTCCTCTAGATTCATATAATAGTTGGCTAGTAGATAGTGGGGCTTCTAGACACCTCTCCGGTATAAGGAAGTCCTCTCAAATCTGGTTGAGAGGGACACAAGTTTGAAGATTATTCTTGGGGACAACATATCTAGTGAAGGATTTTGGTACTATCAAATTTGATTTGGACTAAAGAAGAGCCTGATATCTATTTCTGCCATGGCAGACAAAGGAATGAGAGTAGCCTTCATCAATGGAAAGGTCCTCTCTTGGCCGAAGGAATCCCAAATGAGAGATGGTTTTACATTGGGATCTACAGTTGAAAGACTTTATAGAGTCAATGGAAAACCTCGTCTAGCAATGGTCCACGACACTAATTATCAAAGTGAGCTATGGCATCAAAGTAAAAAGAAGTCAAATTGTAATGTTCCTTCCTAAATTTCCCTAATGTTTGGAAAATAAATGTTTGACAATTTTGATTAATACTAGCTCAAGGCAAATTTTGGTGGAAAACATAGGGAAATACTTTAATTGTATGTTGGTGGAATATGTGGCCCACATGAAGTATGCACTTGGGGAAGAAGGAATTCGAATTCCTTGAGGCAAATCAAATTGGTGGAGGGACCCACAAGAAATGCATGGCCAACAATTATAAAACGAAGGAATGAGAGAGCAATAGGGGCCTTTTGTCTCTTTGAAAATCGAATTTTCCTTAGTTGTTCAACTGAGCCAATATTGCGTTGTTTAACACAAGAGCCTCCCAAGGAGAGAAGCTCAACCTTTCTTCAGTGGACTTCGAGTACCAACCAAGGAAGGCTTTCCTTCATCACTGAGACTGGAAGAAGCATTAGCTACAGGTCCCACACACTTCTGGGGGTAGAGCACGCAGTCTGGGAGCCACAACTGCGCAGAGGGAGAAGTCACTTGTTTGTGGAGAAATGTTGTTAGGGAATTGACCGGAGAAGCTACAGGAGTGTTATTTCATCATTTTCAAGACCGTGGAGGGCAGCTTCAACCAAGAGGACCAGCCTACACGTAGTTCTCACTTCCTCATAAATAGGACTGTGTCATCTCCTCCATGACTGTGTAGTCATTGGAGTGAGGCTCTTTTGGGGCAACATCATCCAAGGGAGTTTGGAACTGGGGTGCTCGGTAATCAATTGGAGGGCCATTTGAGGAGGATTGTTCGAGTTGGGAGAGCAGAGATTGACAGGATCAGTCACAGTAGCAAAATTCGAAATTGGAGGAGGGCCAAGCTATGAAGGATCGAATTTTGAAGGTTGGAACAAAGGGAAACCCTTTCTGGGTTTTTCTGGGCTTTGGGCAGGGATCACATTCCCAATTTTGGAGAATTTTCTGGGCAATCTAAAGTGTGCGAAGTCAGGTAGCAGTGCAGTTTTGGAGCAGCAACGCAGTTCTCTGCAGAAGCTTGCTATTGTAGTTGTTTGGGCTTTCTTGTATTCATCTAGGGCATTGAGATGTAGAGTGATTCTTCGGGACTAGATAACAATTTGTGAAGTCTTTTTACAATTTGTCTTTATTACCTTAATCTTCTTCTTCTCTTATTAATGCATGTGTGTGTACTTCATCAAACTGTTATCAAAAACATAAAACAAGAATACAAGATATTGTCTCTCTACCAGGGCCAAAACCTCTCTTCTCTTGAGAGGAAAACCTTTCGGTAAGTTTTCTCTTATTGAAGCTTCTTTCTTGATCAATGCCAAACCCTAGACCCTTGACTAGAAGATCCTCCAAGCATAATTCAAGTCCTTCCTTTTCTCCGCACTATGTTTCCTCGACTCTTTATCCACCTTCTTCCGGCATTTCGTCCTCCTTGCAGCGCTTTGTTCTTCCTTCCACTATTAGTAGTCCCTTTATAAAAGACACTTATATGTTGTACTTAGTGAGATCCTTCAACTAAGGATACTCCTTCCTTATCTTGACCAACAGAGTTCCTTCTTGATGTATAGTTGTAGGCTTTGTGTGACAGCACTGCAACCCTAATTCTCGCACGTGTGAGAGGCCTTGTTGATGTTATATGGCTCCTCTTTCCTTTGCTTGAGGTCCTTCCCTCTTCGCTTGGATAGGGGGGCCTAGTAGGCCTAGTTTGTAGCCCAAACGATGAGGCATGTTGGGAGCTGACTTGCTACTGTCCTAACCGCAAATAGCCCTTCCTTTTCTTCGCACGTGTGGTTGGGATTGGCCCTAAAACAATCCTAACACCTTCACTCTTCCTTCTTGCTTCTTCGCCGCACTAGAGGCTCCTTCTTCGTCCCTTTCTCAACTTCTTTTTCGGTCCTCTATCTTCGCTGATTTCAGAGTGAGTTGCTTGTCGTTTGAGGGAGTGAACATCCTCTATATATAGAGGATTGTCCCTCCTTTAGGCCGACTTGTTGCCTTGAGGCCGACTTGACTTCCTTTGCTTTGATGGGTGCTTTTAATGGTGCCATTTCTTCTTTTGATGGTGTCTTTGCTAGGAGGAGACTTGACTTTGCTTGGAGGTGTCTTCTTTGACTCTTATACATAAATATACATAATGTAACTTACCCTTAAGGTCTTCAACATAATTCTTTTGACTCTTTGACTCACCTATAGCAATTTAACATGTGCTAGACCTACTTCAATGAGCAAAAAACTCATTAACATATATTATAAAAATAATATTTCTTTTCTTGAATAAATACAAATATCAAAAGTACATTTATGAAGACCGAACCTAGTTACATTCCCTTCAACAGGATGGACAACCAAGAAGAGAATGAGCAACCCAGGCAGAGGAACACGGACCAAGTCTTAGAAGAGCTACTAAGGACAAACCAGTATATGATGAGGCAAGGGCAGTTGATGATGGACATGATGCAGCAGGTGATGGGCCTGCAAATGGGTGGAAGGCCGGAGGGAGAACCTAAAGGTGATGAGGGTTCCATAGCTGCGAGAGGCAGTCGTACCAATCAACTTCCACACATCCCACAACGTGGGCAAGCTCCCTATCCCACTACGCTTGATTTCGTGTAGGACGTCGAGCCGGAGAGAGAGTCGGACCCGGTTGCAGACTTGGTACATTATGTTGCCTTGGGCATTGATGAGTATGAACGGTTGGGTGCCAAGATCAAGTGAGTTATGTCCTTTGGAGAGTATATTCACCTCAAGGAGAGGTACACTATTGGGTTGGAAGCCACTACAGGGGAGGAGCATCCAACCAGGATGTGCAGAAGATAGTGGGGAAGGTCACACTTCCAAACTTCAATGGGTCAACGAAGATGTTAATTTTAGGTATGTTCTATGCTAGAGCAATTTATTTCAATTTTCACAGTTAGCTCAATATCTTTTCCAGATTAGAAATCACATCAACATTAAAGTAAACTGCAGATAGAACATAAATATAAATCGCCAAAGACAAGCCAAGACAAGAGGACACAAGATGTGGCGCTAGCCAGGGACAAACCCCAATGTGGGGAAACCCTTGATCAATTCTTCTTATATGTTCTTCAATAGTTCATCACAGAGAGAGAGAGATAGTACATATACAATAGAAGTCAACACTTTGACTTATCTAGATAAGAGCATAGATCATCTCTAAGAAGATGATACATGAGATCAGTTGAAGACATGCTGCTTCATCTAATTCTCCAAGGTGACTCCTTCACCTATCGTTGTGCTGCATTCCGTCATCATGTTGCTGCACCATGTTGCACCCATCATCACTATGTTGCATCTCATCACGCTTCATTAATCATGACTGTACCCATCACTATATTGCATTATGTGCCATTGTTGCACCATGTTGCCATCCTGACCTATGTGTTGGTTGCACCTTGCTTGCTTGTTGTCCCTTGCTTGTTTGTTGTCCCTAGCATGCTTGTTGTCCTTAGCATGCTTGTTGTTGCATGTTAGTTGTCCCTTGCATGCTAGTTGTAACATTGCATGCTTGGTGTATTAATTGTCCCAATTGTTAGTTAGTTGTCCCTTGCATGCTGCTCTCCTTCGGAGACAGTTGCTCCAGCTGTTTTGGTAGTTCCCGACAGTTCCGGCTTTTCCGGTAGTCCCGACTTTTCCGATAGTCCCGGCTTTTCCAGCAATTCCGTCTTTTCCTGCAGTTCCGGTAGTTCCGACTTTTTCGGCTTTTCTGGTAGTTCCGGCAATTCTGACAGTTCTGGATTTTCCGGCAATTCCAGCTTTTCCAGCTTTTTCGGCAGTTCCAACTTTTCCAACTTTTCCGACAGTTCCAATTTTTCTGGTAGTTCCGGCTTTTCCGGCAGTTCCGAATTTTTCGGCAATTCTGACTTTTCCGACAGTTCCGACTTTTCCGGCAATTCCGACTTTTCTGGCAGTTTTGGCTTTTCCGACTTTTTCGGCTTTTCTGGCAGTTCCAGTAGTTCCAGCTTTTTGAGCAACGTAGAGCTTAGTCTACCATGACTGCATTTAGATCTAGGGCATGTTATCTATGGCAGCATATACCCTAGGGCACTCCCTCTAGCTCTCATTTTCATCAAACCCAAAACAGGATGAAGTGAGATCACAAGAGTGAGTGTGTGTGTGACAAATGACTTCAAGTCCTCTTCTATTTATACTAAAACGTAGAGGTTGAATAGACATGATTGTTGGGCTTCTGAGCCTACATAAGTTGTTGGTCGACTTAACAATTTGTCCATAATCAAAATAAATTCATATCTTCATAAATACTTATCAGAATCGGATGATCTTTAGATCAATCCTACACCTCTTGATGAGAGGGATCCAAGAAAAATATCAGCTGCCATAAATAAGATGACCCACATGGAGTTTGGCCCTAGTTGCCAATGTTAACAAAAGAGCTCATCTAGGGCATGGATCCAAAAACTTGATACATACTTCGACTTGAATGCCATGAGCGAAGATGATGCCATACGTTTTGCCACTCTTCACTTGGAAGGGGATGCACAGGAGTGGCGGTATCACAGACTGATCACGTTGGGGCACATTCACATCACCACTTACACGGAGTTCACTAGGAGGTTGTTGGAGAGATTTGCGAGGAAGGATCCGGAGTTGCATTTCAGAGAGCTTACCCACTTGAGACAAACTGGCAGCGTAGAGGTCTACACTACGGAGTTCCAGAGACTCATAGTGATGGTGACAGATATTTCGAAGGCACAACTTATCATGTTGTTTGTGGAGGGGCTTGTTGAGCCTCTGTATGGTCGGGTGAGGGCTTACAAGCCCACATCACTTCAGGATGCCGTTTCCAAGACCCGGGACATGATTGATGCAGTGCCAGAGAACCAGACCTTTGTTCCCACAAGACCCACAGCCTCACAGGGGAATAGAGATGCGAGGCCACCACAGAGAGATGGAGGACGTGGCCAGTTGGATGATGACACAAGGAGGGACCTCAGGAGGACGGCGTTGTGCTCCACGTGCCAAGAGCCTTGGGCACCGGGCAGAAGTGCACCAAGGGCAAGGCGCATTTCATTAAGGTGTTCTCAGATAGTGAGCCTGAGGACGAGGAGGCCGAGACAGTAGAGGAGCCAGGAGATGAGGGAGGACCATCATCAGGATGGCCACCACCACCATCACCTAAAGGAGGATCGTTTGCCCCAACCGAGGGAGTCCTTGCTTCACTTCAGGGTGTGCCAAAGTATTTGACACTCAGGATCAGCGGGACCATACAAGGGTATCATGTGTCAGTGCTAGTTGACAGTGGGGCCACCCACAATTTCATTAATGCCCAAATGGTGGAGCATAGGTGCATCCAGACAGCTACATTTGAGGGGTTCTCAATTTTGGTACCCGGAAACCGGACCATGTAGTGTACTAAGTATGTCCCCAAGCTAACCTTGAAGATGGGGAACTACTCACTCATTGATCATTTCTTCGTGGTTGATGTCCCAAACACCAATGTGGTGTTGTGTGTCCAGTAGTTGTACGCAATGGGGAAGATCACTACTAATTGGTAAAAGCTAGAGATGGAGTTCAAGGGGCCAAATGGGAAGCATGTATTGCTGAGGGGAATGCACTCTTATCCCCCTCAGACAGTTTCAGCCCACTAGATGGAGGCAGGATTACGACATGGAGATTTGGAGTGGGCAGTTGAGTTGCAGATTTCTGAGTCAGAGACATGGGCGCGACTACACACCCAGATATACTAGCCTTGTTGGAGAGGCACAAGGGGGTTTTTGGGGATGTTCCACCAGGTAGACCGCCAAACCATGGATTTGAGCACACCACTGAGCTAGAGGAGGGGGTGAATGCAGTCATCACCACCCCTTATAGGCACCCCAAGGCCTATAAGGATGAGATAGAGTGGGCCATTCAGGAGTTGTTGAGATTGGGACACATCAAGCCTAGCTCGAGCCCATTTGCTTCTTCCGTGGTGTTGGTGAAGAAGAAAGATGGGACGTTGTGCATGTGTATTGACTACCGGGCTCTCAATAAGAAGACCTTGAAAAACAAATACCCCATTCTACATGTAGATGAGTCGATGGACGAGCTTAGAGGAGCTAAATACTTCTCAAAGATAGATCTGTGTTCGAGGTATCACTAGATCCGCGTGAGGGAGCAGGATGTCCCGAAGACTACTTTTCGCTGCCATTATGGACATTTCGAGTTCTTAGTGATGCCCTTTGGGCTAACCAACGTTCCATCTACATTCCAATCTTGTATAAACCACGTGCTCCGTGGGCAGCTGAGACGCTTTGTCCTGGTTTTCTTCGATGACATACTCATTTACAGCAGGACATGGGAGGAGCACCTTCAACATCTGGAGGAAGTGCTTCACATACTTAAGGAGGAGCAATTGTATGCAAAGATGTCCAAATGTGAGTTTAGACTAACGGAGATGTTGTACCTGGGGCATGTGATTGGGGAAGATGGAGTGAAGGTGCATCAGGAGAAGATTCGGGCTATCCTAGATTGGCCCACAGCCAAGAACGTGACAGAGTTGAAGGGGTTCTTGGGCATTTGTACATATTATAGGAGATTTGTGAGCGGGTTCTCACAGCTTGCAACACCTCCTACGGATTTGACGAAGAGGGGAGCTTTTTAGTGCACGCAGGCGGCAGAGGAGGCTTTTGAGCGCCTCAAGAGGGTCATGAGCAGTTGCCCGGTCTTAGCCTTGCCAGATTTCACATGGCCCTTTGTGCTAGACTATGATGCCTCCGGTGAAGGGGTTGGGGTTGTTTTGACACAGGGGGGCCATCCTACTGCGTTTGAGAGCAGGAAATTGCTGCCTCATGAGCAGTTGTACTTCGTGTACGACAAGGAGATGATGGTAGTGATGCATGCACTGGCCAAATTCAGAAAGTATCTAGTGGGCAGCCGATTCAAATTGAAGACCGATCACAACAGTCTCTGATTCTTCCTTGAGCAGCAGTCATAGAGGAGAGGCATCAAAAATGGGTGAGTAAGCTCTAGGCTTACGATTTGGGGATTGAGTATGTGAAGGGAAAACACGATGCGGTAGCAGATGCCCTCTCTAGGAGACCAGCAACACTGTCTTTGATGCATGTCACGCAGGATTGGAAGGCTCAGCTATTGGTTGAGTACTCCAAGGACAGGCAGGCTTGTGATATTTTGAATGCCACACACCGAGATGACCGATTCCCAGTGATGGTCAATGTGATTTACTACAAGGATCGGATCTATCTGGTGCCAGGATCCCAGCTGATGGAGAGGATCATGCAGGAAGCCCATGATTCTCCACTAGCAGGGCACCCAAGCTTCCTCAAGACATATCGTGATGTCAGGGAGAGATTCTCTTGACGGGGGCTCAAGGGAGATGTTTTGAAGCATGTGAGGAAGTGCCTGGATTGCCAAAGAAACAAGGTGGAGCTGACCCACTTGGTAGGTTTGCTACAACCGCTTCCCATTTTGGAGAAGAAGTGGGAGAGCATATCCATGGACTTCATCACTGGGCTTCCAGTTGTGCAGGGGCGGGACTGCATCTATGTGGTGGTCGACAGATTGACCAAGTTTGCTCACTTCTTTGCTATTTCACCAAGATCTTCAGCCTCCCAGGTGGCTGAGTTGTTCTTTCAGGAGGTTTTCTTTAAAATTGGCAACTAGGGCCAAACTCCATGTGGATCACCTTATTTATGGCTTCTGATATTTTTCCTAGATTCCTCTCATCGAAAGGTGTAGGATTGATCTAAAGATCATCCAATTCCGATAATTATTTATGGAGATATGAATTTATTTTGATTATGGACAAATTGTCAAGGTCGGCCAACAAACTTATGTAGGCACAGAAGCCCAACAGTGATGTCTATTCAACCTCAACGTTTCCATATAAATACAAGGAGCATTCTCCTCATTTGGACAATTCAATTCACTCATCTTCTCTCTCTCTCCTATGCATAAAAGGAGCCTCTCTCTCTCTCACGTGTGGCTGAAAGGAAGACGTCCTAGGGCAAGGAAGACACAGAAAGAAGACACTTGGGCAGCAAGTCATCTCTTTGACCAATGTTGACTTTCCAAGAGTGTGGATTGGGTGTGGTTGCCTCTCCTCGGCAGGCCGCAATTTTTGGCACGAAAATCGAGGTGGTCTGACCTCTGGTTTGACCGGTGTTGACTGCCCTAGTTTAGGGATGCAAGTTGACTTCAGAAATTTGCAAATTGAATGAACTTTTGGGGTTGTTCAAGGGTTGTTTCTTCAGGCTATATGAGGACAAGTTGACTGGAAATTGACCAAGTATTTTAGAGGTCAATTTCAGCTACTTTGACCAAGTTTGACTTTGTTGATCTAGGGTTTGTTGCTGCTGATATAAAATTACAGAATTCAGATTTTGTATTATTTCTCTCTACTGAACTATTGAAGATAAAAGAAGATTTGATCAAAGGGTTTCCCTGCATTGGGGTTTGTCCCTAGCTAGCCGCCACATCTTGTGTCTCTTGTCTTGGCTTGTTTTTTGTTGATCATTTAATGTTCTATTTGCACTTTACTTAATGTATATGTGATTTCTAATCTATGGCTAATAAGAAGAAAAATAAGTAAACTGCTCTAAGCATAGAACATACCATAATTTAACATGGTATCGGAGCTGAGGTGAAGACAAAGCCCAAGCAAGAGCAAAAACAACAGCAATCACCAAAGAGAAGGTTGGCAAGGCTATCTTAAAGAAATCATGGGGTCCTCAACACACTTCCCTGCTGAAGACAAACTCCGTGAGAAGTCTGACTATCACGAATGGAAGATGTCTCTCGATCTAACATTAGAAGAGCAGGAAGTGTTGGACCATGTGAGAGGCGGGATTGTTGAGCCTCCATCAAATGCATCCGTTGTTGCTAGGAACAAATGGACCAAGGGAGAAGTCAAAGCAAGGAAGATCATTCGGGACTCTATCGACAAGCGCTTGGTGGCCTATGTTTCCGAGCTGAACACCTCCAAGAAAATCTACGATAGACTGGTGAGTTTATTTAAAGTTAATGATGCAAATCAAGTCTTGTTTCTTAGAAATAAGCTGAAGGAAATTAAGAAGGGCAAAGATGAGAGTATGCAAGCATATTTCTTAAGGATCACCAAGATCAAGAACGATCTCCTATCTATTGGGGAAGTAATTCCTCACAGGGAAATGACACTCACAACTCTTGGAGGACTGCCATCTGAATGGTATATATTTAGGACTACTCTTCTCAAAAATAACGTAGTTCCTGGATTTGAGGAATTAATGGCCAGATGCATTCAAGAAGAAACGAGGATGGAAGAGCAAGAAATGCCCATACTTAAAGGTCATCCCTTTGCCTTTTCTTCTCATACTAAAAGAAGAAACAATTCCGGGGCTAAATTCAAAGGAAAGGTTGGACCAAAGGGTGGAAGAAAAGGACGATGTTACAATTGCAATAAAACAGGTCACTACACTATGGAGTGCCCTGATAAAATGGACTCACACCGGGACAATGATCAAAATCCCTCTCAAGGCAATCAAAGGAATGGCAGGTCAAATGGCAGAGGTAAAAGAAGTGCTGGAAATCAAGGAAGAGGACAACCATTTAAGAAGGCAAAAAATTCCAGGTATGAATCTAACACTGTTAACAATAAGCAAGATGAATATTATCTACCAGCAGCTCTATCTCCTACTGCTCCCCCGAACTCGTTGGGATATTGACTTATTGATAGTGGTGCCTCAAGGCACTTCACTGGTTACAAAGAAGCTCTCTATAATCTGATAGAGAAGGAAACCAACCTGGAAATTGTTCTTGGAGATAAGTCAAAATATCTCATGAAAAGCATAGGAAATGTCACTCTTCAATTGAATCAGGGTAATACCATCCACTTACAAGATGTATTATATGTACCTGATCTCAAAAGGAACCTGGTGTCCATTTAGCAGTGGAAGACAAAGGCTACAAGGTGGCCTTCAGCGATGGCAAGGTACGTGTATGGAAAAAGAACTTTAAAGATGCTTTTACTCTTGGGTTTCGAGTTGATTCATTATATCAGGTCAGTGGAAGTCCACTAGATGTCATGTCTTGTGACACATCTCTTCAGTCCGAACTATGGCATCAGAGGTTTGCTCACCTTCATTATAAAGCTCTACCCGATTTAAGAAAAATGGTGACCGGGATGCCCGAGTTCAGATTAGAGCAAGAAGGTGTATGTCCAGGATGTACTGAAGGGAAGCTCAAAACGGGACCATTCCCCTCAAGCCAAGGCAAGACCTCCGATATATTGCAGTTGGTTCACTCAGACATATCCGGTATGATGCCTGTGAACTCCTTGGGAGGATATTTATATTACCTCACTTTTACAGATGATTATTTTCGCAAGACTTGGATATACTTCTTGAAAAAGAACGATGAAGTGTTCTCCTGGTTTCAGCACTTCAATACCTTGATCAAGAATCAAATTGAAAAGAAGATCAAGATCTTAAGGACTGATAATGGGACTGAATATGAATCCAATGAGTTTCATGACTTTTGCAAAGAGGCTGGCATTAAGAGGGAGACTACTAAGCCATATACTCCTGAACAGAACGGTGTGATGAAAAGGAAGAATCGTACAATTGGGGAAGTTGTCCGTGCTATGCTCCATGATCAAAGACTTCCGAAGTTTCTATGGGTTGAAGCTGCAAATACCGCCGTATATGTACAAAACCGATGCCCTCATCAAGCATTGGGTTCCAAAACACCCGAACAAATGTTCACAGGTAAGAAACCTGACGTATCTCATTTTAGAATTTTTGGAAGACCTGTATATTTTCATGTGCCTAAAGAAAAAAGGAATAAATTGGGTGCATCTGGAAAGAAAGGAATCTTCGTGGGCTATAGCGAAAATACTAAGGGCTATAGAATCTATGTAGCTGGTCAAAGGGAAGTTGAGATTAGTCATGATGTCACCTTTGACGAAGATATGGCTCTTAGCAAGGTAGACAATCTCCCTACTTTAAGGGGATCTAAAGAAGCTGACACCAGGGAACCGAAGGAAAAAGAAGATGAGACGATGCCCGATGTGGAAGAACCTATGGATCCTATTGATCCTCCTCCGCAAGAGCCTTCCTCTTCTAAGAAGAGGCCTTCATGGCTTAGGGGGACACTTGATGCTGAAGGACACATTGCACCCCGAGGAACCTTTCGTGAAAGTAAGAAGTCGAACGGGTATCAGGGATACATGACCATCATGAGCACGATCATCCAAAATGAACCTTCGTCATTCACAGATGTCGTCAAGCATCAAGTATGGAAGGATGCTATGACCGAGGAATATGAGTCCATTATGAAAAACGATGTTTGGGATGTGGTCCCCAGACCCCAGGACAAAGTAGTTGTCACTTCAAAATGGCTTTACACGATAAAGCATGCAGTTGATGCAAGTGCGGAAAAGTATAAGGCTCATTTTGTCGCTCGTGGCTTCTCCTAGATGGAAGGTATATACTATGACGAGATATTTGCACCTATTGCCCGATATACCACCATCCGCTCGATCATAGCCCTTGCTGCTTCGCAAGGATGGAACCTGCATAAAATGAATGTCAAGACTGCGTTCTTACATGGTTCAATCAAAGAGGAGGTCTATGTGGAGCAACCCAAAGGATTTGAGATCTATGATTGAGAAACTCATGTGTGCAGGTTGAAGAAGGCCCTATATGGGCTAAAGCAAGCACCCCGAGCAAGGTATGAGAGGATCGATAGCTACTTGATGAAGTTGGGATTCACTGGGAGTGAAGCTAACCCTAACCTTTACTTTAAGATTATAGATGACAAGCCTCTCATACTGGTGCTATATGTTGACGACCTCTTTCTAACAGGTGCAGACCCTCTCATTCACAAATGTAAGAGGGAGTTGGCTTTTGAGTTCGAGATGAAAGACCTAAGACTTATGCACTATTTCCTAGGACTGGAAATCTGGCAGAAACCAGGGGAGATTTTCCTATCTCAAGGAAAATATGTGGTGAAGATATTGGAGAGATTCGACATGGTGGACTGAAAGCCCATAACTACCCCGATGGAGCTTGACTTCAAGAAGTTAAGTGGTAGTGCTGCCAGACCTGTTTTACGAAATGCTACCGAGTATCGTCAACTCGTCGGAGCATTAATGTTCTTGGTGAACTCCCGTCCGAATATATGCTTTGCAGTCAACACATTGAGTCAACATATGGTTGTGCCTCACCACTCACATTGGATTGGTGCCAAGAATCTGTTGAGATATCTTCTAGCACAATCACTCATGGGTTGAGATACACTGTCGGAGATGCGAGACTACTTGGGTATACTGATGTTGATTGGGCAGGCAGTGTCGTGGACCGAAAGAGAACTTTCGGGTGTTGTTTCTCTTTGGGATCTGCCTCGATATCCTGGCTTTGAGCACCGCCGAGGCAGAGTACACTGCTGCTAGCATGGCCTCCTGTGAGGCAGTCTGGTTGCGAAAGCTCTTCAGTGAGCTGTTTGGATTTACATTGGATACCACCGTGAAACTGTGTGACAACTAGAGCGGGATCTGTTTATCAGAGAATCCCATATTTCATGATCGCTCCAAGCATATCGATATCAGGTACCACTATATTCAAGATATGGTGCAGCGAGGACAATAATGCTCCAACATATCGGTACATATGAATAGGTCGCCGACATTTTGACAAAGCCTCTAAGAAAGGTCAAATTCCTGACTTTCCGAGAACGACTTGCTGTCATTCAGAGACCCTCTTATAAGGGTTGAGTATGATGTATTGAGCTCTAGGAGCTCCAGGAGGGGCGCAGGGTACTTCTTGAAGCGACATGTGACCACAGGGCAACTCACCATCCCCTGATGGTGCATTATGTACAGGGTAAAGGTTCAACTTTCCCCTGTGAAACCCCATGGCGACTGTGGAACAGGATGATTAGTTCTCCTGTGGGCCAAGATAATTCGTTATCTGTGGTGACTGTGGAGTAGGATGATTAGTTCTCCTATAGGCCAAGATGATTAAGTCTCCATGGCACACTGGACAGGATGATTAGTTCTCCTGTCGAGGCATCCTACCCATGCAGTATGGGACTCATGGGAAGTACCTCTCATCTGATCAATGAGCAGGGAAATGAGGAAAGGGACCATAGTAGTACTATCGATGGACGCATCGTTGTATCTACCGTACTCCCTATGATAGGATGACTCCATTGATCTGGGATTAGTGAGAGTGGTTCACACTCTGACACTGACTTCGGGTCAGTGGAGGATGGTATGATACATCCTCAATCATTTCTTCTTCTTCATAATTCGAGCAAAGCAGAGCAGAGTGGGGTCAAGTTGTACAGGATAGTGCATTTGATGGATGGATAGCAGTGACAGTCTAACGGATTGCAGATGAAGTTCTCCCTAGTTGACAGGGAGTGTTAAAAATGGCAACTAGGGCCAAACTCCATGTGGATCACCTTATTTATGGCTTCTGATATTTTACCTAGATTCCTCTCATCGAGAGGTGTAGGATTGATCTAAAGATCATCCGATTCCGATAAGTATTTATGGAGATATGTTTTTATTTTGAATATGGACAAATTGTCAAGGTCGGCCAACAAACTTATGTAGGCTCAGAAGCCCAACAGTCATGTCTATTCAACCTCAACGTTTGCATATAAATACAAGGAGCATTCTCCTCATTTGGACAATTCAATTCACTCATCTTCTCTCTCTCTCTCCTACACATAAAAGGAGCCTCTCTCTCTCTCACACGTGTCGCTAAAAGGAAGACGTCCTAAGGCAAGGAAGACGCAGAAAGAAGGACGCTAGGGCAGCAGCTCATCTCTTTGACCAGCACTGACCAAGCGTTGACCTTCCAAGAGTGCAGATTGGGTGTGGTTGCCTCTCCTAGGCAGGCTACAATTTTTGGCACGAAAATTGAGATGATCTGACCTGTAGTTTGACCGGTGTTGACTGCCCTAGTTTAGGGCTGCAATTTGACTTCAGAAATCTGCAAATTGACTGAACTTTTGGGGCTGTTCAAGGGCTGTTTATTCAGGTTGTACGTGGACAAGTTGACCAGAAATTGACCAAGTATTTTAGAGGTCAATTTCAGCTAGTTTGACCAAGTTTGACTTTTCTGATCTAGGGTTTGCTACTGCTGATATAAAATTACAGAATTCAAATTTTGTACTATTTCTCTCTGCTGAACTATTGAAGATAAAAGAAGATATGATCAAAGGGTTTCCCCGCAATGGGTTTGTCCCTGGCTAGCTACCACATCTTGTGTCTCTTCTCTTGGCTTGTTTTTTGTTGATAATTTAATGATCTATCTGCACTTTACTTAATGTATATGTGATTGCTAGTCTATGGCTAATAAGAAGAAAAATAAGTAAACTGCTCTAAGCATAGAACATACCATAATTTAACAGTTTTCCAGTTGCAGGGTCTTCCCAAGACCATTGTGAGTGACAGGGAGAGCAGATTTATGGGTCTTTTTGGCAAGAGTTGTTTTGGCTAGTGGGGATAGAGCTTACATCTAGCACTAGCTATCACCACCAAACTGATGGGCAGATAGAGATTGTGAACAAATGGTTGGAAGGGTACCTGAGCAACTACGTGACTAGGAAGCAGAGAGCGTGGGTCAAGTGGCTACCTCTTGGGGAGTTCTGCTACAACACAACTTACCATATGTCCATTGGTATGTCCCCTTTCTGAGCTCTTTATGGGTATGATGCTCTTACTTTTTCTAACATGGTGTTTGGAGATAGCGGGGCCCCGAGGGCCAAGGACTGGGTTCAAGAGAGCCAGGAGATTCTCTGGGCTCTCAAGAAAAATTTGCAGGTGGCCTAATATCAGTGAAAGATATATGTCGATAAGCATGAGGTGGAGAGACAGTTCGAAGTAGGGGACATGGTCTACCTACAGTTGCAGTCGTACAGACAATCTTCACTCAAGCAGAAGGGTGCCGAAAAACTGCGGCCACGCTTTTATGGGCCTTGTTGGGTGGTCGGGACGGTAGGTGAGATGGCCTATGAGTTGGAGTTTCCTTCAAAGAGCCGGATTCACAACATGTTCCATGTCTCATCCCTCAAAAAGGCGTTGGGACAGCACATTGTAGCAGCAACCGAGTTTCCTCTATTGGATGATGAGGGGCATTTGATTTTGACACCAAAACTCATATTAGAGACCCGGGAGAGGAAGTTGAGAAACAGGGTGGTCAGGGAGCTTTTGGTCAACTAGAAATATTTACCGAAGGAGGACGCTACATGGTAGAATTGAATAGAATTTACAGCCTCATGTTTTATTGTTGCTTGGCGTTAAGCAACATCCGAGAGGGGAGGAATGTAATGTTCCTTCCTAAATTTTCCTATTGTTTGGAAAATAAATTTTTGACAATTTTGATTAATACTAGCTCAACGGGGAAGAAGGAATTTGAATTCCTTGAGGCAAATCGAATTGGCGGAGGGACCCACAAGAAATGCATGGTCAACAATTATAAAAGGAAGGAATGAGGGAGCAATAGGGGTCTTTTGTCTATTTGAAAATCGAATTTGCCTTCGCTATTCAGCTGAGCCAATATTGTGTTGTTTAGAAGAAGAGCTTCCCAAGGAGAGAAGCTCAACCTTTCTTCGGTGGACTTCGAGTGCCACCCAAGGCTTTCCTACATCACTAAGACTGGAAGAAGCATTAGCTAAAGGTCCCACGCACTTCTAGGGGTAGAGCAAGCAGTCTAGGAGCCAATGTTGCGCACATAGAGAAGTCACTTCTTGTTTGTGGAGCAGTGTTGTCGGGGAATTGACAGGAGAAGCTACAGGAGTGTTCTTTCATCATTTCCAGGAGTGTGGAGGCTGGCTACAGCCAAGAGGACCAGCCTACACGCAGTTCTCACTTCCTCATACACAGGACTACACAGTCATTGGAGTAAGGCTCCTTTGGGGCAACATCATCTGGGGGAGTTTGGAGCGGGGTGTTGGGAAATCATTTGGAGGGCCATTTGACGAGGATTGTTGTAGTTGGGAGAGAAGAGATTGACAGGATCCGTCATAGTAGCAGAATTCGAAATTGGAGGAGGGCCACGCTGTGAAGGGTCAAATTTTGAGGGTTGGAACCAAGAGAAACCCTTTTTGGGTTTTTCTAGGTTTTGGGCAAGAATTACATTCCCAATTCCCGAGAATTTTTTGGGCAATCTAGAGTGGGAAAATCAGGGAGCAAAGTCAAGCAGCAGTGCAGTTTTGGAGCAACAGCACAGTTCGCTGGAGGAGCTTGCTATTGTTGTTGTTGGGATTTCTTGTATTCATCACCTAGTGCTTGTAGCTTGCCTTGTGCAAGCTCAAGTGCATTTTCTCCAACTCATTTGTACCACAACAACTATTATTAATAAAATCTTGGCCAGTTTGTGGATTTGGAGAAATTTATGGTTTATGTGTATGCAATCTCTAAATTTTTGGGTTGCTATCTTTGCATATCTTTGTTATCATTGTAAAATTTCCATTAGGAATATTACAGAATAGAGTAGCTGTGAAAGAACAAGTTTGGAAGGATGTTATGGTCGAAGAATCGATTATGAAGAATGATGTATGGGATGTTGTTCCAAGACCTCAAGGAAAGTCTAATGCAACTTCAAAATGGCTATATAAGATAAAGCATGAAGCAGATGGAAGCATTGAAAAGTACAAGGAAGAAGTATGTGTTGAGCAGCCTCAGGGGTTTGAAGTACAAGACAGGAAGACTCACGTTTGCAAATTAAAGAAAGCATTATGTGGTTTGAAGAAAACTCCCCAAGCCTGGTATGCCTAAATTGACAGTTACATGGTGAAGCTTGAATTCACAAGAAGCAATGTCGATTTGAACCTCTACTTCAAACTAGTCCAAGGTATGACTTTGATTTTGGTTTTATACATTGATAATATATTCTTGACAAGTAGTGAGCCTCTGACGATTTAGCGTAAGGAGTTGGATTATGAGTTCGAGATGAAAGATCTTGCTCTGAGATACACTTCCAGAGATATGAGACTGCATGGTTACACCGATGTTGATTGGGCTGGGATCGTTAGTTACGAGAAGAACACATCTGGGTGTTGCTTATGATCTATGATGATATCATGGATAAGCTGGAAACAGAAGTATATTTCTTTAAACACGACCAAGGTAGGATACATTGTTAGCTTGGAAGAGATGTTTGAGCAGGCCCTAGATACCATAGTGATATACTGAAAGAGTGGAATCCAATTGGCAGAGAATCTCATTTTTTATGAAAAATTCGAGCACATTGAGATCAGATATCATTACATACGTGATATGCTACAAAGAGGAAATGTGAGACTCCGTCATATTTCGACAGATGAACAGATTGCAAACGTAGAGCAGCTTGGTCTTATGGATGTGACGCTCCTGGGTCAGGGTTCCGACTGATCAAGGACATTGAGTTATGCTCTTCCCCCCTGTTTGAGCTCCTAGGGTGAGGAATTGAGCCTTAGAGCTCCTGGTGTTGAGGGGCCTTTGGATTTGACAGAGTATACACCAATTAGCATCTGTCTTTCCCACCCATCTGGCCAATGGGTGTTGGTTGCTTGAGTTGGGCGTGATCCTAACCATTTACGGTAAGTGGCATCCCGCTCAAGCTAGAGATGCAGGGGTGCTACCACTGACTTTTGAGGGTCAAGGTGGGAAGATCAATAGATAATAGGATAGGCATGATCCTTAACATTTATGGTAAGTGGTATCCCTCCTATTATCGCCAAGCAGTGGGATAGGCGCGATCCTTACCTCATGAGGTAAGTGGCATCCCTCCTGTTGTCTTTGGATTCTCAAGTAGTAGCATTGGGCTCCCCATTGGCAGATGATTCCCAGGTAGTAGCATTGGGCTCCCAGTTGGCAGATGATTCCCAGGTAGTAACATTGGCTCCTTGCTGGTAGTTATTTCAGGTGGTAGTAGTGGCTCCTCGATGGATAGAGGGTGGTAGGTTTAGCTCCCCTATGATTCTTCTTCTTTAAATTTGAGAATGATTTAGGAGAAAGAGTTGAGTCGAGATGATCAATAATGAAACATGATTTGATGACGAGATATTTGCGATGATCACATAATGCAATCAGAATTTCTCCCTAACTAAGAGGGTGTGCTAATTTGGCAGCTCAATGACAAATTCCGATCATTGGACTAGATTTCTCTTTTCGAGAGGACCAAAATTGACCTTTGAAGAACTGAATTTGGATACAGAAAAATGTATTTTTGAAGTCAAGCCCACAGGTACACAAATTGTCAAAGTTGACCTAAGGCCAAATTGCCCCTCCTCCAACACATATAAATACAAGTGACCTCAAGCTCATTAGGACATCACACACATCAACTCATCTTCTCTCTCAATCTGATTGGTTCGTACAGGTCTGAGGCAGCTCTTTTTCACTCGTGGGCAGAAAGGAGGATGAAATTATAGGTGGACGAAAATCTGAAATGCTCTGCACCTTTGACCTGTGTTGACATTGACCTTTGGAGGAAAGTTTGACTTCGATTTTTCTGGGGTATCTCTGTCTCATCAGGCTGCATCTTTTGGCAAAAAATCCGAGGCATTTGGAGCAGTTTGACTTGGGTTGACCGCAGGAAAAATTGCAGATTTGACCGCAGAAGTTTCTCTCTCATTTGACCAGTTTGACTAGGTGTTTTCGGACTGTTTTTTACTGTTTGAACAGCACTTGAGGCTGCATTTGATTGGAACACTTTGACCACAAGATTGTGGACTGGTTAGGGCGTGTTGACTGTTGTTGACCTTTGACCAAAATTGCAGATTATGACTGTTGACCAGCTTTGACTTTTATTTATTAGCATTTTGGATCTTGGATCGTTGATCTATTGGATTTGAGCTCATTGTACTCACTGCGGAACATTTTATGACAATTTAATGGAAGAAGAATTTTCGAAGGATTTTCCCCCTTGTGGGGTTTTTTTCCCTGGTCTTTGACCAAATCGGTGTCTCTTGTTGATGTTCATGATTGTCTCCTATCTTCAATTATTGTTGATTATTGGAAGAATTAATTGTTACTGAAAAGATTGCTTAATTAAGGATTGAATTGAGCTAAAGTAATTGTCATAGCATAGAGCAGTGGAAATTAGCCAATCCATGCCAAAATGCCCAAATACAAACAAGCATAAGCACCTGATTGCATAATGAATAAAGTACCTTTTGATCAGAAGCCCAGCTTCCAACATGTGCTCTTGACAAATGGGTGAAGAAACATATGACTAATGCATATGGCGGAGATATGAATGGCACATCACATCGGCTACAAAGTGGCTCTCAGGGGCTGCTGGCTGCCAGCTACAAGAGATGAAAAGGAGAAAAGTTTCACCTAGTGATCACCCACTTTTGGTCAGTAACAGGTTTCATCTCAAAATCTCCAAAGGATGATCCCTTAACCCTAGTCCTCAAGAAACCCTAGCAACTTTGAGAGAGAGAGAGAGAGAGAGGGAACAAATTAATCAGCATCAAGTCCTTCAGTAACCATTTGAAACAACTTCCAAGAAAAACAACTATCAAAAGAAACAACAGTTTGAGCAGAAGGAAATTCCAATGCAGGTTTAGGACATAACACTTACATTATTCACTATGAACAACTTAACCAGCAGCTAGATCTGACCATCACAAGTGGATGGGAAGATAGATTGGGGTTCTACCCCTAAAGCTGTAAACTCTCATAGGTAGACCTCAGGGACCCATAGGTATAAAAAACTAGACATGAAAACCTAAGCAAGGAAGTTTCAAGTAGGCAAGCCAATTCAGAGCTAAGTTGTACGACCACAAGTATAAACATCCAATTAGACAAAAAAAAAATGTGAAAATTCTTAATGAGAGGGCACTACAAACAGTGAACAACTAAAAAACAAACTAATTCTAAATTAGGAAATATCAATTTTAACAATTCTAAAAAAAATTACTAACAGTATATTTATATATGTGAATAACAATTGTCAATGACTATTGAAGCATTGATTCAGATCCCATTAAAACTATAGTTAAAACCTGAGTAATGATTTTTTTGTCAAGCATTTTTAGAAAATTGAAATGAAAGGAAAGAAATCTAAACGAAATACAAGACACAAACGGATTGCACTAGAAATTGAAATGTACCTGTGTTTCAATTGATTGAATTGTTGGTAAAGAGTTTTCTCCAAAAACTTAGTATCCTTAAACCCTCCAAAAATTACCAATTCTTCCAATCTCCTTGTTGCTTCCCTATACCATCAGTCAATCACATCATAACAAATATAATAAACAAGGAACTTGCAAGCACCATTTTAATCTAGAATAAAAAAATATTGTCATTGAACAAAGAGCTTTGTTAGGTGTACACTATATAGTATATACTACATGAAAGGAATTGTTCACTAAGTTACGAGATTAGCCTAGAGCATACGTTTATAAAGGAGCATGTTTACCTTAACTATCAGAAAAGAAAACACTACATGATAGAATAATGACATTGTTTCAAACAATGATTGCTCTTATGAAACAAGACAGAATAATATCTACAATGAATATTAAACTTTATAAATGTATGAAGGGGATGATTTGTAGGTGTATGTGACTTTGTATAACTATACATTGAATGGTCAAGAGTGGACCACTCAAGACATCAACTTAATTATTAAATATGGTTTATATTTATTTGGCAATGTGTTTCTTATACATTCATATTATTATCATTATTGGCATAATTTATGTACATTACATTTCCTCCCTTTTAAAGTATGCTTTGTCCTCAAAGCATGTCTTAGAAAATTGAATTATTGCTCTAGTTGGTTGTGACAATTTCCATGGTTCAAATGATGATAAGGTTCAAAACTTTTGACTTCCAGTACAGTTTGCTTGCTGAGAATTTCAACAAGTACTACAATCAATTTGTCAATTGATAAATATTCTTCAGTAGTGACTCTGTGAACTTTCAAAATAATTGGGTTCAAGGAAAAAACATTCACGCTAACTCTAGTTGTTGGCCACTTGAAGGGATGCCATAAATTACTAATAAAAAGAATCAAACCCCAACCAATCTAACATGTTAAGAATGAAGTAAGCCCGATTCAATGAATATAGCCCACACTAATACTCTTATGATTCTTACACCCATGATGTTGATCTCATTTGATTCTATGAGTATCTGTTAGATCTTTGAACCAAGGTAAAGTCGCCATCCCTTGAGGGATTGTATGATGCTTCTCTAGCACTTTAGAGAGGATAACCAACCCCACTGGATGATTGAAAAGGGCACTTTGACAGAGGACGTTGGACACTTGCGTTGACTTTGGGATGCTTGTGCACAATTCTCACCTTGATTTAAGAACTTGGATGCTAGCACCTAGAGTTAGGACATTGCCTTGAGAGCAGATTTATCCCAGAGAAGACAAGACACACCAAGTTCAGCATTACACGTACTTGATGGGCCTTGTCCTGTTTATAAGGATATTTGATGATGATGATGACATGAGACCCAGTTAGCACTAATTTTTACGCATGTAGAGCTGATGTAAAGTTTAAAATCAACAGCAAAAAAACCTTCCCTATTGGTCAATGGCAAATCCTCCTCTCTCTTTGGGTTGGTGTTTTCCAACCTCAGGCGAGTGTTCCTAATGCTTGTACCTGTTGTTCTAACTTCTAACCTGTAAATCTGCAATAAAACATTTGAAATACAGCAAGATAAAGGCTGTTTTACCAGCAAGTTAGTGGCCAAACAACTATGTAAAACTTCATAAATTTAATGTGTGGAATAGACCTTCACAAACCAGACTGTTATGTGGAAAAATATTGCAATGAGAGTGTATCTAAGCGGCCAATTGCCAAATAAATAGCTAAAATCTCTTAATAATTTGCACAAGATAAAATTGAATCAAACAAACTAGAGTGAGTGGACCAAAGCGAACTTTATTCTGCAAGAGCCAAAAGGTTGGCTGCACCAAGATGACTATCACAAAACTTGAATACAATGATACCCAGACACAAAGTAATAAGAGCTAGAAAAGAGAGAGAGAGTATGGTCGCCTGCTCTTGCTCAAGAAAATTCAAGTTGGAAAGTTGGCCTTCCACCCATTTAAATAGTTTTTCCCTTTGCATCTTTTCGCAAGGAGGAGGAGAAGTCAAATTCTTCCATAATTGGACATTACTTCGTATGGTTACATTAATTGACCTTTCAGTGGAGAAGAAACTAAGTTAAGTGGTCCTTTCTTGAGTTAAACTGAAGCCTGTAATGTCCCTCGCTAGATATTTTGCTAAGGAAAATCACAATTTTGCCAATTTTTGTCATTTTTGGGGCCTAAAGTAAATTTTGGGGAAATACATAGGAATAGGAGGTCAAAATTCCTTCCTCAGTGGAATGTGGGGGCCACTTTCCCACAAAATATGCACCCCTTGATGGAAGAGTTCGAATAGCTAAGGAGGGAGCTCAAAATTGTTGGTGGGGGGCCCACATGAGGAAAGGGATTAGCAAGTATAAATAAGAGGAAGGCAACATCATTTGGGGCCTTTTGTTCATTTAACTTCTAAGTGTTGCTCTAGCTGTTTAGCTAAGTTTGAAACGCGTTGGCGAAATTTTCTCCTATGTGATTTCTACCAAAAAGACTCTTCTTAATGTACTATGGATCACAGAAGCCTGAATTCAGAAATTACTACCCTATATGGAAGGGCCACTTCTATTAAATTTCATCAATTTGAACGGTCTTGCGTAAGGGTTCACAAGTTGAAGATAGATCTACCTTTTCTTAAACGACGTAGAGATTCATCTTTTGGTCTCTACATCGCCCTCTATTTAACGTGTGTCGTGATCTGCATCTTCATCTGGTCCTAATGACGAACCACCCTAGCTGGTTCGAAACGTGTCGACAAAATTTTCTCCTATGTTATTTCTACCAAAAAGACTCTTCCTAATGTAATATGGATCACAGAAGCCTGAATTCAGAAATTACTACCCTATACGGAAGGGCCACTGCTATTAAATTTCATTATTTTGAACGGTCTCATGAAAGGGTTTCCAAGTTGAAGACAGATCTGGCTTTTCTTAAACAATGTAGAGATTAGTCTTTTGATCTCTACATTGCCCTCTATTTAAGCATGTGCCATGATCTGCATCTTCATCTGGTCCTGATGATGAACCACACTAGCTGGTTTGAAACGCATCAGCAAAATTTTCTCCTATGTTATTTCTATCGAAAAGACTCTTCTTAATGTAATATGGATCACAGAAGCATGAATTCAGAAATTACTACCCTATACAAAAGGGCCACTGCTATTAAAGTTCATCAGTTTGAACGGTCTTGCGTAAGGGTTTCCAAGTGGAACTCATATCTGGCTTTTCTTAAACAATAAAGAGATTTGTCTTTTGGTCTCTACATCACCCTCTAATTAAGCATGTGCCATGATCAACATCTTCATCTAGTCCTGATGATGAACCACACTAGCTGGTTCGAAACGCATCAACAAAATTTTCTCCTATGTGATTTCTACTGAAAAGACTCTTCTTAATGTAATATGGATCACAGAAGTCTGAATTCAGAAATTACATAGTGTTGCTAAGCACAAGAGTTTCCCAAGCAGGAAGCTCAACCTTTCTTCGATGGAATTCGAGTGCCATGCTAGGGAGGCAATTTCACTCATCTTTGGAGGCTAGGAGGATACCACGTAGTTAGCATGATTTTTTGGCATCAGTGAGACACAGAAAAAGACACCACGTAGTGATTGGAGAGGTGTAGTGCCGAGGGGAAGAGCTATTCTGTGGCTGGGCTATTTTCTCATACAAATTCTTGGTTGGAGGAATTTCCAAGAGCAAAAGGTGCCTTTCTCAACAAAACATAATTTTGTGGCTAGGCCTGCATCATTTTGCCCCAAGACTGCACAGGAGATTGTGGAGTTGGTTGTGCGGAGGATTGGTGAGTAGGATTAGGGTTATTTGATTTTTGATTGGAAATGATTTGAGGAGAGTCCCTAGCCTTTTTAGGAGTAGAAAACGCTCCATCTGTCACAGGTGACAATTTCCAACATTGGGAGAGCCAAATTTAGAGCGTCAAAACTAGAGCAAACCTTTTCTAGGTTTTGATGGGTTTGGGGCAAGGAACTCAGAAATAATTTGGCAGAATTTTCTGGGCAGATTTGAGGGGTCAAACAGGGGCTCCGAGATAGCCAACAATGCACTTCTCCAAGGGCCAATGTAGACTTTTGTTGGGGAGTTTTCTGCATCATTTGGGCAATTGATATTCATCCACCTGGGGCTTGTAGCTATCTCTAAGCAAGCCAAGCTGCACTCACTCCAATCCATATTGTACTCCTCCCATTATATAACAAAATTGGTCGATTTTAGCGTATTTCTGGCTGTCTAATTGGTGTACATTTTTATTGTGTTGTATTTGTTGCATTTACTTTATTATCACTATTAATTTTCCATTGCGAATATTACAATGGAACAAAAAATAACTCCAAGATTGATCTAGAAAATTTGACTTAGCTAATTTTTGGCAAAACCTTTCTCATCATAAACGCAATCCCAATTAATTTTAACAATTTGAGTTAGTTATTTTTGCTCAAGTAAGTCGACTTGCCACAATTTTCTCCTTAACTCCCTTTTCAATAACTTGAGTTGGCTTTCGTTTAGGGGTCAAAACTATTTTCCTTTTTGTGCAGAGAAGAGGGGGAGGAAATTTAGGACGAGGAAGAGGTAAAAAGATGAGAGAAAATGGGAGAAGATTTAGAGGCACAACTAAGAGGAAAACTAGGAGAGAAAGATGTCGAATGGTGTTGTCATTGATGTCAACATCCATTATTGAACACTCTTAATATTTGTCTGGATTGCATTAGTTGGAAGCTCCAATGGAAGTATGGCTAGAAACCCTAGTAGCCCCACATTTGTTGAGGTTTTTGAGGATGAATATTAGTGAAATTGATCTCAATATCATTGTCATTAGATGCTCCTCGTCAAGCCGATTCCAGTGGTATGTTGCACGCCACGAGAGCCTTCACGGTTTGGCAGTTATGCTTGTTAGAAGATGAAGCACCCAAATTGTGGGCAAAAACCCCAAAGGTTGATGTGTGGCTTCTTATCATTGGGTAAAGTCATGAGGTCAAACAAAATCTTATTATTAAGGATAATTAAATATTTTTGGGCATCAAAAATTGAATAAAATTTGACCTAAGAATATTAAGGGTTTTGGCTCAAAAAAATTGAATTTAAAATTCGGATTTCCTCCCTAAAAACATGAAGCTGGCTCCTCTATCTAGTGAACTCCAACAACTGTATAATGACACCTTCACTCACCTCCTAAGTATGCATTCAACGCAAATCCATTGCGTAAACTAGCTCCGATATTCTCGGCCTTATAGAGAAATTGTCAAATCAGACGAGAGGCAATGTTGCGGAAGGGCTTTGGTTATGTTCTTTGGATAAGGATTTCACATGTTTGATTACAGACTTCTATAGACTTCGTCTCTAAGAAACAGCCATGTATTGTGCAGCATGAGAGAGTGTCTTTCTAGACCAGTGAAGAAGTGTGTGAAGCTAAAACAGTGACCTAATTAGACTTGCGGGCCTTGGGTAGTCACACCAAGCATACGAACAAGCATAATCGGAAGAAGCAATCTAGGTTTATTCTATATTTTGGGTGATGGTTTTTGCTAAGCATATGGCTTGAATAGCAGCTTGTGCATGCAATGCAATCTGATGTTGTGCATTTTTTACAATATCGAAGAATCAAATCAATACTCCAGCGCTTCGATTACACACACAGTACGTTGAGTAATGAAACAGAGAATGTAACATGAGCTGTGCAGTGTTTATGTTTTCTTTGTTGTCAAAGATAGATCAATTTCTTGCCTAAAGAATGTTGATCGAACCAGAGTACTGATAAAACCTTTGTCTGGTGATGGCCTTCCTTCCAAGCATGACAGAACACCCTCCTTTTTACTAACTCATTCCGGTATGTTGGTATTAACTCACATCAGTAAGGGAATTTATTTAATACAGTGAGAGATAAAGGTGTCAAAGACAAGTAAGGCATAAAGTTGTGTAAAAGATAACACCCTGTGGAAAATTATTCAGTCATTGTTCTTGGAATTTATTGCGAAGTAAATGGTTCCTCCGAAAATAAAACTGAAGGATGTTTTGTGCAACACAGAGGAAATCGTAAAGATAGATCGAATTTGTAAGAGCAACAGACCTATCTATATGCTGGGAAATTTCTTAAACTTTGGATGCATAATGCACGTGTTCTTTTGTTGCTAGCAGTACTAGATTCATTTTTATTTTGGCGTCCATAAGCTTATTATGTATTCCTCTCAATAGGTATTCGAACTACCATGTAAGATTCACACAATTGGTAAGGAGTTAGTATTATATATGATTAGTCATGTGATCGAGGCCAGTTGTTTAAAAAAAAAGGCTTACATTTTGTTGAATGATTAAAATGCCAAGAATGTTCAATTTATGGCATTGTTGCTAGAAAGTGGTAAATTTGTAGAAGCACACCTGAAACGGTCAATTTGTAGAGCTCTTAATATAATATATTGGTTTGAATGTTTTTGACATATGTTTTAGCCTAAATTGAAAATTAGAAGAAGCACTAAGATCAAAACTAAGAAATGGACCTTGTTGAAGTGATTATAGAGAATAGGTCTGGTAGGAGTGACAGTGGATACAAAGTTTGTAGGGTGGTAGTGTCATCGATGTGACTAGATTTGAGCATGCTGCTACATGACAAAGCGAAGTTGCTACTAGGGTTTGGTAGTACTAAGGTTTTATCTTGTGTACAGAAGCAGATTAAATTGGGTTAAGTTTTAGCATCTTACTACCAAGATTTGATAGAGATAGTTGTTGATTTGGGGTAGCATAGGATGTGCTCTAGCCACGAAATTTGGTGGAGAGGATGGGGCACATGAAATCTCCAATACCCAAGAAGGGTTTGGGCAGATTCTAAACAGTTCAGGAGATATTAAAATAATTAATATTTTTAATAGAGTCCCTAAGTCTAAACTTAGGGAAAATAAAATATTAATGTGTATTAATATGAAACTGTGCTAAAATGGTCCAAAAGACATGGATCAAGCCAGATCTAATCTTAGCCGTTGATTAGGGACTTAATCTCGGCCGTTGATTTGTCAACAAGAAAAGTATAAGAGAAGGCTTGAGGGTCACTTGGAGAACGCACTGAGACCAGTCAGTTCAATTTCTAGAGCAGGGTTTGCTGAGAAATTGAACCAATGGTATGGAGAGCAGTCAAGAGGCAACAAGTACGAACCAGAGAGACGGGAGATCAACGCAGAGGCAGAAGAGGCAGACACAGGGCCAGAGGAAGCCACGCAAAGGCAGCAGAGACTGCGCAGAGCCAACAAGGCCTACGTCACCCACGCAGAGGCTACAAGAGTGACGCAGAAGGCCAAAGAGGTTGCGCAAAGCCTCAGTAGGCTGACACAAAGGTCAGTAGGACTTATGCTGAGTTCAAAAGAAGTGCTGGAAATTTGTCTATCTGTGGGTTAGCCAATTTGGCACCCTGTTGTATTAGAAAATTGTTGAATAATAAAATCCTCCCTTGATGCAGCGATTTTCCCACATTGGGTTTTTCCGAGGACATTAGTCCAAAATAGCTGTGTCAAATGTGTGCATATGTTTGTTTCTGTATTATGGTGTGATATCTGCAGCAGTATTTATTTTAATGTTTGTTGAAGTAATTTCATGAATAACTTATGATGAAATAAGTAGGAAAAATAAATCAGTTGTTGTAGTGATAGAATTTTCACATGGTATTGGAGCAAGTAATCAGAGATAAAAAGGGAAAATCAATTATGGGTCGAGACCATGATGCAGAGGCATCCACCTCAGGCGACTCACACAGATTTTCAAAAGATTGCACAAGAGAAAGAGATTTTGATTTCTCTATGTTGGCTTCCAGGTTGGAAGAAGAAGTGGTGTGAATGACTAGTGTTGCATCATCAGAAGTATGGTATATAGATAGTGGAGCCTCGTGGCATATGACGGGAATCAAGGAGTGTTTCTCAGAATATTGAGAAGAGAAGATGAACTTTCAGATCACCATGGGGAACAAGGCAAAGTGTACTCCAGTAGGAAAGGGTACCATAGTTTTTCAGACAGAATTAGGAAAGCGGTTTCGTGCCACAAATGTGCTGCATGTACCAGGATTGGGGATGAACTTACTTTCCGTGTCACAACTACAAGGCAAGGGCTATGATGTCTACTTCATCAAGGAAAGGGTATACGTCAAACACCTTAGCTGGAAAAAGAAAGTGCAGATCGGGATCAAAAGTAATCGGTTGTATAGATTACAACTAGAATCTCCAATGGCACTAATAGGCAGTCATGGGGACAAGGACTTGAACGAACTATGGCACAGAAGGATCGGTCACTTGCACCATGGAGCTCTGAGAATTCTCAAGAGCACTATAATAGGAGTTCTGGATCTCAGTACGGAACGAGATGATGTATGCAGGGGATGCGCTCTAGGGAAGTATGCCAAAGCGGCATTTCCTAGAAGAAAACACAGGGCCAAGAGTGTACTAGGATTGATACACTCAGATATCTACGGACCTATGTCCATCATAGCTCTCAGCGGTGCCAAGTATTTCCTTACCTTTATTGATGACCACTCGAGGAAAACTTAGATCTATTTTCTGAAAACCAAGGATGATGTTTTCGGTCGATTCAAGGAGTTCAAGGCTCTAGTGGAGAATCTGACTGGTAAGAAAATAAAAGTCTTGCGCTCAAATAATGGTGGAGAGTATGTCGATAACGACTTCACTGATTATTGCGCTAAGGAGGGTATCAAAAGAGAGTGGACAGCTCCCTACAATCCGAAGCAGAATGGGGTGGCAAAAAGGAAAAATAGAACCATTGTCGAAGCAGCTAGGGCCATGTTGTATGATCAGGATATTCCAAAATTCCTGTGGGCGGAAGCATGCAACTCAGTTGTCTACGTTCAGAACAGGACTCCTCATCGGGCATTGGGCAAGATTACTCCAAATAAAGTCTTCACTGGGAAGACGCCTGAAGTCAGTCATTTCAAGATATTTGGGAGTTTAGCGTATTGCCGCATACCTAAAGAAAAGAGGAAGAAGCTGGATCAGAGTGCAGAAAAGGGGTATTCGGTGGGATATAGCGAGAACGCTAAGGCGTACAGAATCTATCTTCCAGGGAGCAGGAAGGTAGTAGTACGACGAGATGTAAAGTTCATGGAGGACAGAGCTTTCAGAAGATCTCACGAAATGCTTTCCGAGGAGCAGTCGGAAGAGGATCCATTGGTCATGCCTCTTCAACGAACAGAAGTGAGCAATCCTTCCTCAGGTCAGGAAGATTCTCAGGATGAGGAGGGGGAGCGAACAAAAGCACCTGTTGGCAAAGGAAGAACTAGCAGAAAACTTCGTCAGATTCTGCGTGATGCAGAGAACTTCATTGGTGAGCCAAGGAACAGTAAGAGGAAGCGAAAACAGCCATACAGGTATTAGGCGTTAGTAGCTTAGGATGGGGAACCTGCCAGCTTCAAGGAGGTAGCTCAGCATCAGGTCTGGCTAGATGCGATGGTGGAGTATAACTCCATAATGGTGAACGATGTCTAGGAGGTGGTGTCAAGGCCTCAAGACAGATCTGTGGTACGTTCAAGATGGATCTACAAGATCAAATATGCTGCAGACGACAGTGTTGAGAAATACAAGGCCAGGTTTGTGGCTAAGGGGTATGCTCAAAAGGAAGGGATTGACTATGAGGAAACCTTCGCCCCAGTAGCTAGGTATACATCTATTAGGGCCGTGATACCTCTTGCAGCCTAGATGGGATGGGAGATCCATCAGACGGATGTCAAGACGGCATTTCTAAACAGGGTAATAGAAGAAGAGGTATACATTGAACAACCAGAGGGCTTTGAAAATCATGAGAATAAGTCTCATGTATGCAAACTATAGAAAGCCTTGTATGGGCTGAAGCAGGCACCGAGAGCGTGGTATGGTCGAATAGATGGCTACTTGCAGA